>CP125979.1:48820966-50029456 GCA_030063025.1 Avena longiglumis
TTTAGTTTGTGTGGCATCCCATAAAACCACTACTAAATCGCGTTGAATTTGTGCTTTGCATTGTCATCATCATGCATTGTTTGCATAAAACCATGTTTGCAAAGCCCGTGTTGTTTTCTAAACGCCCCTCTTTGTTTTCAAACATCAAACCCGGGTCTCCGGAGTTATTTTGTTTGTTGCTATCGGGTTTAAGCGGCCCAATTAGAATAAATAAAAATTTAAATTATTTTAATAGGGGCAGTCAGGCAGGCCAATTGACCCGATCAACCACCCAGGAAATAACATTGGGTCCACCTACTCCTAATCCTAGTCTTTTCTTACCAACCAATCTACCCACCCCTTCACCACATCACTCCCACCAATCTCACCATGCCACCTCAGCTTCCCTCTCCCTCACCCAATCCCCTTGCCACTTGTCCCCTCTCTCTCCCCCTGGACCCTCTCAACCCACCCAGCTCACACCACCGGCCCCACCCCTCAGCCCACACCCGCAAGCTGCATGCAGCCTCCTCCCTCACCCCTTGGGTCCCACTGGGACCCACCCTGTCCGCCCGCTCCTCACGCCACCAACCCGCCCATTGCCCGTCTTCCCGCCGCCTCCCTCCGCGGGACCCAGCGCCCCCGGCCTGGCGCGCCCGGCCCTCACGCCAGCGATCGCGCCCTCCCGCTTTCGCAACCGCCTCCCCTCCCAGGCACCTCCGCACCTCTCCTCCCCTGCCCGCGCTCGCCCCGCACTCGCCCGGCCTTCGCCGCTCAACCTCTCCGGCCCGCGCCTCCCGCGCTCGCCCGGCCAGCCTCGTCGCCTCCGCCCGCCAACCTCTCCGGCCGCGCCCCAGGCTCCACCGCTCCGCCGGCTCCGCCCTGAGGAGCTCCCCGGACCAATCGTCTCGCCTCCGCCCGTTCGTCCTCCCTGGCGCTCGCCGGACCCCTCTCCGCCTCCGCGCGCCGGACCTCCTCCGCCCCTGCCGCGGCCAGGCCGTCTCCCCCGACCCCAACCTCTGCTCTGCCGCCGCGGCCGCCCTGCCTCGCTCCTTCTCCCGCAGGTGCCCATGAGCCCGCCGCCCGGAGCAGCCGTCCGCTCCGGTGTTCCTCGGCCGCGCTGCGCCGAGTCTCGCCCGAGCGCCCGCCACCACCGGCGAGCCGCCCGGCCCGTTCCCTGCCGCCTCGATGGTCCCGGTAGCTCCTGCCTGCGGGGGCGATGTCCTCTCGGTCGAGCCGTCTTAGACTCCTCGCGTGTGTGCCTGCCTTTGTGTTTGGAGGCGTGAGGTCAATCCAAGTGCAAGTCGATCTGAGTCGGTTGGAACGATTCCCTCTATGTGAATCTAGTGTGGCATGTTGATGTTATGTGAAACCGCAACTTCAGCGGGCAAGATCCGAGCACCCATGCAACCCGGAACCACCGGCGCTCGAACCGAGAACCACGCGGTACCCTCGGTATCCGAGGATCGACATCGTGTCGTCAAGACCTTCTACCCGAGGGGCCAAAGGCGGACCCGAAACCCGCCAAGATCGTCACCGAGCGAAGTCCTTCTTCCGGATCGACAAGTACCCTTCGAGGGGCCAAGATCTACAACGGAACCGAGGACGCCAAGAAACCGATGAGCCGAGTTCTTCGCCTCGCACAACAAGTTCGACACCCTGGAAAGGCAAGACCGACCCGTTACACGAGCCCGACCAAGTCTTCGCGACAACAGGTTCGACACCGTCCAGAGCGAGACCGATGCGCCTGTAACACCCTCCGAATCGGACCTATGCAAGTTTGGGCAAAGTTCACCAAAACCGCGCAAAGCGATTCAAAAGGTGCCGAGCACTTTCGTGCGGGTGGAAAAGCGAGTAATAACATTACACAACAGTCCTCGATGGGACCCTGAGCGAGATATATATAACGACTCAAAGAGTCAAGAAGACAGATATAATATACAAGATCCAAATCACCTTGAAAATGGTAGGCGTCCATTACGGACAAGAAGCAAATGGGGCTAAGAGCCACGAAGAATAACCATTGGCGTCCATAACCCTGGCCAAGCGGAAGGGTAACCACTTAACGTCGATCTCAAAACACCTTAACAAAGGGTGCCGACAAAGGGCAGAAAACAAAGAAGGGCGTCGATCTGAGGCGATTACGGCGAGACTAGAATTGGTCCTCGCCTACATAGGTATGGTGGTGAAGCGGCGGCGTGCGCATTAAACAACCTATAGAGACTCGATACAATGGCGGGTATCGGAGGGGTAAGAAAGACCTATTCGGATCAACAAGCTAACACCAAACAAACCCATCTGGCGTGTCCCCTCGAGACCTATCGAGGAAGTCACCGAGGAACTCACACAGTTGGCAGTTTTATTTAATTAGTGATAGTTGCGGTACTTTACTAGTCAGGTTTAGATAATCGTCCTGATAAAATAAGCAGTGGGCACTTTTAATTAACTATTCCGTTATAGTTGCAACAATTACTAATCAGATACAGATAGCATGAGATAAACCCAAAAACCCGGCAGTTGTTGGTACTTTTATTCAGCCATTCCGTTGTAGTTGCAATACTTACTAGTCAGATACAATTATGCATAGCGACAACCAACAAACAATTGTGGGCAGTATTAATTAGCCATTCCGTTATAGTGAAGCTGATTACTAGTCATTATAAGTCAAATTAATAGCGATAAACTTTAGTTATGCTTGTCTATGATCGAGATCTGTGCTCCAAGTCGTCCATATCCATGGACACGGCTTTGAAAGTTTTACCGGCGGGGTGCACCAATAGCAACACGCTCGATCAACCTCGGAAAAACCAAATCAAAACCCAGCGAGGCTTTCACGGTGAACAATCGCGAGATTGAAATATTTGAGGCCACCCTTAGAGTAGAATCCGCAGCGGAGTAAGCAAGCTCAAGGCGGCCTCAAGGTTTGGGTGGGCGGCTGTGAGCATTGGGAACCCGAAAGTGTGGCTGGGCTTATCGACACCGGGAAGCGTGTCCCGATCCAAAGCAGTCTGTGTGCTCCTCGCTCGTAAATAAATAAGCGGTAGCATGGCATAAGTACAGGATAGTAAAACACCTCAAACTAGTTTGTGGCCCCAAGAAATAAGAATGAATCAAGATCTGGCTCGGGGTCCCATATACCTCCCGGATGTGGATAGCGCATAAAATCAAGGAGCAATTATCAAGTACTCGGGGTCTTCACGGGACACAAGTGGGCGTTGGAAACCAAATATTATCTATCACCCACCGATGCCTCCTTATTCAATTTTAGTTGTTAAACAGAAATTAAAGTGACGATAAGTAAAACTAGAACCATCTCCAACATCAACTTGCGGCAATACATAAAGCGGTGGCATATGACGACACATCGGCTTTGAGCAAGCAAGCACTTCTGACGCAAGTCCAACTATCTACCAAACAACGGGTAATAGGGTGTGTCCAAGGCAATATAGGGCTGCGGTATAAAGATGCGGAAACTAAAGCATCATAACGGATAGCAAAAGATCAACGGAGGAATAAAGACTATAAAAGTAAGATAGGTAGAAAGAGGAGATGCTACTTTGAAAACATTGTCGAAGGTTTTCCCGAAGATCGGGAAGCTCACATCAACTCATCGGCCTTATCATGAAGAAGCAAAACACTAGAAGGAACACCGGATGCAATATTTAATACACGGCAGAAGATCGGCATGATGCATGCATGATGGATGGCATGGCAAAGATGCGATGCAATTAGGTCAAGATTAAGCGGAACCGGGGTCCCGACATTTAATTAGGTGGTTCATGTTGTTTAGAAAACCCCCGCAATTTAAATGTTGTTTACATGGCACAAGATAAGATACCGGTTCGCTACTCAAGTTTAAATGAGGCCAATATGAGACTAGATTTGCCCGCATATGGGCCCCATAATTAATTATTAGGTGAATCGGCAAAAGGCCCCCAAACCACAGATATGCATGCGAGATGACAATTAAATATGCAACAAGTTGTTATTATGTTATAAAATAGGGTTCGGGAAAAAGGTTCACACATTAGGGGTCTCGACGATCTCGGGGTTCCGGGGTTGAAGTCGAGTCCGAGGTTGAGGTTTAGATCTTGGGGTTCAGGGTTCGGCGAACTTGACGGGATCGTTCTCGGACATCGAGGTTAGTTCTTGGCATTCCGGGAAGACGGACTTGGTTCGGTGTCGGGGCGCAGGTCTTGTCGTATGTGGTCTTCGGGTCCGGGGTCTCGATCTCATGCCGATGATCTTGGCATCCGTGTCAGGGGTTCTTATCGTACCATGAAGAAGTACTTGTTCGTCAGCGGTGGCGTGCATGTCGAATCGGTGGCGATCTCGGCGGTCATCGGATCCTTGGACTTGGTAGATCTTGGCGGTGAACTTGGGGTTGGGGCTCGTGGCGGAGTTGGCGTTCGAGGTCCACCATGGCGCATCCGGGGAGCAGATCTTGCGGGTCTGATGGAGAGCCTGCGAGGCGGTTCTGGTAAAACGCTCGCTCAACACCCAGGGGCGGCCAGGCCGAACTCTGCGGGCGGGCCTGGGCGGAACAGGCGGCGAGGGGCTCGGGCGAGCTCGGAAGATGGCGGGCGCGGTCTCGGGCAGCGGGGCAGCGAGGCGGCGAGGCGTCGGGGCTGCAGCAGGCGGCAGG
This sequence comes from Avena longiglumis, assembly GCA_030063025.1. Taxonomy (NCBI): domain Eukaryota; kingdom Viridiplantae; phylum Streptophyta; class Magnoliopsida; order Poales; family Poaceae; genus Avena; species Avena longiglumis. Next base: position 48,825,591 of record CP125979.1, read on the forward strand.
CGGCAGAGGCCGGGCCTTGGCAGCTGCAGGCTCGAGGCGGGCGAGTGCAGCGGAAGGAGCCTGCTGGCCTTGAGGCGGGCGCGCGGCCAGGCAGTGGAGGTTCGAGGGACCCAGCGGGGGATGGCGACCTCGGGCGGAGGGCGCGGTAGCCTCATGAGGCGGATGGCTTGGCAGGCGGCGACCACGCAGAGGCTGGCGGTCTGTGGTCAGGCGGAGGCGGTGAGGTCTGGCGGCGCCAGCCAGCAGGCGGGCGCGAGTGAAGAACTGGCGGAGGCGGTAGGCAGCGGCTGGCCAGCGGCCTTGGCCGAAGCCGGCTTCTGGGCAGCCTTGTGAGGCAGCGGGGCGGAGGAAACAAGGTCGTCGGCGAGGCGGACAGGCGGGCTTCAGCGGAGCGGCAGCCAGTGTGTAAGAGGCGAACTGGGCGCGGTGTAGCGGAGGTTGGCGGCGGAGGCACAGGGGTGGGCGGGCGGCCGAGAGGAAAAGGGAGAGGCGAGGCGGCGGTGTGGCAGGCGTTCGCGTCGAGGAGGCGGCCTTGGAGAGGAGGTGGAGGAGGCGGGCCTGGCGGTTGCGTGCCGAGGGAGAAGAGAGGAGGAAGAAGAGGCAGGGACAGGCGGGGTCGGTCGGTGGGGCCAGTGAGGCAGCCAGGCGTGCGTCGTGTAGTCGTGTGTTGGAGTGCAGGTGGGTTGTGGGCGTGTGAGCAGGGGTGGAGTGGTGAGAGGGGCGGTGAGGATCAAGTGTGGGTGAGGGGCCAAGTGTCAAGATCAGTTGGTTAGGGAGGGTGAGATGATGTGGCGGCGTGTGAGTGGTGGGGTGAGGTGGAGGGTTGGGTTGGGTAGACTAGTGGTAGGTTTAGGGATTAGATGGGGTAGATGGGTGGACCGATTTAGTTTTACGGGCGGTCGTTGAATCGGCCCGTTCATTGCCGCTAAATAAATTAAATATTTTATTTATTTCACACAAAGTTTTTGCAAGCCGATCGGCAAACCAAAATATTCGGGGACCGGTTTTGGCGTTGAATAAAAGGCAGGCGTTTAGAAAACAAAGCGGGCTTTGCGAAATAGTTTTTGACAAACAACATGTGATGATGGCGATGCAATGCACAAATTCAACGCGATTTTCTAGTAGTGGTTTGCGGGATGCCACAATTCGACACCACTAACAAGGGATCGCCCTCGAGATCCGCCTCATGTACCGGAAGGAAGGTCGGCGATCTGCATCTTCTCACGTGTAGATCCTCGCGACACCACTAACAAGAGGTAAATGCGTCCTGTTAAGTCAAGAGAACACTCCGGATAAACAACGACGAAGTTAAAGGTAAAGCCACCTCTAACTTGGAAGGAGTAAAATTGCATCGATCCACCATTCAATGTACATAAGCGAATGAAAAGAGTAGTGGTATGGTAGCGACTCCATCCGCACTCAAAGCATTACCACATACGAATAGCAGTTATGCAACCAACCCAGATTGGTGAAGATCTCGACAAGCGAGGTTCGGATCAAAGGGTGATCGAGAATCCGCGCCGGATCTGGCGTAGGATGCCGTCGCGTCGGAAAACACGGAAGGCACAAACAAGGAACAAAGAATGGTTCCACGGAAGGCGGATTCCTCAAGCATCGTGAACACGGATGGAAGAGCACCGTTATCAAGAAGGCGAAACACGAAGGTGCAACGGAAACCCAACCACGAGAAATCACGTACTCGAAGAAAAGATAAGAGAAGCGATTCAAAACACGTCGAGATAAGAGGGATCAGCGGAGGGTAAGGGTAAAATCAGACCTATTCAGAACTATCCAACCGATTTTGCAAAATAGTTTTGACACTCTACTTGACCGTTAGCTAGGTTATCTCTGATTTGGACTTGTGGGGTATCATAGCTGGCGAGCTACGATACCACTGTAACACCCTCGAATCGGACCTATGCAAGTTTGGGCAAAGTTCACCAAAACCGCATAGAAAGCGATTCAAAAGGTGCCCGAGCACTTTAATGCGGGTGGAAAGCAGTAATAACATTACAACAGTCCTCGATGGGACCCACGAAGATATATATAACAGCGACTCAAAGAGTCAAGAAGACAGATATAATATACAAGATCCAAATCACCTTGAAAATGGTAGGCGTCCGACTACGGACAAGAAGCAAATGGGGCTAAGAGCCACGAAGAATAACCATTGGCGTCCATAACCTGCGAGCCAAGCGGAAGGGTAACCACTTGACGTTGATCTCAAAACCTGCTTAACAAAGGGGTGCCAAAGGGCAAAGCGGAAAACAAAGAAGGAGGCGTCGATCGAGGCGATTACAGCGAGACTAGAATTCGGTCCTCGCCTACATAGGTATGGTGGACTGAAGCGGCAGCGGCAGCACGCATTAAACAACCTATAGAGACTCGATACAACTGGCGGGTATCAGAGGGGGTAAGAAAGACCTATTCGGATCCAACCTGAAGCTAACACCAAACAAACCCATCCTGGCGTGTCCCCCTCGAGACCTATCGAGGAAGTCAACCGAGGAACTCACGGTTGCGGTTTATTTAATTAGTGATAGTTGCGGTACTTTACTAGTCAGGTTTAGATAATCGTCCTGATAAAATAAACAGTGGGCACTTTTAGTTAACCATTCCGTGATAGTTGCAACAATTACTAATCAGGTACAGATAGCATGAGATAAACCCCAAAAACCCAGCAGTTGTTGGTACTTTTATTCAGCCATTTCGTTGTAGTTGCAATACTTACTAGTCAGGTACAATTATGCATGACAACCAACAAGCAATTGTGGGTATTAATTAGCCATTCCGTTATAGTGAAGCTGATTACTAGTCATTATAAGTCAAATTAATAGCGATAAACTTTAGTTATGCTTGTCTATGATCGAGATCTTGTGCTCCAAGTCGTCCATATCCGCGGACACGGCTTTGAAAGTTTTACCGGCCGGGGTGCACCAATAGCAACACGCTCGATCAACCTCGGAAAAACCAAATCAAAACCCAGCGAGGCTTTCACGGTGAACAATCGCGGGATTGAGAAATATTTGAGGCCACCTTAGAGTAGAATCATAGTAAGCAAGCTCAAGGGCGGCCTCAAGGTTTGGGTGGGCGGTTTGTGCAGTGGGAACCGAAAGTGTGGCTGGGCTTGTCGACACAGCGGAAGCGTGTCCGATCCAAAAGCGATGCAGTGTGCTCCTCGCACAATCGTAAATAAAGCGTAGCATGGCATAAGTACAGGATAGTAAAAACACCTCAAACTAGTTTGTGGCCCCAAGAAATAATAATGAATCAAGCTCTGGCTCAGGGGGGTCCCATATACCTCCCGGATGTGGATAGCGCAAAATCAAGGAGCAATTATCAAGTACTCGGGGTCTTCACGGGACACAAGTGGGCGTTGGAAACCAAATATTATCTATCACCCACCGATGCCTCTGCTTATTCAATTTTAGTTGTTAAAGCAGAAATTAAAGTGACGATAAGTAAAACTAGAACCATCTCCAACATCAACTTGCGGCAATACATCGACAAGCGGTGGCATATGACGACACACATCAGCACTGAGCAAGCAACTACGGCATAAGTCCAACTATCTACCAAACAACGGGTAATAGGGTGTGTCCAAGGCAATATAGGGCTGCGGTATAACAAAGTGCGGAAACTAAAGCATCGCACGAGATAGCAAAAGATCAACAGGAGGGAATAAAGACTATAAAAGTAAGATAGGTAGAAAGGGAGATGCTACTTTGAAAACATTGTCGAAGGTTTTCCCGAAGATCGGAGACGAAGCTCACATCAACTCATCGGCCTTATCATGAAGAAGCAAAACACTAGAAGGAACACGGATGCAATATTTAATACCGGCGGAAGATCGGCATGATGCATGCATGATGGATGGCATGGCAAAGATGCGATGCAATTAGGTCAAGATTAAGCGGAACCGGGGTCCCGACATTTAATTAGGTGGTTCATGTTGTTTAGAAAACCCCCGCAATTTAAATGTTGTTTACATGGCACAAGATAAGATACCGGTTCGCTACTCAAGTTTAAATGAGGCCAATATGAGACTAGATTTGCCCGCATATGGGCCCCATAATTAATTATTAGGTGAATCGGCAAAAGGCCCCCAAACCACAGATATGCATGCGAGATGACAATTAAATATGCAACAAGTTGTTATTATGTTATAAAATAGGGTTCGGGAAAAAGGTTCACACATTAGGGGTCTCGACGATCTCGGGGTTCGGGGTTGAGTCGAAGTCGAGGTTCGGCGGGTTCAGATCTCGGGGTTCAGGGTTCGGCGAACTTGACGGGATCGTTCTCGGACATCGAGGTTAGTTCTTGGCGTTCCGGGAAGACGGACTTGGTTCGGTGTCGGGGCGCAGGTCTTGTCGTATGTGGTCTTCGGGTCCGGGGTCTCGATCTCATGCCGATGATCTTGGCATCCGTGTCCGGGGTTCTTGTCGTACCATGAAGAAGTACTTGTTCGTCCGCGGTGGCGTGCATGTCGAATCGGTGGCGATCTCGGCGGTCATCGGATCCTTGGACTTCGGTAGATCTTGGCGGGGTGAACTTGGGGGTTCCGGGGCTCGTGAGGCGGAGTTGGCGTTCGAGGGTCCCACCATGGCGCATCCGGGGAGCAGATCTTGCGGGTCCCTGATGGAGGCCTGCGGGGGCGGTTCCTGGTAAAACACGCTCAAGCACCCACCAGGGGCGGGCCAGGCGGCGAACTGCAGGCGGCGGGCCTGGCCCAGGGCGGAACACGGCGTGCGAGGCTCCGAGCTCGGAAGATGGCAGGCGGTCTCGGGCAGCGGGGCAGCGAGGCGAGAGGCGTCGGGGCTGCCGAGGCGGCAGCGGCAGGAGGCGGCGAGGCCGGCCCGAGCCAGGCTCGAGGCGGGCGGAGTGCGACGGAAGGAGCCCTGCGGGCGGGCGCCCTTGAGCAGTGGAGGTTCGAGGACCGGGCGGGGATCTGGCGACCTCGGGCGGAGGGCAGCGGGTAGCCTCAGGCGGATGGAGCTTGGCGGGCGGCCGCAGGGTGGCGGTCTTGTGCGCAGCGGAGGCGGTGAGTCTGGCGCCAGCCCAGCGGGCGGGGGCAGGTGAAGAACTGGCGGGCGGTAAGCAGCCGGAGAGCACCGGGAAGGCTGGCCGGCGGCGCGGGCTTCCGGCCAGTGGGAGGCCGGGAGCGGAGGGAGGGAGCAAGGTCGTCGTCGGCGAGGCGGACGGGCGGCTTCAGTGAAGGCGAAGCTAGGCGCGGTGTGGAAGAGGTTGAGGCCTTGGCACAGGGGCGAGGTGGGCGGCAGAGGAAGGAGAAGGCCAGGCGGCGTGGCAGGCGTTAAGCGTCTTGGAGAAGCGGCAGCCTGAGAGGAGGGTGGAGGCGGGCCACAGGCGGTTGCGTGCGAGGGGAGAAGAGGAGAGGAGGAAGAAGAGGAGCAGACCGGGCGGGGTCGGTCGGTGGGGCCAGTGAGGGCAGTAGCGTGCGTGCGTGTAGTCGTGTGTTGGTGCAGGTGGGTTGTGGCGTGTGAGCAGGGGTGGGTGAGAGGGCGGTGAGGATCAAGTGTGGAGTGAGGCCAAGTGTCAAGATCTGGTTGGTTAGGGAGGGTGAGATGATGTGGCGGCGTGTGAGTGGTCGTGGTGAGGTGGAGGGTTGGGTTGGGTAGACTAGCTGGTAGGTTTAGGGATTAGATGGGGTAGATGGGTGGACCGATTTAGTTTTACTGGGCGGTCGTTGATCAATCGGCCCGTTCATTGCCCGCTAAATAAATTAAATATTTTATTTATTTCACACAAAGTTTTTGCAAGCCGATATCGGCAAACCAAAATATTCCGGGGACCCGGTTTTGGCGTTTGAATAAAAGACGGGGCGTTTTAGAAAACAAAACGGGCTTTGCGAAATAGTTTTTGACAAACAACATGTGATGATGACGATGCAATGCACAAATTCAACGCGATTTTCTAGTAGTGGTTTGCGGGATGCCACAGCGCCCTGACGCCACGCCAAGTTCGTCTACCGAGACGCCAAGATCTTCGTAACGCCATGACCGACAACGTGCCCCGAGAACCCGGATCTGCCAAGACCCTACCCCGATATCCGAGCACGACCCCGGAGGCCGAGAACGATCCCGTCGAACCCCAGATCCGAACCTCGCCGACCACGACCGAGATCTGCTCCCGTCGAACCCGGACCGGAACCCCGAGTTCGTCGAACCCTAACAAGATCGTCGAGACCCTAATGTGTGAACCTCCCCGAAACCCTATTTCATAACATAATAACAACTTGTCGATATTAAATTGTCATCTTGCATGCATACACATGGTTTGGGGCCTTTGGCGATTCACCTAATAATTAAATATGGGGCCCATATGCGGCAAATTCAGTCTCATATTGGCCTCATTTAAATTTGTGTAGCGAACGGTGCTATCTTCGCCATGCTAAAACAACATTTAAATTAGGGGCTTCTAAATAACTTGAACTTCCTAATTAAATGTCGGGACCCGGTTCCGCCTAATCGACCTAATTACATCGAACCTTTGCCATGCCATGCATCATACATGCATCATGCCGATCTTCTTCCGTGTATTAAATATTGCATCCGGTGTTTATTCTAGTGTTTTGCTTCTTCGCGGATTGGGCCGTTGAGTTGATGTGAGCTTCGCCCCGATCTTCGGATGAACCTTCGACCATGTTTTCAATGAGCATCTCCCTTTCTACCTATCTTAGTTTTATAGTCTTTATTCCCTCTGTTGATCTATTGCTATACGTGTTGCGATGCTCTAGTTTCCGTACTCGATATATCCCTGCAGCCTTATATTGCCTTGGACACACCCTATTACCATTGTTTGGTAGATAGTTGGACTTGCGGCGTCGTAGTTGCTTGCTTAAGTCTTGATGTGTGTCGTCATATGCCACTTGTTGATGTATTGCCGCATGTTGATGTTGGAGATGATTCTAGCTTTGCTTATCGTCACTTTAATTTCTGTTTAACAACTAAAATTGAATAAGCAGAGGCATCGGTGGGTGATAGATAATATTTGGTTTCCGAACGCCCACTTGTGTCCCGTAAGACCCCGAGTACTTGATACCTGTTCCTTGATTTTTTGCGCGCTATCCACATCCGGGAGGTATATGGGACCCCCCTGAGCCAGAGCTTGATTCAGTCTTATTTCTTGGGGCCACAAACTAGTTTGAGGTTTTATTTACGATCCTGTACTTATGCCATGTTTACTTTATTTACGATTGTGCGAGTCGCACTGCATCTTTGTTAGGATCGGACCCACGATTTCGCGGTGTCGACAAGCCCGTTTGGGGTTCCCGATCGTTCACACCGTCCGCCAAACCTTGAGGCCGTCTCGAGCTTACTCCGTTGCGGATTCTACTTAAGGGTGGCCCCTGAAATATTTCTGAATCTGTGATTGTTCGATCGTGAAAGCCTCGTTGGGTTTTGATTTGGTTTTTCCGAGGTTGATCGGCGTGTGTTGCTATTGGTGCACCCGGCGGGTAAAACTTTCAAAGCCGTGTCCGGATATGGGCGACTTGGAGCCTGATATCTCGATCATAGACAAGCATAACTAAAGTTTACTGCTATAAATTTGACTTATAATGACTAGTAATCAGCTCCACTACAACGGAATGGCTAATTAATACTGCCCACAATTGTTTGTTTGTTTGTCGCTTGCGACAATTGTATTTGACTAGTAAGTACTGCAACTACAACGGAATGGCTGAATAAAAGTACCAACAACTGCTGGATTTTGGGTTTATCTCATGCTATCTGTACCTGATTAGTAATTGTCTCAACTATCACGGTTTGGTTAACTAAAAGTGCCCACTGCTTACTTTATCAGGACGATTATCTCCACTTGACTAGTAAAGTGCCGCAACTATAACTGAATAAATAAAACTGCCAACTGTGTGAGTTCCTCGGTTGCCTTCCTCGTTTGGTCTCGAGGGGGAAACACCAGGATGGGTTTGATTGGTGATAGCTTCAGGTTGGATCCGGTTAGGTCATTCTTATCCCTCTCCGATATCCGCCAGTTGTATCGAGTCTCTATAGGTTGTTTAGTGCATGCTGCCGCTGCCGCTTCAGTCCACCATACCTATGTAGGCGAGGACCGCCGAATTCTAGCCTCGCCGTGTACTGGCCTCGATCGACGCTCCTTCTTTTCCTTTGCCCTTTGTCGGCACCCCTTTGTTTAAGCAGGTTTTGAGATCGACACCGTTAGCGGGGTTACCCTTCCGCTTGGCTTTGGGCAGGGTTATGGGCGCCATTGGTTATTCTTCGGCTCTTAGCCCCATTTGCTTCTTGTCCGTAGTCGGACGCTCTACCGTTTTCAAGGTGATTTGGATCTTGTATATTATATCGTATTCTTGACTCCTTGAGTCGCTGTTATATATATATCTGCGTGGGTCCCATCGAGAACTGTTGTGTAATGTTATTACCGTTTTCCACCCGCGAAAGTGCTTGGTGAGCACCTTTGAATCGTTTCTATGCGGGTTTGGCGAATTTTGCTCAAACTTGCATAGGTCCGATTCGAGGGTGTTCTGAGTGGTATCGAGCTCAGCTGCGATACCACAAGTCCAAATCAGGATAACCTAGCTAACGGTCGAAGTAGAGAGTCAAAACTATTTTTGAAAATCGGTTGGATAGTTCTGATTAGGTCTGATTTTATTCCTTACCCCTCTGCTATTCTCCTCTTATCTCGACGTGTTTTGAATCTGCTCTCTTATCTTTTCTTCGAGTCCAGGATTTCTCGGGGTTGGGTTTCCGTAGTACCTTCAGGGTTTCGTTTTTCCCCTTTTGTAACGGAGGTGCTTCGATCATCAATCTGCAACTTGTCTGTTGTATCCTTCATCCGATCTTTTGTTCTTGAGCTCTTTATCCAGATGTGTTCCTTGCTGGGTATCAGTGTCGTTGAAAAACATATGAGAAGGACGAGCTTTGGTGAAGTTGGAGTCGACCTTGAGCACGTGTTGTTCATGCCAATGGAACCATCGCGAAACCTAATCAGTGTGTCTTTCATACGATTTCTGCTGGCAGCATCCCTTTGTTCCGGATACCACCTATGAAGATCTTCAGTCCAAATCTCGAGAGTTGAGTTGCCTGATTCTCCTACCCATGTATAGAGTTGATAGTGTGGGTACGGGATGGACTGATCACCCTACCCGACTCTTCTTTGTTACTCTGTACATCGAACTGGTGGATCAATGTAACTTCTCGTCTGATGGAAGTTAGAGGTGGCCTTATCGTTTGATACCTCTACCTTCGTCCTTTGTTCTCCGGAGTGTTCTCTCGACGATCAGGAACAACGACCCTTTGTTGGTGGTGTCGCCGATTTCAAGATGGAGGAGAAAACCTCGTTAGTGGTGTCGCGAGGATCTACACAAAGCGTGAAGACGGAGAACGCCGACCTTCCTTCCGGTACCATGAGGCGGATCTCGAGGGCGAGATCCATTGTTAGTGGTGTCGAATTGTGGCATCCCGCAAAACCACTACTAGAAAATCGCGTTGAATTTGTGCTTTGCATTGTCATCATCATGCATTGTTTGCATAAAACCATGTTTGCAAAGCCCGTGTTGTTTTCTAAACGCCCCTCTTTGTTTTCAAACATCAAACCCGGGTCTCCGGAGTTATTTTGTTTGTTGCTATCGGGTTGCAAACGGCCCAATTATAATAAATAAAAATTTAAATTATTTTAATAGGGGCAGTCGAACGGGCCAATTGACCCGATCGACCACCCCAGGAAATAACATTCGGTCCACCTGCTCCTAATCCTAGTCTTTTCTTACCAACCAATCTACCCACCCCCTTCCTGCCACATCACTCCCACCAATCCCACCACGCCACCTCAGCTTCCCTCTCCCCTCACCCAATCCCACACTGCCACTTGTCCCTCCCTCTCTCCCCCTGGACCCTCTCAACCCACCCAGCTCACACCACCGGCCCCACCAACCCCTCAGCCCCACACCCACGCAAGCACGCATGCAGCCTCCCTCCCTCACCCCGCGGGTCCCACGCCTGGGACCCACCACCTGTCCCGCCCCGCTCCTCACGCCACCAACCCGTCCCTTGCGCCTCCCTCCCGAGACAGCCGCCCCGGCCACGCCAGCCTCCGCGCCAGCGATCCCCGCCCCACCTCGCACCGCCCTCCCCTCCCGCGCCACCGCCTCTCCTCCCCGCCGCCGCTCCGCCGCCGATCGCCCGCGCCGCTCAACCTCTCCCGGCCGCGCGCCTCGCCCCGCCTGCCGCCTCGCCCGCCAACCTCTCGCCGCGCCCAGGCTCCACCGCTCCACGGCTCCGCCTGAGGAGCTCCGGACCAGCGTCTCGCCTCGCCCGTTCGTCCTCCTGGCGCTCGCCGAACCCTCGCCTCCGCCGCCGGACCTCCTCCGCCTGCCGTGGCCAGGCCGTCTCCCCGACCCCAACCTCTGCTTTCTGCCCGCGGCCGCCTGCCTCGCTCCTTCCCCGCAGTCGCCTGAGCCCCGCGCCCGGGCGGCCGTCCGCTCCGGTGTTCCGCGGCCGCGCGCTCGCCGCAGGTCCTCGCCGAGGCCCGCGCCCGCCACCACCCGACGCGAGCCCGCCCCGGCCCACGTTCCCTGCCGCCTCGATCGTCCCCGGTAGCTCCTGCCTGCACGCGGGAGCCGATGTCCTCTCCAGCGTCGAGCCGTCTTAGACTCCTCGCGTGTGTGTGCCCTGCCTTTGTGTTTGGAGACGTGAGGGTCAATCCAAGTGCAAGTCGATCTGAGTCTGGTTGGAGACACTGATTCCCTCTATGTGAATCTAGTGTGGCATGTTGATGTTATGTGAAACCGCAACTTCAACGGGCAAGATCCACAGGCACCCATGCAACCCAGGAACCACCGGCGCTCGAACCCGAGAGAACCACGCCGAGTACCTATGGTATCCGAGGATCGACATCGTGCTGATACGTCAAGACCTTCTACCCGAGGACGCCAAGGCCGGACCCGAAACCCGCCAAGATCGTCACCGAACGCGAAGTCCTTCTTCCGGATACGACAAGTACCCCTTCGAGGACGCCGAGATCTACAACGGAACCGAGGACGCCAAGAAACCGATGCGCCAAGTTCTTCGCCTCGCACAACAAGTTCGACACCCTGGAAAGGCAAGACCGACCCGTTACACGAGCCCGACCAAGTCTTCGCGACAACAGGTTCGACACCGTCCAGAGCGAGACCGATGCGCCCCGACGCCACGCCAAGTTCGTCTACCGAGACGCCAAGATCTTCGTAACGCCATGACCGACAACGTGCCCCGAGAACCCGGATCCGCCAAGACCCTACCCCGATATCCGAGCACGACCCCGGAGGCCGAGAACGATCCCGTCGAACCCCAGATCCGAACCTCGCCGACCCTGGACCCCGAGATCTGCTCCCCGTCGAACCCCGGACCCCGGAACCCCGAGTTCGTCGAACCCTAACAAGATCGTCGAGACCCTAATGTGTGAACCTCCCCGAAACCCTATTTCATAACATAATAACAACTTGTCGCATATTAAATTGTCATCTTGCATGCATACCTGTGGTTTGGGGCCTTCCCGATTCACCTAATAATTAAATATGGGGCCCATATGCGGGCAAATTCAGTCTCATATTGGCCTCATTTAAATTTGTGTAGCGAACCGGTGCTATCTTCTGCCATGCTAAAACAACATTTAAATTGCGGGGCTTCTAAATAACTTGAACTTCCTAATTAAATGTCGGGACCCCGGTTCCGCCTAATCTGACCTAATTGCATCGAACCTTTGCCATGCCATGCATCATACATGCATCATGCCGATCTTCTGCCGTGTATTAAATATTGCATCCGGTGTTTATTCTAGTGTTTTGCTTCTTCGCGGATAAGGCCGTTGAGTTGATGTGAGCTTCGTCCCGATCTTCGGATGAACCCTTCGGCAATGTTTTCAGGCGAGCATCTCCCCCTTTCTACCTATCTTACTTTTATAGTCTTTATTCCCTCCTGTTGATCTATTGCTATCTGTGTTGCGATGCTCTAGTTTCCGTACCCGATATATCCCCTGCAGCCTTATATTGCCTTGGACACACCCTATTACCTGTTGTTTGGTAGATAGTTGGACTTGCGCGTCGTAGTTGCTTGCTTAAGTGCTGATGTGTGTCGTCATATGCCACAGTTGTTGATGTAATGCCGCATGTTGATGTTGGAGATGATTCTAGCTTTACTTATCGTCACTTTAAATTCTGTTTAACAACTAAAATTGAATAAGCAGAGGCATCGGTGGGTGATAGATAATATTTGGTTTCCGAACGCCCACTTGTGTCCCGTAAGACCCCGAGTACTTGATACCTGTTCCTTGATTTTGCGCGCTATCCACATCCGGGAGGTATATGGGACCCCCCTGAGCCAGAGCTTGATTCATTCTTATTTCTTGGGGCCACAAACTAGTTTGAGGTTTTATTTACGATCCTGTACTTATGCCATGTTTACTGCTTTATTTACGATTGTGCGAGGTACTGCACACTGTACTGTTTAGGATCGGACCACGATTTCGCGGTGTCGACAAGCCCCGTTTGGGGTTCCCAGTCGTTCACAGCCGTCCCGCCAAACCTTGAGGCCGTCTCGGAGCTTGCTTACTCCGTTGCGGATTCTACTTAAGGGGTGGCCCCCTGAAATATTTCTGAATCCTGTGATTGTTCAGTCGTGAAAGCCTCGTTGGGTTTTGATTTGGTTTTTCCGAGGCTGATCGAGCGTGTGTTGCTATTGGTGCACCCCGGCCGGGTAAAACTTTCTGAAAGCCGTGTCCATGGATATGGACGACTTGGAGCACGTGATCTCGATCATAGACAAGCATAACTAAAGTTTACTGCTATAAATTTGACTTATAATGACTAGTAATCAGCTCCACTACAACGGAATGGCTAATTAATACTGCCCACAATTGTTTGTTTGTTTGTCGCTTGCGACAATTGTATTTGACTAGTAAGTACTGCAACTACAACGGAATGGCTGAATAAAAGTACCAACAACTGCTGGATTTTGGGTTTATCTCATGCTATCTGTACCTGATTAGTAATTGTCTCAACTATCACGGTTTGGTTAACTAAAAGTGCCCACTGCTTACTTTATCAGGACGATTATCTCCACTTGACTAGTAAAGTGCCGCAACTATAACTGAATAAATAAAACTGCCAACTGTGTGAGTTCCTCGGTTGCCTTCCTCGTTTGGTCTCGAGGGGGAAACACCAGGATGGGTTTGATTGGTGATAGCTTCAGGTTGGATCCGGTTAGGTCATTCTTATCCCTCTCTGATATCCGCCAGTTGTATCGAGTCTCTATAGGTTGTTTAGTGCATGCCTTCAGCCGCTTGATCCACCATACCTATGTGGCGAGGACCGCAATTCTAGCCTCGCCGTGTCTTGGCCTCGATCGACGCGCTCCTTCTTTTCCTTTGCCCTTTGTCGGCACCCTTTTGTTTAAGCAGGTTTTGAGATCGGCGCCGTTAGCGGTTACCCTTCCGCTTGGCACAGGCAGGGTTATGGGCGCCATTGGTTATTCTTGGGGCTCTTAGCCCCATTTGCTTCTTGTCCGTAGTCGGACGCTCTACCGTTCAAGGTGATTTGGATCTTGTATATTATATCGTATTCTTGACTCCTTGAGTCGTTATATATATATCTGCTGGGTCCCATCGAGAACTGTGTAATGTTATTACTGCTTTCCACCCGCACGAAGTGTGGTGAGCACCTTTGAATCGTTTCTATGCGGGTTTGGCGAATTTTGCTCAAACTTGCATAGGTCCGATTCGAGGTGTTCTGAGTGGTATCGAGCTCAGCGGTTGCGATACCCCACAAGTCCAAATAGGATAACCTAGCTAACGGTCGAGTAGAGTGTCAAAACTATTTTCGAAAATCGGTTGGATAGTTCTGATTAGGTCTGATTTTATTCCTTACCCCTCTGCTATTCTCCTCTTATCTCGACGTGTTTTGAATCTGCTCTCTTATCTTTTCTTCGAGTCCAGGATTTCTCGGGGTTGGGTTTCCGTAGTACCTTCAGGGTTTCGTTTTCCCCTTTTGTAACGGAGGTGCTTCGATCATCAGTCTGCAACTTGTCTGTTGTACCCTTCCTTCGATCTTTTGTTCTTGAGCTCTTTATCCAGATGTGTTCCTTCTGGTATCGATTGTCGTTGAAAAACATATGAGAAGGACGAGCTTTGGTGAAGTTGGAGTCGACCTTGAGCACGTGTTGTTCATGCCAATGGAACCATCGCGAAACCTAATCGATGTGTCTTTCATACGATTTACCTGTGGCGACATCCCTTTGTTCGGATACCACCTATGAAGATCTTTAGTCCAAATCTCGAGAGTTGAGTTGCACGATTCTCCTACCCATGTATAGAGTTGATAGTGTGGAGTGCGGGATGGACTGATCACCCTACCCGACTCTCTTCTCGCTCAGTACATCGAACTGGTGGATCAATGTAACTTCTCCTAAATCGATGGAAGTTAGAGGTGGCCTTATCGTTTGATACCTCTACCTTCGTCCTTTGTTCTCCGGAGTGTTCTCTCGACGATCAGGAACAACGACCCTTTGTTGGTGGTGTCGCCGATTTCAAGATGGAGGAGGAAACCTCGTTAGTGGTGTCGCGAGGATCTACACAAAGCGTGAAGACGCCGACCTTCCTTCCGGTACCATGAGGCGGATCTCGAGGGCGAGATCCATTGTTAGTGGTGTCGAATTGTGGCATCCCGCAAAACCACTACTAGAAAATCGCGTTGAATTTGTGCTTTGCATTGTCATCATCATGCATTGTTTGCATAAAACCATGTTTGCAAAGCCCGTGTTGTTTTCTAAACGCCCCTCTTTGTTTTCAAACATCAAACCCGGGTCTCCGGAGTTATTTTGTTTGTTGCTATCGGTTGCAAACGGCCCAATTAGAATAAATAAAATTTAAATTATTTTAATAGGCGGTCGAGGCCAATTGACCCGATCAACCACCCAGAAATAACATTCGGTCCACCTCCTAATCCTAGTCTTTTCTTACCAACCAATCTACCCACCCCTTCACCTTACATCACTCCCACCAATCTCACCATGCCACCTCGGCTTCCCTCTCCCTCACCCAATCCCACACCGCCACTTGTCCCCTCTCTCTCCCCCTGGACCCTCTCAACCCACCCAGCTCACACCACCGGCCCCCCCCACCCCCCCGCCCCACACCCACGCAAGCACGCAGCCTCCCTCCCTCACCCCGCGGGTCCCACGCCTGGGACCCACCACCTGTCCCGCTCCTCACGCCACCAACCCGTCCGCAGCCGTCTTCCCTTGCGCCTCCCTCCGCAGACCTCGCCACCACTGGCCTCTCCGCCGGTGATCCCCGCCCCTCCCACCTCGCAACCGCCTCCCCCCCCCCAGGCGCCTCACCGCACCTCTCCTCCCCTGCCGCTCCGCCCCGATCGCCCGGCTCACGCTCAACCTCTCGGCCTCGCTCTCGGCCAGCCTCGTCGCTCCGCCCCGCCGCCAACCTCTCCGGCCGCGCCCCAGGCTCCACCGCTCCGCCGGCTCCGCCCTGAGGAGCTCCCCGGACCAAGTGTCTCGCCTCCGCCCGTTCGTCCTCCCTGGCGCTCGCCGGACCCCTCTCCGCCTCCGCGCGCCGGACCTCCTCCGCCCTGCCAGCGGCAGGCCGTCTCCCACCCCAACCTGCTCTGCCGCCGCCCGCCTCGCTCCTTCTCCCGCAGGTCGCCCGCCCCCGCCGCCGAGCCGCGTCCGCTCCGGTGTTCGCGGCCGCTCGCGCAGTCCTCGCCGAGGCCCGCGCCCGCCACCACCCGACGCGAGCCCGCCCCGGCCCACGTTCCCTGCCGCCTCGATCGTCCCCGGTAGCTCCTGCCTGCACGCGGGAGCCGATGTCCTCTCCAGCGTCGAGCCGTCTTAGACTCCTCGGCGTGTGTGCCCTGCCTTTGTGTTTGGAGGCGTGAGGTCAATCCAAGTGCAAGTCGATCTGAGTGGTTGGAGACACTGATTCCCTCTATGTTAATCGAGTGTGGCATGTTGATGTTATGTGAAACCGCAACTTCAACGGGCAAGATCCACAGGCACCCATGCAACCCAGGAACCACCGGCGCTCGAACCCGAGAGAACCACGCCGAGTACCTATGGTATCCGAGGATCGACATCGTCTTGATCGTCAAGACCTTCTACCCGAGGGCGCCAAGGACCCGAACCCGCCAAGATCGTCACGAGCGAAGTCCTTCTTCCGGATCGACAAGTACCCCTTCGAGGACCGAGATCTACAACGGAACCGAGGGCGCCAAGAAACCGATCGCCAAGTTCTTCTCGCACAACAAGTTCGACACCACAGAAAGGCAAGACCGACCCGTTACACGAGCCCGACCAAGTCTTCGCGACAACAGGTTCGACACCGTCGAGCGAGACCGTCGCCCGACGCCACGCAAGTTCGTCCGAGACGCCAAGATCTTCAGTAACGCCATGACCGACAACGTGCCCGAGAACCCGGATCCGCAAGACCCTACCCGATATCCGAGCACGACCGAGGCGAGAACGATCCCGTCGAACCCAGATCCGAACCTCGCCGACCACGGACCCGAGATCTGCTCCCGTCGAACCCGGACCCGGAACCCGAGTTAAATCGAACCCTAACAAGATCGTCGAGACCCTAATGTGTGAACCTCCCCGAAACCCTATTTCATAACATAATAACAACTTGTCGCATATTAAATTGTCATCTTGCATGCATACCTGTGGTTTGGGGGCCTTCCGCCGATTCACCTAATAATTAAATATGGGGCCCATATGCGGGCAAATTCAGTCTCATATTGGCCTCATTTAAATTTGTGTAGCGAACCGGTGCTATCTTCTGCCATGCTAAAACAACATTTAAATTGCGGGGCTTCTAAATAACTTGAACTTCCTAATTAAATGTCGGGACCCCGGTTCCGCCTAATCTGACCTAATTGCATCGAACCTTTGCCATGCCATGCATCATACATGCATCATGCCGATCTTCTGCCGTGTATTAAATATTGCATCCGGTGTTTATTCTAGTGTTTTGCTTCTTCGCGGATAAGGCCGTTGAGTTGATGTGAGCTTCGTCCCGATCTTCGGATGAACCCTTGACAATGTTTTCAAAGAGCATCTCCCTTTCTACCTATCTTACTTTTATAGTCTTTATTCCCTCCTGTTGATCTATTGCTATTTGTGTTGCGATGCTCTAGTTTCCGTGCGATATATCCCTGCAGCCTTATATTGCCTTGGACACACCCTATTACATTGTTTGGTAGATAGTTGGACTTCTTGCGTCGTAGTTGCTTGCTTAAGTCTTGATGTGTGTCGTCATATGCCTGATTGTTGATGTAATGCCGCATGTTGATGTTGGAGATGATTCTAGCTTTACTTATCGTCACTTTAATTTCTGTTTAACAACTAAAATTGAATAAGCGAGGCATCGGTGGGTGATAGATAATATTTGGTTTCGAGCAGCCCACTTGTGTCCGTAAGACCCCGAGTACTTGATACATTCCTTGATTTCTTGCTATCCACATCCGAGGTATATGGGACCCACGAGCGAGCTTGATTCATTCTTATTTCTTGGGGCCACAAACTAGTTTGAGGTTTTATTTACGATCTGTACTTATGCCATGTTCTTTGCTTTATTTACGATTGTGCAGTGCACCTTTGTCTTTATTTAGGATCGGACCACGATTTCGCGGTGTCGACAAGCCCGTTTGGGGTTCCCGATCGTTCACAACCGTCCAAACCTTGAGGCCGTCTGAGCTTGCTTACTCCGTTGATTCTACTTAAGGGTGGCCCCTGAAATATTTCTGAATCTGTGATTGTTCGGTCGTGAAAGCCTCGTTGGGTTTTGATTTGGTTTTCGAGGTTGATCGGCGTGTGTTGCTATTGGTGCACCCGGCGGGTAAAACTTTTACGAAAGCCGTGTCGCGGATATGGACGACTTGGAGCCGCGATATCTCGATCATAGACAAGCATAACTAAAGTTCTTGCTATAAATTTGACTTATAATGACTAGTAATCAGCTCCACTACAACGGAATGGCTAATTAATACTGCCCACAATTGTTTGTTTGTTTGTCGCTTGCGACAATTGTATTGACTAGTAAGTACTGCAACTTCTAGGAATGGCTGAATAAAAGTACCAACAAGCTGCTGGATTTTGGGTTTATCTCATGCTATCATGCACGATTAGTAATTGTCTCAACTATCACGGTTTGGTTAACTAAAAGTGCCTTTGCTTACTTTATCGGGGCGATTATCTCCACTTGACTAGTAAAGTGCATAACTATAAGCGAATAAATAAAGCGCCAGCGTGTGAGTTCCTCGGTTGCCTTCCTCGTTTGGTCTCGAGAAACACGGGATGGGTTTGATTGGTGATAGCTTCGTTGGATCCGGTTAGGTCATTCTTATCCCTCTCGATATCCGCCGGTTGTATCGAGTCTCTATAGGTTGTTTAGTGCATCTTTGCCGCTTGATCCACCATACCTATGTGGCGAGGACCCGGAATTCTAGCCTCGCCGTGTCTTGGCCTCGATCTTGGCGCTCCTTCTTTTCCTTTGCCCTTTGTCGGCACCCTTTTTGTTAAGAAGGTTTTGAGATCGGCGCCGTTAGCGGGTTACCCTTCGGCTTGGCTTTGGCAGGGTTATGGGCGCCATTGGTTATTCTTGGGGCTCTTAGCCCCATTTGCTTCTTGTCCGTAGTCGGACGCTCTACCGTTTTCAAGGTGATTTGGATCTTGTATATTATATCTGTATTCTTGACTCCTTGAGTCGCTGTTATATATATCTGTTCTGTGGGTCCCATCGAGAACTGTTGTGTAATGTTATTACTTCGTTTTCCACCCGCACGAAAGTGCTTGGTGGGCACCTTTGAATCGTTTCTATGCGGGTTTGGCGAATTTTGCTCAAACTTGCATAGGTTCGATTCCGAGGGTGTTACAGTTTGAGACGGTGTCGATCACATGTAGCTGATCATACTCTTCTTTTGTTCTTCCAAACATAAACTTGGGGTGGTACTTGCTTTGTTCTTTAGTGGAGAATATAAGAAATAAAACTGTAACAAAAATAAAGATCGTCAAACACCACAGTTTGAGATAAATCATAAGGAGTTTCAGAGTGAGGTTAAAGGTTCAACACAATAATAAAGGCTAGTAATCAAAACCAAATTTACAGGTGGATATTTTTTACTCGGTCTAGCTAAGACATCTCACATAGCAATGCCACTATAACTTGTACTAGAAATAGAGATTTAGAGATTTATTCGCCATGTTTACCGGAAGGCTTGTTAAGTAGACTTCTTGTTTCTTATCATGATTTGTGGCGTTCTAGGAGCTAGTTGATCTTCGAAAAGCCACACATATTCACATACTATTTCTTGATTAGTTTATATTGTGATTTTTTCTATCTAAATGATGGAAATCTTGAAAGGGCAAGCATCCTGTGGCAAGTTTTTTTTCAAGAAAGGATGCACCCGACCTTTGCACCAATAGATGCATATGGCCTTCTATTACTTCCATGTGGCACACATGTCAATTTCCTTAGTTTTTGGTTTTAGTACGAAAGTTCCATTTTGTAGATTGGTTGTGGATGATGAGGTCGCAACTAAAATAATATTTATCACTTTCTTACTTCAAAATTTATCAATTTCTTTGTTAGTTGGGTGCTTTAGAATACTTCTAATTTGACACATTTACCTTACCTTGAACACTTGGTTTCATTATCTTCACCCATAATTTTTTAAATTGTTGCAAGTTTAGGGGATCTTAATCGATGACGATCTGTATTGGTTGCTGAACAAGTATATTGATTGTGTGCATCTGTTGATATCTTTGAACTTGACTAGGATGGTCTGAGGCTATATGACCAATATGCCTATATGCCTATTTTCATATCGAACTTTGGTTTTTGATCTTTTTTTATTTTTCTTATAATTTTTATGTCATTAAAGGGTGATTTTCACGATGCTTTTTAGAGTAAATTCCAGGGACAATGTATCCTAGAAATTAGGGGCATTATTATGTACACACTAAAACTATAATCCGATGATGTCGCATCACCTCAAATTGCGTCGACTGAATACTATTACCTCGGTTCTAGGATGTAGTATGTTTTAGTAGGTAAGTTAGAATACCAAAACATACTATTAGGAACAGAGGTAGTATTACATGCAATTTTCTTATCATTTTGTTTGCCTTGTTGATAGCAGTGTACACCATTTATCCCCTTTGAGATCCATAGTTTCCACCACATCGGATACGTTTGGGAGATGGATGAAATCATTTCCTTCTAATCATCTCAATCAAGAAGTGGCAGATTAAGTAGATACCAAGGCATAGCCAAGGAGACATCCTCTGGATTTGACTCACATGGAGAACTGCTGTCACCAAAATCGTAGCATAAGGAACCAAATCGAGCACTGACTCGTTTTCTGGCGGTAAATGATTCCGAGTCTGATGAGCACCATGTTCCTCATGCCTCTCAAACCTACTAATTCCATGTCAATATTCTATCTCGTCAACATGGTCATATATAGCTTAAAACTCGCTCTAGGTTGTATGAGCTGTTCACATTATGTTACATTTTATAGAGGAATGGGTTCAGTTTAATGCATCTGCATGCATCGACCCATAGGAGCACATGCTGTTCAAAAGTGTTAAATTTTGTTACAAGAAGTGACATAAAAAGGCCATGACAACCCATGTCGTTTCCACATCTAGTTTGGTAAAAAAGACACTCTTATTACTCCAACTATAGTCATCGATATTAGAAGGGAGTAGGTGGTCGTGACTGTATGTTCTCGCCTTCTCTTCCTACCTATGTCCCATGCTTTTTGCCACTCGGTGGGGGTTGCGGAGGGGCGTGGTGCTGTCCCCTCCCAGGTCAGATTTGGATCTATGCGGTGACCCAGCATACCACTGCATGTGTAGTATACTATAGTCGTTGACATGACATCCACAGAACACCGTTTCATATATATCACATCCCTTAGAGTGGTACAACAGAAACATTGCGGGTCCATATTACAAACATACACACGCTATTATTGTTACAATACCGGAAGTTCAAGACTTTCAAAAGATTCAACTTACAAACCAAAATATAAGTGTTTCAGCGGAAGTTTCAAATTTAAAATTTAAACTCCAAATTAAGCTCAACAACTTATTGCTATATATTGTTCATGTTGCTCGGCTCAAGTGGCTACTAGAACTATAGTAATTTTTATAAATCTTTCTTCAAAGGTTGATTTTATTATAAAAATCTATGACCATCAGCCTTCACAGGTTGACCAGAACTTTCATGGAGTTCCTTTCCTGCCGCGTTCGTAGGTCCTTCCTGGAATAGGGAGTAACAAGTTACAATTATTACACTCTGCAGAGGTGCGTTACTTTTCCCATGAGAGATCAACTGCTTGTTGCACAACCAGGCGTACTTTCCCGTCCACAATTCCATGATGTGGGGCCTAGTAGTTGGTCCAAGCCAATCACTTCCGTCTCCGTGACCTCATATGTCTGCACACGATCCTTCGGGGCTGGCTCACCTTCGTTAAGCCCCCTTTCGGGCAGGCGTGATGCCCGGAATAGTACCATTTACATGGACTATATCCCTAAACACCATTCATAGATAATCTAGACACCAAAAGTGTGGGGAGTAAGGGTGACCACCCATATGTTGGATCCGCATAAGGAATCACAACGTCACGTTAAGGTCGTCTTGCCTCCATATAAGAGGAAAAGGATACAACTGACTTCTCCGTCCCATTCCAAATCTCATGGTTAATGCGTAATATACGGCGCTAGAATCACTGATGTCATGCCTTATTAATCCTAATTGTCCATCATTATTGCAATTAGAACCCTAAGTTCTATTGCGCCATCATATCATCACTTAGGATGATATCTAAGATTTAGTATCTTGAGAAAATAATGTTTCCTTTTTCTATAATATAGATGATAACACACAATTTGCAAATACTTTGATAAAGACTCTTCAAAGGACATGAGTAAGTGATGAACTTGCCTTGTGATTGCAAGGTAGTGAAGTCTGATGCTTGAACTGGACCTTTAGCTTCTATGTCTACAAAAACATCATTATTGCCCGGTAAGGACAATATTTAAAGAGCAAAATGATTATGCAAAAGTAATGTAATGCATTATTTAAATTTATATGTATTCTCCCCCATTATTTAAATTATAAAAAATCCTTTTTAATTAATTAAGGATTTATAAATATTAATTTTTAATATTTATAGAATATTGTATTCATTTATTTTATTTCCTTTTATTTGAATTTTATTGATTTAATAATTCCTTTAATAATTATCATTTAAATACCAAAAATTGTTATTAAATATTTGTTTAATATTTTTCTAAAATACTACAATATTAATATATAATGAAAGTGATTTTTATTTATTTTTATCATCTTTCAATAATTTTGTAAAATTCCATAAGGAATATTTAGATTACCAAATTCTTAATAAAATTTATATGTCTAAAATTTTATTTCTTAACTGATTTGGATAGTTTAGATTATTGGGAACCCAAAAATATTTTATTTATAATTTTTGGATTTTTATTTAATTTTCTAGAATTTATTTAAATTCAGGGGCATTTTGGCCCTTTTCTAATTATTAAAACAGGCTTTAAAAAATTTGGGCTGACTGTTTGGGTTTATTGGGCCCTTATGGCCAGTAGGGCAAAGTCAAAACAACACCCCGAAGGTGTTGGAGATATGCCCTAGAGGCAATAATAAATGTAGTTATTATTATGTCTTTGTGTTTATGATAAATGTTTGCATTCATGCTATAATAGTATTAACAAGGAAACATTAATACTTGTGTGATTTGTAAACTTAATTTGAAGTCCCTAGTATAGCCTCTATACATCACTAGCTTGTTGGTTGATAAATGATTGTGGTTTCCCTATCATGAACATTGAGATGTTATCAACAACAAGATCATATCGTTAGGAGAATGATATGATGGACATACTCCTATAGATAAGCGTAGCATAAAGATCAAGTCATTTCAATAGTTCAATTGCTATATTCTTTCTGATACATAGTAACCTAATTCCTTCGACCATGAGATCATGCATATCACCTTTACCGGATGGATGCTTTAATGACATCAAACACCACACCGTAACTGGGTGGCTATAAAGGTGACATTGAGTGTTCGGAAAGTATTGGTTGAAACACATGGATCAAGAGTGGGATTTGTCCATCCATATGACGGATAGATATACTCTGGGCCCTCTCGGTGGAATGTCATCCAATTAGCTTGCAAGCTTGTTACTGGCTCACAAGGGATCACATATCACAGGAACGAGAAAAGAGTACTTATCGGTAACGAGGTTGAACTAGGTATGCAGAGATACCGACGATCATAACCTCGGATAAGTAAACTATCGTGAGATAAAGGGAAATTGGTATCGTATGTAAGTGGTTCATTCGATCGCAAAAGTAATCGTAGAAATATGTGGGAGCCATATGAATTTCCAGATTCCTCTATTGGTTATTGTTCGGAGAAGTGTCTCGATCATGTACGCATAATTCACGAACCGTAGGGAGACACACTTAAGGATTCGACGTTGTTTGAGTAGTTATGGTATGATGAGAAAGAGACCGAATGTTGTTCGGAGTCACGGATGGGATCCGGGATATCACGAGGATATCCGGAATGGTCCGGAGAATAAGATTCATATAAGGAAAGTCCCGTTTCAGAGTTGGGGAATGATTCCGGTGTTTTCATCGGGAATGTTCTAGAAGGTTCGAATGTCCGGCACTCGGAGGAAGGGTACATGAATGTGTCATTGCAAGTTGGAATGATTGCATCATGTACTAAGTGTCATCGCTGTTCCAAATAAAGGATTAATCGAATCCTAGTTTGAAAAGTCAAATAGCTAAATTGAAAAGTCAAACGGCTAAATTTGGAAAGTGGAAAAGAGGAGGAAGGGGAACTGAGTTGGGAGGAGTTCCTCCTCCAACCGTGGCGCCTCCAAGCCGAGTTGGGGAGGGACTCCTCTCCCTCCCCCTTGGCCGCTGGCCCCTCCACCTATATAAGGAGGGGCAGGGCTCGCTCCTAGCACACACAAGTACCTCTCCTCCAAACCCTAGCTTGGCGCCTACCACCATAGCCGCCGCCGCCCCCTAGGGTTTTGCCTTAGCCGCCGACTTGGGGTGCCCCAAATCCTAGCCGCCGGCTCTAGCCTCTCCTCCTTGGTGTGTCTAAAACCTAGATCGCCGAGGAGCTCTCTCATACTCCACCATACTCGCTCCGGCTTAAGGCGAAGCCCTGCGAGATCTCCCCTCTACTTCCGGTACCACGCCGTTGTACTGCCGAAATCGCGAGGAGAGTGCTACAACCTCCGCTGCCTGCTGGAACAAGGGAGAGGAAGGTCTTCGTCGAGTACCTAACGTGTGACCGACTGCGGGAGCGCTGCCGGAACGCAGCGCCGGAAGGATCGTCTACGCGATCTTGAGATCGGGAAGAGTACGACTACATCACCCACGAGAATCCGCTCTCGTTAAACACTTTGGAATCTTCGAGGGTAAGTTATCGACTCGTTGCTACAATCTAGTAGATAGATCTTGGCTTGTTTGTTTGTATGCGATAGAAATTTTTTGTTTTCCATGCTACGAAACCCTACAGAAGGGTCTTGGCCCAACCCAGCCCATCACTCTCTGCCTCTCTCTCGAGCTCACCCCTCTTCTTCTCCTCCCCCGACCCTGTGGTCAGCGGTGTTACCGCCAGCGATTCACGCCGCCGTGGACCTCCTTGGCCGCCGCCGTGGTGCAGGACGAGGTTGTCGCCCCCGCTCTACCCTCCTGTCCAATTCAATTTGGACCTGGAGCCTTCCTGTGGCCAGATCGATTTTGTTCCGAACCCTAGGGTTCGGGTGGTGTTGGTGCTGATGCCGCCGCTGCTGTCGTGTGTCGTGGTGATGCTCTTCACCCCCAGGCATGGCTATGGTCGCCGCCGTGGCGTTGTGTGGGTTGCAGCGCCCCTTTGGGGGTGCTCCCCGTGCCACCATGTTCGTCGGCCTTCTTTGCTTCCTCTTCTAATCTACAGCGAGGACCTTCAGTAAGTTGTTCCTCTCCCTCTTGTGCTCTCTGTGCTAGGCCATCCCATGCTAGATGTTGGTAGTGGACTTCCTAGTTACCGTCATGTCCTGATTAAGATGATTGGTTCTGCTTAGGGTTCATACCCCTCAGTGGATTAGGTATCTAATGAGGTGGATCGAGTTTTTAGTGGTCCCTAAGCATGCTAAGTGGTTGTTAGCTGTGGCTTGCTGTTTATGATTAGCTGTGGTGATGCTAGTGGTTTCCCAGATGAGTCTATGGATTAATTTTTTATATGATTCACATGATAAAGTTGCTCTAGAAGCAATACTTGGGAAATCTAGTGGTTTTAATAGCTCACCACTGTCATTACTTGATTAATGACAGTGAGTGTTGTGTGATGATGTCACTGTATTAGTAACTTGAGATCATACAGTGAAGATATGTATATGGATTTCCTTGATTATGATTCCTGTGATGTCAGGAAAATGATTTATAGTTGGTTGATTGTATTTGTGAAGATTAGATGCTTAACCTGCTTAGTTTAGAACTGTTCTTGTGACACCATCCTTGTATGGCACACAAGATTAGATTCTATAACTTGGTTGGTATTGTTCAAGCTTAATATTAGCTTGGTCATTATAAATAAGTGGAATTATCTTTCTTTGCATCCCTAGAACCCATGATGTTGGTCTGAGGTTTAGGGATTGAGACTTTGTCTTGTTGTTTCTCATGGATTGGTTCTGGTAGTGATACCAGCTACTATTTCTTGAATCAAAGTTGGGAAAAATTGATTGTAGGCTTGATAACTATATAGATCCAGGAGATTAAATTCTAAGGTGCTACTCCTATTTAAGAGATGTGCCTAGAGTTTAGATCTTGGCTATATTCATTCTTGAATTGAAATATAGCATGACAGCTTAGATCAATTATGTTGTCCTGAGATCTTAGTTGGATCTTTATAATTTTCTGATTGCTTTTAGTGTTTAAAAGTTCAGTGATGGGTTCACCCCACTTGGGTGTTTTTTGAGAATTTAAGTAAGAGTCAAATCATTAATATTTGTCTAATCTTAGACAGATAGATCATGTGATGGTCTATTTTACTCACCACACTCACTTGATGTTGGGGTTGCCAGTGGTTGATCTTGTGCTAACTTGATCTGGTGCTCTCCTGGTATTTCCAGCTCCTAGTTTGTCCTTGATCTAGCCCTTCACCTCCTGGTCCTGATGGCTTGATCTTGGTCTTGCTATCCACCTGATCCACCCCCTCCTTATGTCACCATTTTGGTGGTGTGATCCAGGGTTTTGATTGGTGTGATCTAGCATGGCTTTGGCTTGGTTTAGCTGCTGGCTGCTGTGCTTGATGTGTAAGAACAAGAAACTAGTGTGGGGTTTGCTTTCCATGACTGTGTTGAGCAGTTTTGTGTGATTGGGCTGTTGCTGTGGTGCTGACAGCACACACCATGCAGTTTGGTGTGTGTGCTGCATGCGTGCCTGCTGCACACTTGTGGATATGTTCTGAATTTGAGAGTTACTTTGATCAAGTTACCTTTTACTTGGCTGGTGAAATTTACCCCTCCTTGCTGTTCATTTGACTTATGGCTTAAAATTATGAAAGATATATTCTTTCATATTGGTCAAACTTGCCCCTTTTAAAAGATTACTCAATGATGAAATGTTGAACAGTGCACTTCACTGTCAATTCTGAGAGTAATATAATTTTAACCTTAACTTTATTTCTTTTTTGTTTATGTTTATGTTGCAGGTACCAGACTTGAAGATCAAGACTTTAGTTTAGGTTTTATTTTCTTTATAGAATAGTCATATGTAATGATTCTTTATTCTTTTGTAAATTTTATTTTTATTCTTTTTGTAATAAAGATTGTACTATTACTCAATAAGGAAATATTATTCTTCTATTTAATTACTATTGTAAAGGTTGTTGTTTATTTCCATAAGTTACATTTGTGTAACTTATTTATTGAATAAAATTTTGAAATGAAGATTCTTATTCTTAATTGTTGTCTTTATATTAAGTTTGAATTACTAATTATTAATTCTTGACTAAAGCATAATACTAAAACATAACTTTAAATCCCTTTTGAACTATAAATTCAACACTCAAGTTTAAATTCAAATTTCATTTCCCAAAACACTCTAATCCACAAATATCATATCAAAGTCTATAACAATCATCCTTCAAGACTATACCTAATCTCAAAGCATGAAAAAAACTTTGATCACCTTAGGTTTTTATTTGGCGAAAAATTTACCCACATTTTCATAGATGAATGCATGCAATATCACAAATTCCTAAATCTACCCTTCGTTGGTTCCTAAACACTTTGGTATGTTCTGATCTAGGACCTTTCGGGCCTCCTCTCGGTCGCAATGGTGGGCTGCGGCGCGACTTCCCGTCGTGCTATTCTTGTGGCGGTGTTCTTGATGGCGTTCAATGGTGACTGGATGGCGCGGGCGAGGTGCTCTTGATTAGCAGCGGTGGTGGTATACGAGCTTAGTTAACGGCTCCAAACCCTAGATCTGGCCTGGGCCCGACTTGGTTTCGGGCTAACTCGCCTCGTGTCGCTGCCATGGTTGGTTAGGGGAACGCTTTGGGACAGGGGGAGAGACGATGCCAATATGTCGGCTACAGCGCGGCAGCGGGGGCTTCACGGGCCCGATCTATAGGCTTGGCCAAGCCTAGTTGGCCTGGTATGCTCTTGCTGTTGCGTCCGGTCTGCTACCGCTTTGGCGATGGAGGTTGGTCCCTCCCACGCGGCAGCGACGCCACTGTCCCTTGTCTTCGGTGGGTTCCTCGCACAGGCCAACTTCGTGGTGTTAGCCATGGTGAGATGCCGAGGAAGACGGCAAGCCCGTTTTAGCGCATGTCGGCGGACGGAAAGTTGGTGGAGTGCCAGGATTGGCTGGGGTTTGGATCTTTGGGCAATCAGGAGAAATCCTTGCCGGCTAGGCTGGCTCCGGCGCGGTGACATCTGCGGGTGCCGCCTTCCTTCTTGAACGGCGTCGGACGTACCCTGTTCTTACTCCCTAAGTGTACCGGAGAAATCCTAGGAGAATTCGAGGCGGCGTCATCATCTCCTCCTTATTGAAGGTGTTGCTTGGTACACAACAATTCGAGAGGCACACTACGGGAACGAACGCAGATGCTGAGCGGGCAATTCAACGCGAGAGGAAATGGTCGGGCCAAAGATAGGTCGCGTGAGTGCCGCAGGTAAAAATGCCGTCGGTAACAAAACCTTCGGACAGACGAGCAATGCCGAGAGGGACCCTCGGCGTAGCTATACCCTCGCGTAGAAGTAGCAATGAGGGGTCCCATCGGCAAGTGAGCACGGGTCTCCTTCCCGCGTTGCGGACGGACAGTTCACGGTGTATGGCAGTTCCGAGAGGCTTACCGTTGGCATAGCTCTGTGTAGTGAAAACTAACGGCACAAACCAAAGCCGAGAGGATTCCGCTCAGCATTGCGACACCTACACCGAGGGGAATCCCCTCGGCATTGCTATTAGCAAACTAGCGGGAAAGCACACCTGGCAGGACCTACGCCGAGGGTATTCCTCTCAGCGTTGCTAGCGATAGCACACTGGCGGGACCTACGCCGAGGTTCCTCTCGGCGTTGCTAGCGACATAGCACACCGCGACACGCCGAGGATTCCTCTCGGCGTTGCTAGCATAGCACACTGGCGGGACCTACGCGAGGATTCCTCTCGGCTGCTAGCAAAGATAGCACACCGGGGACCTACGCCGAGGATTCCTCTCAGGGCTAGCAGCATAGCACACTGGCAGACCTACGCCGAGGGGATTCCTCTCAGCGTTGCTAGCAGCATAGCACACCTGGCAGGACCTATGCCGAGGGGATTCCTCTCACCATTGCTAGCAGCATAGCACACCTGTGGGCCGTACGCCGAGGAGATTCACGCGAAAACTTGCAAGTGGCCCTAGAATACGTGTACAAGTGTGGTGGAAGGTCCATAGATGCAATTCCTAGCTCCCGGGTGCATTCATGTTCACTTGCATGCGATAACACATAGAAAAGTGCTGGGCGTGTAGGAGGAAACACCCGCCACGGATCAAACGGAGGGCTACCGGTGGAATCTTGATCCCAACCTTTGTTTTACATGTAGATATGACCTATACAAACCT
Source organism: Avena longiglumis (assembly GCA_030063025.1). Classification (NCBI taxonomy): domain Eukaryota; kingdom Viridiplantae; phylum Streptophyta; class Magnoliopsida; order Poales; family Poaceae; genus Avena; species Avena longiglumis. The sequence continues at coordinate 48,854,782 of CP125979.1, forward strand.
AAACCAACAAAAAGTACATTGATGAACCTCTCGTAGAGAATGCTACGGGTAGACCCACGGGTCCCACGGACTAGGGTTTGTGGATAAAGACAGGAGCACCGGAATCACGCGAAAACTTGCAAGTGTCCCTAGAATACGTGTACAAGTGTGGTGGAAGGTCCATAGATGCAATTACTAGCTCCCGGGTGCGTTCATGCTCACTTGCATGCGATAACACATAGAAAAGTGATGGGCGTGTAGGAGGAAACACCCGACACGGATCAAACGGAGGGCTACCGGTGGAATCTTGGTCCCAACCTTTGTTTTACATGTAGATATGACCTATACAAACCTAAACCAACAAAAAAGTACATTGATGAACCCTCAGAGAGAATGCTACGGGTAGACTGCGGGTCCCACGGACTTGGGATTCTGTGTATAAAGACCGCCGGAGCACCGGAATCACGCGAAAACTTGCAAGTGGCCCTTCAATAAGTGTACAAGTGTGGTGGAAGGTCCATAGATGCAATTCCTAGCTCCCGGGTGCGCTCATGCTCACTTGCATGCGATAACACATAGAAAAGTGCTGGACGTGTAGGAGGAAACTCCCGCCACGGATCAAACGGAGGGCTACCGGTGGAATCTTGGTCCCAAACTTTGTTTTACATGTAGATATGACCTATACAAACCTAACCCAACAAAAAGTACATTGATGAACCCTCGTACGGAGAATGCTACGGGGGTAGACCTACGGGTCCCACGGACTAGGGTTTCGGTGGATAAAGACCGCCGGAGCAGCGGAATCACGTGAAAACTTGCAAGTGGCCCTAGAATACGTGTACAAGTGTGGTGGAAGGTCCATAGATGCAATTCCTAGCTCCCGGGTGTGTTCATGCTCACTTGCATGCGATAACACATAGAAAAGTGATGGGCGTGTAGGAGGAAACACCCGCCACGGATCAAACGGAGGGCTACCGGTGGAATCTTGGTCCCAACCTTTGTTTTACATGTAGATATGACCTATACAAACCTAAACCAACAAAAAAGTACATTGATGAACCCTCGTACGGAGAATGCTACGGGGGTAGACCTGCGGGTCCCACGGACTAGGGTTTCGGTGGATAAAGACCGCCGGAGCACCGGAATCACGCGAAAACTTGCAAGTGGCCCTTCAATAAGTGTAGAAGTGTGGTGGAAGGTCCATAGATGCAATTCCTAGCTCCCGGGTGCGTTCATGCTCACTTGCATGCGATAACACATAGAAAAGTGCTGGACGTGTAGGAGGAAACTCCCGCCACGGATCAAACGGAGGGCTACCGGTGGAATCTTGGTCCCAAACTTTGTTTTACATGTAGATATGACCTATACGAACCTAACCAAACAAAAAAGTACATTGATGAACCCTCGTACGGAGAATGCTATGGGGGTAGACCTGCGGGTCCCACAGACTAGGGTTTCGGTGGAGAAAGACCGCCGGAGCACCGGAATCACGCGAAAACTTGCAAGTGTCCCTAGAATACGTGTACAAGTGTGGTGGAAGGTCCATAGATGCAATTACTAGCTCCCGGGTGCGTTCATGCTCACTTGCATGCGATAACACATAGAAAAGTGATGGGCGTGTAGGAGGAAACACCCGCCACGGATCAAACGGAGGGCTACCGGTGGAATCTTGGTCCCAACCTTTGTTTTACATGTAGATATGACCTATACAAACCTAAACCAACAAAAAAGTACATTGATGAACCCTCGTACGGAGAATGCTACGGGGGTAGACCTACGGGTCCCACGGACTAGGGTTTCGGTGGATAAAGACCGCCGGAGCACCGGAATCACGCGAAAACTTGCAAGTGGCCCTTCAATAAGTGTACAAGTGTGGTGGAAGGTCCATAGATGCAATTCCTAGCTCCCGGGTGCGTTCATGCTCACTTGCATGCGATAACACATCGAAAAGTGCTGGACGTGTAGGAGGAAACTCCCGCCATGGATCAAACGGAGGGCTACCGGTGGAATCTTGGTCCCAAACTTTGTTTTCCATGTAGATATGACCTACACAAACCTAAACCAACAAAAAAGTACATTGATGAACCCTCGTACGGAGAATGCTACGGGGGTAGACCTACGGGTCCCACGGACTAGGGTTTCGGTGGATAAAGATCGCCGGAGCAGCGGAATCACGTGAAAACTTGCAAGTGGCCCTAGAATACGTGTACAAGTGTGGTTGAAGGTCCATAGATGCAATTCCTAGCTCCCGGGTGCGTTCATGCTCACTTGCATGCGATAACACATAGAAAAGTGATGGGCGTGTAGGAGGAAACACCCGCCACGGATCAAACGGAGGGCTACCGGTGGAATCTTGGTCCCAACCTTTGTTTTACATGTAGATATGACCTATACAAACCTAAACCAACAAAAAAGTACATTGATGAACCCTCGACGGAGAATGCTACGGGTAGACTACGGTCCCACGGACTAGGGTTTCGTGGATAAAGACCACGAGCACCGGAATCACGCGAAAACTTGCAAGTGGCCCTTCAATAAGTGTACAAGTGTGGTGGAAGGTCCATAGATGCAATTACTAGCTCCCGGGTGCGTTCATGCTCACTTGCATGCGATAACACGTAGAAAAGTGCTGGACGTGTAGGAGGAAACTCCCGCCACGGATCAAACGGAGGGCTACCGGTGGAATCTTGGTCCCAAACTTTGTTTTACATGTAGATATGACCTATACAAACCTAACCAAACAAAAAAGTACATTGATAAATCCTCGTACGGAGAATGCTACGGGGGTAGACCTGCGGGTCCCACGGACTAGGGTTTCGGTGGAGAAAGACCGCCGGAGCACCGGAATCACGCGAAAACTTGCAAGTGGCCCTTCAATAAGTGTACAAGTGTGGTGGAAGGTCCATAGATGCAATTCCTAGCTCCCGGGTGCGCTCATGCTCACTTGCATGCGATAACACATAGAAAAGTCTTTGGGCGTAGGAGGAAACTCCGCCACGGATCAAACGGAGGGCTACCGTGGAATCTTGGTCCCAAACTTTGTTTTACATGTAGATATGACCTATACAAACCTAACCCAACAAAAAGTACATTGATGAACCCTCGTACGGAGAATGCTACGGGTAGACCCACGGTCCCACGGACTAGGGTTTCGTGGATAAAGACACGAGCAGCGGAATCACGTGAAAACTTGCAAGTGGCCCTAGAATACGTGTACAAGTGTGGTGGAAGGTCCATAGATGCAATTCCTAGCTCCCGGGTGTGTTCATGCTCACTTGCATGCGATAACACATAGAAAAGTGATGGGCGTGTAGGAGGAAACACCCGCCACGGATCAAACGGAGGGCTACCGGTGGAATCTTGGTCCCAAACTTTGTTTTCCATGTAATATGACCTATACAAACCTAAACCAACAAAAAAGTACATGGATGAACCCTCGTACGGAGAATGCTACGGGGGTAGACCTGCGGGTCCCACGGACTAGGGTTTCGGTGGATAAAGACCACGAGCACGGAATCACGAAAACTTGCAAGTGGCCCTTCAATAAGTGTACAAGTGTGGTGGAAGGTCCATAGATGCAATTCCTAGCTCCCGGGTGCGTTCATGCTCACTTGCATGCGACAACACATCGAAAAGTATTGGACGTGTAGGAGGAAACTCCCGCCATGGATCAAACGGAGGGCTACCGGTGGAATCTTGGTCCCAAACTTTGTTTTCCATGTAGATATGACCTATACAAACCTAAACCAACAAAAAAGTACATTGATGAACCCTCGTACGGAGAATGCTACGGGGGTAGACCTGCGGGTCCCACGGACTAGGGTTTCGGTGGATAAAGACCGCCGGAGCACCGGAATCACGCGAAAACTTGCAAGTGGCCCTTCAATAAGTGTACAAGTGTGGTGGAAGGTCCATAGATGCAATTCCTAGCTCCCGGGTGCGTTCATGCTCACTTGCATGCGATAACACGTAGAAAAGTGCTGGACGTGTAGGAGGAAACTCCCGCCACGGATCAAACGGAGGGCTACCGGTGGAATCTTGGTCCCAAACTTTGTTTTACATGTAGATATGACCTATACAAACCTAACCAAACAAAAAAGTACATTGATGAACCCTCGTACGGAGAATGCTACGGGTAGACTCAGGGTCCCACGGACTAGGGTTTCGGTGGATAAAGACCACGAGCACGGAATCACGCGAAAACTTGCAAGTGGCCCTTCAATAAGTGTACAAGTGTGGTGGAAGGTCCATAGATGCAATTCCTAGCTCCCGGTGCGCTCATGCTCACTTGCATGCGATAACACATAGAAAAGTCTTTGGGCGTGTAGGAGGAAACTCGCCACGGATCAAACGGAGGGCTACCGTGGAATCTTGGTCCCAAACTTTGTTTTACATGTAGATATGACCTATACAAACCTAACCCAACAAAAAGTACATTGATGAACCCTCAGACGGAGAATGCTACTGGTAGACTGCTGAGTCCCACGGACTAGGGTTTCGGTGGATAAAGACCACGAGCACGGAATCACGAAAACTTGCAAGTGGCCCTAGAATACGTGTACAAGTGTGGTGGAAGGTCCATAGATGCAATTCCTAGCTCCCGGGTGTGTTCATGCTCACTTGCATGCGATAACACATAGAAAAGTGATGGGCGTGTAGGAGGAAACACCCGCCACGGATCAAACGGAGGGCTACCGGTGGAATCTTGGTCCCAAACTTTGTTTTCCATGTAATATGACCTATACAAACCTAAACCAACAAAAAAGTACATGGATGAACCCTCGTACGGAGAATGCTACGGGGGTAGACCTGCGGGTCCCACGGACTAGGGTTTCGGTGGATAAAGACCGCCGGAGCACCGGAATCACGCGAAAACTTGCAAGTGGCCCTTCAATAAGTGTACAAGTGTGGTGGAAGGTCCATAGATGCAATTCCTAGCTCCCGGGTGCGTTCATGCTCACTTGCATGCGATAACACATCGAAAAGTGCTGGACGTGTAGGAGGAAACTCCCGCCATGGATCAAACGGAGGGCTACCGGTGGAATCTTGGTCCCAAACTTTGTTTTCCATGTAGATATGACCTACACAAACCTAAACCAACAAAAAAGTACATTGATGAACCCTCGTACGGAGAATGCTACGGGGGTAGACCTACGGGTCCCACGGACTAGGGTTTCGGTGGATAAAGACCGCCGGAGCATCGGAATCACGTGAAAACTTGCAAGTGGCCCTAGAATACGTGGACAAGTGTGGTGGAAGGTCCATAGATGCAATTCCTAGCTCCCAGGTGCGTTCATGCTCACTTGCATGCGATAACACATAGAAAAGTGATGGGCGTGTAGGAGGAAACACCCGCCACGGATCAAACGGAGGGCTACCGGTGGAATCTTGGTCCCAACCTTTGTTTTACATGTAGATATGACCTATACAAACCTAAACCAACAAAAAAGTACATTGATGAACCCTCGTACGGAGAATGCTACGGGGGTAGACCTGCGGGTCCCACGGACTAGGGTTTCGGTGGATAAAGACCGCCGGAGCACCGGAATCACGCGAAAACTTGCAAGTGGCCCTTCAATAAGTGTACAAGTGTGGTGGAAGGTCCATAGATGCAATTCCTAGCTCCCGGGTGCGTTCATGCTCACTTGCATGCGATAACACGTAGAAAGTCTTTGGGCGTGTAGGAGGAAACTCCCGCCACGGATCAAACGGAGGGCTACCGGTGGAATCTTGGTCCCAAACTTTGTTTTACATGTAGATATGACCTATACAAACCTAACCAAACAAAAAAGTACATTGATGAACCCTCGTACGGAGAATGCTACGGGTAGACTCATGGTCCCACGGACTAGGGTTTCGTGGAGAAAGACCGCCGGAGCACCGGAATCACGCGAAAACTTGCAAGTGGCCCTTCAATAAGTGTACAAGTGTGGTGGAAGGTCCATAGATGCAATTCCTAGCTCCCGGGTGCGTTCATGCTCACTTGCATGCGATAACACATCGAAAAGTGCTCGACGTGTAGGAGGAAACACCCGCCACGGATCAAACGGAGGGCTACCGGTGGAATCTTGGTCCCAAACTTTGTTTTCCATGTAATATGACCTATACAAACCTAAACCAACAAAAAAGTACATGGATGAACCCTCGTACGGAGAATGCTACTGGTAGACCTGAGTCCCACACTAGGGTTTCGGTGGATAAAGACCGAGCACCGGAATCACGAAAACTTGCAAGTGGCCCTTCAATAAGTGTACAAGTGTGGTGGAAGGTCCATAGATGCAATTCCTAGCTCCCGGTGCGTTCATGCTCACTTGCATGCGATAACACATCGAAAAGTCTTTGGACGTGTAGGAGGAAACTCCGCCATGGATCAAACGGAGGGCTACCGTGGAATCTTGGTCCCAAACTTTGTTTTCCATGTAGATATGACCTACACAAACCTAAACCAACAAAAAGTACATTGATGAACCTCAGACGGAGAATGCTACGGGGTAGACCCTGGGTCCCATGGACTAGGGTTTCGGTGGATAAAGACCGCCGGAGCAGCGGAATCATGCGAAAACTTGCAAGTGGCCCTAGAATACGTGTACAAGTGTGGTGGAAGGTCCATAGATGCAATTCCTAGCTCCCGGTGCGTTCATGCTCACTTGCATGCGATAACACATAGAAAAGTGATGGGCGTGTAGGAGGAAACACCGCCACGGATCAAACGGAGGGCTACCGTGGAATCTTGGTCCCAAACTTTGTTTTACATGTAGATATGACCTATACAAACCTAAACCAACAAAAAGTACATTGATGAACCTCAGACGGAGAATGCTACGGGTAGACTGCTGGTCCCACGGACTAGGGTTTCGGTGGATAAAGACCGCCGGAGCACCGGAATCACGCGAAAACTTGCAAGTGGCCCTTCAATAAGTGTACAAGTGTGGTGGAAGGTCCATAGATGCAATTCCTAGCTCCCGGGTGCGCTCATGCTCACTTGCATGCGATAACACGCAGAAAAGTGCTGGACGTGTAGGAGGAAACTCCCGCCACAGATCAAACGGAGGGCTACCGGTGGAATCTTGGTCCCAAACTTTGTTTTCCATGTAATATGACCTATACAAACCTAAACCAACAAAAAAGTACATGGATGAACCCTCGTACGGAGAATGCTACGGGGGTAGACCTGCGGGTCCCACGGACTAGGGTTTCGGTGGATAAAGACCGCCGGAGCACCGGAATCACGCGAAAACTTGCAAGTGGCCCTTCAATAAGTGTACAAGTGTGGTGGAAGGTCCATAGATGCAATTCCTAGCTCCCGGGTGCGTTCATGCTCACTTGCATGCGATAACACATCGAAAAGTCTTTGGGCGTAGGAGGAAACTCCGCCATGGATCAAACGGAGGGCTACCGTGGAATCTTGGTCCCAAACTTTGTTTTCCATGTAGATATGACCTATACAAACCTAAACCAACAAAAGTACATGGATGAACCCTCAGACGGAGAATGCTACTGGTAGACTGAGTCCCACGGACTAGGGTTTCGGTGGATAAAGACCGCCGGAGCAGGGGAATCACGCAAAAACTTGCAAGTGGCCCTAGAATACGTGGACAAGTGTGGTGGAAGGTCCATAGATGCAATTCCTAGCTCCGGGGTGCGTTCATGCTCACTTGCATGCGATAACACATAGAAAAGTGATGGGCGTGTAGGAGGAAACACCCGCCACGGATCAAAAGGAGGGCTACCGGTGGAATCTTGGTCCCAACCTTTGTTTTACATGTAGATATGACCTATACAAACCTAAACCAACAAAAAAGTACATTGATGAACCTCGACGGAGAATGCTACGGGTAGACTCCAGGTCCCACGGACTAGGGTTTCGGTGGATAAAGACCGCCGGAGCACCGGAATCACGCGAAAACTTGCAAGTGGCCCTTCAATAACTGTAGAAGTGTGGTGGAAGGTCCATAGATGCAATTCCTAGCTCCAGGGTGCGCTCATGCTCACTTGCATGCGATAACACGTAGAAAAGTGCTGGACGTGTAGGAGGAAACTCCCGCCACGGATCAAACGGAGGGCTACCGGTGGAATCTTGGTCCCAAACTTTGTTTTACATGTAGATATGACCTATACAAACCTAACCCAACAAAAAAGTACATTGATGAACTCTCGTACGGAGAATGCTACGGGTAGACCACGGGTCCCATGGACTAGGGTTTCGATGGATAAAGACACGGAGCACCGAATCACATGAAAACTTGCAAGTGGCCCTTCAATAAGTGTACAAGTGTGGTGGAAGGTCCATAGATGCAATTCCTAGCTCCCGGTGCGTTCATGCTCACTTGCATGCGATAACACATCGAAAAGTGATGGGCGTGTAGGAGGAAACTCCACCGGATCAAACGGAGGGCTACCGGTGGAATCTTGGTCCCAAACTTTGTTTTCCATGTAATATGACCTATACAAACCTAAACCAACAAAAAGTACATGGATGAACCTCGACGGAGAATGCTACGGGGGTAGACCTGCGGGTCCCACGGACTAGGGTTTCGGTGGATAAAGACCGCCGGAGCACCGGAATCACGCGAAAACTTGCAAGTGGCCCTTCAATAAGTGTACAAGTGTGGTGGAAGGTCCATAGATGCAATTACTAGCTCCCGGGTGCGTTCATGCTCACTTGCATGCGATAACACATAGAAAAGTGCTGGGCGTGTAGGAGGAAACTCCCGCCACGGATCAAACGGAGGGCTACCGGTGGAATCTTGGTCCCAACCTTTGTTTTACATGTAGATATGACCTATACAAACCTAAACCAACAAAAAGTACATTGATGAACCCTCGTACGGAGAATGCTACGGGGGTAGACCTGCGGGTCCCACGGACTAGGGTTTCGGTGGAGAAAGACCGCCGGAGCACCGGAATCACGCGAAAACTTGCAAGTGGCTCTTCAATAAGTGTACAAGTGTGGTGGAAGGTCCATAGATGCAATTCCTAGCTCCCGGGTGCGTTCATGCTCACTTGCATGCGATAACACATCGAAAAGTGCTGGACGTGTAGGAGGAAACTCCCGCCATGGATCAAACGGAGGGCTACCGGTGGAATCTTGGTCCCAAACTTTGTTTTCCATGTAGATATGACCTATACAAACCTAAACCAACAAAAAAGTACATGGATGAACCCTCGTACGGAGAATGCTACGGGGGTAGACCTGCGGGTCCCACGGACTAGGGTTTCGGTGGATAAAGACCGCCGGAGCAGCGGAATCACGCGAAAACTTGCAAGTGGCCCTAGAATACGTGTACAAGTGTGGTGGAAGGTCCATAGATGCAATTCCTAGCTCCCGGGTGCGTTCATGCTCACTTGCATGCGATAACACATAGAAAAGTGATGGGCGTGTAGGAGGAAACACCCGCCACGGATCAAACGGAGGGCTACCGGTGGAATCTTGGTCCCAACCTTTGTTTTACAGGTAGATATGACCTATACAAACCTAAACCAACCAAAAAGTACATTGATGAACCCTCGTACGGAGAATGCTACGGGGGTAGACCTGCGGGTCCCACGGACTAGGGTTTCGGTGGATAAAGACCGCCGGAGCACCGGAATCACGCGAAAACTTGCAAGTGGCCCTTCAATAAGTGTAGAAGTGTGGTGGAAGGTCCATAGATGCAATTACTAGCTCCCGGGTGCGCTCATGCTCACTTGCATGCGATAACACGTAGAAAACTACTGGACGTGTAGGAGGAAACTCCCGCCACGGATCAAACGGAGGGCTACCGGTGGAATCTTGGTCCCAAACTTTGTTTTACATGTAGATATGACCTATACAAACCTAACCCAACAAAAAAGTACATTGATGAACTCTCGTACGGAGAATGCTACGGGGGTAGACCTACGGGTCCCACGGACTAGGGTTTCGATGGATAAAGACCGCCGGAGCAGCGGAATCACGTGAAAACTTGCAAGTGGCCCTAGAATACGTGTACAAGTGTGGTGGAAGGTCCATAGATGCAATTCCTAGCTCCCGGGTGCGTTCATGCTCACTTGCATGCGATAACACATAGAAAAGTGATGGGCGTGTAGGAGGAAACACCCGCCACGGATCAAACGGAGGGCTACCGGTGGAATCTTGGTCCCAACCTTTGTTTTACATGTAGATATGACCTATACAAACCTAAACCAACAAAAAAGTACATTGATGAACCCTCGTACGGAGAATGCTACGGGGTGAACTGGGTCCCACGGACTAGGGTTTCGGTGGAGAAAGACCACGAGCACCGGAATCACGCGAAAACTTGCAAGTGGCCCTTCAATAAGTGTACAAGTGTGGTGGAAGGTCCATAGATGCAATTACTAGCTCCCGGGTGTGTTCATGCTCACTTGCATGCGATAACACATAGAAAAGTCTTTGGGCGTGGGAGGAAACTCCATACGGATCAAGCGGAGGGCTACCGGTGGAATCTTGGTCCCAACCTTTGTTTTACATGTAGATATGACCTATACAAACCTAAACCTACAAAAGTACATTGATGAACCCTAAACGGAGAATGCTACGGGGTAGACCATGTCCCACGGACTAGGGTTTCGGTGGATAAAGACCGCCGGAGCACCGGAATCACGCGAAAACTTGCAAGTGGCCCTTCAATAAGTGTACAAGTGTGGTGGAAGGTCCATAGATGCAATTCCTAGCTCCCGGGTGCGTTCATGCTCACTTGCATGCGATAACACATCGAAAAGTGCTGGACGTGTAGGAGGAAACTCCTGCCATGGATCAAACGGAGGGCTACCGGTGGAATCTTGGTCCCAAACTTTGTTTTCCATGTAGATATGACCTATACAAACCTAAACCAACAAAAAAGTACATGGATGAACCCTCGTACGGAGAATGCTACGGGGGTAGACTCAGTCCCACGGACTAGGGTTTGTGGATAAAGACCACGAGCAATGGAATCACGAAAACTTGCAAGTGGCCCTAGAATACGTGTACAAGTGTGGTGGAAGGTCCATAGATGCAATTCCTAGCTCCCGGGTGCGTTCATGCTCACTTGCATGCGATAACACATAGAAAAGTGATGGGCGTGTAGGAGGAAACACCCGCCACGGATCAAACGGAGGGATACCGGTGGAATCTTGGTCCCAAACTTTGTTTTTCATGTAGATATGACCTATACAAACCTAAACCAACAAAAAAGTACATTGATGAACCCTCGTACGGAGAATGCTACTGGGGTAGACCTGCGGGTCCCACGGACTAGGGTTTCGGTGGAGAAAGACCGCCGGAGCACCGGAATCACGCGAAAACTTGCAAGTGGCCCTTCAATAAGTGTACAAGTGTGGTGGAAGGTCCATAGATGCAATTCCTAGCTCCCGGGTGCGCTCATGCTCACTTGCATGCGATAACACATAGAAAAGTGTTGGACGTGTAGGAGGAAACTCCCGCCACGGATCAAACGGAGGGCTACCGGTGGAATCTTGGTCCCAAACTTTGTTTTACATGTAGATATGACCTATACAAACCTAACCCAACAAAAAGTACATTGATGAACCCTCGTACGGAGAATGCTACGGGGGTAGACCTACGGGTCCCACGGACTAGGGTTTCGGTGGATAAAGACCGAGCAATGGAATCACGTGAAAACTTGCAAGTGGCCCTAGAATACGTGTACAAGTGTGGTGGAAGGTCCATAGATGCAATTCCTAGCTCCCGGGTGTGTTCATGCTCACTTGCATGCGATAACACATAGAAAAGTGATGGGCGTGTAGGAGGAAACACCCGCCACGGATCAAACGGAGGGCTACCGGTGGAATCTTGGTCCCAAACTTTGTTTTACATGTAGATATGACCTATACAAACCTAAACCAACAAAAAAGTACATTGATGAACCCTCGTACGGAGAATTCTACGGGGGTAGACCTGCGGGTCCCACGGACTAGGGTTTCGGTGGAGAAAGACCGCCGGAGCACCGGAATCACGCGAAAACTTGCAAGTGGCCCTTCAATAAGTGTACAAGTGTGGTGGAAGGTCCATAGATGCAATTCCTAGCTCCCGGGTGCGTTCATGCTCACTTGCATGCGATAACACATAGAAAAGTGCTGGACGTGTAGGAGGAAACTCCCGCCACGGATCAAACGGAGGGCTACCGGTGGAATCTTGGTCCCAAACTTTGTTTTCCATGTAGATATGACCTATACAAACCTAAACCAACAAAAAATACATGGATGAACCCTCTTACGGAGAATGCTACGGGGGTAGACCTGCGGGTCCCACGGACTAGGGTTTCGGTGGATAAAGACCGCCGGAGCAGCGGAATCACGCGAAAACTTACAAGTGGCCCTAGAATACGTGTACAAGTGTGGTGGAAGGTCCATAGATGCAATTCCTAGCTCCCGGGTGCGTTCATGCTCACTTGCATGCGATAACACATAGAAAAGTGATGGGCGTGTAGGAGGAAACACCCGCCACGGATCAAACGGAGGGCTACCAGTGGAATCTTGGTCCCAACCTTTGTTTTACATGTAGATATGACCTATACAAACCTAAACCAACAAAAAAGTACATTGATGAACCCTCGTACGGAGAACGCTACGGGGGTAGACCTACGGGTCCCACGGACTAGGGTTTCGGTGGATAAAACCGCCGGAGCAGCGGAATCACGCGAAAACTTGCAAGTGGCCCTAGAATACGTGTACAAGTGTGGTGGAAGGTCCATAGATGCAATTCCTAGCTCCCGGGTGCGTTCATGCTCACTTGCATGCGATAACACATAGAAAAGTGATGGGCGTGTAGGAGGAAACACCCGCCACGGATCAAACGGAGGGCTACCGGTGGAATCTAAGTTAGTTCGTCCACTTTGTCCCTGTGCTCGGTGCAATATGAATCACCGCCAGGGTCCCTACGGCATGACTACACACCTTTGGCAGTATGGGTATATGCCTAACTTTGCCATGCCGACCAACTTCCCTGAGCGCGACCGTGTTAGAGGGGAGGTGATGCGACAACGCATCAATGGCAATGAGGACGATGGCATTGGAAACATGCTTCATGATCTTCAGTATGCAGAGATGGCACATTCACCACCTCGAGAGGAGGATCCAGAGGGACCAGATGAATCGGAGGAACCAAATGAACCGGAGGAAACGGGTGAACCGGAGGAACCAGAGGCAACCGCGAAGGCCTTCCTTGATATGATGGCATCGGCAAAGAAACCTCTTTACCCTAATGCAACTATCTCTCAGCTGGATGCCGTCTCACAACTTTTAGCCGATAAAGCCAAGAACGGCTGGAACCGAGCAGGCTATGAAAATAATTTGAAAACATTAGCTAACATGCTCCCTGAAGGACATTGTTTGCCTCGAAACATGTACGAGTCGAAGAAAATCATGAAAGCGCTCTGCATGGATTATGAGAAGATACATTGCTGTCCTAAGGGCTGCCTTTTGTTTCGGAAGGAGTTTGCAGATCACACCCACTGTAGCAAGTGTGGGGCCTCTAGGTTTCTTGAGGTGAAGGGTGCTGATGGTCAAATGAAGCAGACGAAGATCGCCGTAAAAATTCTTCGGTATCTCCCATTTATAAAAAGAATCCAACGCCTTTACATGAGTGAGGAGTCTGCTAGACAAATGAGGTGGCACAAGCATGGAAAGAGATACCCTGATTTTTTTTATGGCAAAAAGAAGATGAAACATCCAGCTGATGGTGACTCATGGAAGCATTTCGACTCAATTTACAAAGATGAAGCAAAAGAGGCTCGGAATGTTAGGATTGCGATAGCAACCGATGGATTCAATCCATTTGGTATGTCAGCTAGATCGTACAGCTGCTGGCCGGTGTTTGTTATTCCGCTCAATCTCCCTCGAGGTGTTGTAATGCAACGAAAGAACATATTCATGTCGCTGATCATTCCAGGGCCTGAATACCCGGGGAAGAATTTGAGTGTGTACATGCAGCCCCTTATCGATGATTTGCAACATTCTTGGGAACACGGGACGTGGACATATGACCGAGCATCGAAGCAAAACTTCCTCATGAAAGTTTGGTTCCACTATTCCATGCATGATCTACCTGGGTACGCCCTATTCTGTGGACATTGTACAGCTGGGAAGATGCCATGCCCAGTGTGTAGGCATGCTCTTAAGTTCATATGGCTGAAGAAGGGTGGCAAGTATTCCTCCTTTGACATGCATCGACCGTTCCTCTTAAGAGGGCATCGATTCAGAGAGGACAAAAAGCACTTCACGAAAGGCAAAGTTGTCAGGGAAGTAAAGAAGATACCAGCGTTCGACGGTGCAGCTGTTGTTGCCGAGCTACGTGATCTAAAGCCTAATCCCAATGGCAAAGGTTTTTTGAGATATGGTGAGACGCACAACTGGACTCACATTGCAGGATTAACTCAGCTCCCCTATTACAAGGACCTCAAACTTCCCCATAACATCGATGTGATGCACACGGAAAAGAATGTTGGAGAGTCCCTATTTCACACAGTTTTGAATATTCCTGAGAAGACAAAGGATAATGTCAAGGCTAGAGTTGATCAAGAGAGGCTATGTGATAGAAAGAAACTAAACATGCGGCCTCCGGAGCCCAATCGAAGAAATTGGGTCAAGCCAGACGCCGACTTCTGCCTTCTTGGTCCCCAGAAGAAGGAGGCATTCAGTTGGCTCAAATACATCGTGAAGTTCCCAGATGGTTATTGTTCGAATATTAGTAACGGAGTCAATCTTTCAACGGGCAGAGTACATGGTCTTAAGAGTCATGACTATCACATATGGATTGAGCGGCTAATGCCGGTGATGGTTCGGGGCTATCTACCTGATCGTGTCTGGCGGCCGCTTGCGGAGTTGAGCCATTTCTTCCGCACGCTCTGTGCTAAAGAAATATGTAAGGAGATGATGAAACAACTAAGTGTGAAAGTGCCAGAGTTGATATGCAAGCTAGAGATTATCTTTCCGCCAGGCTTCTTCACTCCGATGGCACATCTCATTTTGCATCTATCTTACGAGGCAGTCATGGGGGGACCGGTCCAGTTCCGTTGGCAATTTTGTATTGAGAGAGAATTTAAGCATATTCGAATGAAATGTGGAAACAAAAATCAGATTGAAGCATGCATAGCCGAGGCATATATCATCGAGGAGGTGTCAGCTATCACGACAACGTACTATCCCGATGATGTTCCCACTCTGCATAATAAGCTCTCTCGATACAATGTCGACGAGCCCAACTACAAACCCAAGCTCCCCCTCTTCCAAGGGCAAGGTGGCAAGTCCGGTGGTAAAAAACAGTATACCGTGACGATGCAAGAGTGGGAGGACATCATGCTCTATGTGTTAATGAACATTACGGAAGTAGAGGAGCCTTTCATGAGGTAAAATGGTGAACATATTATTTTGTAACTAGTAACTCGGTTTAGGTCTAATACATGTTTCTTTTAGACAATTCCTGGATGAAGAGTGGCATGAAATGTGGGATCCTAGTGCAGAGGAGTATGATACTCTTCTAAGAAAGGGTGCCCCCGGACGGAAAAATTTCGTGGCTTGGTTCATGGAAAAAGTAACTTCTAACTCCCAACAATTTTACATTTGTAGTTTATATTACACGAAACTAATTCACCTAACAATTTTGATTGAACTTGTAGGGAAATGATCCTGACACAAATATGATGAATGAATTGAGATGGGTTTCCCAGGGCTTCGACCGTACGGTGGAGATATATGAGAAGTATGATGTGAATGGGTATCGGTTCCATACAGAGAAGCACCAGAACACTCGACCAAATGCAAAAACAGTAAATACCGGAGTGTTCACCCCCGGTCAAGATAATGTTGACTACTACGGAAGGTTACAAAACATATACGAGCTTAAATTTGCTAAAGGGCCCCATCATCTCGCTCTTGTTGTGTTCAAATGCCATTGGTTCGACCCAGTCGATGGACTAAGAACTACCCCTTCCATCGGGTTAGTGGAAGTTAGGCCTTCAACCACTTATCCTGGGTCCGATGTGTTTGTTGTGGCTCACCAGGCGATGCAAGTTTATTACCTTCCCTACCCATGTCAGAAAGAGGAACTACAGGGCTGGGAAGTTGTGTTCAAGGTATCGCCACATGGTAAGCTTCCCATGCCAAACGAGGACAATTACAATAACATAAACCCCATCACATACGAGGGAGATTTCTACCAAGAGGAAGAGGACGGCACAGACTTTGATGTACTTATGGGTGGTCTTGAGGACCTTGAGGACGATGCACAAATTCATGGTGAGCCAGTTGTGAATATAAAGGACATAGACATGCTCTCCAAGCTACATCAAGATGTTGATGATGATGAGCCTCCACCGTACGAGGGCCTACCTTACTTCTCACGTGATAGTGATAGTGAGTATGAGACTGATGATTAGCGGTGAGGGTCTTTATGTATTTTTGTGTCACCATGCTTATTAATTTCTACCATGATTATTAATTGCTAGCATGTTTATTGATTGTTACCATGCTTATTTTTTGCTATCATGCTTATTGATTATTACCAAGCTACCATGATTATTGTTATACTCATTACTAATTGTTTACTCATTCTCATACAGGTGATTGGACCATGAGCAAGAATTCATCAAAAAGCTTGCTATGTAGGTTGAGGCGGAGCGCTGATCCGCCAGGAACAAGTAGTCGCCCTAGAAGACCTCCTAGTCGCTTTGTTGACGATGAAGGAGGAGAAGGAGAAGAAGGAGAAGGAGGAGGAGGAGGACGAGGAGGAGGACGAGGACGAGGAGGACGAGCTCAAGGTCCCACTTTTGAGGAGCCTCCTAGGAGGACTAGACTACTTCAGGAGGTTGCACCTACACCTGAGGAGGTTGCACCTTCACAGAGGGGTCGACGACGTTCTCGGATTTCGGCGCCCTCCCGTAGTGAGGTACCTATTTCTATCATGCCTACTAACTGTTATCATTATTATTATCCTTAGATACCCTCCACTAATTGCCAATATTTCTTAGATACCCTCCACTAGTGGCACCACAGCTCCCGAGGATGATGATGAGGTGCATCAGAGTGAGCAGGAGGAGGTATGCTATTTTCTCCTATTCCACCCACTTTCTTTCATTCACTTGCATTTTTAATTTGCATTGTAATTTTAATTTCATTTGCAGCAGCACCAGGAGGAGGACGAGGACGAGGACGAGGAGGAGGAGGAGGAGCAGGAGGACGAGCAGGAGGAGGTACACTCTTTTCTCCTATTCCACCCACTTCCTTTCATTCACTTGCATTTTAATTTGCATTGTAATTTTCAGTTGCAGGAGGAGGGTAGGTCGGAGAAGACGGGGGCATTGTGGGTTCGAGGACCAAATAAGCTCCCAGATCCACCAAGAGAAGCGGAGAGAACCCGCCTTGAGCCGACCAAAACGTAAGGATATCTCTCGATCATATTTGAAGGCCTTGTGGTATATTTCATTTTGATAGTACTTTGTTGGCGTATACTAATATTTTGATTCATGTGCAGGAATTTTAGATTTGTTGATCAGACGACCACCAGACGCCGTATTCCAGGTGCTATTCTTACGTCTTTGCTGAAGACATATTGGCCAGGCCTCTACAAAATCCGCCATGGCTCCGATGAAAAGAAGTTGGCCACCAAATGGGAGGATTATGAGGCCGCAATGTCGGCGGGCTATATGGCCGATGAGAGCGGTAATGAATCTGTGCCCAGTGTAGCACAAGTTGTGCACAAGAAGTTTTGGGTAAGACTTTCTTTGTCAAGTTCTATTCATGGTTCATCATCCCATTATGCTAACTTACGATTCTCACCATAAATGTTTTATGCACAATTGTAGGAATATTATACAGTGGAGGAGGAGCTTGAGGATAAGTCAAACGAGGTCTTCGATCTTATGGCGAGGGGCAAGGTACAACAGATGATTTACGATGCTAGAAAAACTTGCATCTCGCACTACTACGCCGAACAAGGCGAGAGAAAATTGAAGGGCGCGATTGTTAAGGAAAAGATTGAAAATACCTTCAATGTGGAAAATTATCTGATGGTGAGAAAATTGTCTTTTTATTCTATATTCATCCTAAATTCCATCATCTCTTCTTGATTTGTGTTGTTTTCATTTTCTTAGTGTGTTCCAAAGTGGTGCTCTGGAAAGAAGGATGGTTGGGAAGCATTGGTGGATATGTGGACGAGCGATCCGGAGTTCTATGCGAGGAGCATGCAAGGCAAGAAAAATCGTAGTGATGGGGGAACACACGTTCAAGGAAGCAGGAGCTTCGATCGCTTCAAGGATCACAAGGTATATATATGGCACAACCTCCTTCTATTTCCCAACATGTTCCGTTTGTAATGCTTAACATGTGTTTTATGCACTACAGGTGGCCACTAATGGGGGGGTTGACATTCCTGATGTTCAATTGTGGCAAGATGCTCATAAGAAGAAGGACCCAAGGCCCAATGAGGATCCATACTACGGCACCACCAGTGAGACCATGAGCAACTACTCTGACAGGTTATTTATTGCCACCATGCATACTAGTGTCTACCATGCTTATTCATTGCTACTAATTATTTACTCAATGTAGGTTCATAGAGTTGTATGGGCCGGATTCTCAGCTCCTTCAGGAGCCAGTCGATGAGACGGTGGTGATGCTTGCAGGGGGCGGCAAGCCACATGGCCGCCTCAAGATTCTTAATGCGGTGCTTCCTTCTACGACCACTCTCACACGGATCAAAGCTACCACGGGCAAATTGGCTTGTATCCCACCTCGTGCACCGCGTCGCGATGTAAGTTGTTTCTCATTTTTATCAAAATTTATACCTTTGATTATGCATGTATATTTTGATGAGATTGATTATGTCAAATTGTAGTCCCACTATGTGGATGCTTATGATGAGGTTTGCCACGAGTTTCACCAAAAGCTCAAGGAATGGCATGATGCAGTTGATGCCCGCGAGGAGCACATTCAAGCGGCACATAAGGTTATTTCTAGCCCATTTGAGCTATTTGGAAGTATTTCGTAGGCTGTATTTTACTTGACCATGTATTTTACTTGACCACGCGTGACATATAAACTTACTTGCAGGCATGGTATATGGCTCAGATGAACGGTACTCCAATGCCCCCTTATGTTGATCCTCCACCAAAACCTCCGATGCCAGTGTTGCCATCGAAGGCCGAATTCCTCGCACATCTAGCCACGGGGACTCCGGTTAGTAATTCATGGAACTACTAAGTTATTTGTTACTAGTCACGAAAGAACTACTAAGTTAGTAGTTAATATTGTACTCAAACATATGTAGGGATCATCTCATTCACATACACACTTTGGCCATGCTACCTCCTCGCCACTCGAGTCACCCCGGACCACTCCACTTCACCAAGGAGGCCCTAGTCCTGGTCATTCTGATCGTGACTGGCGTCCACACTCTCCGACCCCGGTTAGTTTCAAGCATGAACTTTGACTTTGACTTGGTAAATTTTTTATGCTCAACTTGCCATGCATGAACTTTGACTTAGACAATTTGTCATGCTAAACGTGTGTGTTGTTTTATACAATGTTCCATGCTTAACTTGCCATGCATGAACTTTGACTTAGACAATTTGCCATGCTAACGTGTGTGTTGTATCATTCAATTTTCCATGTTCAACTTGCCATGTATGAATTTTGACTTAGACAATTTGCCATGTTAAACGTGTGTGTTGTTTCATACAATTTTCTATGCTCAACTTGCCATGCATGATCTTTGACTTAGACAATTTGCCATGCTAAACATGCGTGTTCTTTCATACAAATTTCCATGCTCAACTTTCCATGCATGAACTTTGACTTAGACAATTTGCCATGCTAAACATGCGTGTTCTTTCATACAATTTTCTATGCTAAACCAGCATGTTCTTTCATTTTGTAGTGACGGTGCTCTCGAAGACAAAATGTGTTGTGCCGGTGCTTGAAGTGTGTGGAAGACCGGTTGCCATGTGGCATTTATCGCATGACTATGTGTAATGAACTTGTAGTGATGATGTTCTCGAACACTATGTGTAATGAACTTTTAGTGATGATGCTATCGAAGACTATGTGCAACGAACTTGTAGTGATGTGTACATTTATCTATATAGAGAGATTAGACATGTGATATGTTTATGGATGTCATCTATGCTGAAATGTTTTTGCATTGTTATAGCCAATTCTTATATATGTGTATCTGCTGTCAATCCCAAAATTGCTGGGAAAAAGGCTTGGTGGACATCAACGCCGAGAGGGATCCCCTCGGCATTGGTCCTCAGAGTGGGCTAGTGGACATCAACGCTGAGAGGGATCCCCTCGGCATTGGTCCTTAGAGTGGGCTGGTGGACATCAACGAGAGGATCCTCTCGACAATAGCAACGCCGAGCGTACTCCCTCGGCACAGGTCAAGCAAAGCCGAGCGTATCCCCTCGGCACAGGTCAAGCAAAGCCGAGAGGATCCCCTCGGCACACATCACACAAAGCCGAGCGGTCTCCCCTCAGCACAGGTCTATCAAAGCATCCTCCCTCACTAGAGGAAAAAGGGCCATCCGTTCGCCACCCCTGGGAGCATTAGTCCCGGTTGCGCCACCAACCGGGACTAATGCTGGCACGCGTCCCGGTTGGAGCGGGCACGGGGCCAGGGGGCATGGGTCCCGTTGGTAAGGGGCATGCGTCGGTTGGAGCCACCAACCGACTAAAGGTTTGCCAGCCACGTGGCGTGTACGCACTTTAGTCCCGGTTGGCTCCAACCGACTAAAGACCCTTGCCCTCTATAAATGCAACGCCCTCTGCCTCCACTGTTTTTTCGAATGGTGTAAGGTGTGAGGGTGTGTGCTAGTTTTTTCTCATGCATGCATTGAAGGTGTTTGTTGAAATGTTTGAGTGAAAATCCAGTTGAATTTCTCATAGAACAAAAATATAGAAGGTGTCCGAGACGCACTTGAGCTTTCTCCTCTTTATTTCCCTCGATCGAGGTTAGCAATCCTATCTTTTCTAGGTCATTGATACAATTCATGTGTCGGTGTGAATTGGTTATTTCACTATTTATGATGTCCTGTTTTTTGATAAACTTACTTATATGATGCAGATGAACGGTCGGGAATGGATGTACGGTGACCGACGGTAGCCGGTATATCAAAGGTGGATAAATTTATCGATGTGGCTACGGCAAACAAAGAGAATGGATTTATACGTTGTCCATGTGTTCAATGTCGGAACAACAAGGAGTACTCTTCCTCGAAAATCATTCGCGCCACCGATTATGAAAGGTTTCATGCCCAACTATAATTGCTTTGGACCAAGCACGGGAAAGAGGGGTTATGATGGAAGATGGTGAAGAAGAAGATGATGATAACACCTATCATTATATGTTTCTGAATACGGTGATACCGCTATGGAAGACAATGGAGAGGAAAAAGGTGAAGAACGGGCATCGATGAGCCTGATGAACTTGGTAGGGTCATTTCGATGCAAAGCGAGACGGAAATGTAAAATGAGAAGTTGAAGTTAGAGGGCATGTTAGAAGATCACAAGAAATTGTTGTACCCAAATTGTGAAGATGGCACAAAGCTCGGTACCACACCGAATTGTTGCGATGGAAGGCGAGTGTGGTCTAACTCCTCATTTGAAAAGATGCTGAAAATAATGAAGTCAAGTTTCCAAAACATAACGAACTTCCCGAGAGTACCTACGAAGCAAAGAAGACTCTCATCCTTTGGGATTAGATGTGCAAAAGATACATGCATGCATTAATGATCGCATCCTCTACCGCTGTAAGGAGTATGAGAATTTAGATAAATGCCGGTATGCAGCGCTGCGGTATAAGATCGACGAGATGACCTGTGATGTTGAGGGAGAGCCCCTCCTAAGAGGGTTCTGCTAAGGTTATGTGGTATGCTCCTATAATACCAAGGTTGAAACGCATGTTCGTAAACAAAGAGCATGCCAGTTGTTGCGATGGCACAAAGAAGACCGTAAGAAAGACGGGAGTTGAGACACCTGGCGATGGGTCACAGTGGAGAAAATCGAGAGAGACTTCCGGACTTTGCGGTGTGACGCAAGGAACTTATGGTTTGGTCTAAACGGATGGCATGAATCCTTTTGGGGAGCAGAGCTGCAACACAAGACTGCCCGTGACTCTATGTATCTACAACCTGCCTCCTTGGTTGTGCATGAAGCGTAAGTTCATTATGATGCCATGCTCATCCAAGGCCCAAGCAACCGGCAACGACATTGATGTGTACCTTAGGCCATTAGTTGAAGAACTCTTAGGTTGTGGGGCAAACCAGGTGTACGCGTGCGTGATGAGAACAAACAGAGCCATTTAATCTACGAGGGTTGTTATTCGTAACCATCAATGATTGGCCGCTCTTAGTAACCTTTCGGATGAGACAAACAAAGGATATAAGGCATGCACCCACTGTTTAGATAAGACCGAAGGTACATATTTGCATAAATGCAAGAAGGTTGTGTACCTAGCGAATCGACGATTTCTTCCGACCAATCATCCCGTAAGAAAGAAAGGCAAGCATTTAAAAGGTAAGGCGGATCACGGAAGAAGCCTGAACTCCCAGCTGGTGATGATGTATTTGGTATGGTCAAGGACATAGAAGTAATCTTTGGAAAGGGTCCCGGCGGTCAATCAGTTCCGAACGACGTCGCTACAGGACACGCAACCATGTGGAAGAAGAAATCTATATTTTGGGAGCTGCCATATTGGAAAGTCCCGTGTGTCCGCTCTTCAATCGACGTGATGCACGTGACGAAGAATCTCTGCGTGAACCTGCTAGGATTCCTAGGCGTGTATGGGAAGACAAAAGATACACCTGAAGCACGGGAGGACCAACAAATTATGAAAGACCCAAAGAACATGCATACAGATAACAAGACGGATAAAGGGCGTCACTTAAGTCGTACGCCTATGCTCTTACCAAAGAGAAGGAAATCTTTTTGAAGTCCGTTACAGTATCAAGGTGCCGTCGGGATTCTCATCTAATATAAAGGGGATAATAAATATGGCAGAGAAAAAAGTTCCAAAACCTGAAGTCTCATGACTATCACGTGATTATGACGCAGCTGCTTCCGATTGCATTGAGGGGGCTTCTACCGGAAAATGTTCGAGTACCCATTGTGAAGCTGTGTTCATTCCTCAATGCAATATCTCGAAGGTAATCAATCCGGATATTACGCCAAGGTTACGAAGGATGTGGTACAATGTCTTGTTAGTTTTGAATTGGTGTTCCCACCATCCTTCTTCAATATTATGACGCATCTCCTCGTTCATCTAGTGGAAGAGATTGCCATTCTCGGTCCGGTATTTCTGCATAATATGTTCCCCTTTGAGAGGTTCATGGGAGTCTTAAAGAAATATGTTCATAACCGTGCTAGACCAGAAGGAAGCATCTCCAAGGGATATGGAACAGAGGAGGTCATTGAGTTTTGTGTTGACTTTATTCCTGACCTTAAGCCGATTGGTGTTCCTGACTCGCGGCATGAGGGAAGACTAAGTGGAAAGGCACTGGGAAAGAAAGCAATGATATGTAGGGACGGGATTCTTTCACTAAAGCACACTACACGCTTCTACATAATTCCACCTTGGCAGCTCAGATATGGAGGAACACAAGAATATTGTACGCTCAAAAACCCGGGAAGCTGAATCATGGATTACAGATGAACACATGAAGTCTTGGTGGTTGGATGCGGACACATCTCTTGAATGACACCACTCTTGGAGATCAGCTATACTTGTTGGCGGCGTCACCATCTTCTACCGTATTGAATTTCCAAGGGTACGAAATAAATGGGAATACATTCTACACGATCGCCAAGATAAAAGAGCACCAACCAAAATAGTGGTGTCCGCTTTGATGCAATAGGCGAGAATGGACAAAAGGACACATATTATGGTTACATAGAGGAGATATGGGAACTAGACTATGGAGTCTCTTTTAAGGTCCCTTTGTTTCAGCAAATGGGTCAACTGAATGGGGAAGGGTAAAGATAGACCAGTTGTGCGGAATGACAACAAGGATCTCAACAATCTTGGTTATAGAGATGAACCATTCGTCCTAGCCAATGATGTGTCTCGTGTTTTCTATGTGAAGGACATGTCCTCCGGATCGAAAAAAGAAAAAATATGCAAACGAATACATCATATGATGATCCAAAGCGTCACATAGTTCTTTCAGGAAAAGAAACATCGTGGGAATCGAGGGCAAGATGGACATGTCGGAAGATTATAATAAGTTTGATGAAATTCCCTTCACAAAGGAAAACTGACCCAAGCATTCCGTTAAGTAAAGAAGATGCTCCATGGTTACGTCAAGCGGTCATAAGGAATGACATATGCCAAGAAGTTCATGCTCATATTATGTAACTCTAGTTCATGTCTTTCGCGGTTTGTGGCTTGACCGAAGGATATCTTTCGGTTTGTGGCCTTTAGTCCCAGTTTTGTAGTCTCGCTTTTAATATTAATAAATGTCTTGAGTGTTAGTCCCATTTTGTGGCTGGACCGGAGTGCCTCTATGACCAGTTTCTCGGAGATGCCGGAGGACTGGCTCGTCGGCATCTCCTCAAACTGGCCGCAGTGGTGTCCTCGCTCGAAAACCATCTTGCAGCTTGTAACTTCACTAACTAGATCAATACGCCTCGAGCTAACTAATTTCACATATTAGAGTGCCTCTATGACCGTTTCTCGGAGATGCCGAGGACCGAGCTCCGTCGGCATCTCCTCAAACTGGCCGCAGTGGTGTCCCCGCCTCGAAAACCATCTTGCAGCTTGTAACTTCACTAACTAGATCAATACGCCTCGAGCTAACTAATTTCACATATTAGGAGTGCCTCTATGACCAGTTTCTGAGATGCCGGAGGACTGGCTCAAGCATCTCCTCGAAAGCCGCAGTGGTGTCCCTCGCTTGAAAACCATCTTGCAGCTTGTAACTTCACTAACTAGATCAATACGCCTCGAGCTAACTAATTTCACATATTAGAGTGCCTCTATGACCAGTTCTGAGATGCCGGAGGATCTGGGCTCGTCGGCATCTCCTCAAACTGGCCGTAGTGGTGTCCCTCGCTCTAAAACCATCTTGGAGATGCCTCAAACTGGCCGGAGGACTGGACTCACAAGGATGCATATTTATAGTACAAGCAGCTCGGCATAATGTCGACACACGACATAATGTCGACTCACCCCTATTATTAGTCTTGACTCATCTTTAGTCGGTTGGTGTCTCCAACCGGACTAAGGTTATCTTTAGTCCTTGGTGACACCATCCGGACAAGGTACAACCGCATGACATAATGTCGACACTCACCCCTATTATTAGTGTTGTTCGGCCCACTGCCAATCCCTTTAGTCCCGGTTTGTGACTACATCCGGGACTAAATGTGTGCGAACAATGATCATGTGTGTGTGTGGACATTGGTATGTAGAACAATGTTGCAGGAGGAAGTTTTCCTTTTGTCGCACGGAAAATCCTTTTCCATTTTCCGAGCGCAAAAATGGGTCGTTGTGAAGTAACCACCAAAATGCCGTTTTAGAATGCTACCGTCCTATTTTCCTAAAATACTAGACCACCTTACATGGACTATATCCCAACCGTACAAATCGGGACTAAATATGAACCCTCTCTTTATATAGGCATTTCCTCTATTTATTAGGTAACACTTAAGACATTTATTAATATTAAAAACCGGGACAAATCGGGACTAGCTAACACTCAGGCCTAAAGCCACCCTTTAGTCATAATCATGCCTAGTCCTATAAGACGCACTTCGTGGTCTTCATCGTCGTCATCATCATCGTCATCGCCAACTTCCACCGGGATCCTCACCATCCATGGCATATACTAGGGCCATTCCAGCCTTGGATTCACGGCGGTGGGAGAGGGTCTCTGAAGACGATGCGCTACACCGGGGATAGTGTGGCGGGTGGACTCGTGCACCGTGGCGAGGATGGTCTCCCGGCGATGTAGCGCATCACTGATGATAATGCGGTTCTCCCACCACGCATTTACGGCCGACTTCGTTGTGGTTCACCGTGGCGGGCCATCACCCTCGTACTGGCGAGCTCCCTTTCCGCCTATTAGCGAAGAAGGCATTCCAGTCATAGTTGTCGGGATCCCACTGGGATCCATCCGCTCCGGCGTGAGCTCGTGGTAGAAGTGGTTTGTGATGGCACCTGGCGTCACGGAACCTTGAGGGACAGGAGGGACAGAACCCTCCAGCCAAAGATCCAGCCATGGCGGCGGTACCCAGTGGACAAGGGTAGTTGAGGCGCCTGCCTCGGTCTCCTCGAGGGTCGAGAATGGCCCAAATGGCGTTGTCCATTGTTCTAAGAGAGGAAGGTGTGGATGTGGATAGCCATGACACGATCACCCTAAATATAGAGGAAAGGGCGGAAAACTTGGCGTGAAGCTTTGGGAAATGGCGGAATATCTTTAGTCCCGTAGTGACTACATCCGGGACTAAAAGCTCTAGTGAAAGGAAAGGCGGAAAACTTGGCGGGAAGAGGTGGGAAATGGCGGAAAATATTTTTAGTCCCGGTTTGTGACTACATCCGGACTAAATGTGTGTAACAATGATCATGTTTCAAAAACCTTCATAAAATTACCTATCATGTTCGAGGTTTCATGGCTTTCGGTCCAAATGACCGATGTTATGTGCTGAATCACGGCATAGTTTGTGATGTTGTGCCCATATTATGCATGTGTGTGGACATTGGTATGGAGAACAATGTTGCAGGAGGAAGTTTTCCTTTTTGTCGCACGGAAAAGCCCTTTTCCATTTTCCGAGTGCAAAAAACGGGTCGTTTTGTGAAGTAACCACCAAAATGCCGTTTCAGAATGCTACCGTCCTATTTTCCTAAAATACTAGACCACCTTACATGGACTATATCCCAACCGGTACATCTCAAACCTTTTCGCCCATCCCGGGTAAAAAGGACAAATGTCTGCCGAATCGGTAGGAAGTGGGTCCGGTTTGTACTACAGGTACATGATCTACCGCCCGTGATTTTTTGAAAAAATCATTTTTAGACTCGCAATATGTGGTTTCTTCAGAGATCCAATGCAAGTTCTAACAATGCCCGCCCCTATCTTCATGCACACCGTTCGACCATAGTTAGAAATTCAAATAATTCAAAACGGGCATAATAAATTCAAAAAATCCGAACAATGAAAATCCTTGGCGTGGTGTCATATTATGTTACATAGTTGAAAGGAAAAATAGACTTGGTATATTGATCATGTTTCAAAAACCTTCACAAAGTTACCTATCATGTTCGAGGTTTCATGGCTTTCGGTCCAATTGACCGATGTTATGTGTGAATCACGGCATAGTTTGTGATGTTGTGCCCATATTATGCATGTGTGTAAATTGGTATGGAGAACAATGTTGCAGGAGGAAGTTTTCCTTTTGTCGCATGGAAAAGCCCTTTTCCATTTTCCGAGCGCAAAAACGGTCGTTTTGTGAAGTAACCACCAAAATGCCGTTCAATGCTACCGTCCTATTTTCCTAAAATACTAGACCACCTTACATGGACTATATCCCAACCGGTACATCTCAAACCTTTTCGTCCATCCCGTAAAAGGACAAATGTCGCCGAATCGGTAGGAAGTGGGTCCGGTTTGTACTACAGTACATGATCTATCGCCTGTGATTTTTGAAAAATCATTTTAGACTCGCAATATGTGGTTTCTTCAGAGATCCAATGCAAGTTCTAACAATGCCCGCCCCTATCTTCATGCACACCGTTCGACCTTAGTTAGAAATTCAAATAATTCAAACGGCATAATAAATTCAAAAAAAATCCGAACAATGAAAATCCTTCGCGTGGTGTCATATTATGTTACATAGTTGAAAGGAAAAATACCAGACTTGGTATATTGATCATGTTTGGAAAAAACCTTCACAAAATGACCTATCATGTTCGAGGTTTCAAGGCTTTCGGTCCAAATGACCGATGTTATGTGCTGAATCACGGTATAGTATGTGATGTTGTGCCCATATTATGCATGTGTGTGGACATTGGTATGGAGAACAATGTTGCAGGAGGAAGTTTTCCTTTTTGTTTTTGAATTATTTATTCAAATCCATACACTTCTTATGTTTATAATTTTTCTAAATTCCAAATTGATATTAAAAAAATATAAGTTAATTCATTTTTAATTGTAAATGGTTCATATTTTAAATGGTTACATTAATTATTTTTTAAAACAGAAAATGTTTTTGAATTATTTATTTAAATCCAAACACTTTTTATGTTTAAATTATTTCTAAATTCCAAATTAATATTCAAAAATATAAGTTAATTCATTTTATAAGGTTACATTAATTATTTTTAAAAATAGAATATGTTTTGAATTATTTATTCAAATCCATACACTTCTTATGTTTAAAGTTTTCTAAATTCCAAATTGATATTAAAAATATAAGTTAATTCATTTTAATTGTAAATGGTTCATATTTTAAATGGTTACATTAATTATTTTTTAAAACAGAAAATGGTTTTGAATTATTTATTCAAATCCAAACACTTTTTATGTTTAAAGTTTTTCTAAATTCCAAATTAATTATCATTTAAAAAACAATACAAATTTAAACCCCAAAATAAAAAATAAGGCGGGAACAGAGAGAACCTGAAATTTTTTGAAAATGGGAATATGTCCTGGTTGGAGCCACCAAATGACTAAATCCTTCAGCCCTCCAGATTGCTGAAAATTGGAAAAAGAGTGAGTATAGGTCGGTTGGTGGCTCCAATCGATATGCCCTTTAGTCGCGATTGGAGCCACCAACCGGACTAAAGGCCCATTCGTTATAATCGGAGGGGCCCTTCTCTCCTTCCTTCTCCATTCTCTGCAACTCCGACGTGCGCATAGGAAGACGCCGCCGCCGCCGTAAGGCCGTCGCCTCCGTCCTGAGCGCCGCCGTCGCCGTCGTCCCGCCGATGGCGTCGCCACCACTCCAACCGCCGTTGTTGCGTCCCCAGCAGCGCCGCACGCCGCCAGATGCGCCTCTGCCGCGGTGGCGCGCGGCGGGCGGTGTGGCGGCGCGGCGGGCGCCGGCGTAGTAGCGGCGCGGCGGCGCTGGCGAAGTAGCGCGCGGCAGCGTGCGTGGTCAGATCGTGCCGGCGACCATCGGCGCGCCAGCGTCGACGTCTGGGCGCCGCCACCGACGTGGCCTTGGCGTCTTGAAGCGCCGCCCGCGTCGGCGCCTACGTGGCAAAAATGTTTTTTATTTTCTGTTTTGTTTAAATTCAGAAATGGTTTAATTAAATCCATAAATTGATATAATATTGTAAATTCAATAATTAATTATTTATAACTCAGAAAAATACAAATAATATATCAAAATGTTCAGAAAAATGAGATCTAACTATTTAACCTCAAGTTTCTCCCACTTAGAACAAATCCACCCCTCTCATGTGTTCCGGAGTTTCTCTGAGTTAGGGTTTTCAATAACTTTTTATTTATAAGTCAGAAAAATACAAATAATATATCAAATTGTTCAGAAAAATGAAACCTATATATTTAACCTATAATAATGCATTGTTCAACAATTTAAATGACAAGTATAATTAGAAGAACAAATGCACCCCTCTCATATGTTTCGGAGTTTCCCCGAGTTAGGGTTTTCACCCGTCGGAACCCCGATTAAATCGTCGAGCATGTCTTAGGGTTACATTCCAATGCAAATTAACTTGTCATATCATCATACTTGCTTGAGCATTGCATCGATGCCATGTGTTGATTGTTTCCCTTTCTTTTCGGTGTTTCGATTATTAGGTTTATTATTAGTTAGGTATTATTAGGTTTATTAATTAGTTTGGTATTATTGGTCTTCGCCCCACTGGTCGATTAATGTGGGTAGCCCTGCACCGATTCACATTGCCGATCCTTGTGGTTAGATAAGGAATCATTAATACCCCTTAGGTGCATGTGGGTTCCTCTCATATGCATCGGAGGTTTCTCCGAACTAGGTTACACCTCGGAACTCCGGAATATTGATAACCGTTGATTTTAGCTAGAGTTACCTATCTACTACACGGTTTCCTTTTGTAGCTAGGTTTAGGGTTTCTCTTCATTTTATTATTGTGTATGTATATATCGGTTTCTCCTTAACTTTCTCCTTTATCCGCTTTGACTTATTCGTTTTCCACCTATGCGTAAAATATGGATCCACACGTCGAGACGAAGAAAAGGAAGAGTTGATCCAAGGTGTGATCCGTGGGGAAGATAATTTAGACGTATCAACGTTTACGAACAACTCCGTGAGGGTGATCCTCTTTTACCGGAGTAGACAACTTGTTTGAGGTTGAAGGTGTTGCCTTCCATGCGAGAAGGCGATGCCTTGTGTAATCGAGAAGACGACCGCTCGGCAAGGTGCATGTAATATAAATCAATTCATTAATTAATCATCTGCTATCTATATAGAAATAGTAACGGCGATCTTTCTTATTTTAGCCCTCGGATCGAAGGAATCTCCGAAAAGAGCGGACGAGGCCCAACCAAAAGTTGGAAGACCATGAGAGGTTCATGATCGAAGATGTCATTTGACGGCAGAATCGACTCCCGAAGTTGTCGCAAAGAAATTTGTGGCACAATGCGGAGTAATCGTTAGGGACTTAATCCCGATCACCATTAGAAATTGGAATAGGCCTACTAATGCAGATGAAGAGGGAACATGTTTATTTGTCCCTAACCACGCCAAATATTTACTGTGGAAGAGGCTCATTGTTAATTTCAAACTACCGAAGATAGAGCTGGATCCAAATGCGGAGGATCCAGTTGAGGACGCCT
The DNA here is from genome assembly GCA_030063025.1 of Avena longiglumis. Classification (NCBI taxonomy): domain Eukaryota; kingdom Viridiplantae; phylum Streptophyta; class Magnoliopsida; order Poales; family Poaceae; genus Avena; species Avena longiglumis. The sequence goes on from CP125979.1 coordinate 48,885,528, forward strand.
TAGAACATGGGAGAGCCATGGAGGCTAAGGTCAAGGAGTGGGCTTTGAAGAAGATGGACCAGTGTTTCACCAACTAGAAGAAAAGATTGCACCTTGACTATGTCGTGAAAGAGAAGACTCCCGATTTCAAGAATATTCGGTTTGAGAAGATAAAACCATTCAGGATGAGTTTGTGGAATACAAGAAATCGAAAAAGCTAAGAAAATGTCTGAAACGAATAAGTGAATGCTAACAAGAAGTATCACCATACTATGGGGCAAGGTGGCTCTGGTGGCATTCCTAAGTGGGAGAAACTTGAGCAGGAACTGCGTGATAAAAATATCACCCAGAGATGCGATTGGGTAGAACGTGCAAGGAATTGGTTTTACGGGCATGGGGCACGTTGGACTCGGAAGGAGGTGTATATATACCATACGACATAAAGAAGACCCTTGCCAATCGAGAGGATGAGAAAAGAAGTAAAGGCTGTTAAAGATGGGGACTTCATTCCCGATAGAGAGAATGATGAGCTCACACTCGCCTTGGAAATAAGGAACATGATGGACGAACACGAGGCACAATAGGCTCCCAATCATGGAGGACTGGTTTCAAGAGAGGAAGAAATATCCTGATAGAAGCCGTCGGAGGAGTAAGGAGGTGGCGGTTGAAGCAGAAAGTCGAAAGAGCGAATGCGTTTAATTGAAGAACGATTAAAGCAACAACAAGATGAAATTAACTCACTTAAAGAGCAAAGTACTACGGCGCCATCTCAGCAGACACCGCTTTCGATGCTACCGCCGATCGAATAATCGAAAAAGCAGTGTGGCTTCCACCGAGGTCCCGGGTGATGACAATGGCGATGCCGATGATGCACCGACGATGGCTCCTGTTGGCTACCCAGTGGATGATATCACAGAGATGACACACTGCGAGCTACATGTCAAAGTTGTGAACATATCAATGAAGGTGGCGGTCGGCTATGCCTTACCAATTGGACCCACACCAACTTACCACAGTCGTCCGGTTCCAGAGGGCTACGCTGTTGTCGGCGTGGATGAAATCATGCCCACCTTTGAGGTTTTGGATCTTCACTACCCTGCTGGTGAAGGGGATGTGACTGTGCTGGGTGACGCAAAAAACGTCACCATTCTATGGCCGAAGGATTGTATCGTGCTTCGAAATCACACGCCAACGCCATCTTCGCCGCCTCACCGTCTCAGCGAGGTCGTCGCCGCCATGCAGCCGTCTTCGTCGCCTCACCCGCCCGTCGCCTCACCAATCTCGGTGCAGCCATCGCCAAGGAGCCATCGCCGGCCTCGGGATAAAAAGCGTAAGCGCGTCTGCCATCTTGTCGTCGTGGCGATCGAAACGTAAACAAGAGCCTCTTCCAAAAGTACCAACGGTTCCTCCCAAGAGAGCTTATGACTATCTTGAAGAGGAGACTCGGCTCGGGTTGATCTTGCGAAAAGCAGCGTTTTTAGCTAAGTCGAGGCGAAAGAGCCAGAGTTCCCAAAGACCAAAGAAGAAAAGCCAAAGTGTTCAAAATGCTAAAGACTCTTCATCAACCCGAGCCAAAGCTGTCATCAGGACTATGAGCGTTCTATTCTCAAGTCACATGCGGCACAAAAAGCCTCAAGAGCGATCTTGATGCAAGCGAAATCTATTGCCCATTTCGAAGAACAAGCAAAACAGACTTGCGCCTCTCAAGGTGATTTCCCAAACCAATGTGGGGTCGAGCAAATATGGGGCGAAGTGCGGTATGATCCGAGGTGCTTGCTGTCGGAGAAGCTGCCGCTGCTCAAGGTATGAGTATTGCCCAGTACTTATCCCAGTTAGAGTTCTTCCCCGTGAGTGAAGTAGCATACAAATACCAGTACGACAAACCTCTCGTAAAACCTGAGGAGGTAAATAATCTTTCAACAAAAATGCGAAGATTGCATAACTGGTACATGCACGCCACAAGGGCCGGGGCTAACTGATAGTGCTGAGGGTTACAAAAAAGCATCATGGGAAAGAAAGTGATGACATGATATCCATTGAATTTGTTGAGCTATTTCAATTATTCAATCAAGACGCCTTGGACAAATCGCTCATCAGTGCCTATTGTCTGTAAGTACTAATTCTGTAGTTAACTTAGTCTCCAGCTATCTCACTTTGTTTATTGCATGTATATAATCATCTTTGTAATATGCAGAATGAAGATTCTCGAATGCAGAGGACAAATCTATGATATTGGCTTCATTGACCCATATTGGGTTCATGAAGCTAATCTCAAAATAAGCCCCGGATACGGAGGATAATATAGTACAGCGTTAAGGTTTCAAGAAACCAAAAGGGAAATACTTTTTCCTTACAACTTCGAGTGAGTGTTATTGTCTTGTATACACTTTCTATTTCGCTTACTCGATGTTAAGTATATAATTGATTAGTTATGCATTCGCAGCTTCCACTATATTCTGTTAATCATTCAACTTGACAAAGGGCGTGTACTAGTCATGGACTCGAAACATAAACCCCTTGAGACGTGGAAGGACATGCAGATACTTCTCCAGCGGTAATTCTAATCATTACGACACTATATCGGCAGCGTTTGAATTTTTTTATGATATCAAACTTAATAACTTCTTTTATTCGTTTTCTTGGAAACGGTTCACCAACAAGGCTAGGGGTGTTTGGAAAGAGGAGCTTACATTTCAACCACTAGATGTAAGCACCACTAGCTATATCCGCGCATCTCTTTGATTCTAGTTTTGATACAGTTATTATCATGCTTGATTATTATTTTGATTGAACTATGTTCTCGTAAAGTGCCTGACGCAGGGACCAGGTAACAATCTATGTGGATACTATGTATGCGAGTTCATCCGGCAGACGTGCGATGAGAAGGGCAGAAATTTAGAGCAACTCCACGTATGTAAACAATTTCTATAGTTTTATTTTCAAACAAATTGTGTTTAGTTTCATTCATATAGACTGACTCCTTTTTTAAATCAGATCGAACGTCTATGGGACGGTCTTCTGCCAAAGGATCGCGTACGAGCAATTCAGGAGGAATTGACGGGATTCTTGGATGCAGAAGTCCTAAACCCGAAAGGGGAATACTATTCTGCTGTGTATAGACAATAGGGATTGTAAAAATAGCAACTCGATCCGTGTATAGACAAGGGGAATACTTTTGTATGTAGTGCATGAAATCGATCCGTGTATTGAATGTAATATTGTCATGATGATCTTGTGTAATACAAGGTTCCTTCATTGATAAGTGCAAAACACTAAATAAACAATAAAACAACCTAAATGAATTCTCTGCCGCGGCACAAAAAGTGGCGAAAATGCTGCCGCGGCAACAAAATGTGCAAAAATGAATTCTCTGCCGCGGCAGAGAAATGAGCCAAATCTCTGCCGCGGCAGCAGGTTATTAGTCCAGGTTACGAACCGGGACTAATGCTCCACCCCCCCTCGCGCTTTGCTGCTGCCACGCGTGCACCCATTTGCCCCGGTTGGTGGGGCAACCGGGACTAATGGTTAGAGCTTTAGTCTCGATTGCCCCGTCCCGGTTGGGCAACCGGGACTAATGGCTCTTACCAACCGGGACGCATGGGCCGTTCTGCACTAGTGCCTACTGCTCCACGTGGCAAGTTATGCCGAGCGTATCCCCCTCGGCGTTGCTCCTGGGCGCCGTCTTCTTCGCGCCGTTAACTCCGTGTGTGCTGACAGCCGAGGGCGCGCTAAACGCTCGGCATAGCCATCTACGCCGAGGGCTGGAGCAACGCCGAAGGTAAACTACTGTGCCGAGGACCACCTACGCCGAGGGCTTAATGCCGAGGGTTCCCCTCGGCGTTGAGCATGCCCGAGGGGGAACTGGCCTACGCCGAGCGTTTTCCCGCTCAGCATTGAGGTTCCTTCCTGTAGTGGCATAGGATCATGGTGAGACTTTTTTGGAGGGCACAACGGTTGCGAGTCTTAGTCGTCGGTCGATCCGGTGCTGTTGTGCATTTCTTTCTTTTGTATTTTCTCTTGGTCTCGTGCTTGTGTTGTTTGGCCCCAGCAGTGTTCGCAACTTTCTTTGGGCGTTGTGCTGTCTGGTCCAGCAGTGGTCTCATCTATGTGTTTTATTTATAAAGCGGGGTGAAAGGCTGATTCGAGAGAGTGCTTGTCGCCACGATTTGTCCCCACGACGGATGGCTACATGCCATTATTTTGAACTTAAGTTCAACGATATTCACTACTACTCTTAGAAAGATTGTAAAATAATAATATCCCAGCCTTGCATTCTTTAGTTTGCAGTTTTCACTTGTTGTGTGGATAAGTGAAGCGAAACATATCAGAATTGACCCTCCTAGCCCATCCGAATTAACAATCCCATGCCTATAAGCGACACATACGGGGCTGGAGGCATGTGTATTTTTTTTCTAGATGGAATATCCAATTTCATTAATTACTAGGCTCAGCAAGAGTGCTGCGCAGCAGTATAATTCTATCTCAATATGATGGAACGTTTTTGCGCTTCTAAGTTCTCTTCCACGCGTAAATCTGGACGTTGTAGCAAACGAATATAGGCCCTTAGATTGACATCAATAAAGGGTGCATGTTCGTATAATATGGATACTGTAAAGTATGTCAAGACTCCACAAGGATATATATATATATATATATATATATATATATATATATATATATATATATATATATATATATATATATGTAACAAACACATCCTATACGTGGTCAGTCTTCCTCCGTCCAAACTTTCCATGCCAGTCCAATAAAATTGATGTCTTTAATAACTACGTTTATTAGAAAATATAATTTTATTCAATTATTGACAACACTATACTGATACTGATAGTACATTACATGCTCGGAACATCATTCATCAGTATTATTAAATTCCATAAGCAGCTGAGAATCTCCGTCTCTCTCATTATTAAAATTGTCTACAGCAGCACTGACGACGCTGTAGGTAGGTTCGGTAATCCACTTGAAAAGGTACACGAAAGCCTCTTTGTAGGCAGCTACTACTGCATGTCTGGATAGTACAGCCCGAGAAATCAGTGCATACTAGTGGTCGAACTGCAATGCAATAAATCACACATAAGAAGCAATTTAGTAATAGATTTAGAAAAACGCTAATGATACTTTGAACATTTGGAAACTGCAGGTTTAATACAAAAAAAATGCTGCCTACATGCTTGGCTGGACGGCAACGTTAAAGACATGATGGGCATCATCATGAAAGCAATAACAGCCATGTTGAGCATCCTTGGGTTGGTTTTGCCGAGCGCCATGAGGAGAACAAATGACCTATGATCGGTGTATTGTTGTGTGTGTGTGTGTGTGTGTGTGTTTTTATATAGACCCACGGTCAGATATTAGATATTACGGTTGGTTAATTTCATGCATATATATATGTATCTCTCCCAATTAATTAATATTAGGATATCTTGTTAGTTTTACACAAACACCACAACCTTTATTTTCCAATAAAATTGTGTATCTCATCATTATGGCATGGTGTTTAATATTGATGATTACACATAGAGCCATAATAAAATCTTTAGGTAGCACTATATTTATATGCGTATCTCTCCCAATTAATATGAGCATATCTAGTTTTGCATAAACACCATAGCTCTTATTTTGCAAACAAAACTATGCATTTCATCATTATGGTCACGTGTTTAATGCTGGTGAGTATGCATAGAACCACAATAAAATATTAGATATCGACGATAAATTTATATATGCATCTCCACCAACTAATATTAGCATATCATTCTAGTTTTACACCAACACAATAGCTTTTGTTCTGCAAACAAATTATGTATGCACTCCATCATTATGGCTTGGTGTTAAATAATGGTGATTATACATACAACCATAATAAAATCTTATAGATATCGACAATGCATTTATATCTCTATTCTAAATTAATGATGCATATCTTGTCGCCTCTTGCATATTCTTTTTTCATGCGCTAGATTCTGCTCAATCTTTTAATCTTTCTTATTGCATTTGGTGGGCTCAAGTTACCCTAGGAAGGACCATGGGGGACAAGTTTGTCCCGTTTTGTTGTCTGCAGCCCGCCTACACTGCCAGCGCAATCTGCAAAGTAGCCCACAACCCGACTTGCGGACAACGGCCAAAACCACCTTCTGTAGGCACTACTAGAGAAAGGCTTATGGATAGATTTATTATTAGTGGAGCATTTTTTTGAATATGCTCCACTGATAAGTATCAATGGCGCATTTAAAAAGATATTTCACTAATATTTTGTTTAACCAATGGCGCACTTCGCCCGGACGGCTATGGACCAAATGTCGATGGCGCGCCATTGATATATCCACTCCAATGGCGCATCGCACACTATATGCACCATTGATAAATCATGGATACCACCTTGACCCCACCACTCAGAAAGGTGGCAGGAATATCAATGACGCATATTGGGGATGCGCCACAGACACTTTTCTGCCAATGGCGCATGTTACAAAATATGCGCCACCGATTAATTCGTGTGTAAGTATGGATATTGAAGTTCATGTGACTAATATTTTTTTAAAATAAATTAATATATTTATTTAAAATAAATGGACTTGCAAATGGATGTCCTTGTTTTAAATAGATTTGTGAATGTTAAACTTAATTACTATTTGTTACAAAATATACTAGATAGCATTAAAAATTTATTAATGACAAGTATTAAAATATGAAAAAAAAATAATGACAAGTATTTTTTAACATATTAAAAAATATTAATGTTAGATTTAATTACTTCCACAAGTATTTTGGAACATATTTTTGTAAAAGATTAAAAAATGAAGAAAAATGGTTGAGGCAACCAGGATTCGAACCTGGATGCCTCAGGTTTTGCTAGCGCGGCTCAATGACCAACCACTGCGGTAGGCTTGTGTTGTTGTCAAATATGAGGGCATCGTCGTATTTGGCCAAGTGTCTCATATCAGTGGCACACTTAGCAAAAATACCGATCAGCCTCTCTCTCCCTTTCTTCTCATCACTCTCACACCACGCGCACAGGAACCCTATCGCCCCCTGCCGCCTGATACATCATAAACGTATCTATAACTTGTTTAGTATATATTTTACTTTGCTTTGTCTACATTTTTTATACATTTTCTGGGACTAACCTATTAACAAGATGCCACAGTGCCAGTTGCCTGTTTTCTGCTGTTTTTGGTTTCAGAAAAGCTAGTAAAGAAATATTCTCGGAATTGGACGGGACAAAAGCCAAAGTTAATATTTCACCGAGGAGAACACAGAGATCGAAGGGCGGCCGAAGGAGGGCCACGAGGCAGCCACACCCTAGGGTGGCGCACCCCCCTAGGGCGCGCTGCCAACAGGTGTGGGCGCCCCGGGTGCCATCCTGCTTCGCCTCTTCGCCTATAAAATCCCCTGATGCCAGAACCCTAAGTACCCGATCACATCTCCACAAAACAGTTCGTAGCCGCCACCACCATCGTCTCTAGATCGGAGGGGATCTGTGTAGGGGTTCGTAGCATGGAAAACAAAATTTTTCTACCGCATGAACACACAATCAAGATCTAATCTATGATCAAGACAAGATGTATCTACTATATTGTAGCAACGAGTCGATGGAATACTAACCCTCGAAGATCCAAAGCGGTTAACGAGAGCAGATTCTCGTGGGTGATGTAGTCGTACACTTGCCGATTTCAAGATCGCGTAGACGATCCTTCCGCGCTTGCGTTACGGCGGTGCTCACATGATCGGTCACGTTCGATGAAGACCTTCCTCTCCCTTGTTCCAGCAGGTAGCGGAGGTTGTAGAACTCTCCTCGTGATTTCGGCAGCACGACGACGTGGTACCGGAAGTAGAGGGGAGATCTCGCAGGGCTTCGCCTTAAGCCAGAGCGAGTATGGTGGAGTAAGAGAGGGCCTTGGCGATCTACGGAATAGAGGGAACCAAGGGGTGTAGAGCAACCAGCAGCTAGGGTTTAGCTAGACGGCGGTTTAGAGGAGATCTAGGGCAGCCGCATCTAGAAGGGGCGGCGGCTGGCCTAGGGTTTAGAGGGGCGCCGGCTAAGGGACAAGGTGTAGGGAGAGGGGGCGCCCCTCCCTTTATTTTATAGGTGGGAGGGGCGGCTAGGGCTAGTCGAGTCCTCCCCCAACTCCCTTGCTGGCCGGCGGTTTGGAGGAGAGAAGGGAAACCTTCTCTTCCCAGGTTTCCTTCTCTTCTCCCACTTGGAAATCATTGTCCCAGTTTGACTTTTTCAAACTGGCCTTTTTACTTTCAAACTAGAGTTTGATTTCTTTCTTCCAAGTGTCCAGCCAAGTGACCTAGTACATGATGCAACCATTCCATATTGTCATGAAACATTCATGTACCCTTCCCCTCCGGAGTGCCGGACTTTCCAAAACCTTCTAGAACATTCCCGATGAAAACATCGGAACCATTCTCCAACCCCGAAACAGGACTTTCCTCATATGAATCTTATTCTCCGGACCATTCCGGATCTCCTCGTGATATCCCGGATCCCATCCAAGACTCCAAACAACATTCGGTCTCTTACTCATTATTCCATAACTACTCAACAACATCGAATCCTTAAGTGTGTCTCCCTACGGTTCGTGAATTATGCGGACATGACCGAGACACTTCTCCGATCAATAACCAATAGAGGAATCTGGAAATTTATATGGCTCCCACATATTTCTACGATTACTTTGCGATCGAATGAACCACTTACATAGGATACCAATTTCCCTTTTTCTCACGATAGTTTACTTATCCGAGGTTTTGATCGTCGGTATCTCTGCATACCTAGTTCAACCTCGTTATTGATAAGTATTATTTTGTCGTTCCCGTGGTATGTGATCCCTTGTGAGCCAGCCACATGCTTGCAAGATAATTGGATGACATTCCACCGAGAGGGCCCAGAGTATATCTATCCGTCATATGGATGGACAAATCCCACTCTTGATCCATGTGTCTCAACCCATACTTTCCGAACACTCAATGCCATCTTTAGAGCCACCCAGTTACGGTGTGGTGTTTGATGTCATCAAAGCATCCTTCCGGTGATGGTGATAAGCATGATCTCATGGTCGAAGGAATTAGGTTACTATGTATTAGAAAGCTTATAGCAAATGAACTATATTAAATGACTTGATCTTTATGCTACGCTTAACTATAGGAGTATGTCCATCACATCATCTCCTAATGATATGACCTATTGTTAATAGCATCTCTATGTTCATGATCAGGAAACCATGATCATATATTAAACAACAAGCTAGTTTAACAAGAGGCTTTACTAGGGACTCTTTTATGTTTACAAATCACACAAGTATTAATGTTTCCTGTTAATACAATTATAGCATGGTATGTAAACATTTATCATAAATATGAAGATATGATAATAACCACTTTATTATTGCCTCTTGGGCATATCTCCAACAATCTGAAGCTCTTCCTGGCACCCTGCTGGAGGGGAGAGATCATCCCGGAGGCCTTCTTCGTCACCATGCAAGCCTCCGGTATGATGCGTGAGTAGTTCACTCTTGGACTCTGGGTCCATACAGTAGCTAGATGGTTGTTTCTCCTCCTTTGTGCTATCATGTTTAGATCTTGTGAGCTCCGTTCATGATCAAGATCATCTATTTGTAATCATACATGTTGTGTTTTGTAACACCCTCAGAATCGACCCTATGCAAGTCTCAGCGATTCCCGCCAAACCCGCATAGAAACGATTCAAAGGTGCGCACCAGGCACTTTCGTGCGGGTGGAAAACGAAGTAATACCATTACACAATAGTCCGCGATGGAACCCACAGAACAGATATATACAACAACGACTCCATGAGTCAAGAATACATATATACAATACAAAGAGACAAATAACCTTGAAAACGATACAGCGTCCGAGTACGGACAAGAGGCAAATTGAGCTAAGAGCCCTGAAGAATAACCAATGGCGTCCATAACCCTGCCCAGGCCAAGACGGAAGGGTAATCCTGCTAACGACGTCGATATCAAAAACTGCTAAAAACAAAAGGGGTGCCGACAAAGGGCAAAGGAAAAAGAGAGCGATCAGTACTGAGGCCAGTACACGGCGAGAGTAGAATTCGGCGGTCCTCGCCTACATAGGTATGGTGGACTGAAGCGGCAGCGCAACATGCACTAAACAACCTATAGATACTCGATATAACTGTCGTCTATCAGAAAGGGATAAGAAAGACCTATTCGAAACCAACCTGATACTACCACCAAACATACCCATCCTGGTATTTCCCCCTCGAGACCAAACGAGGAAGTCAACCGAGAAACTCACACAGTTAGCAGTTTTATTTATTCAGTTATCGTTCCAGCAATTACTAGTTAGGTATAGATAGTCATCCTGATATAATAAGCAGTGGGCACTTTTAGTTAACCATTCCGTTGTAGTTGCGAAACTTACTAGTCAGATACAATTAGCATGAGATATCCCAAACCCAGCAGTTGTTGGTACTTTTATTAAGCCATTCCGTTGTAGTGAAGCTGATTACTAGTCATATCAGATACAAGTCAAATTATAACAGTAAACTTTAGTTATAGTTGTCTATGATCGAGAACTGTGCTCCAAGTCGTCCATAACCGCGAACACGGCTTCTCGAAAAGATTTAACCCTGCAGGGGTGCACCAAAGTTTCCACACGCACCTACACCCTTGTTGTCAGATCAGGTAGGTACAAGATTACAAAACATACACCCAACGGTATGACGACGCGGTTTCAGACACGACGTTTCCCAGACCCAAAGCAAGCACATGGGGGCCACCCCACTAAGCTACCCGTAACGAAGTCGGCCGGTCTCCGAGACGGACCCAGAGGTTTGTGACAATGGCTGTAAACGACTGGGAACCCGAAAGTGTGACTGGACTTGTCGATACCGCGAAAACATTCCACGTTGGTTCCAAAACAGTACCGGCGCTCCATGCGCAATCGTAAATAAAGCAGTAAAGCATGGCATAAGTACATGATAGTAATAAAGCCCCAAACTACTTTGTGGCCCCCAGTACAGTACTTTGAAATCATGGGGGTGCCCACACACCCCACCTGTGGTTAGCGCGCTAGATCTCGGAACAGGTGTCAAGAACTCGGGGTCCTATGGGACACCAGTGAGCGGTTAAAAACCAAATATTGTCTATTACCCACCGGTGCCTCTGCATTATTTACCTACTTTTAATTTTAGTTATTAAACAATAATTAAAGTCTTGATCCTCTCCACCATAAAGCATATGGCAGTCTTCCAACAACTGTGATACTTGACGACTCGCAACAGCACTTGAGCAAGCAACTACGACACGCAAGGCCGACTATCTACCAAACAACATGTAATATGATGTGTACAAAGGCAATATAAGGCTGCAAGGGATATCACGGGTATGAAAACTAAAGCATCGCAACACAGATAGCAATAGATCAACAGGAGGAAATAAAGACTAAAAAGGTAAAATAGGTAGAAAGGGGGAGAATGCTCGCCTGAAAACATTGCTGAAGGTTCATCCAAAGATCAGGTCAACACTCGCATCAACACATCGGCCGAATCCGTGAAGAAGCAAAGCACTAGAAGAAACACCGGATACACTATTTATTACTACGATAGAAGACCGAGCATGATGCATGTATGATGTATGGCATGGCAAAGATGCGATGCAATTAGGCCATATTAAGCGGAACCGGTGTCCCGACAATTAATTAGACGGTTCATGTTGTTTAGATACCTGCAATATAAAGTTGTCTTAACAAAGCAAAATATAGCACCGTTTCGCTACACAAATTTAAATGGGACCAATGTTGGACTAGATTCGCCCGCATATGGTCTCTATATTTAATTTAGGTGAATCATATAGATACCCCCAAACACCCACAATATGTATGCAAACATGTTCATTTAATATGCAACAAGATCAACATCATATATTATAAAAATATGAGGGGTCTCGAATAGGGGTCACACATCGAATGGCGATCTTGGGGTTCCGAGGGTTCAGGGAATCGGTCTTCGGATTCCGTGAGGAAGATCTTAGCGCGCCGGGGGTTTGACAGGGTTCGGGTCTTCGGATCCGGTAAGTTCTTGGCGTTACAGAAATCTTTGTCCTCGGCCATCAGATCCAGCGATGGGGTTTAGAGTCCGGGAGGTAGATCTTGACGAGCCAATTGTCATGACACTCTTCCATCTTGTCGACGCTGGAGCTGAACTGATAGGCCAGGGAGCAGCAGTCCCACATCACGATGTATCAGACTACAAGTCCACATGAGGTACTGAAGCATCTGGGCATCAACAAAAATGATTCCTTCAACAGAAGGAAACATCCTAAACATGAGGTCCTGGACTTCTGCAGCCGGCAACACACGTGGATAGAGAGTAGCGCAAGGTACAGCAAGCAGACGGAAGGAGGAGACGTGGGGCGCTGGACGAGCAGGATATGCCGGGCGGCGAGGGCTTGGCCACGGCGCTGCAGAGAGAGGCCAGCGCAAGGCGGGAGAGGGCGAGGTCGCACGGGGAGGTCGGATCCAGCGAGGAACCGCTCGCGGGCGATCACGGGGAGGCAGCAGCGTCTGCAGGGCTCGATGGCGGCCTGCAGATGCGCGACGACGGGCCGCCGCGGCGGCGGTTGCCGATGTGCAGAGAGGAGCTCTTGGCGGTCAGGACCCGAGCGGACGACGACAGACAGAGGACCAGGTAGAGGCGGCTGGCAACGTGGCACGACGCAGCCTGCAGAGGGGGGCGCCAGCGACGACGGCGAGCCGCGGCGACCTTGCTGGACCTCGTCTCGAAGAGGGGAGGGCAAGACTGGCGCAGGGTTGGCGACGGGGTGCAGAGGGAGAGGACACGGTGAGGCCGGCGTGAGGCGGGGACCGCAGCGATGACACGGGACGGTGACAGCTGGGCGAGAGGAAGGAAGAAGGCCATGGTGTGCTCAGGGGCGAGGGGAGCGAGTCGAGGAGGAGGGGTCCTTGGCGGCGGCGGCGCTCAATCGATGGGGAGGGAGCGAGGCAGAGGGGAGGACACGGGCGTAGGGAGGAGTCGCGAGGTGAGGCGCGTGAGGAAGAGTGGACGGGGTCGCGTCGCTGGGAGCGTGGGGCCAAGGGGAGCGGGGCTGGTCGCGTGAGATCGACGCGACGCAAAGTGTGTAAGGTAAACAATCCACTTGTTCTATGAACAAGAGACCATTGTTTTGTCCCTAGTAGCAACAACACATCTACAACCGAAGAGATTTCTGTCACTACCCTTGCAAACTAGAGGCATGAACCCACTATCGAGCATAAATACCCCCTCTTGGAGTCACTAGCAATTACTCGACCAAGATAGCTAATAACAACAGAGAGCATGCAAGATCACAAACAACACAGACATGATAGTATCAAATAGACAAAACCATTAATCAATCTGACATAGTAATCTCAATATCCATCGGATCCCCGCAAACACAACATGCATGATTACAAATAGATTAGATCTTGATCATGAACGGGGCTCACAAGATCTATACATGAAAGCACAAGGAGGAGATACAACCATCTAGCTACTACATGGACCCATAGTCCAATGTGGAACTACTCACGCTTCATACCGGAGAGAAGGCCTCCGAGATGATTTCTAGTCCGGAAGGGTGCCAGGAAGAACTTTAGATCCCCCGATCGAGAGACGACGGTGGCGGCGGCTACAGAAGGTTTCGTGGAGTTTTGATCGGGGTCCTAGGGTTTCTGCATCGGGGGCTTCTTATAGGCGAAGAGGCGAGGCTGGGAGGCGGCCAGGGGGCCCACATCCTACCCAGGCGCGGGGTGGGCCCACCCATGCCTAGGGGGGTGCAGCCTCCCTGGTTCGTCTCTCCGTCTCGTATTCTGATTTAGTGTTCCGCACGGTAAAATATTGACTTTGGCTTTAGTTTTTTGTACTTCAGGCTTTAGTTTTTTTCCAAGTTAGTCGTGGATGATGAGATCGCAAGTAAAATACAGTTATCCCTGTCTTACTCGGAAGGGTGCTGATAAATACTTTCAATCTGACACATTTACTGGACCTTGAACTTTTCCCTCAATTGTTACCTAGTTTAGGGCATCGTAGCCGGTGATGATCTGTATTGGTTGCTGAACAGGCACTTTGATTGTCTGCACTTGTTGATATCTTTGCACTTGACTAGGACGGTCTGAGGCTATGTCATCAATTTGCCTTTTTTGTATTGATCTTTGATTTTGTGGTTGCTTTGTTTTCTTTTGAGCCTGATGTTTGTCATTGCAGGGTGATTCTCACGATCCTTGTCACTTCACTACTTGTATCTATGCCGTCTGGTGTACTTAGCTCAGAACATGTACTACTGTCATAGATACTAGGTTCCTTAAATGTATTTTTTGGAAACTATAATTTGATGATGCAGCATCTACTTGTAATTGTGTTGAAATGAATATGAAAATCTTGCGATGTGATCCATCAAATTGTACGACTTGTTACATTGGCGCAACTCTGTACACAAACCCTAGTGTTTTTTCTGTTTAGTGTTTAGCTGGAGCTTATCTGATGCCTAATTCAATATTTTTGCGCTAGGAACTGTCTGAACGCGTCGCTTGAGGAATGGTCTGCCCTCTAAGAGGGCACTTATACCAGTAATTTTTCTTTACTAGTATGAAAAGTCTTTATATGATATTTGGACTGACAGGTTGTCATTTCACTCGGAAGCATAAGTTTACCCAGATTCTTTTTTGCAGTATTTTGATGATTTTCAAATATTATATTGCATTTTTGTTAAGCCTTTTTGTCCATTGTTTCTGCCATGTCAGTAGTTTCTTACTAAAATAGCTCAATGATGACACATTATTTAACTATAAATCTCTCTAATAAAAGATGTTTTCCATGCCCTAACCACCGGCAAAAAGACATGTTGAAAATTTTTAAATAAATATTTGGATTATATGTTCGTACACCAAGGTTCACGAAAAAAATTATGTTTTGCAAAATAGTTTTTCACAAGACATTTTTTTATATTTTTTGTAGAGACCACAAAAAATATCTGGTGGCTGCAAAACTTTATATACTCCCTCTGTCCCAAAATAGATGTGTTAGATTTGTCAAAATTAGAATGAATCTAGACACTATTTAGTATATCGGTTTATCCAAATTTTAATAAATCTAAGACATCTATTTTAGGATGTTTAGATGCACACCGGGGATTTTGTTTCGAAATTTTTCATTATTTTAAAATTTATATAAATTATTTTTCATAATAGGTGCATTTATACCTGGGAGCCAAATCACCATGTCCGTTCAACCGTGGATTCTGAGAAATAGGATGACTGAACTATAGAAAATCTAAACACGTAGGGGACATCGGGTTTTATTGTTCAATAAAACCATACCGTGGTGGATGAGGTGGGCTGAGCAGGGGCGTCGTATCATTTGAATCCGCCCGCGTCCATCCAGCTTATTCCGCAAAATAATCCCTGAACATCAAAACTTTGCAACCTGAATCATATCCCACCCCCTCTGTCTTATCCTTAAACAACACGCAAGGTGGTTGTCCCAACGACGGCGACGACGAGCTCGGCGATCCCCATGCTTGACTACTGCAGGAACCTTTTGGCTTAGAGGCTCCTCAATGCTTAACACACTCGATAGTAAAAATTCCATGCCTTCATCAGATTGCTTGGCTGTTTGTATTAGTTCTTCCAACTTGCTGCGTACTGTTGAAATCTTCTTCCTCACAGCCACATCCGAGGAGTCAGCGGGCTTCTCTTCTAAAAGATTACCTTGTGCATCATAAACACTTTCTCTAGAAAAAAAAGGGTAAATGCCAATTATATAATTTGCAAGAAAGTAAGAATAGTTATGGTTATGGTTTTTTCTTGTACCTTTTACACCTTTTTTTGTCATCTTTCCATGATATAGAAGGTTGGAATCTCTTGTTGATTTTCCATCCTCATCACTTCGATAATATGGCGACATGGAATTCCATGGGACTCAAATAACTTGCACAAACAATTAGCTATCATGGTTGTCGTGTCACAGTGGACCTCTCTTACCTTACTAGCACCGGTTCTAAAGGTCACTATTTTTATTCCCTCATTTTGTGTAATACTTTGAACACAACAATGGTCTCTGGCAGCAATAATTTGTTTCTGAAATTTCTCAAACACCTCATATGTGAATACTTCACTACCTTGTTTCTCGATTGCCCATGGTGTCACTAATTGAGGGGTCCTATGGATGCTTGAATTGTTCGCAATCAACTCCTCTTGACGTTGGCATTCTAAAGCAGTGTCAAACCTAAGCCAGAACTCAACAAGAGTGAGCTTGCATTGGATGAACCGATTAAAAAATGAATTTGCACTTTCCGACCTTGAAGTTGTTCGGAGAATGCCTGCAAGTGATATGTCCATAAATTAGGCTGGTATCCATGACTCTCGATGGCTAAACCTTTTAGTAAACCACTCATTATCCTCCAAACCAAAGTCCAAAATTACAGAATTCCACTCTAACTCAAACTCGGCCAGGGTTTCTGAACCCCAGACACATGCATTCATCCTCTTCCAAAATTCAGGTTCTTCTCTGATCACCGGTCCACCCTTTTCTGAAAGTTTATCCATTATATGCCACATGCACAACCTGTGTATTATGTTTGGAAAAACATTATCAATTGCCTTTTTAATGCTGCGAGCTTTGTCGGTTATGATGAGTCCTGGAGCTTCACCTCCCATTGCCCTCAGAAAGGTCCGAAACAACCAAACATATGACTCCTCTTGCTCATTTAGTAAGAACGCAACACCAAAAAACACACTTTGTAAGTGATGATTAACACCTGTAAATGGAGCAAATATCATGTCGTACTAGTTAGTCGTGTATGTAGAATCAAACGATACCACACGGCCAGAGTGTTTGTAGTTTTTCCTACTTGTGGCATCTGCCCAGAACACATACATCAAATTTCCTTCATCACTCACTTCAAAATCATAGAAAAAGGCCTAATTCACTTCCTGCTTTCTAGCTAGCTGCGCAACAAACATTTGGGCATCTGCGTTCCTGATTTTTATACCTAAGATCACGGTAGTAATTTTGCAAGTCACTCTTTGTGCATCCAACTTTGTCAACCCCACCCTCGCTGACTTGGAGGAGCCTATATGCCTGACAGGTGCCGATGCTTGCTTTGTGGCACGTGCATTTTTTGCCCTCTAACTAACTTGACGATTTGATCTGATCAAATGACGCTTATGAGTGACACATGACCATGATTGTGGTGCTCAACCCATGATTCTATCTTGTAGGTATCATTGCCACACAACTTAACAAAGATATGTGCATCACAACCACATCGTGTGGCCGTGTTCTTACGCCTTTTCTTTGACGGATCAGTAATCTCTTTACCTTTTTCATACTTGAATCCTTCCCGATTACACATGTATCGTTTAGTGCGAACTACCTCATTGTCTAACTTCTTCTGCTGTCCAACACGAACTCCAAAACCAGATTCATGTGCATAGTGCTTGTAAAACTTCTCCACAGCCTCTAGTCCTTCAAATGTCATCCCTAATTTAGGCTTCAAATCCTCGCCACATTCAGGTGTAAAAGACGAACACTTCAACAAAAAACAATGAATCAGTAAGCATCTTCATGTATAAATAACTGAACTGAATATATCCATGGTCAGTGAAAGCAATGGACTTACAGAGAGAGGAACACTGGCTTTTTTTATGGGTGTGCTAAATTCTTTCCCGTTTATCTGCATTTGCAAGATATTGATAGATTCCATATCTGCACAAATAGGTATACAATAAGCCTTCGAAACAAGAAACAATGCTGTAAAATATTCACAAAGTTATGTTCTTGTTCATATAATACTATTGAAACAATTCAATCTGCTTATCCTGCTCAGCCTATGTCTCTGATTGCTGTTGAAGTTAAGAACTTAGATTGTCCCAGATCAATAATTAGGTCCCGTAGGTAGCTAGCTAGCATCTTCTTGTCGCTAGGTAAACTATCTTTTGACATGGGTAAACTTGGCCGACTTTGCATCAGAACAAGATCGAATCAGCTTACGTACGTACCTTGCTGGAAAGTACACGGCCGCGCTGGAAGATCGGGGCGAAGCTAAGAGCTGCCGGATCCTGTGTCCGTCGAAGTTCCGGACGCCTGAAGGCTTGACCGTCTCGAGCCGCTGATCGCCGCCGCGGTGATCAGAACTATCGCAACCGCAATCAATCGTGCTCGAGGTACAACGTGGGGTACGGGCGTCTGATGCAGTCAATAGGGGTGTATGTGCAAATTTGCAGGGCTAATTAAGGTGGAAGCGGGCGTCTTTCTGGAATATAACACCGCAGCATATCTAAACGCCACGATTTGGATCAGCTGGTCACAAAAAAATTGGATGCACAAAAGAAAACCGTTGTAATGAATCATATACCATTTGTACTGATATAATATTGTGAATTATCCTCGGAATTACAAAATGAGTCAACGAGCATAATCCAGCAAGACCACTCGTACATATTAAGACATCAAAATTTGTATGAAAAGAACATGCTTACAAATCCCCTTGCTACATCATCCTCGTATACTACAATCTTGCCGTCATCTAAAGGACCCACTTATCCAAATAAGAACTCTCTCGGACTTGCAATCTGTGAAAGAACATAAATCACTCTTTCCAAAGTTTGATACTTTTCTTCTTTAGAAAAAGAGTGTATAAGTACCAAATACCGATGTGAGAGCTGATGTAGGGCCTAGAGCATTAAGGGAATAATTGAAAAGGAATGATAACATATTTAGAAAGGGAATTAGAGTTCATAGTATAGATGACCCAAAATAGCAATTTGATTTATAAAACAGGGAACTTAATATTGCACAATGTATAGTATGCTTACATTTGTTAGAGGTAACTCTACCCATGAGCTCATTGGTGGCTCACCTTAAGCTAAGACAAAATATAATGGATGAAATTAAACTAAAATATTTATCTTTTTATGATCAATCCCATTAATTGATCGTCGGTTATATTTATCAATGCAAGTCTCAAATAATGGAAACATAATATCTAAAGAGATTTTTAGTTAAATATCGAGACTGAACATACGTATTGTATATGTTTTCATTGTAAAAAAGGCTTGCCCACCACTTTTTTAAGATGGCTCCTAGAACACATCTATATTCTATAGATATGGTGGCCAGCTTATAACTTGAATAAAACTATAAAATATACCAACTACCATTTTACAACTGTAGGTTCTTAAAGTAATTACTGTATGGATGTTTCACCTGGTAATCTCAGGAACTTATTCGCGAAGAGATGAAAAAGTCAGTAATCCATTAACGGACCATTCGCAAAAATATTCATATAATCTATAAAACAAACCACCAACATAGGCGAATTTGATCATGAAACAATTGCAGACCATCTCCCACTTATTTCCTTGTACCCAGCGACATTTCAGACCATCGGCTAATTTGATTAAGGCACAATTGCGGACCATCTTCCGACTTATTCCTTATACCAAGAAACAATTGAGAATATACCATACCATGAACGCCATTCAAGTAACCTTTCAGCTCCATGATACCATGAACAGAAGCATCATACTGCATCAAATATATGTCCATCCCCACGGAGCGTAAGAACCAATAACAATACATGACACCAAAGTTGATATTTAGTGCAGAAAATCAAACACCCAATGTCCCAAAGCGAGGCGCCCATGGTGACTTTGTGAATCTCAAGATTCGACCCGCCACTAGAGGAAAAAGGGCCATCCGTTCGCGACCCCTCGGAGCATTAGTCCCAGTTGCGCCACCAACCGGGACTAATGCTGGCACGCGTCCCGGTTGGAGCGGGCACGGGGCCAGGGGGCATGGGTCCCGGTAGAGGCATGCGTCCGGTTGGAGCCACCAACCGGGACTAAAGGTTTGGCCACAGCCACGCGGGCTCGACACGCACCTTTAGTCCCGTTGTTGGCTTCAACCGACTAAAGACCCTTGCCCTCTATAATAACGCCCAGCCCCCTCTGCCTCCACTCTGTTTTTTCGAATGGTGTAAGGTGTGAGGGTGTGTGCTAGTTTTTTTTCATGCATGCATTGAAGGTGTTTGTTGAAATGTTTGAGTGAAAAATCCCGTTGAATTTCTCATAGAACAAAAATATAGAAGGTGTCCGAGATGCACTTGAGCTTTCTCCTCTTTATTTCCCTCGATCGAGGTTAGCAATCTTATCTTTTCTAGGTCATTGATACAATTCATGTGTCGGTGTGAATTGGTTATTTCACTATTTATGATGTCCTGTTTTTTGATAAACTTACTTATATGATGCAGATGAACGGTCGGGAATGGATGTACGGTGACCGGTGGTAGCCGGTATATCAAAGGCGTGGATAAATTTATCGATGTGGCTACGGCAAACAAAGAGAATGGATTTATCGTTGTCCATGTGTTCAATGTCGGAACAACAAGGAGTACTCTTCCTCGAAAATCATTCGCGGCCACCGATTATGAAAGGTTTCATGCCCAACTATAATTGCTGGACCAAGCACGGAGAAAGAGGGGTTATGATGGAAGATGGTGAAGAAGAAGATGATGATAACAACTATCATCATATGTTTCTGAATAATGATACTGCAATGGAAGATAATGGAGAGGAAAAAGGTGAAGAACGGGCATCGATGAGCGGTGATGAACTTGGTAGGGTCATTTCGATGCAAAGCGAGACTGTGAAATGAAAATGAGAAGTTGAAGTTAGAGGGCATGTTAGAAGATCACAAGAAATTGTTGTACCCAAATTGTGAAGATGGCAGCACAAAGCTCGATGCGACTTTGGAATTGTTGCGATGGAAGGCGAGTGTGGTCTAACTGACTCCTCATTTGAAAAGATGCTGAAAATAATGAAGCCGAAGTTTCCAAAACATAACGAACTTCCCAAGAGTACCTACGAAGCAAAGAAGACTCTCTTTCCTCTGGGATTAGATGTGTAAAAGATACATGCATGCATTAATGATCGCATCCTCTACCGCGATAAGGAGTATGAGAATTTAGATAAATGCCGGTATGCAGCGTTCATGTATAAGATCGACGAGATGACCCTGGTGATGTTGAGGAGAGCCCCTCCGGAAGAGGGTTCTGCTAAGGTTATGTGGTATGCTCCTATAATACCAAGGTTGAAACGCATGTTCAAACAAAGATCATGCCAGGTTGTTGCGATGGCACAAAGAAGACCGTAAGAAAGACGGGAGTTGAGACACACCTGGCGATGGGTCACAGTGGAGAAAAATCGAGAGAGACTTCCCGACTTTGCGGTGGCGCAAGGAACTTATGGTTTGGTCTTAAATGCGGATGGCATGAATCCTTTTGGGGAGCAGAGCTGCCACAGCACTGGCCCGTGACTCTATGTATCTACAACCTGCCTCCTTGGTTGTGCATGAAGCGTAAGTTCATTATGATGCCGGTGCTCATCCAAGGCCAAGCAACCGCAACGACATTGATGTGTACCTTAGGCCATTAGTTGAAGAACTCTTACGGTTGTGGGGCAAACCAGTGTGTACGTGGGATGAGAACAAACAGAGCCATTTAATCTACGAGGGTTGTTATTCAGAACCATCAATGATTGGCCTGCTCTTAGTAACCTTTCGTGATGCACAAACAAAGGATATAAGGCATGCACCCACTGTTTAGATAAGACCGAAGGTACATATTTGCATAAATGCAAGAAGGTTGTGTACCTAGCGAATCGACGATTTCTTCCGACCAATCATCCCAGAAGAAAGAAAGGCAAGCATTCCAAAGGTGAGGCAGATCACCGGAAGAAGCGAACTCCACCGGTGATGATGTATTTGGTATGGTCAAGGACATAGAAGTAATCTTTGGAAAGGGTCCGTGGTCAATCAGTTCCAACGACGTCGCTACAGGACACGCACCCATGTGGAAGAAGAAATCTATATTTTGGGAGCTGCCATATTGGAAAGTCTCGTGTCCGCTCTTCAATCGACGTGATGCACGCGTGACGAAGAATCTCTGCGTGAACTGCTAGGATTCCTAGGCGTGTATGGGAAGACAAAAGATACACTGAAGCACGGAGGACCAACAAATTATGAAAGACCCAAAGAACATGCATACAGATAACAAGACGGATAAAGGGCGTCACTTAAGTCGTGCCACTATGCTCTTACCAAAGCAGAAGGAAATCTTTTTGAAGTCCTTTACGATCAAGGTGCGTCGGGCTTCTCATCTAATATAAAGGGATAATAAATATGGCGCAGAAAAGTTCCAAAACCTGAAGTCTCATGATTCACGTGATTATGACGCAGTTGCTTCCGATTGCATTGAGGGGCTTCTACCGTAAAATGTTCGAGTACCCATTGTGAAGCTGTGTGCATTCCTCAATGCAATATCTCGAAGGTAATCAATCCGGATATTCTGCCAAGGTTCTGAAGGATGTGGTACAATGTCTTGTTAGTTTTGAATTGGTGTTCCCACCATCCTTCTTCAATATTATGACGCATCTCTGGTTCATCTAGTGGAAGAGATTGCCATTCTCGGTCCGATTTCTGCACAATATGTTCCCTTTGAGAGGTTCATGGGAGTCTTAAAGAAATATGTTCATAACCGTGCTAGACCAGAAGGAAGCATCTCCAAGGGATATGGAGCAGAGGAGGTCATTGAGTTTTGTGTTGACTTTATTCCCGACCTTAAGCCGATTGGTGTTTGACTCATGCATGAGGGAAGACTAAGTGGAAAAGGCACGCCGGAAAGAAAGCAATGATATGTAGGACGGGATTCTTTCACTAAAGCACACTACACAGTTCTACATAATTCCACCTTGACTCCGTATATGGAGGAACACAAGAATATTATACGCTCAAAACCCGGGAAGCTGAATCATGGATTACAGATGAACACATGAAGTCTTCGGTGGTTGGATGCGGACACATCTCTTGAATGACACCACTGTTGGAGATCAGCTATACTTGTTGGCAGCGTCACCATCTTCTACTGTATTGAATTTCCAAGGGTCTGAAATAAATGGGAATACATTCTACACGATTGCCCAAGATAAAAAGAGCACCAACCAAAATAGTGGTGTCCGCTTTGATGCAATAGACGAGAATGGACAAAAGGACACATATTATGGTTACATAGAGGAGATATGGGAACTAGACTATGGAGTCTCTTTTAAGGTCCCTTTGTTTCACGCAAATGGGTCAACCTGAATGGGGAAGGGGTAAAGATAGACCAGTTGTACGGAATGACAACAGTGGATCTCAACAATCTTGGTTATAGAGATGAACCATTCGTCCTAGCCAATGATGTGTCTCAGGTTTTCTATGTGAAGGACATGTCCTCCAGACCGAAAAAAAGAAAAAATATGCAAAGAATACATCATATGATGAGCCAAAGCGTCACATAGTTCTTTCAGGGAAAAGAAACATCGTGGGAATCGAGGACAAGACAGACATGTCAGAAGATTATAATAAGTTTGATGAAATTCCGCCCTTCACAGTGAAAAATGACCCAAGCATTCCGTTAAGTAAAGAAGATGCTCCATGGTTACGTCTGAAGCGGTCATAAGGAATGACATATGCCAAGAAGTTCATGCTCATATTATGTAACTCTAGTTCATGTCTTTCGCGGTTTGTGGCTTGACCGAAGGATATCTTTCGCGGTTTGTGGCCTTTAGTCCCGGTTTTGTAGTCTCGTTTTAATATTAATAAATGTCTTGAGTGTTAGTCCCATTTTGTGGCTGGACCGGAGTGCCTCTATGACCAGTTTCTCGGAGATGCCGGAGGACGGCTCACGGCATCTCCTCAAACTCCGCAGTGGTGTCCTCGCTCGAAAACCATCTTGCAGCTTGTAACTTCACTAACTAGATCAATACGCCTCGGAGCTAACTAATTTCACATATTAGGGAGTGACTCTATGACTATTTCTCGGAGATGCCGAGGACTGGGCTCACGTCGGCATCTCCTAAACTGGCCGCATGATGGTGTCCTGCTCTCGAAAACCATCTTGCAGCTTGTAACTTCACTAACTAGATCAATACGCCTCGGAGCTAACTAATTTCACATATTAGGAGTGCCTCTATGACGATTTCGGAGATGCCGAGGAGGCTGGCTCATCGACATCTCCTCAATCGGCCGTAGTGGTGTCCTGCTCTCTAAAACCATCTTGGAGATGCCTCAAACTGGAGGACTGGACTCACAAGGATGCATATTTATAGTACAAGCAGCTTGGCATAATGTCGACACTCACGACATAATGTCGACACTCACCATTATTAGTCTTGACTCATCTTTAGTCCGGTTGGTGTCTCCAACGGGACTAAATTCATCTTTAGTCGGTTGGTGACACCATCGGGACAAAACTAACCATACGACATAATGTCGACACTCACCCCTATTATTAGTGTTGTCTGGCCCACTCTGCCGCAATCCCTTCAGTCGCGGTTGGTTTCTCCAACCGAGACTAAATATGAACCCTCTCTTTATATAGGCATTTCCCTCTATTTATTAGGTAACACTTAAGACATTTATTAATATTAAAAACTGGGACAAATCGGGACTAGCTAACACTCAGGCCTAAAGCTGCCCCCTTTAGTCATAATCATGCTTAGTCCTATAGTACGCAGCTTCAGGGTCTTCATCGTCGTCGTCATCATCATCGTCATCGTCACCTGCCACTCCGGGGATCCTCAGCCCATCCATGGCATATACCAGGGGCCATTCCAGCCTCGGGTTCACGGCGGGTGGGAGAGGGGTCTCCTGGAAGACGATGCCGCTACCGCCGGGACAGTGTGGGGCCTGTGGCGGGTGGACTCGTGGGCACCGTAGGCGAGGATGGTCTCCCCCGGTGATGTAGCGCATCACTTCGATGATAGTACGGTTCTCCCACCACAGACGACGGCCGACTTCGTTGTGTTTCACCGGTGGCGGGCCATCACCCTCGTACCTGGCGAGCTCCCTTTCACGCCTATTAGCGAAGAAGGCATTCCAGGTGTCATAGTTGTCGGGATCCCACTGGGGATCCATCCGCTGCTCCGGCGTGAGCTCGTGGTAGAAGTGGTTTGTGATGGCTGACGTGCGGAACCTTGAGGGCGGAGGAGGGACAGAACCCCTCCGGCATCCAGCAAGTGGGCGGTACCCGGTGGACAAGGGTAGTTGGGCGCAGGCCTCGGTCTCCTCGAGGGTCGAATGGCCCGATGGCGTTGTCCATTGTTCTAAGAGAGGAAGGTGTGGATGTGTGGATAGCCATGACACGATCACCCTAAATATAGAGGAAAGGCGGGAAAACTTGGCGTGAAGCTTTGGGAAATGGCGGAAATATCTTTAGTCGGTTAGTGACTACATCCGGGACTAAAAGCTCTAGTAGAAAGGAAAGGCGGAAAACTTGGCGGGAAGAGGTGGGAAATGGCGGAAAATATTTTTAGTCGGTTTGGAATACATCCGGGACTAAATTTGTCGAACAATGATCATGTTTGAAAAACCCTTTTCCATTTTCGGCGCAAAGCGTCGTTTGTGAAGTAACCACCAAAATGCCGTTTCACAATGCTACCATCCCATTTTCCTAAAATACTAGACCACCTTACATGGACTATCTCCCAACGGTACATCTCAAACCTTTTCGTCCATCCGGGTAAAAGGACAAATGTCTGCGAATCGGCGGAAGTGGGTCCGGTTTGTACTACAGTACATGATCTATCGCCGTGATTTTTGAAAAAATCATTTTAGACTACAATATGTGGTTTCTTGAGATCCAATGCAAGTTCTAACGATGCGTCCCTATCTTCATGCACACGGTTCGACCATAGTTAGAAATTCGGATAATTCAAAGCGGGCATAATAAATTCAAAAAATCCGAACAATGAAAATCCTTCGTGGTGTCATATTATGTTACATAGTTGAAAGGAAAAATACCAGACTTGGTATATTGATCATGTTTCAAAAACCTTCACAAAATGACCTATCATGTTCGAGGTTTCATGGCTTTCGGTCCAAATGACCGATGTTATGTCTTGAATCACGGCATAGTTTGTGATGTTGTGCCCATATTATGCATGTGTGTGGACATTGGTATGGAGAACAATGTTGCAGGAGGAAGTTTTCCTTTTTGCACCGGAAAAGCCCTTTTCCATTTTCGGCATAAGCAAAAAGGTCGTTTGTGAAGTAACCACCAAAATGCCGTTTCACAATGCTACCGTCCCATTTTCCTAAAATACTAGACCACCTTACATGGACTATCTCCCAACGTACATCTCAAACCTTTTCGTCCATCCCGGGTAAAAGGACAAATGTCTGCGAATCGGCGGAAGTCGGTTTGTACTACGTACATGATCTATCGCCCGTGATTTTTGAAAAATCATTTTAGACTCGCAATATGTGGTTTCTTGAGATCCAATGCAAGTTCTAACGATTCCGTCCCTATCTTCATGCACACGGTTCGACCATAGTTAGAAATTGGATAATTCAAAAGCGGGCATAATAAATTCAAAAAATCCGAACAATGAAAATCCTTGGCGTGGTGTCATATTATGTTACATAGTTGAAAGGAAAAATACCGGACTTGGTATATTGATCATGTTTGAAAAAACCTTCACAAAATGACCTATCATGTTCGAGGTTTCATGGCTTTCGGTCCAAATGACCGATGTTATGTCTTTGAATCACGGCATAGTTTGTGATGTTGTGCCCATATTATGCATGTGTGTGGACATTGGTATGGAGAACAATGTTGCGGAGGAAGTTTTCCTTTTTATGCATACGGAAAAGCCCTTTTCCATTTTCCGAGCAAAAAGCGGGTCGTTTGTGAAGTAACCACCAAAATGCCGTTTCACAATCAACCGTCCATTTTCCTAAAATACTAGACCACCTTACATGGACTATCTCCCAACGGTACATCTCAAACCTTTTCGTCCATCCGGGTAAAAGGACAAATGTCTGTAGAATCGGCGAAGTGGGTCGGTTTGTACTACAGTACATGATCTATCACCGTGATTTTTGAAAAATCATTTTAGACTTGCAATATGTTGTTTCTTGAGAGATCCAATGCAAGTTCTAACGATGCCGCCCCTATCTTCATGCACACGGTTCGACCATAGTTAGAAATTCAGATAATTCAAAGCGGGCATAATAAATTCAAAAAATCCGAACAATGAAAATCCTACGTGGTGTCATATTATGTTACATAGTTGAAAGGAAAAATACGGACTTGGTATATTGATCATGTTTGAAAAAACCTTCACAAAATGACCTATCATGTTCGAGGTTTCATGGCTTTCGGTCCAAATGACCGATGTTATGTCTTGAATCACGGCATAGTTTGTGATGTTGTGCCCATATTATGCATGTGTGTGGACATTGGTATGGAGAACAATGTTGCGGGAGGAAGTTTTCCTTTTTTGTCATACGGAAAAGCCCTTTTCCATTTTCCGAAAGCAAAAGCAGTCGTTTGTGAAGTAACCACCAAAATGCCGTTTCACAATGCTACCGTCCCATTTTCCTAAAATACTAGACCACCTTACATGGACTATCTCCCAACGGTACATCTCAAACCTTTTCGTCCATCCGGGTAAAAGGACAAATGTCTGGAATCGGCGAGAAGTGGGTCCGGTTTGTACTACTGGTACATGATCTATCGCCGTGATTTTTGAAAAATCATTTTAGACTCGCAATATGTGGTTTCTTTAGAGATCCAATGCAAGTTCTAACGATGCCCATCCCTATCTTCATGCACACGGTTCGACCATAGTTAGAAATTCAGATAATTCAAAGCGGGCATAATAAATTCAAAAAAATCCGAACAATGAAAATCCTTGGCGTGGTGTCATATTATGTTACATAGTTGAAAGGAAAAATACCGGACTTGGTATATTGATCATGTTTGAAAAAACCTTCACAAAATGACCTATCATGTTCGAGGTTTCATGGCTTTCGGTCCAAATGACCGATGTTATGTCTTTGAATCACGGCATAGTTTGTGATGTTGTGCCCATATTATGCATGTGTGTGGAAATTGGTATGGAGAACAATGTTGCGGGAGGAAGTTTTCCTTTTGTCGCATACGGAAAAGCCCTTTTCCATTTTCCGGCGCAAAAAGCGTCGTTTTGTGAAGTAACCACCAAAATGCCGTTTCACAATGCTACCGTCCATTTTCCTAAAATACTAGACCACCTTACATGGACTATCTCCCAACGGTACATCTCAAACCTTTTCGTCCATCCCGGATAAAAGGACAAATGTCTGTAGAATCGGTAGGAAGTGGGTCGGTTTGTACTAATGGTACATGATCTATCGCCGTGATTTTTGAAAAATCATTTTAGACTACAATATGTGGTTTCTTCAGAGATCCAATGCAAGTTCTAACGATGCCGTCCCTATCTTCATGCACACGGTTCGACCATAGTTAGAAATTCAGATAATTCAAAGCGGGCATAATAAATTCAAAAAAATCCGAACAATGAAAATCCTTGGCGTGGTGTCATATTATGTTACATAGTTGAAAGGAAAAATACGGACTTGGTATATTGACCATGTTTGAAAAAACCTTCACAAAATGACCTATCATGTTCGAGGTTTCATGGCTTTCGGTCCAAATGACCGATGTTATGTCTTGAATCACGGCATAGTTTGTGATGTTGTGCCCATATTATGCATGTGTGTGGACATTGGTATGGAGAACAATGTTGCAGAGGAAGTTTTCCTTTTTATGCATACGGAAAAGCCCTTTTCCATTTTCCGAGCGCAAAAGGGTCGTTTTAATGAGGTAACCACCAAAATGCCGTTTCACAATGCTACCGTCCCATTTTCCTAAAATACTAGACCACCTTACATGGACTATCTCCCAACCGTACATCTCAAACCTTTTCGTCCATCCGGGTAAAAGGACAAATGTCTGTAGAATCGGCGGAAGTGGGTCGGTTTGTACTACTGGTACATGATCTATCGCCGTGATTTTTGAAAAATCATTTTGGACTCACAATATGTGGTTTCTTCAGAGATCCAATGCAAGTTCTAACAATGCGTCCCTATCTCATGCACACCGGTTCGACCATAGTTAGAAATTCGGATAATTCAAAGCGGGCATAATAAATTCAAAAAAAATCCGAACAATGAAAATCCTTGGCGTGGTGTCATATTATGTTACATAGTTGAAAGGAAAAATACCGGACTTGGTATATTGATCATGTTTGAAAAACCTTCACAAAATGACCTATCATGTTCGAGGTTTCATGGCTTTGGTCCAAATGACCGATGTTATGTCTTGAATCACGGCATAGTTTGTGATGTTGTGCCCATATTATGCATGTGTGTGGACATTGGTATGGAGAACAATGTTGCAGGAGGAAGTTTTCCTTTTTCGCATACGGAAAAGCCCTTTTCCATTTTCCGAAGCAAAAAAGCAGGTGCTTTATTGAAGTAACCACCAAAATGCCGTTTCACAATGCTACCGTCCCATTTTCCTAAAATACTAGACCACCTTACATGGACTATCTCCCAACCGGTACATCTCAAACCTTTTCGTCCATCCCGGTAAAAAGGACAAATGTCTGCCGAATCGGCAGGAAGTGGGTCCAAACCTTTGTTTTTGAATTATTTATTTAAATCAAACACCTTTTATGTTTAAATTTTTCTAAATTCCAAATTGATATTAAAAAATATAAGTTAATTCATTTTAATTGTAAATGGTTCATATTTTAAATGGTTACATTAATTATTTTTAAAAGCAGAAAATGTTTTTGAATTATTTATTTAAATCCAAACACTTTTTATGTTTAAATTTTTTCTAAATTCCAAATTAATATTCAAAAATATAAGTTAATTCATTTTAAAAGGTTACATTAATTATTTTTTAAAAATAGAATATGTTTTTGAATTATTTATTCAAATCCATACACTTCTTATGTTTAAAGTTTTTCTAAATTCCAAATTGATATTAAAAAAATATAAGTTAACTCATTTTTAATTGTAAATGGTTCATATTTTAAATGGTTACATTAATTATTTTTGAAAACAGAAAATGTTTTTGAATTATTTATTTAAATCCAAACACTTTTTATGTTTATTTTTTTTCTAAATTCCATATTGATATTAAAAAAATATAAGTTAATTCATTTTTAATTGTAAATGGTTACATTAATTATTTTTTAAAACAGAAAATGTTTTTGAATTATTTATTTAAATCCAAACACTTTTTATGTTTAAAATTTTTCTAAATTCCAAATTAATATTCAAAAATATAAGTTAATTCATTTTAAAAGGTTACATTAATTATTTTTTAAAAATAGAATATGTATTTGAATTATTTATTCAAATCCAAACACTTCTTATGTTTAAAGTTTTTCTAAATTCCAAATTGATATTAAAAAAATATAAGTTAATTCATTTTTAATTGTAAATGGTTCATATTTTAAATGGTTACATTAATTATTTTTTAAAACAGAAAATGTTTTTGAATTATTTATTCAAATCCAAACACTTCTTATGTTTAAAGTTTTTCTAAATTCTAAATTAATTATCATTTAAAAAACAATACAAATTTAAACCCCAAAATAAAAAAAGTGGGACAGAGAGAAAATACGAAAAATTTGAAATCGGGAATATGTCCGGTTGGAGCCACCAACCGGGACTAAAGACCTACGCCAACCTTGGTCTGAAAATATTGGACTATCGTCCGGTTGGTGGCTCAAGCCGATAGTATCTTTAGTCCGGTTGGAGCCACCAACCGACTAAATCCCTACTAGTTAACCATGCCCTTCTCCTTCTTCCCGTTCCTCTTTCTCACTCACGCACTGAGATCGCCCGCTTGAGGACAACCTTCGGGCGCCGTCATTGCCCAACCATCGTCTCCGTCGGCCTCCACGTTGCCTCATTGTGCTTATCCTCCTCGCCGAAGGAATCGAAGCCTTGTTGGAATCGACCGCGTCTTCCCCATCACCAACGAGCTCCGCCTTGCCATCACCGTTCTTCCGATCTCCTCCGTCCCGAGGCTACACCTGCGTCGAGGTGAGCTTGTAACTCTCTGGGACCCTTCTTTCCTCCCCTAGCGCTCTGTCCTTCTCTCGCGCCGTCATCCGCATGTCGTCGCGTGCCCTATTCGTGACCAAATCCGGCGGTGCCCTACTAGTTAGGTTCGCCTCGGCGCCTCTTTCGAACAAACCCCACGCCGCCTCCGAGCCCTCTAGCACGTCGTGGCCACCGCAGTGCTCACCGGCGATGTGGTGTCTTGGGTGGGGCTGCTTTCTTGCGTGGAGGCGAGTTGGCACTAGGGCCCATCTGATCTCAGCGGCTAGGGTCGCCTCGGTGTAAAAACTATTTGCCTTTTTGTTTTAATTCCGAAAATGATTTAATATTGTAAAATCAATAACTTATTGTTTATAAGTCGAAAAATACAAATAATATATCAAATTGTTCGAAAAATGAAACCTATATATTTAACATATAATCATGCATTGTTAAACAACTTAAATGACAAGTATAATTAGAAGAACAAATGCACCCTCTCATATGTTAGGAGTTTCTCCGAGTTAGGGTTTTCACCCTCGGAACCCCGATTAAATCGTCGAGCATGTCTTAGGGTTACATTCAATGCAAATTAACTTGTCATATCATCATACTTGCTTGAGCATTGCATCGATGCCATGTGTTGATTGTTTCCCTTTCTTTTCGGTGTTTCGATTATTAGGTTTATTATTTGTTAGGTATTATTAGGTTTATTAATTACTTTGGTATTATTGGTCTTGATTTGGTGGATCCTTTGTGGGTATCCCTAGACCCGATTCACATTGTCAAGCAACTTAGGTGCATGTGGGTTCGACGATGTGCCTATCTACTACACGGTTTCCCTTTCTCTTCATTTTTATTATTGTGTATGTATATATTAGGGTTTCTCTGAATTAGGGTTTATATCTCTCAACACCGTACTTAACTTTCTCCTTTAGCCGCTTTGACTTATTCTTTTTTCCACCTATTCAGAAAATATGGACCCACACGTCAGAGACGAAGAAAAGGAAGAGTTGATCCAAGGTGTGATCCGTGGGGAAGATAATTTAGACGTATCAACGTTTCTGAACAACTCCGGTGAGGGTGATCCTCTTTTTACCGGAGTAGACAACTTGTTTGAGGTTGAAGGTGTTTCCTTCCGAGGAGAAGCGATGCCTTGTGTAATCGAGAAGGCGACCGCTCGGCAAGGTGCATGTAATATAAATCAATTCATTAATTAATCATCTGCTATCTATATAGAAATAATAACGGCGATCTTTCTTCTTTTAGCCCTCGGATCGAAGGAATCTCTTGAAAAAGCAGACGAGGCCCAACCAAAAAGTTGCAAGACCATGAGAGGTTCAGGATCGAAGATGTCATGTAGGCAATGAGCCGACAGACTCCGAAGTTATCGCAACCAAATTTGTGGCACAATGGAGTAATCGTTAGGGACTTAATCCCGATCACCATTAGAAATTGGAATAGGCCTGCTAATGCGGATGAAGAGGAACATGTTTATTTGTCCCTAACCACGCCAAAGATTTCTTGTGGAAGAGGCTCATGGTTAATTTCAAACTACGAAGATAGAGCTGGATCCAAATGCGGAGGATCCAATTGAGGCGCCTTACAACATGGGAGAGCCATGGAGGCTAAGGTCGGGGAGTGGGCTTTGAAGAAGATGGCCCGATGTTTCACCAACTGGAAGAAAAGATTGCACCTTGACTATGTCGTGAAAAAGAAGACTCGATTTTAAGAATATTCAGTTTGAGAAGATAAAACCATTACGGGATGAGTTTGTGGAATACAAGAAATCGAAAAAGCTAAGAAAATGTCTAAAAGCGAATAAGTGAATCTTGCTAACAAGAAGTATCACCATACTATGGGGCAAGGTGGCTACTGGTGGCATTCCTAAGTGGGAGAAACTTGAGCGAGGCTGCGTGATAAAAATATCACCCGAGCAGAGGCGATTGGGTAGAACATGCAAGGAATTGGTTTTACGGGCATGGGGCACGTTGGACTCGGAAGGAGGTGTATATATACCATACGACATAAAGAAGACCCTTGCCAATCAAGAGGATGAGAAAAGCGATAAAGGCTGTTAAAGATGGGGACTTCATTCCGATAGAGAATGATGAGCTCACACTCGCCCTTGGAAATAAGGAACATGATGGACGAACACGAGGCACAATAGGCTCCCAATCATGTAGGACTGGGTTTCCCGAAGAGAGGAAGAAATATCCTGATAGAATCCGTCAGAGGAGTAAGGACAGGGCAGCAGTTGAAGCAGAAAGTCAGAAAAGCGAATGCGTTTAATTGAAAAACGATTAAAGCAACAACAAGATAAAATTAACTCACTTAAAGAGCAAAGTACTACGGCGCCCATCTCGGCTGACACTGCATTCGATGCTACCGGCCTATCGAATAATCGAAAAGCGATGTGGCTTCCGAGGTCCGGGTGATGACAATGGCGATGCCGATGATGCACCGACGATGGCTCCTGTTGGCTACCGAGTGGATGATATCACGAGATGACACCGCTGCGAGCTACATGTCAAAGTTGTGAACATATCAATGAAGGTGGCGGTCGGCTATGCCTTACCAATTGGACCCACACCAACTTACCACGATCGTCCGGTTCGGAGGGCTCTGTTGTTGTCGTGGATGAAATCATGCCCACCTTTGAGGTTTTGGATCTTCACTACCCTGCTGGTGAAGGGATGTGATTGTCTTTGGGTGGCCATAAAACGTCACCATTCTATGGCCTAAGGATTGTATCGTGCTTGAAATCACACCAAGGCCATCTTCGCCGCCGCCTCACCCGTCTCCGGTAAATGCGCTTGGCAGCCGTCTTCGTCGCCTCACCGGCTCCGTCGCCTCACCAATCTCCGGTGCAGCCATCGCCGC
Source organism: Avena longiglumis (assembly GCA_030063025.1). Classification (NCBI taxonomy): domain Eukaryota; kingdom Viridiplantae; phylum Streptophyta; class Magnoliopsida; order Poales; family Poaceae; genus Avena; species Avena longiglumis. Next base: position 48,919,366 of record CP125979.1, read on the forward strand.
GGAGCCATCGCGGCGCCTCGGGATAAAAAGCGTAAAGCTACTATCGTCGTGGCGATCGCGAAAGCGTAAACAAGAGCCTCTTCCAAAAGTACCAGTTCCTCCCAAGAGAGCTTATGGTATCTTGAAGAGGAGGCTGGCGATCGTTGATCTTGCGAAGCAGCGTTTTAAGCTGAGGCGGCCGAAAGAGCCAGAGTTCCCCAGCACCAAAGAAGAAAAAGCCAAAGTGTTGAAAATGCTAAAGACTCTTCATCAACCCGAGCCAAAGCTGTCATCAGACTATGAGCGTTCTATTCTCAAGTCACATGCAACACAAAAAGCCTCGAAGAGCAGTACTGATGCAAGCGGGAAATCTGTTGCCCAGCTCGGAGAACAAGCAAAACAGACTTGCGCCCCTCTCAAGGTGATTTCTCAAACCAATGTGGGGTCGAGCAAATATGGGGCGAAAGCGGTATGATCCGTAGGTAGTTACTGTCTGGAGAAGCTGCCGCTGCTCAAGGTATGAGTATTGCCGATACTTATCGATTAGAGTTCTTCCCGTGGTGAAGTAGCATACCAATACCATCTGGAAAACCTCTCGTCAAACTGAGGAGGTAAACAATCTTCCAACAAAATGCGAAGATTGCATAAGCGGTACATGCATGCCACAAGGGCGGGGCTAAGCGGATAGTCTTTGAGGGTTACAAAAAAGCATCATGGGAAAGAAAGCGATGACATGATATCCATTGAATTTGATGAACTATTTCAATTATTCAATCAAGGCGCCTTGGACAAAGCGATCATGAGTGCCTATTATGCGTAAGTACTAATTCTGTAATTAATTTAGTCTCCATCTATAATATTTTGTTTATTGCATGTATATAATCATACTTTAATATGCAGAATGAAGATTCTCGAATGCAGCAGAGGACAAATCTATGACATTGGCTTCATTGACCCATATTGGGTTCATGAAGCTAATCTCAAAATAAGCCCCAGGATACGGAGGATAATATAGTACAGCGTTAAGTTTTCAAGAAACCAAAGGAAATACTATTTCCTTACAACTTCCGATGAGTGTTATTTTCTTGTATACACTTTCTATTTACGCTTACTCGATGTTAAGTATATAATTGATTAGTTCTGCATTCACAGGTACCACTATATTCATTAATCATTCAACTTGACAAAGGCGTGTACTAGTCATGGACTCGAAACATAAACCCCTTGAGGCGTGGAAGGACATGCAGATACTTCTCCAGCGGTAATTCTAATCATTACGACACTATATCGGCAAGCGTTTGAATTTTATGATATCAAGTACTTAATAACTTATTTTATTCGTTTTCTACGCCGGGCAGCGCTTGGAAACGGTTCACCAAGAAGGCTAGGGGTGTTTGGAAAGAGGAGCTTACATTTCAACCACTAGATGTAAGCACCACTAGCTATATCCGCGCATCTCTTTGATTCTAGTTTAGATACAGTTATTATCATGCTTGATTATTATTTTGATTGAACTCTGTTCTCGTAAAGTGCCTGACGCAGGGACCAGGTAACAATCTATGTGGATACTATGTATGCGAGTTCATCCGGCAGGCGTGCGATGAGAAGGACAGAAATTTAGAGCAACTCCACGTACGTAAACAATTTCTATAGTTTTTAATTACAATCAAATTGTGTTTAGTTTCATATTCATATAGGCTGACTCCTTTTTAAAATCAGATCGAACGTCTACGGGACGGTCTTCTGCCAAAGGATCGCATACGAGCAATTCAGGAGGAATTGGCGGGATTCTTGGATGCAGAAGTCCTAAACACACAAGGGGAATACTACTCGGCTGTGTATAGACAATAGGAATTGTAAAAATAGCAACTTTCAAGAAATTGGCCGGTAGCATCGAATAGCAACTTTTATATGTAGTGCATGAACTCGATCTGTGTATTGAATGTAATGTTGTCATGATGATCTTGTGTAATATAAGGTTTCTTCATTGATAAGTGCAAAACACTAAATAAACAATAAAACAACCTAAATGAATTCTCGCCGCGGCACAAAAGTGGCGAAAATGCTGCCATGACAACAAAATGTGCCAAAATGAATTCTCTGCATGGCGAGAAATGGGCCAAATCTCTGCAGCGGCAGTTATTAGTCCCGGTTCGTGTTACGAACCGGGACTAATGCTCCACCCCCCTCGCGCTCTGATGCCGCCACGTGTGCCCCCATTTGTCCCGGTTGGTGGGGCAACCGGGACTAATGGTTGGAGCTTTAGTCCCGATTGCCCCGTCCCGGTTGGGCAACCGGGACTAATGGCCCTTACCAACCGGGACGCATGGGCCCTTTTCTACCAGTGCGCTGACTTGGTCTATCGGAGGTGCTCATAGGGGTAGGGTGTGCGTTTATAGGGGTGAGTGCATGTACGTGTTGTGAGCGTCTACGATTATACTGTATTTCTAAAAAAAAGACGTCCTATTAATGCTCCTAATTTTATTTGATTAATCTAATTAATCTAGAAATATGCTTCTGGCGGTTCGCATGGTCAAAGGAGAGTGCATGCATGTTTTTAATTGGCGGCATGCATTGGCTGGATTTTAGGCTCACGCTGCATGCAATAGCTAGAGTAATTAGCGACACAATTAATTAGGATTATTCAGATGGAAAGTTTAATGAGTGGGGATTTTTCCTCTGCTTGGTGAAGTACGGTCAGTCAAGGCTAAATTGCTAAGTGCACACAAGACATCAAGTAGACTAATGCTAGCTGTTGGATGACTTCCATAAGCCTAATCCTACGGTGGTAGTAGGTCCGTGTATATGTTATGGGGTGCACTTAGGAAAGATAATGTTTGCTCTTTTATTAGTAGTAGAGATAATCATAATAACATTCAGCATAACTACGATATAATAGCAATTTCCGACAGCATTTCAGCAGCATTTCAACAAATATTATATGGATAATACATAGGATATCAAAGCAATAATATTTTAACCACATAGTACTTAAAATATCACACGGTAACATCACAAAGTACATAGATGTCTCATAACAGTCTTAGAGAATGCTTTTTATTACAAGTTTCCAATACAACATCTCATACATTCAATAGATATAGCAATGCATAGCAGAAATGTTGAGTTGAAACTTGGATGATTAGAGCCTCATTCCTCGGTGATAATGGATTCATTGGCATCCTACAATTGAAGAAACACTAAAGCTTATCAAAGTTACACATCACAAGAATGAATAATGGAAGTAAGTAAATGACTATAGAAATAGTACCATTTCTTCTTGTTCATCTTCAAGAACATTTTGACAGCAAGGAGATTACCATGAATATCACCTAATGCAATTGCCAAAAATAAGAACAACTTAGATTTCATATTTCACAAGAGAAGTTAGAAACAAAGGTGGAAATGTATAAATGAATTACCTAACATGTCCGCTCGAGACCATGATTGCATACACATGAGAGCTTCTGATATTTTTGTTGAATGTCGACTACGATGTGGACTATTTAGTCTTCCGCTCGAGACCGTGAAATTTGAGGTCATTTATTTAGTAAATATTGCATACATAAAAAAATAATCTCACTGACATGTGGGCCCCACGTGTTAGCCGGGTATCCGTTGGATATCCGTGGAGCGGAACTACTACCCATGCCCGCCCCATGAATTAGGGGATATCCGCCCCATAAAATCCATGGATGTAATTAGGACTCCATACCCTTACCCATCAGGTCGGATATCCGTGAATACCTGGATCCATGGATAAAATTGCCATCCTTAGTAATTTCCCTAACTAATGGAATAGCAGTGTCTAATTTCCCTCAAAATCCAGCTCTCGTTTTGATGGAAGTTCTGGTAGAGCCCATTGTGGAATTTGCACTACACGAAGGAACCGCGCTTATGGAATTTAGTGCTTTAGAAAACTACGTTTGGTTCGGATTGTGCATTAGACCAGTCACACCGATTTAAAAGCGATTCATAGGGGCTGTGGTCATGGGTTCAATGGCAACAAGCGATTCTCAAGTTCTTGGTTTGGCTTTAATAAATAAAAACCGATTTTTTTGGCTGACTCAGAAACAAGTCATTGGCACATGTAACCGACGGAGGAGAAACAATATTTATTTTAGTTGGGCCCTATTGTTACAAGTTGAACCGGCCACAAACAGTGTAGCCTCGTAGCAGATCATCTTTTTGTTCGAACCGGCGTCACGGTGTGGCTCGTCTTTCAACCTTAGAAGTTGGCTGTAAAATCCAAACGGCAGCAAGTGGCTCGTGTAAAGTCAAGATTGTCCCTTTGTAAATTTCATGGGATAATTCTTGAAAGTTACACTCGTTTCCATCATGTGCACGATGAACTACCTATACTGGTGCCTCCCATGCCCATTTCTATTGGAGGTTGTTTGGAATCTAGGTATTATAATTCCAAAAACACCCACATGTTTGGCTGTCACCGAAATTTGGAAATGACAAGTCTGAGATAGGAATCAGGTTTACACATGAGAATATTTTAATGGATTGCCAAATGAAATGACGACCAAATTCTGTGCCAACCAAACAACATAGAGATGGAATTGTAAAATGAATTCCAGGATTCCATGCCCAAATGATGGATACCAAGCAACCTCTTAGGGCAATTGCATCTTACATTGCCGGAAACCTGTTGTAAGAAAACATGCAACCACTAACCCTATCAATTGCTCTCTTCTTCGTACTTGCATATATTTGCAAGGTAGTGGGCTGTTACAAGGACGCCAATATTTGGCAGAACCATTTGCTTCGGTATGTACTTGTTCTATCTATCTCTTCGAAGTTCAACATACCATCATTTAAAGTTTAAGTTAGTACTTACAGTTATACATTTTGGCGGTGACACTATGTTACAGCACTTTAGTTTGAGACGGTGTCGATCACATGTAGCTGATCATACTCTTCTTTTGTTCTTCCGAACATAAACTTGGGGTGGTACTTGCTTTGTTCTTTAGTGGAGAATATAAGCAATAAAACTGTAACAAAAAGAAAGATCGTCAAACACCACACAGTTTGAGATAAATCATAAGGAGTTTCAGAGTGAGGTTAAAGGTTCAACACAATAATAAAGGCTAGTAATCAAAACCAAATTTATATGTGGATATTTTTCACTCGGTCTAGCTAAGACATCTCACATAGCAATGCCACCATAACTTGTACCAGAAACAGAGATTTAGAGATTTATTCGCCATGTTTACCGGAAGGCTTGTTCAGTAGACATCTTGTTTCTTAGGGCACGTACAATGCAGTGATGTCAGCCTTCCCTTATGCTCGCCATGTTGGATTTTTGCTTAGTTGGAGGAGAGAGAAATAAGAGAGAGGAGGTTGTCTTCCCTTAGATAAGGGATGGTCTCTTAGAAATAAGAGAAGACTATTTTCTCCATTGTATCATATGTCTTCCCTTAATCAACCAATTTATTACTAAAAATAGTTAATCCTTATTAATTGCTAGAGATAGCAATAAAAGATAATGCATTGTATAAGTTGTATATTGTGTCTTCTCTTGTTGATGTGGAGAGCTAAGAGAAGACGTGCCTTCTCTAGCATTGTACATGCCCTTATCATGATTAGTGGCGTTCTAGGAGCTAGTTGATCTTCGAAAAGCCACACATATTCACATACTATTTCTTGATTAGTTTATATTGTGATTTTTTGCTATCGAAATGATTGAAATTTTGAAAGGGCAAGCGTCCATGTGGCAAGTTTTTTTTTTCAAGAAAGGATGCACCCAACCTTTGCACCAATAGATGCATACGGACTTCTATTACTTCCATGTGGCACACATGTCAATTTCCTTAGTTTTTGGTTTTAGTATGAAAGTTCCATTTTGTAGATTGGTTGTGGATGATGAGGTCGCAAGTAAAATAAAAGCCAACCTCAAGTTTTGATGGTTTGAGGATGACTTAAGCGGGTCCAACGAGGAGGCCAAACCTGCGGCCGATGAAGTTGTCGAGGAGGCCAAAGCTGCGGCACATGAAGATGACGAGGAGTCTGAATATGAGGAGGATGCCGAAGATGGCGACGACAACAGAAGCAGTAGTGGCGACGAGGAGGCTGAATCCAGTCATGGCGGTGACGGCGTGGACGGCGATGGTGCCTCCCCGCCCGCTAGGAAGAAGAATGTGGAAAGGCAGGAACAGACATTGCCGAAACTCGGCATCAACCGCGAAGAGTTCACCCTTGTGAAACCGAGTGGCCAACGCATGGATCATGCGAAGCTTGCCGCTGGGTACGACATACAACTCGGGTGCATCGTGCGAGAGAGCATGAGCATCAACCAGAAGAACATAAGAAAGAACAATACGTGGTTGCAAAAGCTCCTTTTAACAGACGTAGGTTCCAGCTTATGGTGAACTTGACCTTATACATTGTAGCCATTTTCATAAGCTGTATGAGTCCCATCTTATAGCAAAAGTTCACCTTATACATAGGTGATGCCGACGGTGCACATAGTGTGAACAGTCTTGATATGATATTTTGGACCACAAGTTGTCATTTGACTCAGAAGCATAAGTTTACCCAGACGCTTTTGGAAAGCTTCTAATAACCGAATGACAAATATTCCTTCTTTTCCCGTTGATCTAGCTTAATCCGGTCCTATTTCATTCAAAAATAAACTTCTTTTAATAGAATTTCCTAGGCTTTTTGGCCAGTATTTTGATCATTTTTTCAAATATTATATTGCATTTTCGTTAAGTCTTTTTGGCCATTGTTTCTGTCAGGTCAATATTTTCTTACTAAAAGAGCTCAATGATGACACGTTATTTAACTATAAATCTTTCTAATAAAAGATTTTTTTCCATGCCTACATGCTGATATTATATGTTCATATACCAAGTTTCATGAATAATTTTTTTTATGTTGATTGTGTAAAAAAGAGAAATTTTGGTGTGGCAAAATAGTTTTTGACAAGATATATTTTTTATTTTTTTGTAGAGATCATAAATAATATCTTGTGTCTACAAAACTTTGTGTGAGGATATAGCATGTTCAGATGCACACCCGGATTTTGTTCCGGAATTTTTCAGTATTTTAAAATTTATATAAAATGTATTCTTGATAATAATAAGTGCATTTAGACCTGGGAGCTAAGAGCATATCCGCTAGCATTCCCAGGACGCCGAAATTAGGTCCGGGCGCTGAAATTTGGCCCAGTCGCGTTCCTAGGAACCTCTTTTCGTCCGGATTTGAGCCAACTTTGGTCCGGGCTTTTCAGGCAATTCCCAGGATCCCGGAAACGCCTTGGAAATGCCGGACGAAGCGAAGCGAAGCAGCGTCGTTCTCCTCGGAACCACGCGACAACCGCTGGGCAATAACTGCCCATCGCGTCGGCCACGCGTCGCCGTAACGCCGCGCCATCGCCGTCCCCTCGGCTCCCGTGACGGACCAGCGGGCACTAACTTCCCGTTGTTCCCGCTTTTTCCGTCCTCGCCGCTACACCCCACCCGCCCTCGCCAACCCCTTCGGGCTATATAATCCGGCGGCACCGCCAACTCATTTCACTCACCTCCGACGCTCCTCCACTTCCCCCTCCACAGCTCCCCAACTCCGGCGAACTCCGAGTTTTCCTTCCCCGCACACCATGGGCGAATGGTACCCTGGCGACCTAGCGGCGGCGAATGGCTTCGGCCGCCGCACCCTCTAGCCTTGGGAGGCGCATGTTGTACGAGGCAGGCTACATGGAGGAGTCCCTCAGGGAGGCGGCGCCGCAGCCGCCGGTGGAGCCATCCTCGCCGGACATACTCTCCTGGTCCAGGACAGACTGGGAGGAGACGGAGCGGCGGCGCGTCCACCGCCTGCAGCAGGAGACCGAACGCCAGGCCTGGTCTGGCCGCGTTCTCGCCTACCAAGGCGCGCCGCTCGTCGTCCTCGACGACGACGCGAAGCCGGCCCCTCCTACCGGCTGTGGAGGTGCGGCGACGTCGGCCAGGGGAGCTCCCACCCGCCATAGTCGCCGAGCGACGACGACGATGGCAGCGAGGATGATGGCAGGACCGATCCCGGCTACACGTGCTTCTACGGCAACTTCGACATATAGATGCGGCGACGGTATCGGCAAAGGCGACGACGGCGGCCTTTTTAATGTTTTTAGTTTATTATCTAGTAATGTAGTTGAAATTTGATGTAATCTGCCTATATTCGCCCATGTTTAATGAAATTCGCCTGAATTTGCCAAACTCGTCTGAAATTTAGCGAAACGCGGTAACTCGGCCTGGAAACGCGAGCGGGAAACTCGGCGTTTTCAGGCAGAAATCAAGTTTCGTCCGGCAAAAAATTGGTCCAGATTTTAGCCTGGGATCGCCCAACGAGTGGAATACTCTAAATCACCATGTCTGTTCAACTGTGGATCATGTCTGTTGAACAGTGGATTCTGAAAAATAGGGTGACAACTGTAGAAAACATGAACACGTAGGGGACACCGGGTTTTATTGTTCAAAAACCTCTAACCGTACCGTGGTGGATGAGGTGGGCTGAGCAGGCGTGAGGGTGGATAGATGGGCGCCTTGCCGATGGCCGGCAGGCCGGGAGTGGAACCTCTGGTTTCTGTCCTACCCAATGTGCGAAGGGAAAGAGCCAATGATGTTTTTAAAGGGTAAATGGCTCAATCGGTACGACTATGGAATGACAATGGCATTGTATAATTTCCCTCAAAATCCAGCTCTTCGCTGTGATGGAAGTTGGCAGTGGGTAATTTCCCTGACTAATGGAATAACAGTGTGTAATTTCCCTCAAAATCCAGCTCTCGCTGTGATGGAAGGTGAGGTGGAGCCGCTATGGGATTTGCACTACACGAAGGAACTGTGTTTATGAACTCTAGTGCTTTAGAAAACTTGTTTGGTTCAGATTGTGCATTAGACCAGTCACACTGATTTAAAAGCGATTCATAGGGGCTGGTGGTCATGGGTTCAATGACAACAAGCGATTCAAGTTCTTGGTTTGGCTTGAATAAATAAAATCTATTTTTTGGCCGACTCAGAAACAAGCCATTGGCACATGTAACCGATGAGGGAGAAAAAATATTTATTTTAGCTGGGCCAATTGTTACAACTTGAACCGGCCGGTTCCAGTGTGGCGTCGTAGCAGATCATCTTTTCATTCAAATCGGCGTCACGGTGTGGCTCGTGTGAAGTTGAGATTGTCCCTTTGTAAATTTTATGGGATAATTCTTGAAAGAGACTAGTTTCCATCCTGTGCACGATAAACTACCTATCCTGGTGCCTCCCATGCCCATTTCTCTTGGGGCAATTGCATCTTACATTGCCAAAAACCTGTTGTAAGAAAACATGCAACAACTAACCCTATCAATTGCTCTCTTCTTCGTCCTACATATATTTGTAAGGTAGTGGGCTGTTACAAGGACGCCAATATTTGGCAAAGCCATTTTCTTAGGTATGTACTTGTTCTATCTATCTCTTTGAAGTTCAAGATACCATCATTTAAAGTTTAAGTTAGTACTTACAGTTGTACATTTTGACGGTGACACTATGGTAGAACACTTTAGTTTGGGACGGTGTCGATAACATGTAGCTGATCCTACTCTTCTTTTGTTCTTCCAAACACAAATTTGGGGTGGTACTTGCTTTGTTCTTTAGTGGAGAATATAAGCAATAAAACTGTAACAAAAAGAAAGATCGTCAAACACCACAGTTAGAGATAAATCATAAAGAGTTTCAGAGTGAGGTTAACGGTTCAACACAATAAAGGCTAGTAAAAAAACCTAATTTATAGGTGGATATTTTTCACTCGGTCTAGCTAAGACATCTCACATAGCAATGCCACCATAACTTACCAGAAACAGAGATTTAGAGATTTATTCGCAATGTTTACCGGAAGGCTTGTTCAGTAGACTTCTTGTTTCTTATCATGATTAGTGGCGTTCTAGGAGCTAGTTGATCTTGGAAAAGCCACACATATTCACATACTATTTCTTGATTAGTTTATATTGTGAATTTTTGGTATCTAAATGATGGAAATCTTGAAAGGGCAATCGTCCATGTGGCAAGTTTTTTTTTCGAGAAAGGATGCACCCAACCTTTACACCAATAGATGCATACAGCCTTCTATTACTTCCATGTGGCACACATGTCAATTTCATTTGTTTTTGGTTTTAGTAGAAAGTTCCATTTTGTAGATTGGTTGTGGATGATGAGTTCAATTTGCAAGTACTTTTGGTGCTTTAGAATACTTGTAATCTGACACATTTACCTTACCTTGAACACTTGGTTTCATTATCTTTGCCCATATTTTTTTAAAATTATTGCAAGTTTAGGGGATCTTAACCTGATGTCCTCCTCCACCTCTGCTTTGTGGTTCTGCGTTGCTCCAGAAAAAAAATAGGAAGATTGGCTTTTGTCTCGTCCAATTCCGAGAATATTGATTTTTTGCCTTTTCCGGAAACAAAAACAGAAGAAAACAGGAAACTGGCACTGTGGCATATTGTCAATAGGTTAGTTCCAGAAAGTGTATAAAAACACCTCAAAGTGTAGACAAATCAAAGAAAAGCAAAGAAAAGTAGATACTAAACAAGCATTGAACATAAAAAATTATAGATATGTTTCCGACGTATCAAGCATCCCCAAGCTTAACTCCTGCTCGTCCTCGAGTAGGTAAGTGATAAAAAGAATAATTTTTGAGGTGACATGCACCATCACAATCAAGATCAAACCACTTGCAAGCATTGAAAGCTGGGATCAAAGAACTCTAAACATGAGCATGAAAGATGGAGTTCTAACAGTAAGGCAAAGTGACTATGCATGCAACATGAAAGGCTACAAACAAAGATAATGAATAACATGCATTGAAAAACATTTGTTTGTTTCACATACAGAAAACATGGCATAGTGGCAATCATCTTGTCCCTCATAGAGTAGCAAAACATAAATGCATAGGACACCTTCAAAGTTCATAAGGGAGACTAGATACAAATAGCACAAGAACAAGTAATATCAACAATATGAATCAATCAGTAAGTCTAGGGACAATGCACATAGAACTAAGAATGGCAACAATGCTCTCATAATTGGTGCCTATGGATAGAAGGTGGAGATTCAATATAATAGTGGAATAAAGGCCCTTCATAAAGGGAAGTAGTGATTTTAAGTTTCAAAAAGAGCTTCCAAAAATTATGGTACTTGTTAGCTTTCAGCCCTCATTGACCCTATCATAAGCATCTTGAAGTGATTAAGTTTAAAGTGAACAAACTATGGATTATATGCTTGACAAAGTATAAGTTGACAACCTCATGTCCCTTGAATATGAGGGCCACACCTCATGCTACTCAACTTCAGTCACCTGGAAGTTCTTCCCATAGTAAGTACATGCGTATCATAGAGAACCGCCAACGGGATACCCCTTGCACATGGTACAAGAGCTACCCCATAACCAAAATGACAAGGCAAGTAGACAATGAGCATCTCAGCGATCTTTTTTTTACTATGTGCATAGCTTTTTATTGAGGATGCTTCACAGATAGCTCATTATGGTGATGCTGTAAGTTTCCACCATGATTAGGCATGGCTTAGTCTAGCGGCCTAGGCGTTTCTCTAACACAAAATACATAACTCCATGGACTTACAAGCTCCCTTTTTATTTCACACCGGTGACATCCACAGACAAAAGAGCATGCTATCAACTGAGTACAAAGTACAAGTGCAATTTTGAAAACGTTCCCCATTATAGCATGGTTCTGCTAATTCCAACGTATAAGTGCAAGCATATACAACATAAACGACACAATGGTTCAAGTTTATTAGGGGCAAGGAATAAAAAGTGTGCCATCAAGTTCGTGAGGGCTTTAATCAGTAAGTTTTCACATAACAAAATACTTTTTAATTGGAAGATAGCTAAAAACAAGAATATACTTGGAATGGTGTAACACACCATGCATAGGAATTTATAGTGGTCACTTTGGAATAACTTGGTTTCTTGGGAGTTGGAAGCATGAGTAGAGCTTACTCAGCAAAAGTGAAGGCTAGCAAAAGACTGGGAGCGACCAACTAAGAGAGCAATAATGGCCATAATCATGCAGAGCGACAAAACATTACTAATCAAAGCATAGAGTGGTACTACAAGTCAACGACTAAATGATCATAGAGGCTATGGTGACTTGTTCATAGTCATAACATGGTGTGAGCATGTGCCAAGTCAACCCAAACAAAGCATCAAAGGTGAATACCACAATACTATGCTTTTGTATGATAAAACAACGCATGATTCTTTCAAGGCACACTAAGGCTGGTCATAGTGGAGAGTAACTTAGAGTAGTAACATGCATATGTTACTAGTCTAAGTTACTACCTTCATAGTGGAAAGTAACTTAGGTGTGGTAACATGCAATGTCACATTAATTAGATTGTAGACACACTTTTTCTTGGTATGTTTGATGTTACAGTAACATAGATAGTTACTCAATCTATCTCTCTATTCATTAAATCATTGCCACATAAGCAAAAATGCTGACTTGGACTCTTAGTTACTAGTGAAGTTACCCCCACTATGACCAGCCTAAGAAATCTCAGTTGATTTTGATCAATTCATGCTACAACAATAATCACTAAGCATAAGATCAAAACAACATCTAGCATTACATGATAAAGTCTAAGCCATAGTCAAAACAAGCTCCCTTTGTACCACTTAAGCAAGAAGCTTCCTACTCTTTTTCCAACACCAATCGACTTATTTGAAACAACTCACAAATATAATAATCAATAAATATCAGTGAGCTTTTCTCACAAATCCACAAAGAAGAACTAAAAAGTTCTAAGCTAAAAGCACAAGAAAACTAAGGCTAAACACAGTGCTAGCAAAAGAGAACACTCACAAAACAATAAGAGTGAAAACTAGAGTGTTCTAGGCAATAAAAACATAGTGTGTCTCTCTCCAAAAGAAGTGTGCTGAGCTCCAACCAACTTAATCGATCAAACTAAGAAAAATAAAACAAAAACGAAAACTAAGACGCTCCAAGAACAACACAACAGTGCATGAAACAATAAAAACGAAGTGTCTAGAAAGACCTGAGCTTTTTATTGATGAAGAAGGGGGTGCTGTAACTACCTCGGTGAATTACGCTCCTAGATACAAGCCTGGATGAACAGTAGTGGTTGAAATAGTACGGTGGGGCCCCAAAAGCCACTCACGGGTAGACCTTTCGGCCGTCCCAACCACTACCAACTCAACGGGACTGTCTGGCGGCGTGTCGGCGAAGGATCAACTACACACACAAGTGGGTATGTATGCAAGCCACCATACAAGAGTACATCAGAGCCATACCATCTAGAAAGAAAGGAAATATAGCAACGCCATACGGCAAGATTCAAATGACCTAGATAGATCTAATATTTTAGGATACTTCCTCATACAACACACATCAGAGTATCATGCGTAAGCGGCAAACAAGTCCGAGTACGGATAAGAAGCAAATCGGCATAAGATGCCATAGAAATAAGCACATCCCAACCACAGATCTCACGGATCCCCGTTCCCGGAATCTCTACACCGAACGATCGTTGCCCACATCATAGGCTTCTTCCACCCAGTATCCGTCCTGTGAGGGTTCCTGTTCATCTGAACCAATAATTTATCGTGTGAGACCCTAAGGGTACTCAGCAAGTCTTAATGCCTCTAAAGGGGACACAACCTGGGGTGACGCAATTGCAGCGAAAGATAAACCCTAGCAGTTCTAAAGATAAACGCTAACCATCCGCCTAACCAATGATAGACGGATGTCCGTGAATTCAGAACAACAGTTATAACAGTAATTTTCATCGGATCCATCCTCCTCCTCGCTTACCAACGAGGAAGCGGACGAACAACCCCCCATCCGTTGGCCATTTTATTAACCATTCCATGAGTGTTACACTATTTACTAGTCAAATTACTTAGTCAGATTAAAGCGGTACTTTAGTTATACTTGTCTATGATCGAAACGTGCTCCAAGTCGTCTATAACGCGGACACGGCTTTGAAAGTTTTACCGACGGGGTGCACCAATAGCAACACACTCGATCAACCTCGGAAAAACCAAATCAAAACCCACGAGGCTTTCACGTGAACAATCACGATTCAGAAATATTTCAGGGGCCACCCTTGAGTACACCATAGAAGTTAGGTGACTTGAGACGGACCCGAGGTTTGTGGGGCGGTGGCAACGGCAGATCCCCAAGCGGGACCGTCGATACCACGTAAACGGGTCACAATTCCTAACATGACAGGTGCTCCTCGCACAATTTAAATAAAGCAGTAGCATGGCATAAGTACAGGATAGTAAACAAAACCTCAAACTAGTTTGTGGCCCCAAGAAATAAGACGGAATCAAGCTCTGGCTAAGGGGGGTCCCATATACCTCCCGGATGTGGATAGCGCAATAAATCAAGGAACAGGAATCAAGTACTCGGGGTCTTACGGGACACAAGTGAGCAGGAAAAACCAAATAGCAGATGTTGCTCACCGGTGCCACTTTCATTAGTTATCCCATTACTACTCAGGTTAAGTTGTTTAGGTACCTCCTTATCCATCAGACTCTCACATACCCTACACATGCTGTTCTATCGCATGGCTCAAACAAATCCTGTAGTAATGGCTCATGGGATGGAGGAACTAGCTTGGTAGGGTTTACAAGTAAAGGCTATGCATACTTGCGATTCAATTTAATGCAATCGCGACTCAATGATGCAAGAATAAGATAGAGGCAATAGGTATTGTATGTATGCAAGCATGTGGAAGTGCTTGCCTGACAACTCAGTGGAAGCGAGGGACGGATCTGAGTAGTGCTCCTGGTTCTCTTGATATAACCCCTGCTCAGTGTCTATCCGAGAAAAACCAAACAAACAAGACCAACATGAATATAGAGCACAAGCATATGAAGAAGATGCGTCAAGCAAACAATCATGCCATGATGAATGATGCACAATTTACATGGCAATAAGGTAGCATGGCATGGTGAGGTGTGGAAGACAAGTAATAACATTTTGATGGGGTTTTGGATCACATTTTGTTGTCATAACAATTGCTGTTTACTATATATTTATATGATGCATGCTTCAATTGAAGTCATGGATAGCATAAACAGAAAGGTCTCGTCGAGCTGATCATTTTAGACATATAATTTGTTAAATTTGGAATTATAAATCAAAAGTTATTAATTAATTAAATTCCAGTGGCATTTGTTGTAATTTAGCTCAACTTGGAATTTAAAATGTCCAAAAGGTAATTTAAATAGCATATTTGAAATCCTCACATTTTTCTGATTCAAAAACATATATTATTTGTATTATTTGAAAATATGAATTTTAAATTTATTTTAAGTCAAAATTAATTAATTAGGGTCAAAGTCAAAGGTTGACTAAATAAAATAATTCTGAAAATATTTGAATAAGGATTTGAATTATAATTCAAAAACTAAACATTTTTCATATAAGGTTTGAATTCAAATTCGAAATATTTAATTAGTTATGAATTTATTTGATAATATTCATTTCCTGAAATTTTATTGATTAAAGAAAAAGGCAGTGGCTTTTCTTACTCGGGCTAGGGCTACCCCAGTCACTGACTGGTAGGGACACAGGTGGCGCGGCCCACTGCGCAGCGGGAGGACACGGGGATGCGCCACGTGGACCTTGCAGGACCGCGGGTTGAAACTGAAAAACCTCAGGAGCCTTTTAATAAAACCCTCTGACGCTGACTGGTGGGGCTAGGGAACTGCGGTTTAAGCACAAGGAACCCTAGGGGCCTAAACAGAAAAGCGTCTGGAGCCGGTTTGTCTGACGAACTGACGAAGATCCTGAAAAACTGCTAGCTGACAGGAAAAACAAGCGGCGAGGCGAGCAAGCGGCGAATTTCACTAAACCGTAAAACCTAAAAGCGAAGGGGATGTACCGGTACAAGTTTTGTCAAGGGTTCATCGTCGGATCTAGGCTGCGGCAGCGGGGCACGTTAGCGTCGAGGCGGAAAACGCTGCTTCTTTGCCGCGATGCCGCTTCGCGTTCAACCTGAGCGGTGAGCCGGTGGCCGGCGAGAGGTAGCGCAGGACGGCGAAGAAAAACGTCGGCTCACCTGCGCGTCCGGCCTAGCAGGCGTGCGGGAGGCGGAGAGAAGCGAGCAGCGGTGGCGTGGACGGTGAGGTCGGCTGCTACCGCGGCGTGCAGCACGGCGTCGTTGAGGTTCTGCACTGCTCCCAGCCTCCTCCTCCGTGCGGAAAGCTCCGAGATGTAGCGGCGGTTCCGTTCCCAGGCTCTTCTCGGAAGCCCCCTCGCGGTCCTGCCGGCGCTGGCCACCTGAAGCCGCGACGAGCTCCCTGTCTCTCTCCCAGGGGATTTAGTTCAGAGGGGAACGGAGTTGGAGTGGCGGCTCGAGAGGGGAAGAGGAAGCAGCTAGGGTTGTAGGGGCCTCTGCGGCTCGGGGATAAGAAGAGGAGGGGATGACGCCACTGCTCTCTCTTGCTGCTTCATTGGCGAGGCGGCGACCGGGCGTCGGGGCAGGAAGAAGAACAGGGAGGCGGCAATGCAGGCGGTGGGCCGAGTTGGGCGAGGAGGCTGGTCGACGGGCTGCTTCTTCTTGTTGGGCTGCGGTGCTCCAGGTATGGTTTCTCCTCTTTTATTTATTTGTCTTTAGAAATTTGTTTGTTAATTGATTCTATTTCAATTTTAAACTAGTTTTGTAATTTCAAATCATTTGGAGCGTTTTTACCAGGAGGTTTTGGATAGAGGGGGGGGGGGGCTGACTAAGAGGAGAGAAAGAGGGGGCACCTTGGGTTGTGATAGAATAGGTGTGGTTTAGGGTTTTTAGCTAGGATGGTTATGGGGCATGGGGCTAGATATAGAGAGTACTAGGATAGATGATTAGAGAGAGAGGTGGATAAGGTTTATTTTGATTCATGCATGCTCCAAATTAAAGACCAAGCAAGATCAAAAAGAAAAGAGGTAGGGAGAAGGATGTGGGGTTTAGGTTTGTGCAAGCCACATAATCACATGTGCATGCATGGGGTATGGGGATTAAGGTTTAGCTATAGGAGGATAGAGAGGTAGAGGATGTGGTAAAGAATTCTACAAGCCAAAACAAGATTGAAACAAAGGATAGATGATCCATGCAAGCAAAGCCAAATAACATTCCAAATCAAGAAAAGGTGGTACTTGCATGGCCCATGCAAACAATAATTGCCATGTAGTTATATTGTGAAAACAACATTAATTCATGTGGCATTATTCCTTGCATTCCCCAAAAGGTGGGCAAAGGCCAAGCAAAAGATTATGGGTGGAATCCAACCAACCAACATGAGCTAGAGATAACTCAAATAAAATGCCAAGCTCATATTAATTGGATGGTGGAATTATAAGTTGGTGAAAGAAAGGTGGTGGAGTTAATAAGAGATATGCCCCCAATCAACTTGGGCATTTAGCAATATATCAAGAACCAAATACAATTAATAATGCACATGAGATAAGAACCAAACAAGAAGGGGTTTTATATGATGTTCAAAAACAAGGTGACATGATGACATGAGCATGATATGATGATGATGCAACAATTATATGTTGGAAGTGGCCCTTTTATTATTATAACAAGTAGCATTACAGGTGTTAGACAACTGGGATGCTACAACTCTCCCCCACTAAACAGGAATCTCGCCCCGAGATTCTAGGAAGAAGAAGAGGACACAAAGAGAGAAGGATGGTTGACACGGAGTTCATCTTCACGCTCCCAAGTGGCTTCATCAACAGAATGGTGTGACCACTGCACCTTGCAGAACTTGATGGACTTGTTGCGAGTCCTTCTTTCTGCGGTCTCAAGGATTTTGGTGGGGTGTTCTTGATAAGACAAGTCTTCTTGGAGATCGATTAGCTCATGATCCACGGTCCTGCCGGGATCTTTGAAGCACTTCTTGAGCTGAGAGATGTGGAAAACATCATGGACTTTGAGTTTTTCCGGAAGCTCAAGTGCATAAGCAACTTCTCCTCTTCTACCACGAATCTTGAAAGGACCGATGTACCTAGGAGCCAACTTTCCTTTGATACCGAATCGGTGTGTTCCTCTCATGGGAGTGACACGAAGGTAGACGAGATCACCAGGGGCATATACCATATCCGTGTGCTTCCTGTCATAGTTGCTCTTCTGACGACTTTGAGCAATCTTCAGGTTCTCCAGAATGATATGCACCTTCTCCTCTGCTTGAGTTACAATGTCAGGGCCAAACCAGATTCTTTCTCCTGCACCTGACCAACCAATCGGAGTTCTGCACTTGCGACCATAGAGAGCCTCAAATGGTGCCATCTTCAGACTCTTCTGGAAGCTGTTGTTGTAGGAGAATTCAGCATAAGGAAGGCATTCCTCCCACTTCATGCCAAAGGAGATGACGCAAGCACGAAGCATATCTTCCAGAATCTGATTGATCCTTTCCACTTGTCCTTGCGACTGAGGGTGGTAAGCAGTGCTGAAGTTCAACTTTGTTCCCAAAGCTTTTTGGAAACTTTCCCAGAACTTTGAAGTGAAGATGCTTCCACGGTCGGAACTGATTTCAAGTGGAACCCCATACAGAGAGACAATTCTGTTGATATAGAGCTCAGCCAACTGAATTCCAGAAATTGTTTCTTTGACTGGGAAGAAATGAGCCACTTTAGAAAACCTGTCGATGACAACAAAAATTGCATTGTTGCCCTTCTGCGACCTTGGAAAGCCAGTGATGAAGTCCATCTCTACTTTCTCCCATTTCCATTCCGGAGGTTTCAATGGCTGTAGAAGACCAAATGGTTTCTGATGGACAGCCTTCACTCTGCGGCAGACATCACATTCTGAGACATACTTGGCACAATACCGTTTCAACCCAGGCCACCAGTATTGTGTTTTCAAGTCCATGTACATCTTTGTGCTGCCAGGATGGATAGAAAGAACCGAATCATGCGCCTCCTTGAGAACTTGGTCTTTCAGACCCGGGTAGTTTGGAACAAACATCCGGTGTTCAAAGAAGAGCGTGCCTTGATCATCAACGTGGAAGGACTCATACTTCGGAAGGTCAAGCTTAGAGATGAGCTTTTTGGTGTGCGGATCACCAAGCTGACGAGAGCGAATCTTTTCTTCCAAGAGAGGAGTAGCCAGAAGGTTCAGAAGATGCCCTTGTTCCACAATTTCCAGGTTGAGCTGACGGAATTCCTCGCACAAGAGAGGTTGCTGCTCTTCCACCATGAGGTTGTTGACATAAGCTTTACGGCTAAGAGCATCGGCCATAACATTTGCTTTGCCCGGAGTGTAGTTGATGGTCACATCAAAGTCATTGATTGCTTCAATCCATCTCCTCTGCCGAAGGTTGAGATCAGGCTGTGTGAAGATATACTTCAAACTCTTGTGGTCAGAGAAGATCTCTAGCAGTTACCAAGCAAGTAGTGCCTCCATAGCTTCAAAGCAAAGACAAGCTGCTGCTAGCTCGAGGTCATGTGTGGGATAGTTGATCTCATGCGTCTTCAAGCGACGAGAGGCATAAGCAACCTGTTTCTCTTGCATAAGGACCGCACCCAATCCTTGCAAAGAGGCGTCCAGAATATCTGGAAAGGCTTAGATGTATCCGGAGGAACCAAGGCTGGCGTGGAAGTGAGCTTCTCTTTGAGTGTCTCAAAACTTTCTTGACATGAGGAGTCCACAGTATTTCTTGCCTTTCTTGAGGAGATCGGTAAGAGGCTTCGCTATCTTCGAGAAGTTCTGAACAAAGCGACGGCAATAGCTAGCCAAACCAAGAAAACTCCGCACTTCCTTGACATTAGCAGGAGGAAGCCATTCAACTATTGTCTTCACGGTTTCCGGGTTGACTGCAATGCCCTTGGCAGAGATAACATGACCCAGGTATGTTACTTCAGGCAGCCAAAACTCACACTTTGAGAACTTTGCATACAAGCGGTTCTCACGAAGCTTGTTTAGGACACACCGCAGGTGTTCTTCATGCTCTTCCTTGGACTTAGAATAGACCAGAATGTCATCCAGATAGACCACGACGAACTTATCAAGGTATTCCATGAAAACGGAGTTCATCAGCCTCGAGAAGGTAGCAGGTGCGTTGGTGAGACCGAAAGACATGACCGTGTACTCATACAGGCCATAGCGGGTGGTGAAAGCTGTTTTGGGCACATCTTCCTTGCGAATCTTGATTTGGTGATAACCACTTCTCAAGTCCAGCTTAGAGAACACCACAGCTCCTGCTAGCTGATCAAAAAGATCATTTATCCGTGGGAGAGGATATTTGTTCTTGATGGTTTTAGCATTGAGAGCCCGGTAGTCAACACATAGTCTATCGGTTCTGTCACGCTTCTTCACAAAGATTGTTGGGCTACCCCAAGACGAAGTACTGTGTTGAATGAAACCCAACTTCTCTTGTTCATCAAGTTGTCGTTTGAGTTCAGCCAGCTCAGAAGGACCCATTTTATATGGCCGCTTGGAGATAGGAGCCGTTCCAGGTTCAAGCTCAATCACGAATTCAACCTCGCGATCCGGAGGCATACCCGGCAACTCTTCAGGAAAGACATCTGGGAACTCACAGACCACTGGTACACTCTGAATTTCTTCCATAGCATCATCATTCAGAGCTGCCAAGGAGAAGAGCTGGACAGCAGGAGTCAGACTTGGAGAAAAGACTATATGACCTTCAGGAATCTTCAGAGAAACTGAGCGTTCAGCACAATCAATCACAGCTGCATTTGCTATCAACCAATCCATGCCCAAGATGACATCAATGTCAGAGTTGCCCAGAAGAATTAAAGAAGCCGAGAATGAAGAACCACCAATCTCAATCTGATTGCCATGACTGATATGAGCAGCCCTCATGTTTGAACCAGGAGATAGCACCACCAGACGACGTGATAAAGGAACCCTATCCAGGTTATGCTCTTGTGCAAACTTATGCGATACAAAAGAATGCGATGCACTAGAATCGAACAAAACTCGTGCAGGAACTGAGTTAACGGGAAGCATACCCATCACAACTCCAGGTGCATGCTCAGCTTGAGCGGCGTTGACACAGTTGGCACGAACAACCGCATACCCGGGCTTAGTGTTGATGTTGAGAGCCCGAGGTGGTGGTGCACGAACCGAAGGAGAGCTTGTTGCAGATCTTGGCGGGGGTGGAGGGAGAGTTTTGTTCCTCATCGGACAGTTCCAGTTTTGATGTCCAGGATCTCCACACACGAAGCAGGCACCAGCTGGACGTGGAGCAGCGTAGCCAGGGACTCCGCCAGGCGCTCCAGGGTAGTGGTTGTTGTAGCCCCTGGGAGCCGCAGTGGTGAAGTTTGGTGGCCTTGATGCGAAACTTGCAGGTCTTGGTGGAGCCGGGAGCGACGGTGGGGTGTTAGGAACCCAGACACGCCGCTTAGAAGGAGCTGCCATAACTGCAGAGCTTGATGCATCCCTGTTGTGTTTCTTGGACTCCTCGAACACTTGCCTTCTTGCCTCCTCTTGCAGGGCTGTGTGCTGTAGTTCCAGGAAAGACGCCGGCCTTGCATGTGTGATTGCATACTTGATCGACGCATTGAGCCCTTGCCTGAACCTCTTCTGTTTCTTCTTGTCATCAGATACCTCATCACCACCATAACGAGAGAGATTCATGAAGTTCCTGATATAGGTGTTGACGTTATCATTTCCCTGCTTCAGGTTGAGGAAATCCTCCTTCATCCTTTCCATTACAATCTCTGAGAGAAATTGCTCTTTGAACGCTCCAGTGAACCTTTCCCAAGTTGGCTGGAACCCAGTGCAGCTTGCCTTCAAGTATTTCTCCCACCAAAGAGCTGCATCTCCCTTTAGAAGGTGAGTAGCACACTTGACCCACTCCTGCTCCGGAACATCAGCAGTCTCGAGCAACCTTGAGATCTCACGCAGCCAATCATCCGCGTCCATAGGTCGGTCAGAAACATCAAACTGACGAGGGTTGAATTTGAGGAAGCTCTTGATGTCTCCTCGCTTGGGAGGTGGAGGAAGTGGAGCAAACTCGTTTCTTCTGACACTCTCCTCAAAGCGCTGCTGGTTCTCTTGCATTGCTGCCAAAGCATTAGCGATGTTTGACAGCGCGGAGCCCAGTTCCGGAGGTATGTCCTCTTCGGTACGACGTGGTGGAGCCATCCTGCCATTGATATAAAACTCAAGTCAGTACTATAATGGAAGATGATAATAATCCAAAATAGTACCAAGATGGAATTAACCAAGATTTAAGGATACAATTTACTAAGATGATATTAAAATATCAACAAAGTCCAAAGCACCTAAAAGATATTAAGCATATCGCACACGACTGAAAAGGAGTGTGGTACACAAATATATCAAAGAAATTTTTTCCCCAAATTTCGGCATTAAAATACCAATAGATGCGCAAAATTACTTAACGAATCAAGATTAGTGACTCTACCGATTCAATATACAAAAGCGAATGATAAGAGTAGTGGTATGGTCGCGACTCCATCCCGCACTCAAATCATTACTCCGCACATGAACAAGTGGAACACATTTCCTAACCCCTTCTTCTCACGACGAAACATAAAGATTGGTAACTACGGAAACGAACACCCCAAACAAGATAGCGTCGGATACAAAGAGGAAGACAGATTGTGTCGGTTTGCAAAAGCCTGTCGGTATGGAATGTACCAACAGTTGATAACCAAAGGCAGATAAGATAACAACTTGGATGCAACAGATAGACAAGGGATTACACACACACACACACACACACACCCTATGGTACTACAGAAACCCAGAACACGTGAATCCTAGTTTGAATTTTGAGAAGAGGATTGAAAACGTTGCACTTCCTTACCGAGAAAAGGGTGGGTGGGAGGGTAAGAAGAAAAAAGGAAGCAGTCCTACTCTCGTTTTGTTTTCCCTAGTATACATAACTACCAAAATATTTGCTAGG
Organism: Avena longiglumis; assembly: GCA_030063025.1. Taxonomy (NCBI): domain Eukaryota; kingdom Viridiplantae; phylum Streptophyta; class Magnoliopsida; order Poales; family Poaceae; genus Avena; species Avena longiglumis. The sequence goes on from CP125979.1 coordinate 48,942,241, forward strand.
CGACAACGACCGTTTGCTGAAACCACGAAGGTCGGGATGGCTCGATACCAATTGTAACTACCTCGGTGAATTACGCTCCTAGATACAAGCCTGGATGAGCAGTAGTGGTTGAAATAGTACGGTGGGGCCCCAAAAGCCACTCACGGGTAGACCTTCGGCCGTCCCAACCACTACCAACTCAACGGGACCTGTACGGGCGGCATAATCGGCAGGCGAAGGGATCAACTACATACACAAGTGGGTATGTATGCAAGCCACCATACAAGAGTACATCAGAGCCATACCATCTAGAAAGAAAGGAAATATATATAGCATACATCGGCAAGATTCAAATGACCTAGATAGATCTAATATTTTAGGATACTTCCTCATACAACACACATCGAGTATCATGCGGGCGGCAAACAAGTCCGAGTACGGATAAGAAGCAAATCGGCATAAGATGCCATAGAAATAAGCACATCCCAACCACAGATCTCACAGATCCCCGTTCCCGGAATCTCTACACCGAACGATCGTTGCCCACATCATCAGCCTCTTCCACCCAAGATCCGTCACGTGAGGGTACTGTTCATCTCGAACCAATAATTTATCGTGTGAGACCCTAAGGGTACTCAGCAAGTCTTAATGCCTCTAAAGGGGACACAACCTGGGGTGACGCAATTGCAGCGAAAGATAAACCCTAGCAGTTCTACAGATAAACGCTAACCATCCGCCTAACCAATGATAGACGGATGTCCGTGAATTAAGAACAACAGTTATAATAGTAATTTCATCAGATCCATCCTCCTCCTCGCTTACCAACGAGGAAGCGGACGAACAACCCCCCATCCGTTGGCAATTTTATTAACCATTCCAAGAGTGTTGCACTATTTACTAGTCAAATTACTTAGTCAGATTAAAGCGGTACTTTAGTTATGCTTGTCTATGATCGAGAAACTGTGCTCCAAGTCGTCCATAACCGCGGACACGGCTTTCAGAAAGTTTTACCCGGCCGGGGTGCACCAATAGCAACACACGCTCGATCAACCTCGGAAAAACCAAATCAAAACCCAACGAGGCTTTCACGACTGAACAATCACAGATTCAGAAATATTTCAGGCCACCCTTGGAGTACACCATAGCGAAGTTAGCTGACTTCGAGACGGACCCGAGGTTTGTGGGGCCGGCGGTAAACGACAGCAGATCCCCAAACGGGGACTGTCGATACCACGTAAACGGGTCACAATTCCTAAACAGTACAGTGTGCTCCTCGCACAATTTAAATAAAGCAGTAGCATGGCATAAGTACAGGATAGTAAACAAAACCTCAAACTAGTTTGTGGCCCCAAGAAATAAGACGGAATCAAGCTCTGGCTCAGGGGGGTCCCATATACCTCCCGGATGTGGATAGAGCTATAAATCAAGGAACATGAATCAAGTACTCGGGGTCTGACGGGACACAAGTGAGCAGGAAAAACCAAATAGCAGATGTTGCTCACCGGTGCCACTTTCATTAGTTATCCCATTACTACTCAGGTTAAGTTGTTTAGGTACCTCGTTATCCATTAGACTCTCACATACCCTACACATGCTGTTCTACGACTCGCATGGCTCAAACAAATCCTGTAGTAATGGCTCATGGGATGGAGGAACTAGCTTGGTAGGGTTTACAAGTAAAGGCTATGCATACTTGGGATTCAATTTAATGCAATCGCGACTCAATGATGCAAGAATAAGATAGAGGCAATAGGTACTGTATGTATGCAAGCATGTGGAAGTGCTTGCCTGACAACTCAGTGGAAGCGAGGGACGGATCTGAGTAGTGCTCCTGGTTCTCTTGATATAACCCCTGCTCAGTGTCTATCCGAGAAAAACCAAACAAACAAGGCCAACATGAATATAGAGCACAAGCATATGAAGAAGATGCGTCAAGCAAACAATCATGCCATGATGAATGATGCACAATTTACATGGCAATAAGGTAGCATGGCATGGTGAGGTGTGGAAGACAAGTAATAACATTTTGATGGGGTTTTGGATCACATTTTGTTGTCATAACAATTGTTGTTTACTATATATTTATATGATGCATGCTGCAATTGAAGTCATGGATAGCATATACAGAAAGGTCTCGTCGAGCTGATCATTTTAGACATATAATTTGTTAAATTTGGAATTATAAATCAAAAGTTATTAATTAATTAAATTCCAGTGGCATTTGTTGTAATTTAGCTCAACTTGGAATTTAAAATGTCCAAAAGGTAATTTAAATAGCATATTTGAAATCCTCACATTTTTCTGATTCAAAAACATATATTATTTGTATTATTTGAAAATATGAATTTTAAATTTATTTTAAGTCAAAATTAATTAATTAGGGTCAAAGTCAAAGGTTGACTAAATAAAATAATTCTGAAAATATTTGAATAAGGATTTGAATTATAATTCAAAAACTAAACATTTTTCATATAAGGTTTGAATTCAAATTCGAAATATTTAATTAGTTATGAATTTATTTGATAATATTCATTTCCTGAAATTTTATTGATTAAAGAAAAAGGCAGTGGCTTTTCTTACTCGGGCTAGGGCTACCCCAGTCACTGACTGGTAGGGACACAGGTGGCGCGGCCCACTGCGCAGCGGGAGGACACGGGGATGCGCCACGTGGACGCAGCAGGACCGCGGGTTGAAACTGAAAAACCTCAGGAGCCTTTTTATAAAACCCTCTGACGCTGACTGGTGGGGCTAGGGAACTGCGGTTTAAGCACAAGGAACCCTAGGGGCCTAAACAGAAAAGCGTCTGGAGCCGGTTTGTCTGACGAACTGACGAAGATCCTGAAAAACTGCTAGCTGACAGGAAAAACAAACGACCGAGGCGAGCAAACGAAAGCGAATTTCACTAAACCGTAAAAACCTAAAACGAAGGGGGATGTACCAGCTGCAAGTTTTGTCAAGGGTTCATCGTCGGATCTAGGCTGCAGCGGGCGGGGCACGTTGGCGATCAGAGGCGGAAAAACGGCTGCTGCCGACGATGCCGCTTCGCGTTCAAAGACAAAGGCCTGTGGGCGAGCGAGAGGTAGCGCAGGACGGCGAGAAGAAAAGGCGTGCGGCTCACCTTGCGCGCGTCCCCGGCCTAGCCAGAGCGTGCGGGAGACGGAGAGGAAGCAGGCGGCGAGCTGGCGTGGACGGTGAGGTCGGCTGCTACCGCGGCGTGCAGCACGGCGTCGTTGAGGTTCTGCACTGCTCCCAGCCTCCTCCTCCGTGCGGAAAGCTCCGAGATGTAGCGGCGGTTCCGTTCCCAGGCTCTTCTCGGAAGCCCCTCATGCCCTGCCAAGGCCACCTGAAGCCGCGACGAGCTCCCTGTCTCTCTCCCAGGGGATTTAGTTCAGAGGGGAACGGAGTTGGAGTGGCGGCTCGAGAGGGGAAGAGGAAGCAGCTAGGGTTGCAGGGGCCTCTGCGGCTCGGGGATAAGAAGAGGAGGGGGGGATGACGCGGCTGACGGCCACCTGCTCCTCTGCTGCTGCTTTCCGTCTGTTGGCGAGGCGAGCGACCGACGGCGTCAGGACAGGAAGAAGAACAGGAGCGACGGCGACGAAGCGTCTGGACGAGCAATGGGAGGGCTGGTCTGACGGGCTGCTTCTTCTTGTTGGGCTGCTGCGGTGCTCCAGGTATGGTTTCTCCTCTTTTATTTATTTGTCTTTAGACATTTGTTTGTTAATTGATTCTATTTCAATTTTAAACTAGTTTTGTAATTTCAAATCATTTGGAGCATTTTTACCAGGAGGTTTTGGATAGAGGGGGGGGGCTGACTAAGAGGAGAGAAAGAGGGGGCACCTTGGGTTGTGATAGAATAGGTGTGGTTTAGGGCTTTTAGCTAGGATGGTTATGGGGCATGGGGCTAGATATAGAGAGGACTAGGATAGATGATTAGAGAGAGAGGTGGATAAGGTTTATTTTGATTCATGCATGCTCCAAATTAAAGACCAAGCAAGATCAAAAAGAAAAGAGGTAGGGAGAAGGATGTGGGGTTTAGGTTTGTGCAAGCCACATAATCACATGTGCATGCATGGGGTATGGGGATTAAGGTTTAGCTATAGGAGGATAGAGAGGTAGAGGATGTGGTAAAGAATTCTACAAGCCAAAACAAGATTGAAACAAAGGATAGATGATCCATGCAAGCAAAGCCAAATAACATTCCAAAGTCAAGAAAAGGTGGTACTTGCATGGCCCATGCAAACAATAATTGCCATGTAGTTATATTGTGAAAACAACATTAATTCATGTGGCATTATTCCTTGCATTCCCCAAAAGGTGGGCAAAGGCCAAGCAAAAGATTATGGGTGGAATCCAACCAACCAACATGAGCTAGAGATAACTCAAATAAAATGCCAAGCTCATATTAATTGGATGGTGGAATTATAAGGTGGTGAAAGAAAGGTGGTGGAGTTAATAAGAGATATGCCCCCAATCAACTTGGGCATTTAGCAATATATCAAGAACCAAATACAATTAATAATGCACATGAGATAAGAACCAAACAAGAAGGGGTTTTATATGATGTTCAAAAACAAGGTGACATGATGACATGAGCATGATATGATGATGATGCAACAATTATATGTTGGAAGTGGCCCTTTTATTATTATAACAAGTAGCATTACAGGTGTTAGACAACTGGGATGCTACAGGTGCCTTGGGCATCCCCAAGCTTTGAAGCTTGTAACTCTTGGATATTTATTGGGGTGACACTGGGGTGGCATCCCCAAGCTTGAGATTTTGTCCATTCTTCATCCCATTACATCATTCTTTCTCTACACCTGAAATTTTTCCTTCATACAAAACTTCACACAATCTTCATTAGCAACATTAGTGTATTCAAAAGATAATAGACCCCTGGGTTTAGGTTTATACAGCAAAACTTTCACTAAAAACACAAGCTACTGAAACAACTTACTTTAAAAAGCTCAATTCCCCAAAAGAGAACTCAAAAAGAAATCGACAAGAAGCAAATGCAAATAATGGCAGAAATCTGTCAAAACAGACCAGCAGGTAGAAACCGATTTTTTTGAAGCCCTTATGTTGCTCAAATAAAAAAGTGTTGAACTAACTAAAGTTATCTAACATACTGGGGGATTTATTCGTAAAATATAAGCTCAATCCGACATACAGAGATTCCTCACTAATTTTTATGGTGGAGCACAAAAATCTGTTTCGGGACAGCAACTCCCCAAATCTTATTTCCCTCTCATTAGAGGTCATTCTTGGCACAAAAAGCAAACAGAAAGGATAAGGAGAGGTCATTACTGAAGTAATGACTTCCAAGACTCAAGAAAACTCTTGGGTTATCTCCCAACAAGTACTTTTCTTTACCGCCTTTAAGTTAGGCTTGATAGTTTGAGAAGATGCTCACATAAGAAATATGAATTGAAGTAAAAGAGAGCATCAAGGAACAAATTAAAAACACATATAAATCTAACCCACTTCCTATGCATAGGAATCTTGTAAAGAAAAAAAGTCATGAAAGCACAAAGCAACAAGCATAGGAAAGCAAAACAAGTGTGAAAGTACAAAGGAAGTCGCCTAGAGGGGGGGGTGAATAGGCTTTTAAAATAATTACGGTTTAGGCTCAAGTAAATGCGGAATAAAACTAACGTTTAATTTATTGAGCACAAAAACCTAGCCACTAAGTTCACCTAGGTGCACCAACAACCTATGCTAAGCAATACAAGCAACAAGGTGATAGCAAGGTATAAAGACTTCAAGCACGATGGCTATCACAATGTAAAGGCATAAGTAAAGGGTTCGGTTGAGAGATAACCGATGGACGCGGAGACGAAGATTTGTTTCCCGAAGTTCACTTCCAAAGAAGCTACGTCTCCGTTGGAGAGGTGCGATGGCGCAATGCTCTCGAACGCATACAAATGGCTCACCTCGAGGTGTGGTGGCTCGATGCTCACCCAACGCCACACAAGGCCTCACCCCGGATGCGGAAGCACGCAACTCACCGACGCCACAAAAGGCTCACCCTATTCTCCCAAGTGCGCACCACAAAAGGCGGGAACTTGATCCACTATGGGACGCTTGAGGGCGGTCACCGAACCCGTACAAGATCGGGGCTAACTCCACAACTCAATTGGAGGCTCCCAACAACAAAGCCACAAAAGGCCAACAATGCCACAAAAGGCCAACAACGCATACAAAGGCTAAAAGACCACAAAAGGTCAACAATACCACAAAAGGTCAACAATCCAACCACACAACTGCCTAGGGTTCCAAGGAACCCAAGAGAAACAAGCTCACAAGCTTGAACTCGATTTAATCTCGAGGAGAACTCAAACCTATGCACCAAATGCAAGGGCAAGTCCTTCTCCCCCAAATTCCAACAAAGCTACAAAAGCTATTGGGGAATAAGGGAGGAAGAACACAAGAGTAGAACTCAAACCTATGCACCAAATGCAAGGGCAAGTCCTTCTCTCCCAAATTCCAACAAAGCTACAAAAGCTATTGGGGGAATAAGGGAGGAAGAACACAAGAGGAGAACACAAAACTCTCCAAGATCTAGATCCCAATGATTCCTTCACAAAGAAGGGATTTGACTTGGGGGATTGTAGATCTAGATCTCCTCTCTCAAATCCCTCAAAAAGATGCAAGAATCATAGGAGGGGAAAGGGAGAGGGAAAGCTTCTTCAAGGTTGACAATGGAGGAGAGAGAGAAAGCCAAGAACCAAGAAGAAAAGCTAGTGCCCACGAAGGGGAAGAGGAGCCCCTTTTAAAGGTGCCGGATCTGCCCGTTATGGGCATTCATGACTTGGCGGAACTTCCGGGAGGGAAGTTCGGTGGCACCCAGCCAACGAAAAATCATGGAGCGAGAAACTGAAAACGAAACATGGTGAACTTCCGGCTCACGGAAGTTCGCCAACTCCAACGGTCATCAGACCGTTGACGCCTGCTCCAGAAGCGCAACCGGAAGTTCCGGTCAAAACAGACCGGAAGTTCCGGTGAACTTCCGAGCAAGTTCCGACAAAGTTCCGGCAAATAGAACGCTTCAAAACAGAAGGTTACTGAGCGTGAGCGGAAGAAGACCCGGAACTTCCACCGGAACTTTCGGCGGCAAAGATGCCCTAGCGGAACTTCCGGTGGGAAGCCGGAACTTCCGGTCAGAGAAATTCCAGAAACCAGAAAACCAGAAACGCAATAACTTTTGCATCCGAACTCCAAATGGGATGAAACCAATTTTGTTGGAAAGATAACGACGAATAGAATCCAAGGTGAAGTATCCCATTGGGAGAAAATATCATAAATATATATGTGAAGTATCCCCCAAGGTGTGGAGCCGGAAAACTCGCAAGATCAAAAACCGCAATAAGATATGCAAGTGAAATCCTTAGATGATGAACTAGATCTTGTTATGATGATGGCGACAAGCTCTAGATCCTCTCATGGACAAGAACCAAATAACAACCAAGAAAGATGATGCTATGAATGCATAGGTTTGAGCTCTCTCCGAACGATGCAAACGAGACACCCGCTTAAGAGCCCCTCTTGATAGTACGGCTATCTATCCTAAACCCGGTCTCCCAACTAACAACACGAGAACGGCAAAAGAGAAGCCCTATCAACATACCTTTGCCTTGAGCGTCCCACTTGAACTTGATGTAGACCGTCTTGTTCTTCTATAGTGGGAACACCTTTCTTGTTTGCTCTTGCTCGCTCTTGCTTGATGAAGACTTGCAAAATGCTCCCCCATATTCCATGGGGAAACCTCTTCTTTGAACTTGTCTTCATCATTCCATGAGCACGAGGATGGCAAGATTCAAGCATGAGATCTTCTAGAGATGGCGCATCTTGAGATCGTCCTTCTTCATCCTTACTTGAGGTTGATCCATCTTGATGCAACTCTTTGCACATGCCTTGATCGACCTTCAAGCTCCTTCTTTCTTCATGATTCCAATGGGCACAAAGCCCTTGGACAATTCTTCATCTTCCAACCTTGAGACCAACACATGGCCCAAGCGATTCCAATGGACAAACCTACAAGTGAAACTCAATTTACACATTAGTCCATAGAGATTGTCATTAATTACCAAAACCACACATGGGGGCATACATGCCCTTTAAAAGTGCAACTTCAAAATTTTCAACATAAAGAGGGGAAACTTAATATTTTTGAGATGCATAAGACCATGTTTCCCTCTCTCATAATAACTTTCAGTAGAAACATGAATAAATTTAACAATATAACTATCACATAAAACATTCTTATCATGAGCCACATGCATAAAATGATTATTACTCTCCACATAAGCAAAGGCATTCTTATTAATTTTAGTGGGAGCAAATTCAACAAAATAGCTATCATTACTATTCTCATCACCATAATCATCAAATATAGGAGGCATATTGTAGTCACAATCAATTTTCTCCTAAATAGTAGGTGGATTGAAAATATCATAATCATCATTGTAATCATCATATATTGGAGGTAAACTATCATCAAAGAAAATTTTCTCCTCTCTGCTTGAGGGACTAAGAAGATCATATTCATCAAAACTAGCGTCCCCAAGCTTATACTTTTCCATAGCATTAGCAATAATGGTGTCCAAAGAATTCATACTAATAACATTGCTATTATCATGCAAATAAAGATCCATAGGTTTTTAATTTTCTCTTCAAACACTTCATGTCCTAACTCAAGATAAATACTATAAAGCTCTCTAATTTTGTTGTTGTTTTCAATTAAGCCGAACTAGTGAAAACAAGAAACAAAAAGACAAAATTGTAGGATCTAAAGGAAATAACTTCGAGCACTCATACACCAGGTTGTGAGTATCTTCTACCTTACCTCCCCAGCAACGGCGCCAGAAAATAAGCTTATGGCGTGGAGGAAAGGTAAAAGCCCAAAACCTCCCCGGCAACGGCGCCAGAAAATATCTTGATGTCTACGCACTTCTATTCTTGTAGACAGTTATTGGGCCTCCAAGTGTAGAGGTTTGTAGAACAGCAGCAAGTTTCCCTTAAGTAGATCACCCAAGGTTTATCGAACTCAGGGAGGAAGTGGTCAAAGGTATTCCCTCTCAAGCAACCCTGCAATCAAGATACAAGAAGTCTCTTGTGTCCCCAACACACCCAATACACTTGTCAGGTGTATAGGTGCACTAGTTCGGCAAAGAGATAGTAAAATACAAGTGGTAACGGTTCCAGAAAATAGCTTCTAACTTGTTGTTGACGTGGGGTAGCGTGTGTGAGTGCTAGAAAATAGCTTGACGGTGAGGTGAAGACTAAAGACAAAAGGATGGAAGCAAGCAAACATGCTACAGATCTAGTAGCAAACAGTGTTTCAATGTTTAGAAACAAGGCCTAGGGACTATACTTTCACTAGTGAACAGTCTCTCATATAAATATCCTCTCTTCATGATACTACTCTTAACTACTCTCCGGTTGGACACTCTAATTCATGGTAGGGCCTTCAAAATCACACCTCAAAGTCCGCCTTTCCCAATCTAGATAACCCCACACTGTCACCTTGAGCGCTAGATGGTTCCAACAAACACCACAATTTCATAGAGACATCCAACTCCAAATATAACTCATAACAAATATATATAATCTAGCTTAAGTGCCACACACGGTGTGCACGCTGTCACTTTCACACACGTGGGGAAAAGCATAGATCTATTAAAGCACGATGAGTATTTATGTAGAATCTTGCCTAAGTGCCACCATGGCGTGCATGCTATCACTTTCACACACATGGGGAGAGCAGAGATCTATTGAAGCACTTGAGTAGCAGAGTAGATCTACTTGATTACAAAGCTCATGACCACAACATGATCACGCATAGAGAGAGAGAGATGAACACATAGCTACTGGTAGAGCCCTTAGCCTCGAGTAAGAACTACTCCCTCCTCATCATGGTAATCAACAACTATGATGGATATGGTGGTGGAGATCGATGGAGATGGCTCTAGGGGCACTTCCTCGTCCCGGCAGGGTGTCGGAACAGAGACTTTCTGCCCCCGAATCTCCCCTTCGGTGGCGGCGGCGCAGCGGAACTTTTCATGGCTTTCTGGTCGGGTGATCTTGGGTTTTCTCCCCGGGATACTTTTATAGGCGAAGGAGGCAAGGCGAGGAGGCAGCCAGGGGTCCCACACCCCCTGTGGGCGCCACCAGGGTCGGCCCGCGCCTAGGGGGGTGCGGTCACCCTGGTGTCCTCCTCCACCTCTGCTTCGTGGTTCCGTGTTGCTCCGGGAAAAATAGGAAGATTGGCTTTTGTCCCGTCCAATTTCGAGAATATTGATTTTCTGCCTTTTCTAGAACCAAAAACAGAAGAAAATAGGAAACTGGCACCGTGACATCTTGTCAATAGGTTAGTTCCATAAAGTGTATAAAAACACCTCAAAGTGTAGACAAAGAAAAGCAAAGTAGATACTAAACAAGCATGGAACATCAAAAATTATAGATACGTTTCCGACATATCAGTGGAGTGCCAAGATTGGCTGGGGTTTGGGTCTTTGGGGGGTCCGGAGAAATCCTTGACGGCTAGGTTGGCTCCGGCATGATGACATCTTCGGGACCCATGCCACATCAGCGCCACGCAAGCGTCGTTGTCTCCACCCTGCGACCCGTTCCCCCTCTCCCTCACTGTCATTCTCTGTCGTTTAATCCTCGTGTTAATTCTCGTTAATGACCGCATGATTCTCGCTCGTGACCTTGCCCTCTTAAACGCCTGCCTCCCCTCTACCTTTCCCCCCAAACACCACTCCCTCTCTGCCCCTAGGCTGCGAGAATTTCTCGCCAACACACCCTCTGCTCCGACGAGCTCATCGGCGAATTCCGGCTAACACCGCCACCCCCACTGCCCCTAACCTCCACGAGCGTGTTCGCCAGCGTCTCCCGTGTCTGCTAGCACACACCGCTTGCATGCGCGCGTCCCCGAAGCTCGGCTTCGTCTTCGTCTGAATGCCGCCGCTGTCGGTTTCGACTCCGACGACCATTCCCGGTAGGTTCTGCCCCCCTATCTCGCTGGATGACACTCATGCAACCTCCATCGTATTGCGCATCTAACATCACCATTTGTTTGCTTTGGCGTGCACCGTAGCCTCGCCACTGACGACACCAGAGCGTGCCCGATGCCAACGACGACTCTAGCGAGCAATCAACGTCGCCTCCGTGCACCCCCTGCCCTACTGCGACCACCTCGAGAATCAGTACTCCACGGCGAACCTGGTGAGCCTATCCTCCCTCTCCCGCGCTTCCTAGTTTCGCCGGAACACCTCTGCCCGAGTGCGCCGCCGTTGTCCACTGTCACAGCGCCGCCAGATCGTGGTTAGTGTGCTTAGGACCGTTAGATCTTGATCGAATGATTAGGGTTAGAACTTAACCGAAGGGGTACGAATTCATCTGAGCCGCATAGATCTCTTTAGATCTAATGGTTGTAGCTGGGTGATCCACGCGAACTGGTACGCGCTAGTAAGAATGAGGCACGTGGCACAGACTTCGTTTTAAAAACAGATTTGATCTATTAGATGCTAGATTTTGTAAAATCAATAACTTTAGATCCACACGTCCAAATTTTGCAAATTTTATATCACTAGATTCACAAAAATGCAAACTTTACAACCATGCCCTTAGTTTAGTATTTTGATTCAATTAAATTGTTTGTTTTTGCAGAAACATGTTTAGGCATATTTTGAGTATAAAAATTATTCTAAAAATGATTTTAGGGTAAAACATTTTGCAAATGGTTTGATTTAAACTATCTGACCCTAAACACTAAGTTTTGGATTTAAAAATGTATTTGATTAACCCTAGAAAATTATTACTTTGATTAAAGGCATTTTTAGTAAAATAAAATGTTGCTTTGATTTAAAAATGGTTTTTGAGTGAAACCTTTTGAAAATGGATTTGTTTAAAACACTTTGACCATAAACACTAACATTGGTGTTCAAAAATATATTTTGGCTAACACTAGAAATTATTACTTTGATTTAAATCATTTCTAGCAAAACAAAATGATTTAAATGACCAATTTCACTAACTTGATTTTAAATGGTTTTTCCATTTTATAAATGACCAATAGGTGTTTTAAAATGTTTATAGCCTATTAGAAACCACCTTTCGAAATAAAACAATCTTTTGCATGCTTGCATGCATTGTTTTATTTTTATCATTTTATGTGATGAATTGTTTGAATACTAGTTTGAATTTGTGCCTTGATTGAAATTGTAGTGAACCTTGAAGAGTGACATTTGAAAGATCAAGGAGTGAACATATATTCTCTACTAAAAAGGCAAGTGGTGCTTCATACATTTTGTCCTACTATTTTGACTATGCATTAGTGATATTTCTAAGTAGGACTTGCATGAATTTTCTATGTGTTAACTATGCCATGGGAAATCCTAGTAGATGATGCCTTAGTAGAATTTTCCCTAAGTTAAGATTCCTACTACTATCATGCTTAGCCTAGCTAGTAGAAAACACGGGTGGTTTATATACATGTTGTGGAAATTTTGCTAAGTCTTTTGAATGATGTTTTGCATAATAAAACTACTAAGTGAATGAATCACCTGGGTGGAATGATAATTGCTTGGATGGATTTTTGTTGAGTGGTTACCAGGGCCCCATTTTCATGGCCTACCCTGTGTATCTCACTTGTGGAATGCCACCCAGGAACAAAGATATTTGAGATGTCAAATGTTGAGAAGCTTCAAGTGCAGCCACATGGTAATATGGGCTCTGCCTGGATCATATAGGTTGCAATAACTTAGCCAGATGGACAGAAGGTGGTAGGGGGTGATAGGTTTGGAACGCGTCCATTTGGTCTAAGGGAAGGCTTCTAAAAGATCTTGTCTCGATGCATGTCGAGTCTAGTGGGGAAAGTGCACCACCTCTCGAGAGAGTAAAATCTAAGTACTTAGCCATGTCCCCGGCAATGGAAAATTTCAGAATCAAGACATGGAAGCTATCACTGATCTCCTCATCCCAATTTCTAAGTTAAAATCTTGTGGTGAACAAGGGTAAAGGTTAACCAATTCCATTGGTTGTTCCTTGGGTGATTTTGACAAACAAAAGCTTAGTGTTTTCAAATGATAAGAAAAATCTATTTTGAGCAAAGCAAGCCTAAGCTCCACTTAGCCAAATGCATATAGATGATAGATACCACTATTCTACCATAGTATCACTTGCCAATACAATTCAAATGCATTGACCCTTGTGGCTGTAACTTATTATGTTGCAAGTTTGTTTGATGTTAGTGAAGTGTGTTGAATAGGATTACAAGTCTACAACCAACATGATTGCCTGTGGCACTTTGAAGATAAAGGACTCCATGCTAAATAGATATTTTTGCTGCATTGTAATGAGATAGCCCAATGAGCTATGTAAGATGTAATGAATTATTTTATTTCTGGTTATAAAGTTGTATTATGACCTTTGTTTCTTGATATTACATCTTAAACTGTGGATGCTAGCTATTGATCCAGGGACTAGCATTGTAAACACAGGGATCTCTACCTTATAAAGGTTGGGACCTCTACAATGCTCGATAGTGGGTTCATGCCTCTAGCTTTCAAGAGAAGTGACAGAAATATCTTCGGTTGTAGATGTGCTGTTGCCACTAGGGAGAAAACAACGGTCTCTTGTTCATGGAGAAAGTGGACTATTTACCTTATACACTTTTCTTAAAGCAGTTGTCTGTTGCTTGCAACTTAATACTGGAGGGGGTTCGGATGATAACCTGAAGGTGGACTTCTAGTCATAGTTGCAGTTGGATGGTGGTCTATGTATCTTGTTGTATTGTCCAATCGAATCTCATAGGATATTTCTGAATAGTATTGCATTGTTATGCCTTTCTCAGTTCCTATCAATTGCCCTGCTGTAATTTGTTTACCCTTTATGCCGTGTTGTTTATCTAAGGAGAGCACCTCTAGTGAACTATGGACCCCGGTCCAATCTTTACCATTGATACATCTTCCCTTGTAACTATTTACTTGCTTCAAACCACCATTACCTTCCACACCATACAGTTAATCCTTTGTTACAGCAAACCGGTGAGCTTGACAACCTCATTGATTCGTTGGGACAAAGTCTTGAGTTTGTGTTGTGCAGGTTTCCACATTGCTTGCAACACCTTTGAGACGTTTCCTTCCTCCTTCTGGTTTGATAACCTCGGTATCTACTGAGGGAAGACTTGTTGTTGTGCTCATCACACCTTGCTCTTGGGGTTACCAACGAAGTTCTCCACGTCGAGCACCATCAAGCTTTTCTGGCACCGTTGCCGAGGAGGCTGAGGACGTCTTCACAAGGGGAGTCCTCCACTTCCTTTCTCTTTACTTTGTTTTTAGTTTGCTTTGTTTATTTTGCTTGGTTTTGTTTGCCTCTTTTTTATCAAAAACTCCAAAAAATTTAGTTTAGTTTGGTTTTCTTTCTTTATTGAAAAACACAAAAAAATTAGTTCCTTCTCTGTTGCTGCTATTTTTGACTTGCAACACCTTTGAGACGTTTCCTTCCTCCTTCTAGTTCGATAACCTCGGTCTCTACTGAGGTACTGAGGGAAGACTTGAAGCTGTGCTCATCACACCTTGCTCTTGGGGTTTCCAACGAAGTGCTCCACGTCGAGCACCATCAGTGCTCGCAATTTCCTTTGTGCGATGTGCTATCTGGTCCAGCAGTGGTCTTATCCGTGTGCTTTATTTATAAAGCGGGGCTAAATCCTGATTCGAGAGAGTGCTTGTGGCCATGATTTGTCCCAATGACAGATGACTACACGCCATTATTTTTAACTTAAGTTAAACCATATTCACTACTATTCCTAGAAATATTGTAAAATAATAATATCCGAGCCTTGCATTCTTTAGTTTGCAGTTTTCACTCGTTGTGTGGATACGTGAAGTGAAACATATCAGAATTGACCCTCCTAGCCCATCCAAATTAATAATACCATGCCCATAAGAGACACATACGGGGCCGGAGGCATATGTGTATTTTTTCTAGATGGAATATCCAATTCCATTAATTACTAGACTCAACAAGAGTGCTGCACAGCAGTATAATTCTATCTCAATACTCCCTTCGTTCCATTCTATAGTGCCTATAGTTTTTTAAGAAAAATTATAAAATATAAGATATATTGCGTTACACAACTCGTCTAGACAATTTTTCAGAGGCTGGGTGTAATTAGTATCTTTTGATATTAATATATGGTCTTTTTCAAAAAAAACATTTACCCCTTCTTGAAAACTTGGGTTCACCAGCTGACCCCTTTAAGTTTAACTTATTGTTGCAAGTTAAGGAGATCTTAGCCATTGAAGATGTGTATTAGTTGCTGAACAGGCATATTGATTGTCTGTTGATACTTTTGCACTTGACTAGGATGTCCTGATGCTATCTGATCCGTACATGATTTTTTTTCATAACTTTTAATAACTGTTGTTATAAATATATAAATAAAAATCAAAGTTAAGTCATTGGATTCATCTCTATAGTAATCGCACTACGGGAAAAAAGGACGCTGTCGTCGCCTCTCTCCTTTGCCGTGTGCCAAAAGTCCCGAAACACGGCAAAGAGAATCTTTGCCGTGTGTAAACCAACAAGAACACGACAAAGGACAGGTGCACGGCAAACAGCAGAAACAGAACACGGCAAAGAAAGTAACACGGCAATGGACCGACTAGAACACACGGCAAAGAAAGGAATCACGGCAAAGTCAAAAAAGAAACACGGCAAAGTTTTCCTCACGGCAAAGATGTGGGCCCCGTGGCCTCGCAGTGCCACCCGCCGACAGGGGCTGACGGCAGAATCTTTGCCGTGCCCTCGCCGTCAGTTACACGGCAAAGATCATCTTTGTCGTGTGCTTCCATCTGTACACACGGCAAAGAATTTTTTTCACCTTTTTCTTTTCTTTAATTAGCAAGGCTTTTATTACATATATGTTAGGTGATATTATTTCATAGGATCATGAGATCACACATATGATGATATGTTATTGTGGTCTTGATCACTATATACATGTGCCCCCCTGATTCCGACGTTCTCGTGGACTTACTCCGGCGAAACCCTGATGATCTGCGGGCCTCGGATCGTCTACCCCCCTAGACATTCTTCTGACAGGGGTAGCCCGGCGTAGCTCTCTCTTGTTTTGTGTCTCACTAGGTCATAGGATGATGTGAAACCATGTTGGTTCACAAGTTGGGGCACTATACGGCCCGGTTTCACCGTAACGGGGAGATTCCCCCTTATACAGGTCCATAACCTTTCGCTTCTAGGTTAGAGCGCATGCATGCGAGGGGGGGCACATGCAATCACCTATACCAATCTTGCACCACACTCACACACATATGCTAGGGACACATGCAAGTTTCCAGATGATTCCGACGTTCTCATGGACTTACTCCGGTGAAACCCTGATGATATGCGGGCCTCGGATCGTCTACCCCCCTAGACATTCTTCTGACAGGGGTAGCCCGGCGTAGCTCTCTCTTGTTTTGTGTCTCACTAGGTCATAGGATGATGTGAAACCATGTTGGTTCACAAGTTGGGGCACTATACGGCCCGGTTTCACCGTAACGGGGAGATTCCCCCTTATACAGGTCCATAACCTTTCGCTTCTAGGTTAGAGCGCATGCATGCGAGGGAGGCACATGCAATCACCTATACCAATCTTGCACCACACTCACACACATATGCTAGGGACACATGCAAGTTTTCAGATGATTCCGACGTTCTCGTGGACTTACTCCGGCGAAACCCTGATGATCTGCGGGCCTCGGATCGTCTACCCCCTAGACATTCTTCTGACACGGGTAGCCCGGCGTAGCTCTCTCTTGTTTTGTGTCTCACTAGGTCATAGGATGATGTGAAACCATGTTGGTTCACAAGTTGGGGCACTATACGGCCCGGTTTCACCGTGCGGGAGATTCCCCTTCTGAGTCCATAATCTTTCGCTTCTAGGTTAGAGCGCATGGATGCTAGGGGGGACACATGCAATCACCTATACAAACCTTGCACCGCACTCACACACATATGCTAGGAACACATGCAAGTTTTCAGATGATTCCGACGTTCTTGCGGACTTCCACCGGCGAAATCCTGATGATCTCCGGGCCTCGGATCGTCTACCTAATGGAAATGAAGTTCAGCATCCTCTAGAACCTTATGGTCTATTGCAAAGTTAGTGTTTCCATGGTCTGAATACTAACAAATAGGCAACAAAAAGTTAAATCATTTGAAAGAAAAAATAAAAAGAAAATTAGAAAATAGCATGAGACACATGGCAAAGGACAAAGCACACGACAAAGATGTCCTTTGTGGTGTGCGTAAATCAAACACACGGCAAGGTCCTTTGCCGTGTGTCTCTATCCAGACACACGGCAAAGAATTTTTCACCTTTAGCAAGGCTTTTATTACATATATGTTAGGTGATATTATTTCATAGGATCATGAGATCACACATATGATGATAGGTTATTGTGGTCTTGATCACTATATACATGCACCCCCGATTCGGCGTTCGTGGACTTCCTCGTGAAACCACGATGATCTGCGGGCCTCGGATCGTCTACCCCCTAGACATTCTTCCGTGGGGTAGCCCGGCGTAGATCTCTCTTGTCTTGTGTGACTAGGTCATAGGATGATGTGAAACCATGTTGGTTCACAAGTTGGGGCACTATACTGGCCGGTTTCACCATAACGGAGATTCCCCTTATCTGTGTCCATAACCTTTCGCTTCTAGGTTAGAGCGCATGCATGCGAGGGGGGGCACATGCAATCACCTATACCAATCTTGCACCACACTCACACACATATGCTAGGGACACATGCAAGTTTTCAGATGATTCCGACGTTCTCGTGGACTTACTCCGGCGAAACCCTGATGATCTACGGGCCTCGGATCGTCTACCCCCCTAGACATTCTTCTGACAGGGGTAGCCCGGCGTAGCTCTCTCTTGTTTTGTGTCTCACTAGGTCATAGGATGATGTGAAACCATGTTGGTTCACAAGGTGGGGAACTATACGGCCCGGTTTCACCGTAACGGGGAGATTCCCCCTTATACAGGTCCATAACCTTTCGCTTCTAGGTTAGAGCGCATGCATGCGAGGGGGGGCACATGCAATCTCCTATACCAACCTTGCACCACACTCACACACATATGCTAGGGACACATGCAAGTTTTCATATGATTCCGACGTTCTCGTGGACTTACTCCGGCGAAACCCTAATGATCTGCGGGCCTCGGATCGTCTACCCCCCTAGACATTCTTCTGACAGGGGTAGCCCGGCGTAGCTCTCTCTTGTCTTGTGTCTGACTAGGTCATAGGATGATGTGAAACCATGTTGGTTCACAAGCTGGGGCACTATACGGCCCGGTTTCACCGTAACGGGGAGATTCCCCCTTACACAGGTCCATAACCTTTAGCTTCTAGGTTAGAGCACATGCATGCGAGGGGGGGGGGCACATGCAATCACCTATACCAATCTTGCACCACACTCACACACATATGCTAGGGACACATGCAAGTTTTCAGATGATTCCGACGTTCTCGTGGACTTACTCCGGCGAAACCCTGATGATCTGCGGGCCTCGGATCGTCTACCCCCCTAGACATTCTTCTGACAGGGGTAGCCCGGCGTAGCTCTCTCTTGTCTTGTGTCTCACTAGGTCATAGGATGATGTGAAACCATGTTGGTTCACAAGTTGGGGCACTATACGGCCCGGTTTCACCGTAACGGGGAGATTCCCCCTTATCTGAGTCCATAACCTTTCGCTTCTAGGTTAGGCGCAAGCATGCGAGGGGGCACATGCAATCACCTATACCAACCTTGCACCACACTCACACACATATGCTAGGGACACATGCAAGTTTTCAGATGATTCCGGCGTTCTCGTGGACTTCCTCCGGCGAAACCCTGATGATCTGCGGGCCTCGGATCGTCTACCCCCTAGACATTCTTCTGACAGGGGTAGCTCTCTCTTGTTTTGTGTCTCACTAGGTCATAGGATGATGTGAAACCATGTTGGTTCACAAGTTGGGGCACTATCTGGCCGGTTTCACCGTAATGGGGAGATTCCCCTTATGTGTCCATAACCTTTCGCTTCTAGGTTAGGCGCATGCATGCGAGGGGCACATGCAATCACCTATACCAATCTTGCACCACACTCACACACATATGCTAGGGACACATGCAAGTTTTCGGATGATTTCGACGTTCGTGGACTTACTCCAGTGAAACCACGATGATATGCGGCCTCGGATCGTCTACCCCTAGACATTCTTCCGACAGGTAACCGGCGTAGCTCTCTCTTGTTTTGTGTCTCACTAGGTCATAGGATGATGTGAAACCATGTTGGTTCACAAGTTGGGGCACTATATCGTTCGGTTTCACCGTAACGGGAGATTCCCCTTATCTGAGTCCATAACCTTTCGCTTCTAGGTTAGGCGCATGCATGCGAGGGGGCATGCAATCACCTATACCAACCTTGCACCACACTCACACACATATGCTAGGGACACATGCAAGTTTTGAGATGATTCCGACGTTCGTGGACTTCCTCCGGTGAAACCCTGATGATCTGCGGGCCTCGGATCGTCTACCCCCCTAGACATTCTTCTGACAGGGGTAGCCCCGCGTAGCTCTCTCTTGTTTTGTGTCTCACTAGGTCATAGGATGATGTGAAACCATGTTGGTTCACAAGCTGGGGCACTATACTGCGGTTTCACCGTAACGGGAGATTCCCCTTATCTGTGTCCATAACCTTTCGCTTCTAGGTTAGGCGCATGCATGCGAGGGGGGCACATGCAATCACCTATACCAACCTTGCACCACACTCACACACATATGCTAGGGACACATGCAAGTTTTCGATGATTCCGTTCTCTGGACTTACTCGTGAAACCCTGATGATCTGCGGGCCTCGGATCGTCTACCCCCCTAGACATTCTTCTGACAGGGGTAGCCCGGCGTAGCTCTCTCTTGTTTTGTGTCTCACTAGGTCATAGGATGATGTGAAACCATGTTGGTTCACAAGTTGGGGCACTCTACGGCCCGGTTTCACCGTAACGGGGAGATTCCCCCTTATACAGGTCCATAACCTTTCGCTTCTAGGTTAGAGCGCATGCATGCGAGGGGGGGCACATGCAATCACCTATACCAATCTTGCACCACACTCACACACATATGCTAGGGACACATGCAAGTTTTCAGATGATTCCGACGTTCTCGTGGACTTACTCCGGCGAAACCCTGATGATCTGCGGGCCTCGGATCGTCTACCCCCCTAGACATTCTTCTGACAGGGGTAGCCCGACGTAGCTCTCTCTTGTTTTGTGTCTCACTAGGTCATAGGATGATGTGAAACCATGTTGGTTCACAAGTTGGGGCACTATACGGCCCGGTTTCACCGTAACGGGGAGATTCCCCCTTATACAGGTCCATAACCTTTCGCTTCTAGGTTAGAGCGCATGGATGCGAGGGGGGACACATGCAATCACCTATACCAACCTTGCACCACACTCACACACATATGCTAGGGACACATGCAAGTTTTCAGATGATTCCGACGTTCTTGCGGACTTCCACCGGCGAAACCCTAATGATCTGCGGCCCTCGGATCGTCTACCTAATGGAAATGAAGTTCAGCATCCTCTAGAACCTTATGGTCTATTGCAAAGTTAGTGTTTCCATGGTCTGAATACTAACAAATAGGCAACAAAAAGTTAAATCATTTGAAAGAAAAAATAAAAAGAAAATTAGAAAATAGCATGAGACACACGACAAAGGACAAAGCACACGGCAAAGATGTCCTTTGCTTGTGCCTGGGTCAATCAAACACACGGCAAGGTCCTTTGCGTGTGTCTCTATCCTGCACACACATCAAAGAATTTTTTTCACCTTTAGCAAGGCTTTTATTACATATATGTTAGGTGATATTATTTCATAGGATCATGAGATCACACATATGATGATAGGTTATTGTGGTCTTGATCACTATATACATGCACCCCCTGATTCCGACGTTCTCGTGGACTTACTCCGGCGAAACCCTGATGATCGGCGGGCCTCGGATCGTCTACCCCCTAGACATTCTTCTGACAGGGGTAGCCCGGCGTAGCTCTCTCTTGTCTTGTGTATGACTAGGTCATAGGATGATGTGAAACCATGTTGGTTCACAAGTTGGGGCACTATACGGCCCGGTTTCACCGTAACGGGGAGATTCCCCCTTATACAGGTCCATAACCTTTCGCTTCTAGGTTAGAGCGCATGCATGCGAGGGGGGGCACATGCAATCACCTATACCAACCTTGCACCACACTCACACACATATGCTAGGGACACATGCAAGTTTTCAGATGATTCCGACGTTCTCGTGGACTTACTTCGGCGAAACCCTGATGATCTGCGGGCCTCGGATCGACTACCCCCCTAGACATTCTTCTGACATGGGGAGCCCGGCGTAGCTCTCTCTTGTTTTGTGTCTCACTAGGTCATAGGATGATGTGAAACCATGTTGGTTCACAAGGTGGGGCACTATACGGCCCGGTTTCACCGTAGCGGAGATTCCCCTTATCTGAGGTCCATAACCTTTCGCTTCTAGGTTAGAGCGCATGCATGTGAGGAGGACACATGCAATCACCTATACCAACCTTGCACCACACTCACACACATATGCTAGGGACACATGCAAGTTTTCAGATGATTCCGACGTTCTCGTGGACTTACTCCGGCGAAACCCTGATGATCTGCGGGCCTCGGATCGTCTACCCCCCTAGACATTCTTCTGACAGGGGTAGCCCGGCGTAGCTCTCTCTTGTTTTGTGTCTCACTAGGTCATAGGATGATGTGAAACCATGTTGGTTCACAAGTTGGGGCACTATCTGCCCGATTTCAACGTAACGGGAGATTCCCCTTATCTGGTCCATAACCTTTCGCTTCTAGGTTAGTTAGAGCGCATGCATGCGAGGGGGCACATGCAATCACCTATACCAATCTTGCACCACACTCACACACATATGCTAGGGACACATGCAAGTTTTGATGATTCCAGCGTTCTTGCGGACTTCCACCGCAAAACCACGATCTGCGGGACTCGGACCGCCTACCCCCTAGACATTTTCGGTTAGAGCATGCATGCAAGTTCGTATAAGGGGACACATGCAAGTTTATGGTCTAGTGCAAAGTTCAGATTTCTATGGTCTCAATACTAACAAAAGCCAAGACAGATTTCACTTAAACATAAAATAAATACAAATGAAAGAAAAAATAATAAATTAGAAAATAGCAAAAAAAATAAGCCTGTCGTTTGTTTTCACAGGTACAGCAAAGCTCTTTTGCGTGTTCATACTGGTTGGCACTGCAACAAAGTCTGAGTCCATAACGGCCGGCCCGCCCCCCTTATCCTCTCCCACCTGACCCGCCCTCCCCACACCCGCCTCGATCCAGCGCCACCACCGCCCGTGCCGCTTGGCGCCACGCCGCCCTTGACAGCTGCCTCCTCCTCCACCAGTCCACCCCCACCCGCCTCCGCCCCATCCGCCCATCCGCCTCAGCCGTCCCTCCACCTCCGCCAATCACTGAGCTCAGCATGTGGCTCCACCTCCGGTCAGCCCCCTTCACCCACCTTGCCCGCCCCATCACCATCGGTATGTGTAGTATATGCATGTATGTGTAGCTAGGTAGTATGTATGTGTAGCTAGTATTTATGTGTATGTGTAGTATATGTATGTGTAGCTAGCTAGTATATATGTGTAGTATATGTATGTGTAGCTAGTATGTATGTGTGTGTGTAGCTAGTATGTATGTGTTGTATATATATGTATGTGTAGCTAGTATATATATGTATGTGTAGCTAGTATGTATGTGTATGTGTAGCTATTATATATATGTATGTGTAGCTAGTATGTATGTGTAGTATATATTTCTAGTATATATATAGCATGTATTTGTCCCATGTATTTTTTACATATATGTATAGTAGTATGTATATATGTTGTTTCATATATGCATGTGTATAGTAGTAATTTAGGAATTATGTGTAATTTTTTGGCATGTCTATAGTAGTAATTTAGTAATTTTTCTTCATGCAGGGGATATGTGTCGAGTCTGAGGGTGGGGTTGTCGACGGCGTAGGTCATTTTGCGGGAGGGTCGAGCATCTTCTTCACCTCTCGATCACGCTTCAAGGGTAAAAATCTATTCTCCTATCTTGCAAATACCTAGGGTTATTTTCGTGTGTAGATCACCGAGGCTGTCGCGTTACCTAGGCGTCTCTTCCCGGCCGTAAGGGTTACGCGGATAAATATGCATTAGTGGTCTCGCATATTATGAAGCGTAACTCTTACGGCATTTATCGGGACAGCCGGCGGATGCGTAGTTGGGTATGTTTTCCTTGTTCTACTCCAGTCCGAGATAGGATTTCGGCTGCGCCTCCCTGTTGTTCTCCGGATGCACATCCCTCTTGGCTTTTTGCCGAGACGTGTATCGGGAGAGCAGCGGGGAGGTGCTGCCGAAATTCTGTGTCGGATCGGGGTAGAGCAGGGAGAACATACTCAATCTACGGATCCGGCGGTTGATAGGACCCTCTTTACCTATTAGAGAGATAGGTGGATATATTTATGGCGTAAAATATATGTTTGCTAAAATTAACCGAACTAATACCGGATTTATTTATATGGCATGATTAATTGAAAGCATTATATATGTCGTTTTTGGTACTGATTAGAGGATGGAGAATGGATTGGATGTATGATGGCTATGTCGAGAAGTGGGACTTTACCTCGTAATGGCAAGAAAAGGCCGAGGACTTTGTGAACCGAATTTGCCGTCCCTAGCAGCATTGAAGAATTTTACCTTGTGCAAGATGCAAGAACCTGAATACACATTCAAGGATGATGTGAGTACTCACCGCTCATTACGGGTTCACACCATCCTATAAGACTTGGACATTCCATGGTGAAAAGTTAGCGAAACGTTCTAGGAGGAGTCACGGCGGGTTCAAAGCAGAGTCAGCCAAGGGGAGAATTTGATGCTGGTTTTGATAGGTGCATAGAAAACTTTGTGAATGCTAATGCGCCTGAAAGCCCTCATGTAGAGGCGGAGACTCCTCGGGAGGCGGAGACAAGTGAGGAGCCGGAGGAAAACACGGCAAAGTACTACGAGACTTTGTTTGCCTCACAGAGACCCCTTCATGCACATACAGATGTTACCCAACTGGATTCCATAGCTCGCCTTTTGGCCTTCAAGAGCCACAGGAACTTGACCAGAGAGGACTTTGATGATATGCTTGCCGTCGTTGGCAGCATTCAGCCGAAAGGTCACCTCTTGCCGAAGAACTTCTACTATTCGACCAAACTCCTCCGTGACCTTAAGATGTCATATGAGTCGATACACGCTTGTCCGAAGGGATGCATGCTATTCACAAAGGAGCATGCTAAGACAAATTATTGTATCCGCTGCAAATCCTCTAGGTACTTTGAGGTCGATCCCGATGGTGATGGTCAGAAGAGGCCGACCGGGGTTTCCCAAAACATTCTTCGGTATCTTCCAATCATACCGAGGCTCCAGCGACTCTTCATGACCGAGGATACTGCCTAGCAGATGAAGTGGGCAGTAGAAGGGAACAGATACCTCGACAAGATGATACATCCGTTGGATGGTAGTGCATGGAAGAACTGGTAACTGGTGGTTCAAAAGATGTCAGGGGGAAGCAGCCTACTAGTGCTACTGCTAGTGCTCCACCGCACTTCCACGGTGGCGGGCGTGGAGGCGTCGAGACTCCTAGTCCCCTCCGGTCTTCGAGGAGGAGGCGAGCGGGAGCAGGAGGCGAGGAGAAGGAGGGAGGACGAGGAGGAGGAGGAGGAGCCGGCGTCGAGGAGGATGAGGGCCTCGGATTCTCACGAGGAGGAGCAGGAGTAGCGGAGGATGAGGATGAGGGGTTGGGGTCTTTACCCTCGAGCTTGACACGTCCTTGAGGTGGGCGCCTCGAGGATGAGACAGTACCTTGAGTCTGTGGCCATGGACCCGAGCACAGTGCCACGGGAGAAGGCTCCATATCGGCGTGGGGTTTCGAGACTCCCGACCTACCTTATACCTATCACGGACAAGGTACTCGTGCCCGGGTCGAGGTACATGATTTGACCCTAAACCATACATTGTAATTTTTATCACATACTAACCTTGTCCTTTTCATTTTGCGGTGCCTTTTATATGAGGATGGGATCAAGCCATATCGTGGCTACTCAAGCATCCTTGGAGCCTTGGTTAGAAAGTATTTTCTGGGATTGTCACTCTCCCAAATGGTTCAAAGGATGTGGCTTGGACTTGGAAGCATTACCACTATGCGAAGATCCCGAAAAAGTACACCACCATCGCGGAGAAGGTTCAGGTTTTTCGGTAAGTTTGTTTTGCTTGTCATAATTCAATCGCCTTGAGGATGAAATACACTTGAACTCGTGGCTTGTCATAATTCAATCGCCTTTGACCCCCCTTTTTTCCCTATGTGCATACTTGTAGAAGTTCTTCGACATGGACAGGACGCGCAAAAGGGAGTGTTTGATGATTGTTCACGAGCTTGCCAAGAGGAAGGTGCAAGACATGCACTACGAGGCACGCGTGAACTGCGTTCGCAACTGGTTCGGCGATCGCAAGATTTGGATGAACAAGAGCCAAGCCCGGGAGATGCTCTTCGAGCCTTATTGATTTCTTGACCTTATTCTATTTTCTATTGTACTAATACGTGTGTCTTGTGGAAGTAGAACCCTCCTCAGTTCGTGGGTAATGACGAGCGGTGCTTCACGGCAATGGTAGCGTGGTGGACACACCCCAATTACCTCCAGAAACACGCCGATGCAAAGAAGCGGCGAGAGGAGATGGGGGGTGGATCACACCGCCAAGGCAGCATCCCCCTCGCCCTTCTTAGGCAAAAAGAGGTGAGAAAATGCTTTATTTGTTCTTGCTTGTAATTTTATTCTTTACTTCGCCCTTTGGAGTCCCCCTTCACTTAACTTCGTGATCTTTTGTGCAGAAAATAAAGACAGGTCAAGAGCCGTCCGTGTTTGCCGTTTGGAAGAAGACACGCACGTTGGATGAGCCTAGGCAGGAGCCTATGGATGAACAGGGAGCCAGGCTCGGGTGAGAAGTACCACGAGAAGTACAAGGAGGTGCATGGAGAAGATTCTAACCCTGAGACCGCCCCTTCGACCCGAGGTCGCCGTCTTTGGCGGAGAAGGCGGAAGAATGGTCGCTATGGATCGGTCACGGGTTCGTCGACCCTAAGACCATCCCATCTATGCGCCAGTCGGCGTGGTAGGGAATGACCAGCTGCTATAGAGACCATACGGCCTTGATTTGTAGCTCTCGGCGATTCTGGTATGTTCTTCCTCGGTCATCTATGTTTTACTACATGTTTTGTGTTGCAATGATCATCTAATCGTGGCGACACGACGCAGAGGAGATGGCCGTGATAGGCACGCAGAGAGGCGGCGGCAAGCAGAATGGAAGCAGCAGATGGCCCATCGCGGGGGTTCTTTGGAGCAACAGGCGGATGATGCGGTGGATGACACACAAATGCTCATCAATTCTCAACAGGACTCTTCCTCCTCCTTTTGCCTTCTCGTGGGTAAGTGCTCAAGTGTCTTATTGTCCAATGCTCGCAATTTTCAATCTTGCCTTATTGTCTAATGCTCACAATTTCCAATCTGCGGATGGACGATGCGATGTGCCGCTTTGGTGGGTCCGCCGGTGGATCGAACAACCAGCGCCGTCTTTCACCGTCAACAATCCGTCGGTCGTCCGGAGGCTGAATCAGAGTCCTCCAAGTTTGTTTTCTTATACTTGTCAAATTTATCCATGCCATCGCATTTGTAGAAATTTTAGCCATGATATGACACTTGTAGAAATTTTAGCCTTGTCATGATACTTATAGAAAATTTAGAAATTCCATGACACTTGTAGGAAATTTAGCCTTCCATGATACTTATAGCAAATTTAGCAATTCCATGACACTTGTAGATAATTCTATGCCATTGTCAAAATTTTAGCCATGCTATGACACTTGTAGAAATTTTAGCCTTGCCATGACACTTATAGAAATTCTAGACTTGCCATGGGACTTGTAGATATTCGTGATTTTACTTGTCATATTGATGTAATTTGCCATGAGACTCGTCAAAATCCCATGTTATTTCCATTTCCATCAACTTGCCTAGAAACTTGTACATATTGATGATTTTACTTCTCATATTTATGTGCTTGTCTTGAACTTGTAGGATCTCACGATGGAGCATGAGCTTTTGGAGCACTCGGAGTTGATGATCTTGTAATATTTGTCTAGTTTAGGTCTTATAACTTGTTGGTTATGCACTTGGTAGTATTTGACACTTGTGGCATGACCTTGTGGCAAGAATAAACACTAGCATTTGACAATTGTAATATTTGTGAAATCTCTTGCTTTCGTGGTGATGATGTTTGCTAGTGTTGATGATGCATTTTGGTGTTGGTGATGATTATATTGTTGTTGTTGATGAGTATATTATTGTTGTTGATGAGTATATTATTTTTGTTGATGACCTGTAGATCATATATATATTATGTTTTGAATTGCAGGAAATGACTGGAAACAGGAAAAAAATTGAAAAATGACAGCTCCTTTGCCGTGTGTATACACACGGCAAAGGGACAAATGGTCACTTTGCAGGTGTATACACCGGCAAAGAAGCTGCGTGTGAGCCACTGTGCACCCCTAGGCAATGTCACAGGGGCCTTTGCCTGTGCGGTCTTGCGATGAACCACGGAAGGGAGAACGTTGCGTGTGTCCCCCCGGCACACGGCAAAGGAATGAGAACGTTGCGTGTGTCAACCCTAACGAGCATACGGCAAAGAGCACACACGGCAACAAGAAAGCACACGGCAACGATGACCAACACGGCAAAGGTTCGGGCACACGGCAAAGACACAGGACACGGCAAAGAGGAGGCACGGCGAAGAACGAACACACAGAAAGCGTCATCACACACGGCAAAGGAGGAACATGGCAAAGATGTCGGCTCGTTGCAGACGGAACCGTCAAGTACTTTACTTTGCCGTGTCGATCACGATAAACACCGGCAAAGGCTTTGCCGTGTTCCGGGCGCAGAGACACACGACAAAGAGCCTTTGTCGTGGCTGCCGTTGCCGTGTGGCTTTTGCCGTGTGCATGCACACGGCAAAGGCTTTGCCGAGTTCCGTGGGGGCTTTGCCGTGTCTTTTTACCACACGGCAAAGAGCCTGTGTGCCGTAGTGTCGGAGGCCACATTGTGAGCATTAAAAGGCGAAAGCTTAACACATCGTCACACCCGTTTGTCTGTTTATAGCACAAGGACCCTCGGAATTCTTACTAGTATAACACAACTTTAAAAAAAACAGATCACTCGAGGATCCAATGTTTTATTGTTGAGTTTACGTTTTTCTGCGGGAACCATATCATTTCACTAATAAACATATGATGTTTGATAGCATCTTATATTGCTTGTTTAGCGCTTTGTTAGCATAATAAGATGATCCCTCATTTAAATATCAAGATAACAATGTGTTCTTCCTTTAGTATGCACCGATTATGTTTTCGTCGCTCCAAGACATCACGTGATGATCGGGTGTTCTTGGATCCACGACCATATTTCGGGTGTAAAACAGTTACACACGCGAATACTAAGGTTCTAACTTGGCGATCCTAGCATGTACAGACATGGCCTCGGAACACGGACCGAAAGGTTAAGCATGAGTCATATAGTTGATATGCTGCCCATTTGATGCTCGCCTTTGAAGCTATACCGACTCACGTGATGATCGGACTTGGTGTAGTGGATTTGGTTCATGTAATCACCAAAAAGGCACGAGGGATGTCGTTTTTGAGTGGGAGTTCATTCGTAATATAGATTAGGTGAACTCAATCTATCATACTCTTAGTATAAACTTTACAAATTCTGTTGTAGATGGCCCCACCTGCTTTTAATTTCAATGTGTTCATGGAGAAAGAGAAACTAGCAACGAACGGTAGCAACTTTACCGAATGGGCCATGAATTTGAGGATTCTCCTCTCTGCTGCACAAAAGCAATATGTGCTAGAAGCGCCGTTAGGCCCCCCACCTTTTGATGATGCCCCTGACGAGGAGAAGAATGTCTATCAGACTCGTCAGGAGGACCACAACTTAGTTCATTGCGGCATATTGTATGGGCTAGAGCCGGAACTTCGAAAGCGTTTCGAAAACGGCAATGCATTTGATACAATGGGTGAGTTGAAAATGATTTTTACACACATGCTGTCAGAGAGCTACAACTTGAGAAAAGTTCTTTAGCTGCATGATGGAAGAGCACACTCCGTTAGTGAGCATGTACTCAAGATGTTGGGTTCTGCCGATAAGCTTGTGTCCTTGGGAATATCGATTCCCATTGACTTAGGCATCCATCGTGTTCTGCGTCTCGCCATCTAGCTATAAGAGCTTCGTGATGAACTATAATATGCAAGGCATGAAGAAGTCTCTCCCGAGCTTACATCAATGCTTAAAACCGCTGAGTGGAGATCAAAAGGAACATCAAGTGTTGATGATCAATAGGAACACTGGTTTCAAGAAAGACAAGAAGGGAAAACGGAAGGAAGTAAGGCGGCAAGCCTATTGCCGTCTGAAAAAGAAACCCGAGTTGGACCTAAGTCTGATTCCGAGTGCTACTATTGTAAGGGGACTGGCCACTGGAAGCGCAACTGCCCCAAGTATCTGGCAGACAAGAAGGCCGGCAAGGCAAACAAAGGTATATATGATATACATGTTATTGATGTGTACTTGACTAGTGCTCGCAGTAGCACCTGGGTATTTGATACCGGTTCAGTTGCTAATATTTGTAACTCGAATCAGGGGCTGCGGAACAAGCGACCGCTAGCAAGGGGTGAGGTCAAGATGCGTGTCGGCAATGGATCAAGCGTTGATGTGATCGCCATCGGAACGCTGCCTCTCCACTTGCCTTTGGGATTAGTTATAAACTTGAATAAATGTTATCTGGTGCCTGCACTGAGCATGAACATTGTATCTGGATCGTGTTTGATGCGAAGTGGTTATTCATTTAAATCCGAGAACAATGGTTGTTCCATTTATATGAATGAAATCTTTTATGGTCATGCACCGATGATGAATGGTTTATTTCTATTAGATCTCGATGATAATGTTACACATATTCATAATGTTGATGCTAAAAGGATTAAACTTAATGATGATATATCCGCATATATGTGGCACTGCCGTCATATTGGCGTTAAACGCATGAAGAAGCTCCATTCGGATGGACTTTTGGAATCACTTGATGAATCATTTGATACATGTGAGCCATGCCTTATGGGCAAGATGACTAGAACGCCGTTTTCCGGTTCAATGGAACGGGCGACAGATTTATTGGAAATCATACATTCTGATGTATGTGGTCCAATGAGTGTATTGGAGCGAGGTGGATATCGTTATTTTGTTACTTTCACGGATGATTTGAGTAGATACGGTTATATCTACTTGATGAAACACAAGTCTGAAACCTTTGAAAAGTTCAAGAAATTTCAGAATGAAGTGGAAAATCATCGTAACAGAAAGATCAAATTTCTACGGTCCGACCGTGGAGGTGAGTATCTAAGTTACGAGTTTAGCACTCACATGAAAGAGTGTGGAATTGTTTCACAACTCACACTGCGGAACACCACAAATAAATGGTGTCGGAACGTCGAATCGTACTTTATTAGATATGGTTCGATCTATGATGTCTCCGACGGACTTGCCGTTGTCATTTTGGGTTATGCACTAGAAAGCTGCATTCACTTTAAATTGGGCACCATCTAAATCCGTTGAAAAGACACCGTATGAATTGTGGTTTGGAAACAAACCTAAGCATCATTTCTTAAAGTTTGGGGATGCGATGTTTATGTGAAGAAACTTCAACCGGATAAACTCGAACCCAAAGCGGAAAAATCGTCTTCATAGGATACCCTAAAGAAACTATTGGGTATTCCTTCTATCAGATCCGAGGGCAAGGTTTTTGTTGCCAGAATGGATCCTTTCTAGAGAAAGAGTTTCTCGCGAAAGGTGTGAGTAGTCGGAAGGTAGAACTCAAGCGGTTGTGGAACCTTCTCTTCAAAGTATGGCGAGTAGCGCGGCCGGAAGTTGTTCGAGTTGGCTCCACTGTTGAAGAGGAACTAATGATAATGATCATGAAACTCCGAAAGAGTACTGCCAAACCTCGCAGTCAAAGCAGACGCGGCGTCCTCGAGCGGAAATCTGTCATGAATTTCAGGGTTGATGAAAATGATGACCCTTCGACGTATGAAGAAGCGATGATGAGCCCGGATTCCAACAAATGGTTAGAAGCCATGAAATCCGAGATGGAATCCATGTATGAAAATCAAGTTTGGAACTTGGTGGAATTACCTCACGACCGAAAGGCCGTGGAGAACAAATGGATTTTCAAAAGGAAAACTGATGTTGATGGTAATGTGACCGTCTATAAAGCTCGACTTGTCGCAAAGGGGTTTCGACAAATTCAAGGAGTTGACTACGATGAGACTTTCTCTCCCGTAGCGATGCTAAAGTCAGTTAGGATTATGTTAGCAATTGCTGCATATTTCGATTATGAGATATGGCAGATGGATGTCAAAACCGCGTTTCTCAATGGTAATATTGAAGAAGATTTGTATATGATACAACCAAAGGGTTTTGTCGATCCTAAGGATGCTAACAAGGTGTGCAAGCTTCAGCGATCCATCTATGGATTGAAGCAAGCATCACGAAGTTGGAATCTCCGCTTTGATGAGGTGATCAAAGAGTTTGGATTTGTCCAAACTTATGGAGAAGCTTGTATTTACAAGAAAGTGAGTGGGAGCAATGTGGCATTTCTGATATTATATGTGGATGACATATTATTGATCGGAAATGATATAGATATTTTAAACAGTGTTAAAAGTTATCTAAACTGCAAATTTTCAATGAAGGACCTAGGTGAAGCGTCATACATATTAGGCATAAAGATCTATAGAGATAGATCTAGGCGCCTAATAGGGCTATGGCAAAGTACATACCTTGATAAGATTTTAAAGAAGTTTAAAATGGACGGAAGTAAGAAGGGGTTCTTACCTATGTTGCAAGGCAAGACATTGAGTAAGACTCAAAATCCGGCTTCGGCGGAAGAAAGAGAGATAATGGACAAAGTGTAGGGATTCGTAGCATGGAAAACAAAAATTTTCTATCGCATACAAAAAAACAAGCCAAGATCTATCTACTAGATTGTAGCAACGAGTCGATGGAATAACTTACCCTCGAGGATTCCAAAGTGTTTAACGAGAGCAGATTCTCGTGGGTGATGTAGTCGTACTATTCCCGATCTCAAGATCGTGTAGACGATCCTTCCGCTGCGTTAAAGCGGCCTTCATGATCGGTCTGCGTTCGATGCAGGAAGTAGAGGAGATTCGGCAATGGAGGTTGTAGCACTCTCCTCGCGATTCTGGCAACAACAGTGGTACCAAGTAGAGGGAGATCTCGAAGGCTTCGCCTTAAGCCGAGCGAGTATGGTGGAGTATGAGAGAGATCCTCGGTCTAGGGTTTAGACACACCAATTAGAAGGCTCTAATCCGGAGGCTAGGGCAATTAGAAGCTCTAAACCAACGGCTCTAAACCGGAGGCTAGGGCTAGGGTTTAGATTTAGAGGATAGGAACTTGTGTGTCTAGAGGAGGAGCCTGCCCCTCCTTTTATAGGTGGAGGGCCGCGCAAGGGGAGGAGTCCCTCCCCAATTCGGCTTGGAGGTGGGCCGCCGGTTGGAGGAGGGAACTCCTCCCCAACTCGGTTTCCCACACTTTCCTCTTTCCCTCTTTCCAATTTTAGCCGTTTGACTTTTCAAACTTGCTATTTGACTTTTCAATTTAGGATTCAATTTAATCATTTATTCGGAACAGCGAGAACACTTAGTACATGATGCAATCATTCCAATATGCAATGACACATTCATGTACCCTTCCCCTCGGAGTCTGACATTCCGGAACCTTCTAGAACATTCCCGATGAAAACACCGGAATCATTCCCGAACTCCGAAACGGGACTTTCCTTATATGAATCTTATTCTCCGGACCAATCCGGATCACCTCGTGATATCCCGGATCCCATCCGAGACTCCGAACAACATTCGGTCTCTTTCTCATAATACCATAACTACTCAAACAACGTCGAATCCTTAAGTGTGTCTCCCTACGGTTCGTGAATTATGGGGACATGATCGAGACACTTCTCCGAACAATAACCAATAGAGGAATCTGGAAATTCATATGGCTCCCACATATTTCTACGATTACTTTGCGATCGAATGAACCACTTACATACGATACCAATTTCCCTTTGTCTCACGATAGTTTACTTATCCGAGGTTATGATCGTCGGTGTAACATCCCTAAATTCATGTTCCAAAACTCATTCATATAATCCTTGCATTCATCATCATTTAGGGATTTTCTCAAAATCATTTCAGAAAAACAGAAGCATTTGATGTCATGATTTTATGTGGATAGATTTAATTCAAAAGACCAACACCATTTGAAACTTGAATGTTTAGGAACTTGTTTGCTTGCCCCATTGTTGGAAAGGTTTAGGAGAGAAGGGTTAACCAAAGTTTCAAATTTAGGAAGAAATTCAAAATCCCTTTTTCAAACATTTTCAAAACAGATGCAAAGCCACTGTTGTTTGAAATCCAAGTTTGACCAAGCCATTGCAAGGTAGCCCCACGAGTTTTGACCTATTCTGAGACCAATTCACCCGTGCAAAACCCCAGGAGAATTTGAATTCAAATTGTATTTGAAACCATTTGAAAACCTAATCAGAAAATCGAATTAGAAAAGAAAAAGGACTAAACAAAGGAAAAGGGCCGAGCGCTAGGTTTTTGGCCCAGCAGAAGATCGAGCCCAACTAGCCCACCGGGGATTTTCTTTTTCTTTTCTCACGCGCGAGCACACCTTGTATGGGCTGTAATGACCCCACCCATTTCGACACATCGGCGAGCGGGCCCATCACGCTGTCATCGTCTTCCCCAAACCACGCCCGCGACCACGTCGCCGCTACAGTCACTGCCGGTAATGGCGCGGCTTAATTGGGCATTAAAACACGTGCGTTTCCTGTCGAGGCACCGGCTATAAGATCCCCACCTCCTCGCATTCATTTTCCCCCAGTCAATTCCACACTCACGCCACCAGGCTGCCCACGACTCGCTCGAGACCGCCGCAGACAGAGCCAACTCCGGCGATCGATTCAGGTGAGCCCCGTGCGCCCCTTCCCTTCTGGTTTGTTCGAGACACTTCGTAATCATCCTGCGCACTTCCTAACCACATCAGATCATCCCGTACTGCCCCAGGTCGCCGTATTCACTCGACGCCGCAAGCACCTGACGACCACCCCAACTCCGGCGACCAATCTCAGTAAGTCACGTGCACCCCTTGCTTTCTCCTTCACCCGAGCGTGTTCGCAATTGTCCTGCGCATCTCCTAAACCCGCTGGTTTGTGTTAGGGCGGCGCGGAACCTCGGCAACTACTCCGACAACCTCCACCCGACGCCAGACACAACTCCGACGAGATTCAGAGCCCATCTCCGAGCGCCCCTCCGCAAGCCAGGACTACGTTGAGCTTCAGCAGCCTCCGGCGGACCTGGTAAGATCCTTCTCCCTCTCGCGGACGATGTAGAACGCCGGCGCCGCCGTAGTCAGACGCGCCGCCAGATCGTGGCTGGATGGTTTGATCCGTTGGATCTGCATCAGAGGGCTAGGATATATCTTGGTCGAAGGGGTACGCGCGCATCTGAGCCGCCAGATCCCACTTTGATCGTGCGGTCCACGGAGCGCGATCCGCGTGAACCGGTACGCGCCAGTGAGGTTGTGACGCGTGGCAAGGTTAAATTCAAAAACAGAATTTAAAACCTGATTTAGATCCAAACTTCAAACTACTATAACTTTTGAATGCCACGTTAGAATTTTACAAACTTTATACCGTTGAATTCAGTGAAACAAAACCTTTCTGAATATCCAATTTGTTTAACAAATAGTAACCATTAAAAAGACTTTATTTGTGGAATCATGTTTAAAGCTATTTTGAGTATAGATTTGTTTTGGTAATTAGTTTTAATGTAAATAAGTTTGTTTTGGCAAATTTGGTGTCCTGTTATGTTTCAGTATCATGCACATGCTTGGTAGAATTTCAAAAATCACCACTTAGTAAATTCTTGCATACATGTATTCATATTATTTTTTGATTGTATAAAATTGTGTGTAAATGTATGCTAAAAAATTTGTGTAGATTTTGCTAGTGATTGCGATGAGTGCTACTCTCCCCACTACCAAGGCAAGTGATATTTTCATATTTCTATCCTATGTTTTGTACTAGCATTAGATATTTTGCTAAGTCTTGCATGCTATTTTGTCTAATGCTAAGTTGGGAAATCCTATGTAGTGTAAAATTGTAGAATTGTTAAGAAATATTCTAAGTTAAGTTATCTTACTATGCTTAGCCTAGCTATATAGCAAACAAGGGTTGGTAAAAATCTACACTTACCTTTATGAAAATATTCTTAAGTCATGAGACTTATACTTTCCTAATAAAACCACTAAGTCAAATGAACCTCCTGGGTGGAATGGGAAGAATGGGTTATGTTGAGTGGTTACACAAGGCCATGGACTTGGGTTGTGTATCTCACTTGTGGTAAGCCACCCAGGAACAAAGGGATTTGGAGGCCAAGTGTTGAGAAAGCTTACAGTGCAACCACTTGGCAATATGGGCTCTGCCTTGATCATATAGGTTGCTAGAACTTAGTCATTTGGACAGTTGGTGGTAGTTGGGATGATAGGTTGGAGCGCGTCCATTTGACTAAGGAAAGGCTTCTGAAAGTTCCTGTCTTGGGAAACCAAGTCTGGTGGGGAAAGTGCACAACCTCTGCAGATGGAAAACCTAAGTACTTAGCCTAGTCCAAGGAAATGGACACTTTGAGCATCAAGACATGGAAGCTACAAGAATCTCATCACTCCAACTTCTAAGTAAAATTTGTGGGTGAACAAGGGTGAAGGACCCCAATGTCTATTGGTGGATTCTTGGGAATGTTTTGACAAAGAAAAACTTAGTGATTTCAACTAATAGGTAAAAACTATTTTCAAGCAAAGCAAGCCAAGCTACACTTAGCCAAATTGCATATAGTAATATAGTCCACTTAAAATATACTAAGGTATCACTTGCCAATACTATTCCAAAGTATTGACCTTACATGGTCAGTAACTTGTGATGTTGCAGTTACTCGATGATGAGTAGGAGTCATGAGTCAACACACAACAGTCTTGCCTGTGGCACATGAAGATGAAGACTTATGTTTATTTACTTATTCCTTAAACTCTTGTATTAGGCCTATGGCCCTGAGTTGTAAAAGACTATGTTTTATCTCTGGAATGAATGTAATAAACGACCTTTGTATCTGTGTACTTCATCTTAAACTGTGGATGCTAGCATTGTTCCAGGGACTAGCATTGCAATCACAGGGATCCTTTCCTTTATAAAGGAGGGGTCTAACAGATGGTATCAGAGCACTGTGTTGCCTGTAGGATTATGACCCTAGGATTTGAAAACCACTAAGGAAAAATTTTCAACTACTTCTACACTTGTATATTCTTCTCGTAAAACTTTTCTAATCTTTTCATTCTCAACTCCATTTGTAGATGAACTCCATCAACGAAGCCGTGAAGAAAGGACCACTCATGACCATGACCTTGGAGTGTGAAACTAAGTTTCCCAATATACTCAAGGACCTCATGGTGGCAATGGAAGCACATGGTGCAGCTGTGTACAAGGGCTTTCCAGTGGTGGATGAAGGAGGGGAGTATTGGTGGGTGCAACTTCACTTGTACAAAAACAAGGAAGACAACCACAAAGAAAAGGGATTCTGCATGTACACCAACACTATAATGCACACTACATTCTTTGAGTTAGCCAGAGATGCAGCTTGGAGGACTATCAAAGAATTAAGTGCTAGAGTCAAGTGCAGAATGCTCAACCTCCAAAAGGACTTAGAGAAAGAGAAGGAACTTACCCAAGAGTTGGAAGCCACCAACCAAGAGTTAAGGGGGGATATAATAGACTTAGTGATGGAATCATGTGAACAAGATAGGTGGATTGCCTCTAGGAACATTGTGATAGCCACCAGATCCAGTGAGATAGGCCTATAAGCACACTTTGTTAGCGGACCACCATCTATCACCTTATATTCCAAAAATGAAACCTTAAATAAATTGGACCTTGTTTGATGTAATGGATTTATGTGTGCATGACTTGTGTGATATTTGTGCTCCATGGTTATGTATGAGATGTTTGTCTTGTATTTATCTTAAATTGTGTTGTTCTAACTTTTCAATCTTATAAATAGATGCCTATTACCATCAGCACCGTTGAGGAGCTCCAGGTTACCCGTTTCGGACCTCGTATCATTGAGCTTACCACTTTGCTCGATCTCCCTCTTCCCACCATCACGGTGTACCCACTCACCAAGTTCGAGAGGAAGGACCTCTGGGGCTTCAAGGTGAACCAGCCAGGCCTTTGGCCGAGCACTCTACAGAGGCCATCGTCTTCAAGCTGATGCACGACGACAAGGAGAGAGGCATGGAGGTAGTCATGCAGGACTTGATAGGACGTTTGTTAGGCCATCACTCCCGACAGGTTAGGGGAACTCACTTCCACGTCTTCGGAAGGCGTGATGTTGATGGAGAGTCCATTGACTTTGAGGACGACTCGAGGGACGCGGCAGAGCCGATACGTCTCTATCTCCAGGACTTAGAGACTCTCCTCAGGCACGTGGACACGGATAGGACGAACGTCATGCTTGGGAATGACGAAGCTTGAGTACAGCGAGAAGGACAAGCTTTTCGCACAGCAGGATGAGATGATCAAGGAAATGGAGACAAAGTTCGAGGCCCAGGACCGCAAGTTCAAGAGTCAGGAGAAATGCGTCCAGGATAGGAACAAGAAGATCCGGGACATGACCGAGGAACTGAAGTCCAAGGATTTCGAGCTTGAGCAGCAGCAGATGGTTATTGAGAGACTTCGCTCCTAGAAGAGGTCTCTCAAGGCCAAAGTCGATTCCTTGACCACTACGATTGAGGAGAACAAGACCGCGATGGAGAACGCAGGTCTTACCTTCGTCGAGGAGGAGATTGTTGCTGATGAGTAGACTTGACTACTCGTTTATCTTTCATATTCGTACTTGTTATTGGGAACTTATTATTGGACCATCCGACATGTGGATGGCTTGCCACTTGTGTGTTTTACTTCATGAACTTATTATGTGGTTGTTGAACTTTTATCCTTATGTTTCTTGCTATGTGTTTGCTTATGATGTATTGTGCATAAAACATCTATGGGTATCTCATTCTTATCTATTTGAACAAACCACAGATGCCTCCTCGTCGCGCAAACCCCAACCCCAACAACATCACCCCGGAAATGCAACAAATGATGAATGCGCAAACACAGCTTATGCAAATGATGACAACATTCATTCAAAACCAGAACAACAACAACAACCCCAATAACAACAACAACAACCCCAACAACAACAACCCCAATAACAACAACAACAACAACAACCCTCCGGGTTTTGATATGCTCACCAGATTTCTGCGTTTGAGGCCAGCAAAGTTTTCGGGAACAACTGATCCCATGGTAGCCAATGACTGGCTACGTTCTGTGAACAAGGACTTAGTGACCGTGGGTTGCACGGATGCTGAAAAAGTCAGGTTCGCATCACATCTGTTGGAAGGACCAGCCGCCACATGGTGGGACAACTTCCAAATCACCACTCCTATTGATGAGGTGACTTGGGCTAGCTTTGAGGATGGCTTTCGCACTGCTCATATCTCATCAGGAATGATGAGTCTAAAAAAGAAGGAGTTTCACAACCTGAAGCAGCGCCACCGTAGCGTGGCGGAATACATAGAAGAGTTCAACAATCTGGCGCGCTATGCACCGGATGAGGTTGACACAGATGCCAAAAGAAAGGAAAAGTTTCTGGAAGGCTTGAATGATGAGTTGAATTGCAGTTGTCAGTGGCATATGTTCCAACTTATCAGTCTCTGTGTGACAAGGCTGCTATTTTGGAGAATAAAATGAAGCAAGTCGAGAGTAGGAAGAGAAAACACTCCGACAAGCACGGCTCGGGATCGTCTCACAAACGATCTCACTATGATGACAGTGGCAGCTCAGGATCCCATAAGCATGGGAAATTCAACAAGCACCATAACCACAACCGTCATGACAACAAGCATCATCGCAGTCATGACAATGACAAGTATAAGAACCACAAGAGTGTACATAAGAGCCACCACAGTGGGAATGGTAGTGGAAGTGGAAGTCAGCATGTTAAAAAGGACATCAGTCAGGTTGAGTGCTTCAAATGCAAGAAGCTGGGGCATTATGCTAATGAGTGCCCTGAGAAGAAAGTGGAAGGACCTAACAAGCCAAATCCTTTCCAGAAAGGACAGGTTAACCACATCAATGTGGAGGAGGTCTATGAAGAGCCTGATGCCGTTGCTGGTAAGTTCAGACTCAATTCCATTCCAGCATTTGTACTCTTTGACACTGGTGCATCTCATTCATTCATATCAAAAGCATTTGTTGATAGAAATTGGTTTGCATCTGAAAACATTGGGTGTCAAATAAAAGTTAGTTCTCCGGGTGGAGACATGATAGTAAGTCTTGGATGCCGGGATCTTGTCACAGAGTTTGGAAAACATAAGTTTCCAGTAAGCCTGATAATCCTAGATTCCCAAGGACTAGACGTAATTTTGGGAATGGATTGGATGGCTAAGTATGAAGGAATACTAGATTGTGCCAATCGCATGCTTGCACTCACAACCCCGAAGGAAAAGAATAAAATTCAAGTCGAACTTTGAATCCAAAGGAAGTAAGCTGAATTCTCTTAAGGGGTTAGCATGGACAAGGTGCCAATTGTGTGAGTATCCGGATGTATTTCCGGAAGAATTACCAGAATGCCACCAGATAGAGATGTGGAGTTTCGATAGATTTGGTACCAGTTACGGACCAATAGCTAAGAGACCGTACAAAATGTCAGTTGATGAACTGAAAGAGCTCAAGAAGCAGCTAGGAGAACAATTGCAGAAAGGGTTTATTCAACCAAGTTCTTCATCTTGGGGAGCCCCAGTATTGTTCGTGGATAAGAAGGATAGAACACAAAGATTATGTATTGACTACCGTTCTCTCAACGAGGTAACCATCAAGAACAAATATCCTTTGCCAAGAATCAACGATTTGTTTGATCAGCTAGAAGGAGCATGTGTGTTCTCGAAGATTGATCTCCGGTCGGGATATTTTCAACTCAAGATAAGAGAGCAAGACATACCTAAGACCGCGTTCACCACGAGATATGGATTGTATGAGTACACTGTGATGCCTTTTGTTTTAACCAACGCTCCAGCATACTTCATGAATATGATGAACAAGGTATTCATGGAATTCCTAGACAAGTTCGTTGTCGTTTTCATAGATGACATCTTGGTCTACTCCAAGAGCAAGGAAGAACATGAAAGACACCTACGTTTGATACTTGAGAAACTGAGGGAACATAAACTTTTTGCCAAATTCAGCAAGTGTGAGTTCTAGTTAGAGGAAGTTGGTTTTCTTGGTCATGTTATGACAAAGGATGGTGTAGCAGTTGATCCTGCTAAGGTTTCAGCTGTGACGGAATGGGAATCTCCCAAGAATGTGAAAGAAGTTCGTAGTTTCCTCGGCTTAGCAGGTTACTACAGAAGGTTCATTGAAAATTTCTCGAAGGTTGCTAAGCCAATGACATAATTGTTAAAGAAGGACAAGAAATTTGCTTGGACTGAAGGTTGTGAAGTCAGCTTCCAAGAATTGAAGAAGAGACTTGTAACAGCACTAGTGCTATGTCTGCCAGATTTGGAAAAGGATTTCCAAGTATATTGTGATGCGTCTCATCAAGGTTTGGGTGCCGTACTTATGCAAGATGGTAAAGTCGTAGCCTATGCTTCGAGACAACTCAAAACTCATGAAGTAAATTATCCTACTCATGATTTGGAGTTAGACTCTGTCGTCCATGCACTCAAAACATGGAGACACTACCTTTTGGGTAAGCGGTGTGAAGTGTTCACCGATCATAAGAGCTTGAAGTATATCTTCACCCAGAAAGAAATCAACATGAGACAAAGGAGATGGCTAGAACTTATTAAGGATTACGACTTAAGTTTGCAATACCACCCCGGTAAAGCGAATGTAGTAGCAGATGCTCTAAGTCGTAAGACGTTTGTAAATGGCCTTACCAAAGGGGAATTGCCAGATGACTTGTGTAAGCAATTCAAAGAACTCAGATTGGAGATTGTGCCAGAAGGACATCTCATGTCCTTAGATGTTCAACCCACTTTATTGGACAAGAACCGAGAAGCTCAAGAGATTGATAAGGAAATTTAAAAGATTAAGGAAAATATAAGTCTAGGGAAAGCTAAGAGTTTCCAGATAGATGAACAAGGTACCTTATGGCACGAAAAACGTATATGCGTTCCACAAGACCCGGAGTTGCGGAAACTGATTTTACAGGAAGGCCACAACACACCGTATTCTATTCACCCGGGAAACACCAAGATGTACATAGACATGAAAGAAAGATTTTGGTGGAACAATCTCAAGAGGGACATCGCCGAACACATTGCTTTGTGTGATGTGTGTAGCAGAGTAAAAGTGGAGCATCAGAAACCAGCAGGTTTGCTTCAACCACTGCCTATTCCTGAATGGAAGTGGGAAAATATTGGTATGGATTTCATTACCGGATTACCAAGGACCAGGTCAGGGTATGATTCCATATGGGTGGTAGTGGATCGCCTAACTAAAGTGGCTCATTTTATACCCGTGAAGACAACTTATACAAGTGCCAAGTTAGCAAAAATCTACATGAGAAGAATTGTGTGCCTTCACGGCGTGCCCAAGAGTATTGTGTCAGATAGAGGAACTCAGTTCACTTCTCACTTTTGGAGACAGCTTCATGAATCTTTGGGAACGAGGTTGGAATTCAGTACTGCCTTTCATCCCCAAACTGATGGACAAACGGAAAGGACTAATCAAATTCTTGAAGACATGTTAAGGGCATGTGCCTTAGACTATGGAGCAAGTTGGGATGAAAGCTTGCCTTACGCAGAGTTCTCTTACAACAATAGTCATCAATCTAGTATTGGAATGGCACCATTTGAGTTACTCTACGGAAGGAAATGTACCACCCCATTACTATGGAATGGTGTGGGAGAGAGAAGTTTATTTGCACCTAATCTTATCAAAGACGCCGAAGAGAAGGTCAAATTGGTTAAGGACAGGTTGAAGGTAGCACAGTCCCGACAGAAAAGCTATGCGGATTCTAAGCGTAGAGAAGTCACCTACGAAGTTGGGGATAGAGCTTATCTCAGAATATCACCACTTCGTGGAGTGAAAAGATTTGGAGTCAAAGGAAAGTTGGAACCAAGATATGTTGGGCCATTCAAGATTCTAAGTCGCAAGGGAGAAGTTGCATATGAAGTTGAATTGCGTAATCTCATCGTCACTGTCCATAATGTGTTTCATGTGAGTCAGCTCAAGAAATGTCACCCAGAGATGGAAGAATCATCTTTGAAGGATACCTTACCTTTGGAAGAAGTCCAACTAGAAAGTGATCTCACCTATGAGGAAAAGCCTGTCAAGATTCTTGAGACCGCAGAAAGAGTCACAAGGACAAAAACTATCAAGTTCTGCAAAGTGCAACGGAATCATCACTCCGAAGAGGAAGCAACATGGGAAAGAGAAGATGATCTTCGGAAATACCATCCTCACCTATTTGCTAGCCAATCCGAATCTCGAGGGCAAGATTCATCCTAAGGGGGTTAGATTTGTAACATCCCTAAATTCATGTTCCAAAACTCATTCATATAATCCTTGCATTCATCATCATTTAGGGATTTTCTCAAAATCATTTCAGAAAAACAGAAGCATTTGATGTCATGATTTTATGTGGATAGATTTAATTCAAAAGACCAACACCATTTGAAACTTGAATGTTTAGGAACTTGTTTTCTTGCCCCATTGTTGGAAATGTTTAGGAGAGAAGGGTTAACCAAAGTTTCAAATTTAGGAAGAAATTCAAAATCCCTTTTTCAAACATTTTCAAAACAGATGCAAAGCCTATGTTGTTTGAAATCCAAGTTTGACCAAGCCATTGCAAGGTAGCCCCACGAGTTTTGACCTATTCTGAGACCAATTCACCCCTGCAAAACCCCAGGAGAATTTGAATTCAAATTGTATTTGAAACCATTTGAAAACCTAATCAGAAAATCGAATTAGAAAAGAAAAAGGACTAAACAAAGGAAAAGGGCCGAGCGCCAGGTTTTTGGCCCAGCAGAGGATCGAGCCCAACTAGCCCACCCGGGAGTTTCTTTTTCTTTTCTCACGCGCGAGCACACGCAGACTGTGGCTGACAGACTGACCCCACCCCATTTCGCACACATCGCTGACGAGCGGGCCCTGTCCACGCTGTCATCGTCTTCCCCAAACCACGCCCGCGACCACGTCGCCGCTACAGTCACTGCCGGTAATGACGCGGCTTAATTGGGCATTAAAACACGGGCGTTTCCTGTCGAGGCACGGGCTATAAGATCCCCACCTCCTCGCAGTCATTTTCCCCCAGTCAATTCCACACTCACGCCACCAGGCTGCCCACGACTCGCTCGAGACCGCCGCAGACAGAGCCAACTCCGGCGATCGATTCAGGTGAGCCCCGTGCGCCCCTTCCCTTCTGGTTTGTTCGAGACACTTCGTAATCATCCTGCGCACTTCCTAAACACATTAGATCATCCCGTACTGCCCCAGGTCGCCGTAGTCACTCGACGCCGCAAGCACCTGACGACCACCCCAACTCCGGCGACCAATCTCAGTAAGTCACGTGCACCCCTTGCTTTCTCCTTCACCCGAGCATGTTCGCAATTGTCCTGCGCATCTCCTAAACCCGCTGGTTCGTGTTAGGGCGGCGCGGAACCTCGGCAACTACTCCGACAACCTCCACCCGACGCCAGACACAACTCCGACGAGATCCAGAGCTGTGGCATCCCGCAAAACCACTACTAGAAAATCGCGTTGTTTTTGTGCATTGCATCATCATGACCGCATGCTCATGTCATCATGCCACATTGCATTTGAGCATCGTCATCATCTTGCAGTTGCTTGTATAAAACTATTTGCGGAAAAACCGGTTCATGTTTTCTAAACGCCCCGTCTTTATTCAAACGCAAAACCGGGTCTCCGGAATTATTTTGTTTGTCGGCTATCGGTTTGCAAACGGTGCATTTAGAATTAAATAAAATTATTATATTATTTT
The DNA here is from genome assembly GCA_030063025.1 of Avena longiglumis. Classification (NCBI taxonomy): domain Eukaryota; kingdom Viridiplantae; phylum Streptophyta; class Magnoliopsida; order Poales; family Poaceae; genus Avena; species Avena longiglumis. The sequence goes on from CP125979.1 coordinate 48,986,642, forward strand.
AGTGGGGCAGTCGAACGGGCCGAATGACCCGAACGACCACCCCAGAAAATACAAACGGTCCACCTCTAAATCCTATTCCTACCCAACCTATCTACCCACACCCAGCCTCCACCTCACCCTGGCCAATCGCCATACGCCACCTCACCTCTGCCCTTCCCCTTAACCTATCCTAGCCCTCCACCTAGCCACCCTCTCTCACCCCACCACATCCCCTGTACCCCACCTGGCCACACTCGACACACAGGAAGCCGCCCGCCTGCCCTGGCCCCACCTGGCGCGCCCACTCCCCGGGATTCCCTCATGGCCCAGCCACCTCGCGACGCGACCCCACCTCCCTCGGGTTCTTCCCCCGGCTCCTCCTCCCTCCTAGCCTCCCCCGACGCAGCCGCCGGCGCGCCCTACCGAGCCCCCTCGCTGGCGCCCTACACCCTCCCCTCCGGCGCCCCACCTCCGCCTCTCTTCCCCCCAGGCCCCGCCTCAGGTGCCCCGTCTCCTCCCGAGCCGCCCTTCTCCCTCCAAACCGCTCCGCCTGCCTCGCCTCCCTCCGAAGCTACGCCGCTCCCCTCGCCCCTTGTCTCTCCGCCGCCTCCGCACCTCCCGTTCGCATCGCCCCGGCCTCCGCCCCTCCTCTGCTCCTTCTCCCCGTCCCCTCGCCGGCCCGCACCACCTCCCTGTCGGCCTTCTCCCGGCATCACACCCCGCTGCTGCCACCCCATGCGCCGCCGCCTGCTCCCTCTCTCGGCCGTCGCCTCCCGTTCTCCTCCGTCGACCCGCCACGCCTCCTCGGTCCCCGTCCGAGACGCCCTGCCCGTCCTCCGCTGAGCCCGCCCGCCGGCCAACTCCTAGCCCCTGCCAGCTCACCCAGCTCTGTACGTTGACTTAAATGCATCGCCGTTCCTGCTCCTCCTTGTTCCGGTCGCGCGCGCACCTCTGCAGTGTGAGTGTTCGACATTGTTTCTGTTCCAGCTTGGAGTCACAGCCGAGGCCTCTTGTTGGTCATGTTGTTTCGCATGTGAAGTGGTGATGGTGGTGTATGTGTGAAGCGGTTCGGGTGTTAAGATGTGGCGATGCTTTTGCTGCAATAATATGCAGTGGTGTTGGCACAGTTGTTGGAGACTCTCGCGAGTGACAAGTTTGATGGGAACCGACAAGATCTTCTTAGCGGAACCGAAGACGGAACCGAAGACGGAACCCGAGTGCCAAGGTCGTCTCATCGACAAGAACTCCTTCCGGGTACCATGACCCCGAACCGTCGACGAGGAACCGCGAACCGAACCCGGAGGTCTCCGTCACGGAACCACAAGATCTTTGGGGGTGGAACCGACAAGATCTACCTCTCGGGGCACCAAGAACTCCTTCCGGGCACCGAAGAACGACCCCACCGAGACCCTCGGCACGCCAAGATCTACTTCACGGTTCCGAAGATCCCGGTACTCGATTCACTCAAGTTCACCCTGGACGACAAGTTCTCCTTCCCGGACGCTGAGCGCGCCGAGAACCCGGATGCGCCAAGATCCTAAACCCCGTTATCCGAGAACGGCTCCGTCGAACCCTGGACCCTGAGACCGACCCCGAACCCCGGAACCCCAAGATCGTCGAACCCTAATGTGTGAACCCCTTCCCGAAACCCTATCTTATAAATAATAACCTTGTCGCATATTAAATTGTCATTCATCTTGCATGCATCTTTGTGTGGTTTGGGGGCCTTATGCCGATTCACCTCATAATTAAATATGGGGCCCATATGCGGGCAAATCTAGTCTCATATTGACCTCATTTAAACTTGTGTAGCGAACCGGTGCTATCTTCTGTCTTGATAATGCAACATTTAAATTGCGGGGTAGCTAAATAACTTGAACCGTTTAATTAATTGTCGGGACCCCGATTCCACTTAATATTGACCTAATTGCATCGCATCTTTGCCAAGCCATACATCATACATGCATCATGCCCGATCTTTTGCCGTAGTATTAAATATTGCATCCGGTGTTTATTCTAGTGTTTTGGTTCTTCGCGGATAAGGCCGTTGAGTTGATGCGAGTGTCGGCCCGATCTTCGGTTGAACTTCCGGCAATGCTTTCAGGCGAGCATCTCCCCCTTTCTACCTATCTTACTTTTATAGTATTTATTCCCTCCTGTTGATCTATTGCTATCTGTGTCGCGATGCTCTAGTTTTTTAAATCGTGATATCCGTTGCAGCCTTATATTGCCTTGGACACATCCTATTACCTGTTGTTTGGTAGATAGTTGGTCTTGCGCGCCGTAGTCGCTTGCTCAAGTGCTGTTGCGTGTTGTCAAGTGCCACAGTTGTTGGAGTATTGCCGCATGTTGTTGTTGGAGATGATCATAGTTTTACTTATCGTTCACTTTAATTCCTGTTTAACAACTAAAATTGGGATAAGCAGAGGCATCGGTGGGTGATAGATAATATTTGGTTTCCGAACGCCCACTTGTGTCCCGTAGGACCCCGAGTACTTGATACTTGTTCCTTGATTTATCGCGCTATTCACATCCGGGAGGTATATGGGACCCCCCTGAGCCAGAGCTTGATTCAGTCTTATTTCTTGGGGCCACAAACTAGTTTGAGGATTTATTTACTATCCTGTACTTATGCCATGCTACTTCTGTATTTACGTTTGTGCGAGGAGCACACTGTACTGTTTAGGTAAGCGGAGTGTTTTCGCGGTATCGACAAGCCACACTTTCGGTTCCCGATCGTTTACCATTGTCGCAAACCTTGAGTCCGTCTCGAGCTTGCTTGCCGTATGGTCTACTCAATGGGGTGGCCCCCTGAAATAATTCTGAATCCTGTGATTGCTTAGTCGTGAAAGCCTCGTTGGGTTTTGATTTGGTTTTTCCGAGGTTGATCGAGTGTGTGTTGCTATTGGTGCACCCCGGCCGGGTAAAACTTTCTGAAAGCCGTGTCCGCAGATATGGACGACTTGTAGCACAGTATCTTGACCATAGACAAGCATAACTAAAGTTTATTGCTATAAATTTGACTTTATAATGACTAGTAATCAGCTTCACTATAATGGAATGGCTAATTAATACTGCCCACAATTGCTTGTTTGGAGTGTCGCTTGCGACCATTGTACCTGACTAGTAAGTATTGCAACTAGCGGAATGGCTGAATAAAAGTACCAACAAGCTGCTGGGTTTTGGGTTATCTCATGCTATCTGTGTCGATTAGTAAGTGTTGCAACTATAACGGAATGGTTAACTAAAAGTGCCCACCGCTTAATTTATCGAATGATTATCTAAACGACTAGTAATTGCTGCAACGATAATCGAATAAGTAAAAGCGCCAACCTGTGAGTTCCTCGGTTGACTTACTCGTTTGGTCTCGAGGGAAACACCGGGATGGGTTTGTTTGATGGTAGTATCAGTTGGTTCGAATAGGTCTTTCTCACCCTCTCGATTGCCGCCATTGTATCGAGTCTCTATAGGTTGTTTAGTGCATCTTTGTCGCCGCTTGATCCACCATACCTATGTAGGCGAGGACCGAATTCTAGCCTCGCCGTGTCGGCCTCGATCGACGCTCCTCTTTTTCCTTTGCCCTTTGTCGGCACCCCTTTTGTTTAAGAAGGTTTTGAGATCGACGCCGTTAGCAGGGTTACCCTTCCGGCTTGGCCTGGGCAGGGTTATGGACGCCATTGGTTATTCTTCAGGGCTCTTAGCCCCATTTGCATCTTGTCCGTAGTCGGACGCTCTATCATTTTCAAGGTGATTTGGATCTTTGTATATTATATTTGTATTCTTGACTCTTTGAGTCGCTGTTATATATATCTGTTATGTGGGTCCCATCGAGGACTGTTGTGTAATGTTATTACTTTGTTTTCCACCCGCACGAAAGTGCCTGGTGGGCACCTTTGAATCGTTTCTATGCGGGTTTGGCGGGTTTCGCTAAAACTTGCATAGGTCCGATCGAGGGTGTTCTGAGTGGTATCAGAGCTCAGCAGTTGCGATACCCCACAAGTCCAGCCTGTAGGATAACCTAGCTAACGGCCGAAGTAGAGTGTCAAAACTATTTTTGCAAAATCGGTTGGATAGTTCTGATTAGGTCTGATTTTTACTCCTTACCCCTTTGCTATTCCTCTCTTATCTCTACGTGTTTTGAATCCGCTCTCTTCTCTCTCTTCGAGTCCAGGATTTCTCGCGGTTGGTTTTCCGTCGTACCTTCAGGGTTTCGCTTTCTCCCTCTTGTAACGGAGGTGCTACGATCATCAATCTGCAACTTGTCTGTTGTACCCTTCATCCAATCTTTTGCTCTTGAGCTCTTTATCTATATGTGTTCCCTGCTGGATATCCGTGTCGTTGAAAAACATATGAGAAGGACGAGCATTGGTGAAGTTGGAGTATACCTTGAGCATGTGTTGTTCATGCCAATGGAACCATCGCGGAACCTAATCGTTGTGTCTTTCATACGATTTCTGTTGTATCTTCCGGTGTTTCCCGATGTGATGACCTCATCTACATCAGATCCAATGCAGAGCTGGCATCATCCCTTTGTTCCGGATACCGCCTATGAAGATCTTCAGTCTAAATCTCGAGAGTTGAGTTGCCTGATTCTCCTACTCATGTATAGAGTTGATAGTTTGGGTACGGGAGGACTGATCACCCTACCCGACTCTTACTGTTCGCTCTGTACATCGAACCGGTGGATCAATGTAACTTTTCCTCTTCTAATGGAAGTTAGAGGTGGCCTTATCGTTTGTTACCTCTACCTTCGTCCTTTGTCCTCCGGAGTGTTCTCTCGTCGATCAGGAACAACGAACCTTTGTTGGTGGTGTCGCCAGTCTCCAGATGAAGAAGGAACCCTCGTTAGTGGTGTCGCGAGGATCTACACGACGCGAGAAGATGCAGATCGCCGACCTTCCTTCCGGTACCATGAGGCGGATCTCGAGGGCGAGATCCATTGTTAGTGGTGTCGAATTGTGGCATCCCGCAAAACCACTACTAGAAAATCGCGTTGTTTTTGTGCATTGCATCATCATGACCGCATGCTCATGTCATCATGCCACATTGCATTTGAGCATCGTCATCATCTTGCAATTGCTTGTATAAAACTATTTGCGGAAAAACCGGTTCATGTTTTCTAAACGCCCCGTCTTTATTCAAACGCAAAACCGGGTCTTCGGAATTATTTTGTTTGTCGGCTATCGGTTTGCAAACGGTGCATTTAGAATTAAATAAAATTATTATATTATTTTAGTGGGGCAGTCGAACGGGCCGAATGACCCGAACGACCACCCCAGAAAATACAAACGGTCCACCTCTAAATCCTATTCCTACCCAACCTATCTACCCACACCCAGCCTCCACCTCACCCTGGCCAATCGCCATACGCCACCTCACCTCTGCCCTTCCCCTTAACCTATCCTAGCCCTCCACCTAGCCACCCTCTCTCACCCCACCACATCCCCACAGCCACACTCGACACACGAGCCGCCCGCCTGCCCCACAGCCCCCACCGCGCCCACTCCCGGGATTCCCCTCCTGGCCCACCCTCCACGCCTTGTGACCCCACCTCCCTCGGGTTCTTCCCCCGGCTCCTCCTCCCTCCTAGCCTCCCCCGACGCAGCCGCCGGCGCGCCCTACCGAGCCCCCTCGCCGGCGCCCTTCACCCTCCCCTCCGGCGCCCCACCTCCGCCTCTCTTCCCCCCAGGCCCCGCGCCGCCAGCTCGCCTCCAGTGCCCCGCCGTCTCCTCCCCGAGCCGCCCTTCTCCCTCCAAACCGCTCCGCCTGCCTCGCCTCCCTCCAAGCTCGCCGCCGGCGCCTCCCCCTCGCCCCCTCGTCTCTCCGCCGACCCGCGTCCGCACCTCCCGTTCGCATCGCCCCGGCCTCCGCCCCTCCTCTGCTCCTTCTCCCCGTCCCCTCGCCGGCCCGCACCACCTCCCTGTCGGCCTTCTCCCGGCACCGCGACCCCGCCGCCGCGCGGCCACCCCCCGCGAGCGCCCGCCGCCCTGCTCCCTCCTCTCCGGCCGTCGCCTCCCCGTTCTCCTCCGCGTCGACCCGCCACGCCCTCCTCGGTCCCCCGTCCGCGAGACGCCCTCTGCCCCGTCCTCCGCCGAGCCCCGCCTCCGGCCGGCCAACTCCTAGCCCCTGCCCCGAGCTCACCCAGCTCTGCGAGTACGTTGACTTCGTCTGTCGCCGTTCCTGCTCCTCCTTGTTCCGGTCGCGCGCGCACCTCTGCAGCGTGAGTGTTCGACATTGTTTCTGTTCCAGCTTGGAGTCACAGCCGAGGCCTCTTGTTGGTCATGTTGTTTCGCATGTGAAGTGGTGATGGTGGTGTATGTGTGATGCGGTTCGGGTGTTAAGATGTGGCGATGCTTTTGCTGCAATAAGATGCAGTGGTGTTGGCACAGTTGTTGGAGACTCTCGCGAGTGACAAGTTTGATGGGAACCGACAAGATCTTCTTAGCGGAACCGAAGACGGAACCCGAGTGCCAAGGTCGTCTCATGGACAAGAACTCCTTCCGGGTACCATGACCCCGAACCGTCGACGAGGAACCGCGAACCGAACCCGGAGGTCTCCGTCATGGAACCACAAGAACTTTGGGGGTGGAACCGACAAGATCTACCTCTCGGGGCACCAAGAACTCCTTCCGGGAACCGAAGAACGACCCCACCGAGACCCTCGGCACGCCAAGATCTACTTCACGGTTCCGAAGATCCCGGTACTCGATCCACTCAAGTTCACCCTGGACGACAAGTTCTCCTTCCCGGACGCTGAGCGCGCCGAGAACCCGGATGCGCCAAGATCCTAAACCCCGTTATCCGAGAACGGCTCCGTCGAACCACGGACCACAGGACCGACCCGAACCCGGAACCCCAAGATCGTCGAACCCTAATGTGTGAACCCCTTCCCGAAACCCTATCTTATAAATAATAACCTTGTCGCATATTAAATTGTCATTCATCTTGCATGCATCTTTGTGTGGTTTGGGGGCCTTATGCCGATTCACCTCATAATTAAATATGGGGCCCATATGCGGGCAAATCTAGTCTCATATTGACCTCATTTAAACTTGTGTAGCGAACCGGTGCTATCTTCTGTCTTGATAATGCAACATTTAAATTGCGGGGTAGCTAAATAACTTGAACCGTTTAATTAATTGTCGGGACCCCGGTTCCACTTAATATTGACCAAATTGCATCGCATCTTTGCCAAGCCATACATCATACATGCATCATGCCCGATCTTTTGTCGTAGTATTAAATATTGCATCCGGTGTTTATTCTAGTGTTTTGGTTCTTCGCGGATAAGGCCGTTGAGTTGATGCGAGTGTCGGCCCGATCTTCGGTTGAACTTCCGGCAATGCTTTCATGCGAGCATCTCCCCCTTTCTACCTATCTTACTTTTATAGTATTTATTCCCTCCTGTTGATCTATTGATATCTGTGTCGCGATGCTCTAGTTTTTCGTACCGTGATATCCCTTGCAGCCTTATATTGCCTTGGACACATCCTATTACCTGTTGTTTGGTAGATAGTTGGTCTTGCGCGCCGTAGTCGCTTGCTCAAGTGCTGTTGCGTGTTGTCAAGTGCCACAGTTGTTGGAGTATTGCCGCATGTTGTTGTTGGAGATGATCATAGTTTTACTTATCGTTCACTTTAATTCCTGTTTAACAACTAAAATTGGGATAAGCAGAGGCATCGGTGGGTGATAGATAATATTTGGTTTCGAGCATACTTGTGTCCGTGGGACCCAGTACTTGATACTTGTTCCTTGATTTATCGCTATTCACATCCGGGAGGTATATGGGACCCCCACAGGCGAGCTTGATTCAGTCTTATTTCTTGGGGCCACAAACTAGTTTGAGGATTTATTTACTATCCTGTACTTATGCCATGCTACTTCTGTATTTACGTTTGTGCGAGGAGCACACTGTACTGTTTAGGTAAGCGGAGTGTTTTCGCGGTATCGACAAGCCCAGCCACACTTTCGGGTTCCCAGTCGTTTACAGCCATTGTCGCAAACCTTGAGTCCATCTCGGAGCTTGCTTACTTCGTTGCGGGTCTACTCAATGGGGTGGCCCCCTGAAATAATTCTGAATCCTGTGATTGCTTAGTCGTGAAAGCCTCGTTGGGTTTTGATTTGGTTTTTCCGAGGTTGATCGAGCGAGTGTTGCTATTGGTGCACCCCGGCCGGGTAAAACTTTCTGAAAGCCGTGTCCGCGGATATGGATGACTTGGAGCACAGTATCTCGACCATAGACAAGCATAACTAAAGTTTATTGCTATAAATTTGACTTTATAATGACTAGTAATCAGCTTCACTATAATGGAATGGCTAATTAATACTGCCCACAATTGCTTGTTTGGAGTGTCGCTTGCGACCATTGTACCTGACTAGTAAGTATTGCAACTACAACGGAATGGCTGAATAAAAGTACCAACAACTGCTGGGTTTTGGGGTTATCTCATGCTATCTGTATCTGATTAGTAAGTGTTGCAACTATAACGGAATGGTTAACTAAAAGTGCCCACTGCTTACTTTATCAGAATGATTATCTAAACCTGACTAGTAATTGCTGCAACGATAACTGAATAAGTAAAACTGCCAACTGTGTGAGTTCCTCGGTTGACTTCCTCGTTTGGTCTCGACGGGGAAACACCAGGATGGGTTTGTTTGATGGTAGTATCAGGTTGGTTCCGAATAGGTCTTTCTCACCCTCTCTGATTGCCGCCAGTTGTATCGAGTCTCTATAGGTTGTTTAGTGCATGCTGCCTTTGATCCACCATACCTATGTAGGCGAGGACGCCGAATTCTAGCCTCGCTGTCTTGGCCTCAAGATCTTGACGCTCCTCTTTTCCTTTGCCCTTTGTCGGCACCCTTTTGTTTAAGCAGGTTTTGAGATCGGCGCGTTAGCGTGGTTACCCTTCCGGCTTGGCACAGGCGGGGTTCTGGACGCCATTGGTTATTCTTCAGGGCTCTTAGCCCCATTTGCATCTTCTCCGTAGTCGGACGCTCTATCATTTTCAAGGTGATTTGGATCTTTGTATATTATATTTGTATTCTTGACTCTTTGAGTCGCTGTTATATATATCTGTTCTGTGGGTCCCATCGAGGACTGTTGTGTAATGTTATTACTTCGTTTTCCACCCCGCGAAAGTGCTGGTGAGCACCTTTGAATCGTTTCTATGCGGGTTTGGCGGGTTTCGCTAAAACTTGCATAGGTCCGATTCGAGGGTGTTCTGAGTGGTATCGAGCTCAGCGGTGCGATACCCCACAAGTTCAAATGTAGGATAACCTAGCTAACGGCCGAAGTAGAGTGTCAAAACTATTTTTGCAAAATCGGTTGGATAGTTCTGATTAGGTCTGATTTTTACTCCTTACCCCTTTGCTATTCCTCTCTTATCTCTACGTGTTTTGAATCCGCTCTCTTCTCTCTCTTCGAGTCCAGGATTGTTCGCGGTTGGTTTTCCGTCGTACCTTCAGGGTTTCGCTTTCTCCCTATTGTAACGGAGGTGCTACGATCATCAATCTGCAACTTGTCTGTTGTACCCTTCATCCAATCTTTTGCTCTTGAGATCTTTATCTATATGTGTTCCCTGCTGGATATCCGTGTCGTTGAAAAACATATGAGAAGGACGAGCATTGGTGAAGTTGGAGTATACCTTGAGCATGTGTTGTTCATGCCAATGGAACCATCGCGGAACCTAATCGTTGTGTCTTTCATACGATTTCTGTTGTATCTTCCGATGTTTCCCGATGTGATGACCTCATCTACAGCAGATCCAATGCAGAGATGGCATCATCCCTTTGTTCCGGATACCGCCTATGAAGATCTTCAGTCTAAATCTCGAGAGTTGAGTTGCCTGATTCTCCTACTCATGTATAGAGTTGATAGTTTGGGTACGGGATGGACTGATCACCCTACCCGACTCTTACTGTTCGCTCTGTACATCGAACCGGTGGATCAATGTAACTTTTCCTCTTCTAATGGAAGTTAGAGGTGGCCTTATCGTTTGTTACCTCTACCTTCGTCCTTTGTCCTCCGGAGTGTTCTCTCGTCGATCAGGAACAATGAACCTTTGTTGGTGGTGTCGCCGGTCTCCAGATGAAGAAGGAACCCTCGTTAGTGGTGTCGCGAGGATCTACACGACGCGAGAAGATGCAGATCGCCGACCTTCCTTCCGGTACCATGAGGCGGATCTCGAGGGCGAGATCCATTGTTAGTGGTGTCGAATTGTGGCATCCCGCAAAACCACAACTAGAAAATCGCGTTGTTTTTGTGCATTGCATCATCATGACCGCAAGCTCATGTCATCATGCCACATTGCATTTGAGCATCGTCATCATCTTGCAGTTGCTTATATAAAACTATTTGCGGAAAAACCGGTTCATGTTTTCTAAACGCCCCGTCTTTATTCAAACGCAAAACCGGGTCTCCGGAATTATTTTGTTTGTCGGCTATCGGTTTGCAAACGGTGCATTTAGAATTAAATAAAATTATTATATTATTTTAGTGGGGCAGTCGAACGGGCCGAATGACCCGAACGACCACCCCAGAAAATACAAACGGTCCACCTCTAAATCCTATTCCTACCCAACCTATCTACCCACACCCAGCCTCCACCTCACCCTGGCCAATCGCCATACGCCACCTCACCTCTGCCCTTCCCCTTAACCTATCCTAGCCCTCCACCTAGCCACCCTCTCTCACCCCACCACATCCCCTGTACCCCACCTGGCCACACTCGACACACAGGAAGCCGCCCGCCTGCCCTGGCCCCACCTGGCGCGCCCACTCCCCGGGATTCCCTCCCCGCGGGCCCACCCTCACCGACGCACGCGACCCCCACCTCCCTCGGGTTCTTCCCCCGGCTCCTCCTCCCTCCTAGCCTCCCCCGACGCAGCCGCCGGCGCGCCCTACCGAGCCCCCTCGCCGGCGCCCTTCACCCTCCCCTCCGGCGCCCCACCTCCGCCTCTCTTCCCCAGGCCCCTTGCCTCGCCTCAGGTCACGCCGTCTCCTCCCAGCCGCCTTCTCCTCCAAACCGCTCCTTTGCCTCGGCTCCCTCCGAGCTGCCAGGCTCTCCCCTGCCCCTCGTCTCTCCGGCCCCGCACCTCCCGTTCGCATCGCCCCGGCCTCCGCCCCTCCTCTGCTCCTTCTCCCCGTCCCCTCGCCGGCCCGCACCACCTCCCGTCGGCCTTCTCCCGGCACATGACCCCTTGCCCACCCCATGGCGCCCGCCTGCTCCCTCCTCTCCGGCCGTCGCCTCCCCGTTCTCCTCCGCGTCGACCCGCCACGCCCTCCTCGGTCCCCCGTCCGCGAGACGCCCTCTGCCCCGTCCTCCGCCGAGCCCCGCCTCCGGCCGGCCAACTCCTAGCCCCTGCCCCGAGCTCACCCAGCTCTGCGAGTACGTTGACTTCGTCTGTCGCCGTTCCTGCTCCTCCTTGTTCCGGTCGCGCGCGCACCTCTGCAGCGTGAGTGTTCGACATTGTTTCTGTTCCAGCTTGGAGTCACAGCCGAGGCCTCTTGTTGGTCATGTTGTTTCGCATGTGAAGTGGTGATGGTGGTGTATGTGTGATGCGGTTCGGGTGTTAAGATGTGGCGATGCTTTTGCTGCAATAATATGCGATGGTGTTGTACGATTGTTGGAGACTCTCGCGAGTGACAAGTTTGATGGGAACCGACAAGATCTTCTTAGCGGAACCGAAGACGGAACCCGAGTGCCAAGGTCGTATCATCGACAAGAACTCCTTCCGGGTACCATGACCCCGAACCGTCGACGAGGAACCGCGAACCGAACCCGGAGGTCTCCGTCACGGAACTACAAGATCTTTGGGGGTGGAACCGACAAGATCTACCTCTCGGGGCACCAAGAACTCCTTCCGGGCACCGAAGAACGACCCCACCGAGACCCTCGGCACACCAAGATCTACTTCACGGTTCCGAAGATCCCGGTACTCGGTCCACTCAAGTTCACCCTGGACGACAAGTTCTCCTTCCCGGACGCTGAGCGCGCCGAGAACCCGGATGCGCCAAGATCCTAAACCCCGTTATCCGAGAACGGCTCCGTCGAACCCTGGACCCTGAGACCGACCCCGAACCCCGGAACCCCAAGATCGTCGAACCCTAATGTGTGAACCCCTTCCCGAAACCCTATCTTATAAATAATAACCTTGTCGCATATTAAATTGTCATTCATCTTGCATGCATCTTTGTGTGGTTTGGGGGCCTTATGCCGATTCACCTCATAATTAAATATGGGGCCCATATGCGGGCAAATCTAGTCTCATATTGACCTCATTTAAACTTGTGTAGCGAACCGGTGCTATCTTTTGTCTTGATAATGCAACATTTAAATTGCGGGGTAGCTAAATAACATGAACCGTTTAATTAATTGTCGGGACCCCGGTTCCACTTAATATTGACCTAATTGCATCGCATCTTTGCCAAGCCATACATCATACATGCATCATGCCCGATCTTTTGCCGTGGTATTAAATATTGCATCCGGTGTTTATTCTAGTGTTTTGGTTCTTCGCGGATAAGGCCGTTGAGTTGATGCGAGTGTCGGCCCGATCTTCGGTTGAACTTCCGGCAATGCTTTCAGGCGAGCATCTCCCCCTTTCTACCTATCTTACTTTTATAGTATTTATTCCCTCCTGTTGATCTATTGCTATCTGTGTCGCGATGCTCTAGTTTTTCGTACCGTGATATCCCTTGCAGCCTTATATTGCCTTGGACACATCCTATTACCTGTTGTTTGGTAGATAGTTGGTCTTGCGCGCCGTAGTCGCTTGCTCAAGTGCTGTTGCGTGTTGTCAAGTGCCACAGTTGTTGGAGTATTGCCGCATGTTGTTGTTGGAGATGATCATAGTTTTACTTATCGTTCACTTTAATTCCTGTTTAACAACTAAAATTGGGATAAGCAGAGGCATCGGTGGGTGATAGATAATATTTGGTTTCCGAACGCCCACTTGTGTCCCGTAGGACCCCGAGTACTTGATACCTGTTCCTTGATTTATCGCGCTATCCACATCCGGGAGGTATATGGGACCCCCCTGAGCCAGAGCTTGATTCAGTCTTATTTCTTGGGGCCACAAACTAGTTTGAGGATTTATTTACTATCCTGTACTTATGCCATGCTACTTCTGTATTTACGTTTGTGCGAGGAGCACACTGTACTATTTAGGTAAGCGGAGTGTTTTCGCGGTATCGACAAGCCCAGCCACACTTTCGGGTTCCCAGTCGTTTCTGACCATTAGCATAAACCTTGAGTCCGTCTCGAGCTTGCTTACTTGCTATGGGTCTACTCAATGGGTGGCCCCTGAAATAATTCTGAATCCTGTGATTGCTTAGTCGTGAAAGCCTCGTTGGGTTTTGATTTGGTTTTCGAGGTTGATCGGCGTGTGTTGCTATTGGTGCACCGGGTAAAACTTTCTGAAAGCCGTGTCCGCAGATATGGACGACTTGTAGCACAGTATCTCGACCATAGACAAGCATAACTAAAGTTTATTGCTATAAATTTGACTTTATAATGACTAGTAATCAGCTTCACTATAATGGAATGGCTAATTAATACTGCCCACAATTGCTTGTTTGGAGTTTCGCTTGCGACCATTGTACCTGACTAGTAAGTATTGCAACTACAACGGAATGGCTGAATAAAAGTACCAACAACTGCTGGGTTTTTGGGTTATCTCATGCTATCTATATCTGATTAGTAAGTGTTGCAACTATAACGGAATGGTTAACTAAAAGTGCCCACTGCTTACTTTATCAGAATGATTATCTAAACCTGACTAGTAATTGCTGCAACGATAACTGAATAAGTAAAACTGCCAACTGTGTGAGTTCCTCGATTGACTTCCTCGTTTGGTCTCAACGGGGTAACACCAGGATGGGTTTGTTTGATGGTAGTATCAGGTTGGTTCCGAATAGGTGTTTCTCACCCCTCTCTGATTGCCGCCAGTTGTATCGAGTCTCTATAGGTTGTTTAGTGCATCTTTGCCTGCGCTTGATCCACCATACCTATGGCGAGGACCGCCGATTCTAGCCTCGCTGTACTGGCCTCGATCTTGACGCTCCTCTTTTCCTTTGCCCTTTGTCGGCACCCTTTTGTTTAAGCAGGTTTTGAGATCGGCGCCGTTAGCGGGGTTACCCTTCCTACTTGGCCCAGGGGTTATGGACGCCATTGGTTATTCTTCAGGGCTCTTAGCCCCATTTGCATCTTGTCCGTAGTCGGATGCTCTATCATTTTCAAGGTGATTTGGATCTTTGTATATTATATTTGTATTCTTGACTCTTTGAGTCGCTGTTATATATATCTATTCTGTGGGTCCCATCGAGGACTGTTGTGTAATGTTATTACTTTGTTTTCCACCCGCACGAAAGTGCCTGGTGGGCACCTTTGAATCGTTTCTATGCGGGTTTGGCGGGTTTCGCTAAAACTTGCATAGGTCCGATTCTGAGGGTGTTACAAGAGCCCATCTCCGAGCGCCCCTCCGCAAGCCAGGACTACGTTGAGCTTCAGCAGCCTCCGGCGGACCTGGTAAGACCCGTCTCCCTCTCGCGGACGATGTAGAACGCCGGCGCCGCCGTAGTCAGACGCGCCGCCGCCGGTTAACGCCGCTAGCGCTGCCAGATCGTGGCTGGATGGTTTGATCCGTTGGAGCTGCATCGGAGGGCTAGGATAGATCTTGGTCGAAGGGGTACGCGCGCATCTGAGCCGCCAGATCCCACTTTGATCGTGCGGTCCACGGAGCGCGATCCGCGCGAACCGGTACGCGCCAGTGAGGTTGCGACGCGTGGCAAGGTTAAATTCAAAAACAGAATTTAAAACCTAATTTAGATCCAAACTTCAAACTACTATAACTTTTGAATGCCACGTTAGAATTTTACAAACTTTATACCGTTGGATTCAGTGAAACAAAACCTTTCTGAATATCCAATTTGTTTAACAAATAATAACCATTAAAAAGACTTTATTTGTGGAATCATGTTTAAATCTATTTTGAGTATAGATTTGTTTTGGTAATTAGTTTTAATGTAAATAAGTTTGTTTTGGAAAATTTGGTGTCCTGTTATGTTTCAGTATTATGCACATGCTTGGTAGAATTTCAAAAATCACCACTTAGTAAATTCTTGCATACATGCATTCATATTATTTTTTATTGTATAAAATTGTGTGTAATTGTATGCTAAAAATTTTGTGTAGATTTTGCTAGTGATTGCGATTGTGAAGAGTGCTACTCTCCCCACTACCAAGGCAAGTGATATTTTCATATTTCTATCCTATGTTTTGTAGTAGCATTAGATATTTTGCTAAGTCTTGCATGCTATTTTGTCTAATGCTAAGTTGGGAAATCCTATGTAGTGTAAAATTGTAGAATTGTTAAGAAATATCCTAAGTTAAGTTATCTTAATATGCTTAGCCTAGATATATAGCAAACAAGGGTTGGTAAAAATCTACACTTACCTTTATGAAAATATTCTTAAGTCATGAGACTTATACTTTCCTAATAAAACCACTAAGTCAAATGAACCTCCTGGGTGGAATGGGAAGAATGGGTTATGTTGAGTGGTTACACAAGGCCATGGACTTGGGTTGTGTATCTCACTTGTGGTAAGCCACCCAGGAACAAAGGGATTTGGAGGCCAAGTGTTGAGAAAGCTTACAGTGCAACCACTTGGCAATATGGGCTCTGCCTTGATCATATAGGTTGCTAGAACTTAGTCATTTGGACAGTTGGTGGTAGTTGGGATGATAGGTTGGAGCGCGTCCATTTGACTAAGGAAAGGCTTCTGAAAGGTGCTGTCTTGGGAAACCAAGTCAGTGGGAAAGTGCACAACCTCTGTAGATGGAAAACCTAAGTACTTAGCCTAGTCCAAGGAAATGGACACTTTGAGCATCAAGACATGGAAGCTACAAGAATCTCATCACTCCAACTTCTAAGTAAAATTTGTGGGTGAACAAGGGTGAAGGACCCCAATGTCTATTGGTGGATTCTTGGGAATGTTTTGACAAAGAAAAACTTAGTGATTTCAACTAATAGGTAAAAACTATTTTCAAGCAAAGCAAGCCAAGCTACACTTAGCCAAAATGCATATAGTAATATAGTCCACTTAAAATATACTAAGGTATCACTTGCCAATACTATTCCAAAGTATTGACCCTCTGTGGCTGTAACTTGTGATGTTGCAGGTTACTCCGATGATGAGTAGGAGTCATGAGTCTACACTCAACATGCTTGCCTATGGCACATGAAGATGAAGACTTATGTTTATTTACTTATTCCTTAAACTCTTGTATTAGGACTATGGCCCTGAGTTGTAAAAGACTATGTTTTATCTCTGGAATGAATGTAATAAACGACCTTTGTATCTGTGTACTTCATCTTAAACTGTGGATGCTAGCATTGATCCAGGGACTAGCATTGTAATCACAGGGATCCTTTCCTTTATAAAGGAGGGGTCTAACAGTCGGTATCTCTGCATACCTAGTTCAACCTCGTTACCGATAAGTACTCTTTTCTCATTCCCGTGATATGTGATCCCTTGTGAGCCAGTGACATGCTTGCAAGCTAATTGGATGACATTCCACCGAGAGGGCCCAGAGTATATCTATCCGTCATATGGATGGACAAATCCCAGTCTTGATCCATGTGTCTCAACCAATACTTTCCGAACACTCAATGCCACCTTTATAGCCACACAGTTACGGTGTGGTTTTTGATGTCATCAAAGCATCCATCCGGTAAAGGTGATATGCATGATCTCATGGTCGAAGGAATTAGGTTACTATGTATCAGAAAGCATATAGCAATTGAACTAATGAAATGACTTGATCTTTATGCTACGCTTATCTATAGGAGTATGTCCACCATATCATTCTCCTAACGATATGATCTTGTTGTTGATAACATCTCAATGTTCATGATAGGGAAACCACAATCATTTATCAACCAACAAGCTAGTGATGTATAGAGGCTATACTAGGGACTTCAAATTTAAGTTTACAAATCACACAAGTATCAATGTTTCCTTGTTAATACTATTATAGCATGAATGTAAACATTTATCATAAACACAAAGATATAATAATAACTACATTTATTATTGCCCCTAGGGCATATCTCCAACAGTCTCCCACTTGCACTAGAGTCATCTAATCTAAACTACATGGTAATATACCGAACACCCATGGCAGTTTGGTGTTGGTCATGTTTTGCCCTCGGGAGAGGTCTAGTCAACGGATCCGCCACATTCAGATATGTGTGTACTTTGCAAATCTTTATATCCCCATCTTGGATATGTTCTCGAATAGCGTGAAAAGCGACTTGATGTGCTTGACTTCTTGTGTGACCTTGGTTCTTGCGCATTGGCTATGGCGCCCATGTTATCACAGTAGATAGACGTTGGGTCCAGCGCACTAGGAACCCGACCCAGCTCTGTAATGAACTCTTTCATCCATATCGCTTCTTGTGAAGCCTCCGAAGCAGCCATGTATTCCGATTCAGTTGAAGATCTCGCCACAACGCTTTGCTTTGCACTCCTCCAGCTAACTGCTGCACCATTCAAAATAAATATGTATCCAGATTGTGATTTAGAATCATCCGGATCGGTGTTCCAACTAGCATCGGTGTAACCATTAACAACGATATGTTCATCACCTCCATAAGAAAGAACCATATCCTTAGTTCTTCTCAAGTACTTAAGGATGTTTTTGACCGCTGTCCAATGATCCACTCCTGGATCACTTTGATATCTGCTAGTTAAACTAACAGCATATGCAATGTCGGGTCTAGTACATAGCATGGCATACATTAGAGATCCTATGGTTGAGGCATAGGGAGTCTTACTCATCCTTTCTCTATCTTCTGCCGATGTCGGACTTTGATTTTTACTCAAGGTCGTATTGGGCAACATGGGCAAGAACCCTTTCTTGCTTTCTTCCATTCCAAACCTCTTTAGAACTTTGTCCAAATATGTACTCTGTGACAATGATATTTGGCGTTTCGATCTATCTCTATAAATCTTTATGCCTAATATGTAAGCTGCATTGAAAAACTATTATTCAAATATTCCTTGACACTATTAAGAAGGTCTACATCATTCCCAATCAACAATATGTCATCCACATATAGTATTAAGAATGCTACAGAGCTCCCACTCACTTTCTTGTAAATACAAGCTTCTCCATAAGTTTGTATAAAACCAAAACTTTTGATCACCTTATCAAAACGTTGATTCCAACTTCGGGATGCTTGCTTCAATCCATAGATGGACCGTTGAAGTTTGCATACCTTGTTAGCATCTTTAGGATCGACAAAACCTTTGGGTTGCATCATATACAACTCTTCATCAATATCTCCATTGAGGAATGCTGTTTTGACATCCATCTGCCATATCTCATAATCATAATATGCAGCGATTGCTAACATAATCCTCAGGACTTTAGCTTCGCTACTGGTGAGAAAGTCTCATCGTAGTCAACTCCTTGAATTTGTCGAAACCCTTTTGCGACAAGTCGAGCTTTATAGACAGTAACATTACCATCAGCATCTGTTTTCTTCTTGAAAATCCATTTGTTCTCGATAGCCTTCCGGCCATCCGGTAAGTCCACCAAAGTCCATACTTGGTTTTCGTACATGGATCCAATCTCGGATTTCATGGCTTCTTGCCATTTATTGGAATCTGGTCTCATCATCGCTTCCTCATATGTCTCAGGGTCATCGGTGTTGTCCACCAACATGACACTCATAACAGGATCATACCAATGCAGGTGGTACGAGTTCGTTGACCTCCGAGGCTCAGATCAACTTCAACCGAGTTTCATGATCACCATCATTAGCTTCCTCTCTAATTGGTGCGGGCACCACAGAACTTCTTCGGTCTTTGCGCTACTCGCAATTTCGAGAGAAGGTTCGATAACCTCGTCGAGTTCTACTTTCCTTCTAGTCACTTCTTTCGAGAGAAATTCCTTCTCTAGAAAGGATCCATTCTTGGCAACGAAGATTTTGCCTTTGGATCTATGATAGAAGGTATACCTAATAGTTTCCTTCGGGTATCCTATGAAGACGCATTTTTCCGCTTTGGGTTCAAGCTTGTCCGGCTGTAACTTCTTTACATAGGCTTCGCATCCCCAAACTTTAAGGAACGACAATCTAGGTTTCTTCCCAAACCATAATTCATACGATGTCGTTTCAACGGATTTAGACGGTGCCCTATTTAAAGTGAATGCGGCTGTTTCTAATGCATAACCCCAAAATGATAGCGGTAAATCTGTAAGTGACATCATAGAACGAACCATATCTAAGAGAGTTCGATTATGACGTTCGGACACACCATTACGCTGTGGTGTTCCCGGCGGTGTCAACTGTGAAAGTATTCCGCATTTCTTCAAATGCTTGCCAAACTCGTAACTTAGATATTCACCTCCATGATCAGAACGTAGAAATTTAATCTTCTTGTTACGTTGATTCTCTACCTCACTTTGAAACTCCTTAAACTTCTCGAAAGTTTCGGACTTATGTTTCATGAAATAGATATACCCATATCTACTCAAGTCATCCGTGAAGGTAAGAACATAACGATAACCACCGCGCGATGCTACACTCATTGGGCCACACACATCGGTATGTATGATTTCCAACAAGTCCGTAGCTCGCTCCATCATACCAGAAAATGGAGTCTTAGTCATTTTTCCCATCAGACATGCTTCGCATCTTTCAAGTGATTCAAAATCAAGTGATTCAAGAAGTCCATCGGAATGGAGTTTCTTCATACGCTTCACTCCAATGTGACCAAGGCAACGGTGCCACATATAGGTCGAATTATCGCTGATTTCAAACGCTTAGCCTCAATGTTGTTGATATGTGTATTTCCACCATCGAGATTCAATAAGAATAGACCATCTATCAAAGGTGCATGTGCATAAAACATATTACTCATATAAATCGAACAACCATTATTCTCGGACTTAAACAAGTAACCGCCTCTCGCAATAAACAAGATCCCGATATAATGTTCATGCTCAACGCAGCACCAAATAACAATTATTTAAGTATAAAACTAATCTCGATGGTAGATGAAGGGTAGCGTCACCGCGATCACATCAACCTTTGATCCGCTTCCCACGCCGCATCATCACCTCGTTCTTCGCTAGCTTCCGCTTATTCTCCAAAGACATGTTTCGAGTTACAAATATGAGCAACCGAACCAAGATCAAATACCCGTGCACTACTACGAGTACTAGTGAGATACACATCAATAACATGTATATCAGTTATACCTTTCTTCTTGATGTTGCCGCTCTTCGATCCGCCAAGTACTTTGGGCAATTCCGCCCAAAGGACCTTCTCCCTTGCAAGAAAAGCACTCAAGATCGTGCTTGGGTCCAGCCTTGGTCTTCTTCGTCGTGGTAACTTTCTTACCACCCTTCTTGAAGTGTCCCTTTGCTTAGACTTGCCTTTCTTAAATTTGGTGGTCTTATTGACCAACAACACTTGGTGCTCTTTCTTGATCTCCACTTCGCAGATTTCAACATGGCAACGAGTTCGCAACGCCTTGTTCATGTTCTCATGTTGTAGTTCATCACAAAGTTCTTGTAACTTGGTGGTAGTGATTGGAGGACACGGTAAATCCCCAAAGCATTAGGAATCACTATACCCAAGCTTTGAAGTTTGTTTCATGCCTGACATCTTAAGAACATGCTCACCGACGAGCTGCCTTCTTCCATCTTGCGCTTAAAGAACTTTTCGTAAGCCTCATAGCTTTCAATTGCCGCATGAGTCTCAAAAATCAATTTGAGATCCTCGACAATATCATATGGGTCCGACTCTTCAAACCTTTTCAAGCTCCGATTCCAAACCATACAAGATAGCACATCGAACTATGGAGTACCGATTCTTCCGAGCGAGGTAAACATTTTTACTTCATCGAGCATCACCGCAGTGGGTCACCCAGGTGCATCCAAAGACATAGGTCAAATTACCACCTGTGAGGACAATCCTCAAATTGCGGAACCAATCCGAAGTTGCTTCCATTGTTTTTCAACTTTTCTTTCTCTAGGAACATTAAAATTGATGGTAGGGGCCGCCATTGATCTACAACATATTTGCAATAGTTTAGACTAAGTTTATGACAAATTGAGTTCAAATTAATAATAAAATTAACCTAGGTGAACTCCCACTCAAAACAACATCCCTCACATTGTTTTAGTGATCACACGAACCAAATCCACTACATCAACACCGATCATCACGAGAGTTGATATAGTTTCAATGGCGAACAATCGTCATGTTCATCATATCTACTATATGATTCATGCTTTACCTTTCGGTGATCCGTGTTCTGAGACCATGTCTACATGCTAGGCTCGTCAAGATCAAACCTTAGTTTCGCATGAGCAAATCTGGCTTGCTCACGTTGTATACACTTGCGTAATCTAACACACCGATCATCACGTGGTGCTTCAAACAACAAGCTTTAGCAGTGCTAACTAAGGGTGAACACTTTATGACTTGAAATTCATGTGCATGAGGGATCATCTTATAATGCTATCGTCGTCTACTAAGCAATACAAGATGCATAAAGGATTAACATCACATGCAATTCAATAATATGTGATATGATATGGCCTTTATTCTTTGTGCTTCCGATCTCCATCTTCAAGCACGAACATGATCTCCATCATCACCGGCATTGCATCAAGGTCAATGATGCTACTCCATGGTTGTCGTCCACCGGTCTTCAACTATTACAACTACTTTGAATAGACACACGGGTCTTAACATAAATTAAAGACAACCATCTGGCTCCTGCCGGTTGCCAACTTACAATAAGGAACATTGCATACATCAAATATAATCACAATCATGGCCATATCACATCACTGCACACCCCTGCAAAACAAAGTTAGACGCCTCTACTTTCTTTGCATATTTTACGTGGTTTGGGGCTTTCAATAAGTTTCGTTCTAACTTACGAACAAGAACCACAACATTGATACTAGCATTGTTGATCACCCGTTGTAAATTGGATCTTAACTATGCTAGGAGAAACAGGCACCCGCAAAGCCACTTATGCAATACAAGTTGCATGTCAAGCGTGGAGCAAGTCTCATGAACGATGTCATGTAAGGTTAGCCGCCACTTCATCCCAACATACCGCAAGATGCAAAGTACACAAGAAGCAATCGACAATAAAAGCATCAACGCCACAATGACCATTGTGTTCTACTCGTCTGTGAGATCTACATATAGACACGGCTCTGATACCACTGTAGGGATTCGTAGCATGGAAAACAAAAATTTTCTATCGCATACAAACAAACAAGCCAAGATCTATCTACTAGATTGTAGCAACGAGTCGATGGAATAACTTACCCTCGAAGATTCCAAAGTGTTTAACGAGAGCAGATTCTCGTGGGTGATGTAGTCGTACTCTTCCCGATCTCAAGATCGTGTAGACGATCCTTCCGGCGCTGCGTTCCGGCAGCGCTTCCGCAGTCGGTCACACGTTCGGTACTCGACGAAGACCTTCCTCTCCCTTGTTCCAGCAGGCAGCGGAGGTTGTAGCACTCTCCTCGCGATTCCGGCAGCACAACGGCGTGGTACCGGAAGTAGAGGGGAGATCTCGCAGGGCTTCGCCTTAAGCCGGAGCGAGTATGGTGGAGTATGAGAGAGATCCTCGGCGGTCTAGGGTTTAGACACACCAATTAGAAGGCTCTAATCCGGAGGCTAGGGCAATTAGAAGCTCTAAACCAAAACGGCTCTAAACCGGAGGCTAGGGCTAGGGTTTAGATTTAGAGGATAGGAACTTGTGTGTCTAGAGGAGGGAGCCCTGCCCCTCCTTTTATAGGTGGAGGGGCCGGCGCGCCAAGGGGGAGGGAGAGGAGTCCCTCCCCAACTCGGCTTGGAGGTGGGCCGCCGGTTGGAGGAGGGAACTCCTCCCCAACTCGGTTTCCCACACTTTCCTCTTTCCCTCTTTCCAATTTTAGCCGTTTGACTTTTCAAACTTCTTATTTGACTTTTCAATTTAGGATTCAATTTAATCCTTTATTTGGAACAGCAAGAACACTTAGTACATGATGCAATCATTCCAATATGCAATGACACATTCATGTACCCCTTCCCCTCCGGAGTGCCGGACATTCCGGAACCTTCTAGAACATTCCCGATGAAAACACCGGAATCATTCCCGAACTCCGAAACGGGACTTTCCTTATATGAATCTTATTCTCCGGACCATTCCGGATCACCTCGTGATATCCCGGATCCCATCCGAGACTCCGAACAACATTCGGTCTCTTTCTCATAATACCATAACTACTCAAACAACGTCGAATCCTTAAGTGTGTCTCCCTACGGTTCGTGAATTATGCGGACATGATCGAGACACTTCTCCGAACAATAACCAATAGAGGAATCTGGAAATTCATATGGCTCCCACATATTTCTACGATTACTTTGCGATCGAATGAACCACTTACATACGATACCAATTTCCCTTTGTCTCACGATAGTTTACTTATCCGAGGTTATGATCGTCGGTATCTCTGCATACCTAGTTCAACCTCGTTAGCGATAAGTACTCTTTTCTCGTTCCCGTGATATGTGATCCCTTGTGAGCTAGTCACATGCTTGCAAGCTAATTGGATGACATTCCACCGAGAGGGCCCAGAGTATATCTATCCGTCATATGGATGGACAAATCCCACTCTTGATCCATGTGTCTCAACCAATACTTTCCGAACACTCAATGCCACTTTTATAGCCACCCAGTTATGGTGTGGTGTTTGATGTCATCAAAGCATCTATCCGGTAAAGGTGATATGCATGATCTCATGGTCGAAGGAATTAGGTTACTATGTATCAGAAAGCATATAGCAATTGAACTAATGAGATGACTTGATCTTTATGCTACGCTTATCTATAGGAGTATGTCCACCATATCATTCTCCTAACGATATGATCTTGTTGTTGATAACATCTCAATGTTCATGATAGGGAAACCACAATCATTTATCAACCAACAAGCTAGTGATATATAGAGGCTATACTAGGGACTTCAAATTTAAGTTTACAAATCACACAAGTATCAATGTTACCTTGTTAATACTATTATGGCATGAATGTAAACATTTATCATAAACACAAAGATATAATAATAACTACATTTATTATTGCCTCTAGGGCATATCTCCAACACAAAGTCCCCTATGCTTCAGCCATAGGCTCTATAATGTACGCCATGCTATGTACAAGACCGGATGTGGCACATGCTATTAGTTTGACTAGTAGGTACCAATCGGATCCAGGTTCGGAACACTGGATAGCGGTCAAGAATATCCTTAAGTACTTACGAAGAACTAAGGATATGTTTCTTGTATACGGAGGTGAAGAAGAGCTCGTCGCTAAGTGTTATGTCGACGCTAGCTTTGACACCGATCCGGATGACTCTAAGTCTCAATCCGGTACGTATTTCTCATGAATGGCGGAGCGGTTAGTTGGAGGAGCTCCAAACAACCTGTGGTAGCGGGATCAACAACGGAGGCCGAATATGTTGCTGCTTGAGCGGCTCGAAGCGCTTTGGATGAAGGAGTTCATATCCGAACTAGGAGTGGTGGCAAACGTTGGACCCAATGGTGATCTATTGTGACAACAATGGTGCCATTGCCAATGCCAAAGAGCCAAGGTCTCACAAGCATTCCAAGCATATTAAGCGCGGTTTCACTCCATCCATGAGCATGTCAAGGATGGAGATATAAAGATTAGAAGTACATACGGATCTCAATGTAGCAGATCCGTTGACTAAAACTCTCCCTAGAGAAAAACATGATCAACACCAGAACTCAATGGGTGTTATATTTATCACTATGTAACTAGATTATTGTCTCTAGTGCAAGTGGGAGACTGAAGGGAATATGCCCTGAGAGGCAATAATAAAGTGTTTATTATGTGTATTCCAAGTATATGATAGATGTTTATTTTGCATGCTATAATTGTATTAATATGGAAACGTTAATACATGTGTGTTTAATAAACAAACAGAAAGTTCCTAGTTATGCCTCTCTCATAAACTAGCTCGTTGATTAACAAGATGATAAAGGTTTCCTGATCATGGACATTGGATGTTGTTAATAACGGGATCACAACATTAGTGTAATGGTGTGATGAACATTCATCCGAAGTATAGCACTACGATCAAAGTCATTGAGTTTATATTGCTATAACAACTTACAAAGTGATCCTAATCCTTAAACCATGAGATCATGTCAATCACTAACACCGGAAGAGTTTCTTGATAACATCAAACGTCACACCGTAACAGGGTGATTATAAAGATGGATTTAGAACTAATAAAGTGTTATGTTGAGGCTCATGGATCGAGAGTGGAATTTGTTCATCCCGATGACGGATAGATATACTCTGGGCCCTCTCGGTGATATCACATTGATTATCTTGCAAGCAAGTGATTTGATCACTAGAATGTTATATCACAGGAACGAGAAAAGAGTGCATGTCGGTAACGAGATCAAACTAGGTATGGAGATACCAATGATCGAATCTCGGACATGTAATATATCGTGAAACAAAGGGATTAAGATACTAGCGTAAAAGGTTTCGACGATCACAAGAAAGTCATCGTTGAATGTGTGGGAGTCAGTATGGGTCTCCAGATCCCGCTTCTGATTATTGATCCGAGAGGAGTCTCGATCATGTCCGCATTATTCACGAACAGTAGGGTGACACACTTAAGAGACACCGACATCCAATTGGAGAAAATGTTTCATGCCGAAAGAATGAACAAGCGCAGGAATTTATTTCACTAGATACCGAAACAGGTTTTAGGGTGAAATTGCATAAAGTGGTTATGCATGTGAAATAGAATTCTAGCAAGGGGTTATTTTTGAATGTTTGTCATTAAAGTAATTGACAAAATTCTGAATAAAATAAAAGAGTTTTATTTAATGAGAGTTTGCATTAAATTTGGTGGAAATTTAATGGGAATTTGAGTGGACTTTTGAGTGGAGGGAATTTAAAGGAGATTTGTGAGTGGAGTGTCCACCCACATGAAGAGGGGAGGGCAAGGGGGAAGCCCCCACGCGCCGGCCACCCCCTTGGGGTTCCTCCCCTCCTCCTATAAAAGGATCCCCCCCTCCTTACTTGTATCTCACACCTCCTCGTGAAGGATCTCTCTCCCCCTCTAGAATTTATCCCCCATGGTCTCGGACTAGCGGGATACATGTTCCCGGTGGCTATTCGGCAAGAAAGATTTGTGCTTCCGCTGCATCGCTGGAGCGAGGAGGCGGAGGTTGCTCGGTGCCTCGAACGTGTGTGCGAGCACGGATGCGCTGCTGATTTGCGGCGCTAGGACTTCCTCTCGATCTTGAGATCGTCAAGAGATCGTCTACATCAACCACGAGTTGAACTCGTTAAGCTTTGTCGGTCTTCAAGGGTATGTTCTCTACGGATATACATCCGCCCGTTGTTTGTATCTAGTAGATAGATCTTGGTATATAGTTCACATCGTAGGAAATTTTTTTGTTTTCTATGCTGCGAACCCTACAAAGGGTATCGAGCGGATCTATGCGTAGATACTTTACACGGGTAATACACATATGAGTATGTGGGCGATGATGATCATGTTGTTGCTCCTTTATTGTAATTTTGGATATTGGTGGCATAGTGGGATGAAGGCCCTGCATAAACTTTACATGTCCTCGCACATGAGACTGTTCACGCTTGACATGCAACTAGTTTGCATAAGTGGCTAGCGGGTGTCTCTCCTACTATAGTCAATATCTATTTTGCAAGCTAGTTGTCAACAATTTGATTATCCTCGTTGTGGTTCATGTTCGTAGGTAAGAACGGTTCTATCTCGAAGCCCTAAGCCACGTAAAACTTGCAATGGATAAATTAGAGGCGTCTAATTTAGATTGTTCTTTGGGCTAGTGTTATGATATGGTAGTGTTGTAAGTAGAAGTATGAGATGATACTCTTACAACACACATAGCGTAAAATCCATAGACCTTGGATTTACACATATAGGTATGATAGTGATCATACCACGATGCACATGATAGAGATCATCTGTGGGAACCATATCATTTCACTAATAAACATATGATGTTTGATAGCATCTTATATTGCTTGTTTAGCGCTTTGTTAGCATAATAAGATGATCCCTCATTTAAATATCAAGATAACAATGTGTTCTTCCTTTAGTATGCACCGATTATGTTTTCGTCGCTCCAAGACATCACGTGATGATCGGGTGTTATTGGATCCACGACCATATTTCGGGTGTAAAACAGTTACACACGCGAATACTAAGGTTCTAACTTGGCGAGCCTAGCATGTACAGACATGGCCTCGGAACACGGACCGAAAGGTTAAGCATGAGTCATATAGTTGATATGATGCCCATTCGATGCTCGCCTTTGAAGCTATACCGACTCACGTGATGATCGGACTTGGTGTAGTGGATTTGGTTCATTTAATCACCAAAAAGGCACGAGGGATGTCGTTTTTGAGTGGGAGTTCATTCGTAATATAGATTAGTTGAACTCAATCTATCATACTCTTAGTCTAAACTTTACAAATTCTGTTGTAGATAACACCACCTGCTTTTAATTTCAATGTGTTCATGGAGAAAGAGAAACTAGCAACGAACGGTAGCAACTTTACCGAATGGGCCATGAATTTGAGGATTCTCCTCTCTGCTGCACAAAAGCAATATGTGCTAGAAGCGCCGTTAGGCCCCCCACCTTTTGATGATGCCCCTGACGAGGAGAAGAATGTCTATCAGACTCGTCAGGAGGACCACAACTTAGTTCATTGCGGCATATTGTATGGGCTAGAGCCGGAACTTCGAAAGCGTTTCGAAAACGGCAATGCATTTGATACAATGGGTGAGTTGAAAATGATTTTCGACACACATGCTACTGTAGAGAGCTACAACGCTTCAGAAAAGTTCTTTAGCTGCATGATGGAAGAGCACAGCTCCGTTAGTGAGCATGTACTCAAGATGTCGGGTTACGCTGATAAGCTTGTGTCCTTGGGAATATCGATTCCCTTTGACTTAGGCATCCATCGTGTTCTGCAGTCTGTGCCACCTAGCTATAAGAGCTTCGTGATGAACTATAATATGCAAGGCATGAAGAAGTATCTCCCCGAGCTTCTGTCAATGCTTAAAACTGCAGAAGTGGAGATCAAAAAGGAACATCAAGTGTTGATGATCAATAGGAACACTGGTTTCAAGAAAGACAAGAAGGGAAAACGGAAGGGAAGTAAGGGCGGCAAGCTCATTGCGTGCTGAAAAGAAACCCGAGTTGGACCTAAGTCGATTCGAGTGCTACTATTGTAAGGGGACTCCTTTGGGCATAATCGCCCCAAGTATCTGGCGGACAAGAAGGCCGCAAGTCAAACAAAGGTATATATGATATACATGTTATTGATGTGTACTTGACTAGTGCTCAGATAGCACCGGTATTTGATACGGTTCGATTGCTAATATTGGTAACTCGAATCAGGGGCTGCGGAACAAGCGACCGCTAGCAAGGGGTGAGGTCAAGATGCGTGTCGGCAATGGATCAAGCGTTGATGTGATCGCCGTCGGAACGCTGCCTCTCCACTTGCCGTCGGGATTAGTTATAAACTTGAATAAATGTTATCTGGTGCATGCACTAAGCATGAACATTGTATCTGGATCGTGTTTGATGCGAAGTGGTTATTCATTTAAATCCGAGAACAATGCTTGTTCCATTTATATGAATGAAATCTTTTATGGTCATGCACCGATGATGAATGATTTATTTCTATTAGATCTCGATGATAATGTTACACATATTCATAATGTTGATGCTAAAAGGATTAAACTTAATGATGATATATCCACATATATGTGGCACTTCCGTCTAGGTCATATTGGCGTTAAACGCATGAAGAAGCTCCATTCAGATGGACTTTTGGAATTACTTGATTATGAATCATTTGATACATGTGAGCCATGCCTTATGGGAAAGATGACTAGAACGCCATTTTCCGGTTCAATGGAACGGGCGACAGATTTATTGGAAATCATACATTCTGAAGTATGTGGTCCAATGAGTGTGTCGGCGCGAGGTGGATATCGTTATTTTGTTACTTTCACGGATGATTTGAGTAGATACGGTTATATCTACTTGATGAAACACAAGTCTGAAACCTTTGAAAAGTTCAAGGAATTTCAGAATAAAGTGGAAAATCATCGTAATAGAAAGATCAAATTTCTACTGATCCGTGGAGGTGAGTATCTAAGTTACGAGTTTAGCACTCACATGAAAGAGTGTGGAATTGTTTCACAACTCACACCTGCCGGAACACCACAGCGAAATGGTGTGTCAGAACGTCGTAATCGTACTTTATTAGAGATTGTTCGATATATTATGTCTCTAACGGACTTGCCGTTGTCATTTTGGGGTTATGCACTAGAAACTGATGCATTCACTTTAAATCGGGCACCATCTAAATCCGTTGAAAAGACACCGTATGAATTGTGGTTTGGAAACAAACCTAAGCTGTCATTTCTTAAAGTTTGGGGATGCGATGTTTATGTGAAGAAACTTCAACCGGATAAACTCGAACCCAAAGAGGAAAAATGCGTCTTCATAGGATACCCTAAAGAAACTATTGGGTATTCCTTCTATCACAGATCCGAGGGCAAGGTTTTTGTTGCCAAGAATGGATCCTTTCTAGAGAAAGAGTTTCTCGCGAAAGGTGTGAGTAGTCGGAAGGTAGAACTCAAGAGGTTGTGGAACCTTCTCTTCAAAGTATGGCGAGTAGCGCAGGAAGTTATTCGGAGTTGGCTCCACCTGTTGAAGAGGGAACTAATGATAATGATCATGAAACTCCGAAGAGAGTACTACCGAACCTCACAAAGTCAAACAGACGCTGCAGCTCCCGAGCTGAACGGAAATCCTGTCATGAATTTCATATTTGATGAAAATGATGACCCTACGACGTATGAAGAAGCGATGATGAGCCCGGATTCCAACAAATGGTTAGAAGCCATGAAATCCGAGATGGAATCCATGTATGAAAATCAAGTTTGGAACTTGGTGGAATTACCTCACGACCGAAAGGCCGTGGAGAACAAATGGATTTTCAAAAGGAAAACTGATGCTGATGGTAATGTGACCGTCTATACAGCTCGACTTGTCGCAAAGGGGTTTCGACAAATTCAAGGAGTTGACTAAGATGAGACTTTCTCTCCCGTAGCGATGCTAAAGTCAGTTAGGATTATGTTAGCAATTGCTGCATATTTCGATTATGAGATATGGCATATGGATGTCAAAACCGCGTTTCTCAATGGTAATATTGAAGAAGAGTTGTATATGATACAACCAAAGGGTTTTGTCGATCCTAAGGATGCTAACAAGGTGTGCAAGCTTCAGCGATCCATCTATGGATTGAAGCAAGCATCACGAAGTTAGAATCTCCGCTTTGATGAGGTGATCAAAGAGTTTGGATTTGTCCAAAGTTATGGATGTCGTGGTGGTGGCCCGGCAGATGCCATGGGTAGGCTAAAGTATGGGGCCAATGGATGCTAGTGGGATCCGGGGAGGGAAGATGCAACTGTCTTTACACTCAAGCTGCCAAAGTGATGAACTTTATTTCTCTCTCCGTGGGTTACAAGTGCTCCTAGAGCTGCTTACAGGGGGACAATGTGAATCTCCCCAGCCTAACGGTGCTTGATTTTTCCTCCTTTCCCTCAGGGTCCAAACCTCCCCTTATAAAGGGGTGCCTTGGGTGTTCTTAGGGCTGACGAGGCAAGCATATTCGTGGAATATGCTTGTCCCAAAATAGTAGTTCGGCGGCCTCCTTTCCCTGTCGCCCTTCTAATGACGGCAAGGTTCCAGCGGCCCCCCTCCTGCGCGCCTCGGGCTCCAGGACTATCACCTCCGTGACCTCCTTCTGCCCCTCTGACGCTGTGCATCCTTGTCTCTTGTGCTTGGCCCTGTTCTGATTCCTTCTAGCCTGCAGCTATACTTTGACCCTGGGCTTCTCCTTCTCCTGCAAGCTTCATATCACTCGGCCTTACCTTGTGTTACTCGGCCCGTTCCTTACCTGCATGAAGGTCATTCGTATAACCCGGCCGATTTTC
Organism: Avena longiglumis; assembly: GCA_030063025.1. NCBI lineage: Eukaryota > Viridiplantae > Streptophyta > Magnoliopsida > Poales > Poaceae > Avena > Avena longiglumis. The sequence goes on from CP125979.1 coordinate 49,017,750, forward strand.
TCATTAACTCGGCCGGGTAACTACTTGATACCTGTGCATGGGCTTCTTGCCTCCGTTCATCGGCCGACATATCCATGATTCGGCCGACCTAGGCCGTAGCTTGGAAACCAGACGGGGACAGTACCTCAGCCTTTCCCCGTCTCTGACCTACCCGAGGTTAACCCCCCGACAATGGAGAAGCTTGTATTCACAAGAAAGTGAGTGGGAGCAATGTGGCATTTCTGATATTATATGTGGATAACATATTATTGATCGGAAATGATATAGATATTTTAAACAGTGTTAAAAGTTATCTAAACAGCAAATTTTCAATGAAGGACCTAGGTGAAGCGTCATACATATTAGGCATAAAGATCTATAGAGATAGATCTAGGCGCCTAATAGGGCTATCGCAAAGTACATACCTTGATAAGATTTTAAAGAAGTTTAAAATGGACGGAAGTAAGAAGGGGTTCTTACCTATGTTGCAAGGCAAGACATTGAGTAAGACTCAAAATCCGGCTTCGGCGGAAGAAAGAGAGATAATGGACAAAGTCCCCTATGCTTCAGCCATAGGCTCTATAATGTATGCCATGCTATGTACAAGACCAATGTGGCACATGCTATTAGTTTGACTAGTAGGTACCAATAGGATCCAGGTTCGGAACACTGGATAGCGGTCAAGAATATCCTTAAGTACTTACGAAGAACTAAGGATATGTTTCTTGTATACGGAGGTGAAGAAGAGCTCGTCGCTAAGTGTTATGTCGACGCTAGCTTTGACACCGATCCGGATGACTCTAAGTCTCAATCCGGTACGTATTTCTCATGAATGGCGGAGCGGTTAGTTGGAGGAGCTCCAAACAACCTGTGGTAGCGGGATCAACAACGGAGGCGAATATGTGTCTTTGCTTGAGCGGCTCAGGAAGCAGTTTGGATGAAGGAGTTCATATCCAAACTAGGAGTGGTGGCAAACGCGTTGGACCCAATGGTGATCTATTGTGACAACAATGGTGCCATTGCCAATGCCAAAGAGCCAAGGTCTCACAAGCATTCCAAGCATATTAAGCGCCGGTTTCACTCCATCCGCGAGCATGTCAAGGATGGAGATATAAAGATTTGTAAAGTACATACGGATCTCAATGTAGCAGATCTGTTGACTAAAACTCTCCCTAGAGCAAAACATGATCAACACCAGAACTCAATGGGTGTTAGATTTATCACTATGTAACTAGATTATTGTCTCTAGTGCAAGTGGGAGACTGAAGGGAATATGCCCTGAGAGGCAATAATAAAGTGTTTATTATGTGTATTCCAAGCATATGATAGATGTTTATTTTGCATGCTATAATTGTATTAATATGGAAACGTTAATACATGTGTGTTTAATAAACAAACAAAAAGTTTCTAGTTATGCCTCTCTCATAAACTAGCTCGTTGATTAACAAGATGATCAAGGTTTCCTGATCATGGACATTGGATGTTGTTAATAACGGGATCACAACATTAGTGTAATGGTGTGATGAACATTCATCCGAAGTATAGCATTACGATCAAAGTCATTGAGTTTATATTGCTATAACAACTTACGAAGTGATCCTAATCCTTAGACCATGAGATCATGTCAATCACTAACACCGGAAGAGTTTCTTGATAACATCAAACGTCACACAATGTGGTGATTATAAAGATGGATTCAGAACTAATAAAGTGTTATGTTGAGGCTCATGGATCGAGTGGAATTTGTTCATCCCGATGACGGATAGATATACTGGGGGCTGCCTCTCGGTGATATCACATTGATTAGCTTGCAAGCAAGTGATTTGATCACTAGAATGTTATATCACAGAACGAGAAAAGATTGCATGTCGGAACGAGATCAAACTAGGTATGGAGATACCGATGATCGAATCTCGGACATGTAATATATCGTTAAACAAAGGGATTAAGATACTAGCGTAAAGGTTCCGACGATCACAAGAAAGTCATCGTTGAATGTGTGGGAGTCGTGATGGGTCTCCAGATCCGCTTCGATTATTGATCCGAGAGGAGTCTCGATCATGTCCGCATTATTCACGAACCGTAGGGTGACACACTTAAGAGACACCGACATCCAATTGGAGCAAATGTTTCATGCCGAAAAGAATGAACAAGCGCAGGAATTTATTTCACTAGATACCAAAAGTTTTTGGTGAAATTGCATAAAGTGGTTATGCATGTGAAATAGAATTCTAGCAAGGGGTTATTTGTGAATGTTTTTCATTAAAGTAATTGACAAAATTCTGAATAAAATAAAAGAGTTTTATTTAATGAGAGTTTGCATTAAATTTGGTGGAAATTTAATGGGAATTTGAGTGGACTTTTGAGTGGAGGGAATTTAAAGGAGATTTGTGAGTGGAGTGTCCACCCACATGAAGAGCGGAGGGCAAGGGGGCAGCCCCCATGCGCCGGCCACCCCTCCTCCTATAAAATGATCCCCCCTCCTCACTTGTCTCTCACACCTCCTCGTGAAGGATCTCTCTCCCCCTCTAGAATTTATCCCCCATGGTCTCGGACTAGAGAGATACATGTTCCCGGTGGCTATTCGGCAAGAAAGAGTTGTGCTTCCGCTGCATCGCTGGAGCGAGGAGGCGGAGGTTGCTCGGTGCCTCGAACGTGTGTGCGAGCATGGATGCGCTGCTGATTTGCGGTGCTAGGACTTCCTCTCGATCTTGAGATCGGCAAGAGATCGTCTACATCAACCACGAGTTGAACTCGTTAAGCTTTGTCGGTCTTCAAGGGTATGTTCTCTACGGATATACATCCGCCCGTTGTTTGTATCTAGTAGATAGATCTTGGTATATAGTTCACATCGTATATAGTTCATCGGCCGACATATCCATGATTCGGCCGACCTAGGCCGTAGCTTGGAAACCAGACGGGGACAGTACCTCAGCCTTTCCCCGTCTCTGACCTACCCGAGGTTAACCCCCCGACATTAGTCCCCGAAGCTGGTGTGGCCCTGTCAATAGCTTTGGCCGGGTTATATCAGCTTCATTACTTTCTTGAGTCTTGTTTCCGAGCTATGTCCTCGTCCGAGGTTTCCTCGTTCCTTCCATTGTACGCCATGTCCTACGTGTCACCTCATCATTGCTCTTCTAGTTTTTAGGTCCTTCTACAGTGCTTACTGACAAGCTATAGTGAACTCTGTTCCTCGCCGCGCCATGCATCTCGTGTACCTCCCCTCGATCGTAATAACTTTTCTTTTATGCGGGCGTTGGTGTGGCTCCACTTACTGTCGTGTGTTCGTGCGTTCCCATGATCTACACGGTAATCGCCACACCCACGATCCCACTCCTCGTGGCTCGTCTATAAAGAGGGGAACGTGCCCTGAGGTTCATCTTTCCCTTATCGCTCGCGTCCGCTCTCCTTCTTCCCTTCGCCTGCGTGCTCTCTTGCCGCTCCACCGCCGTTCATCCTCCAGAGCCTCCGCCGGTGAGGACTCCGTCGCGTCGTTCGCCCGCGCTCTACGGCTGTGGGTCCGCCGCCGGTGAGTCCTTTCTGACCATCTTGCCCAGATCTTGCCCTAGATCGATCCGCTTCGTTTTCCTGCTCAGGCGGCGGTTCCTCCTCTCTTCGCCATTGTTTTCGTGCTAAGTTCCGACGGGGCCTTGTAGCTCTAAGCTCCCCTCCGCCGCCAGTTCTTCCTCCGGCGATCTCTCCGGCGCACCCATGTCTAGCTCATTTAGCGGTGCTCTTGTTGAAGACGATGACGCTAGCTCTGGGCCCGAGCGTGGATCGTGGCAGGGCTCTTCAGTCACGCGCCGTGAGATTGAATGGCTCATCCGAACTCGACGGATTCTTGCCGAGGTTTCCTGCCGTTTACCGGCGAATCCTCCGATTATCGAGAGGCGGTATGTGGTTTTCATGTCTCACTTCGCCTTGGTCTCCCTCTCAGCGCTTTCGCTAGAGAATTCCTTGATTACTTCGGCCTTCAGCCGCACCACCTTCCTGCGAACGCCATAGCTTCTCTTTATGCTTTCATCTCCGCGTCGGAGGGTTACTTTCGACTGTGGCCGTCGGCATGTCTGGTCAAGTTCTTCCAGATCCGCTCCAACGTCGTTCCGACAAATCTCGCATCCTTCCGAGAAGCTGCTCACCCAATGTGGGCGTCTATTACACCTCGGAGGAAATCCGTTCCCCGTGTCACGGGTTGAGTCATGCAAGAAATGGCATAAATCATTCTTCTATGTCAAGAACAGAGGGTGGAAGACAAGATTCGGCTCCCACCGTTCTCAATTGGCCCCTTCCAAAGTGAATCGCTATATAATCCGAGAAAACTCATGCCTTGGCGAGGCTTTCGAGATTCGGTGAAAGAGTTGATCCGGGCGGGCTTTGGCGAAGACGATGGCAACCTTTATCGAGGCGGATCTGCCCCTTCCAACAGCGGACCCACAAGCTATGCTATATGAGTGGTCCTCTCGATCCTAACCGAGTCTCGACCGTGGAGTTGGACAACTATCTTATTCATAAGCGTCGAGCTATCTTCAAGACCGAGATGCCTGAGGATTGGTCTTGGGGGTTAAAACCATTTACCCGCGACAATCCGCCTCCCGAGGTATGCCTAATCCTCATTACTCTATTTCTCCTCGATTCCTAGAGACTGGTTTACATGATTTTCTTTCTCCTCGTCCGCAGAGGTTCGCAGAGCGAAGAATGAGGACGCCGAGGTTCTGCAGCTCCCTTGGCCCGCAGAGGAGTACCGGATCTTGGTGAGCCGGACTCAGGAGTTCGTCCTAAGTCGGATCCTGCTCGGCTCGAGCTCATGGCAAAACTCCAAAAAGAAGAGGAGGAAGGTGATTCGGACGAGGTCCAAGTTCTTGAGGTAGTTGCCGCCATGCCTATTTCTTATGCATTTCCGGCTTCTACTTTCCCAGCTAATCCGGCCGGTCAGGTTCACGACGCCGAACCTATTGCTTCCCGGCCTCCCGTTACCTCGGGGAAGCGCGGGGCTCCTGCTAGTGCCTCGGAGGCAGTTCCTAAGAAGCGAATAAAGAAATCCGCTCCGAATCCTCCCAGGCGCAAGACTATGCCCGGGGTTGCTGGGTAAGTTCTTTTGCCTATATTTCTTGTTTTCTCCTTTTCTGTTTTCCATACCGACGAATCTTCTTTCTTATTTTTACAGCGCTCCTCTGTCTGTTAAACCCGGTGGTCCTAGTATGACTAGCCGTCCGATTCGGCCGCCATCTCCTCCTCCCGTCGATGACATCCGAATTCCTAGTCCTATTCGTCCTGCTTCTCCGCCCGCTCCAAATACGTCGCCTGTTCGTCGTGATGCCCCTGAGACTTCTCCCATTGATTTGGATCCGATCCGATCCTCCGATGTTTTCGTTGAGCCAGCTGTCCCCTCTATGGGCCCCAGCGTTACCATTGAGCCTCCATCTACTGCGGCAGTTTCTACGGTCATTCCGACCCCGGCCGAAAAGGTCGTTGTTCGGCCTCTGCGAGCTTATCCTCCGCTGGTCCTAAGGACTCCGTCCCCCTTCCGGAGGCGCAACTTCTGGCGACGCCTCTTCTAAGGAGAAACGTGCTATTGCCGTCAAGACTTCTTCTCAGAAAGGTCTTGCCGGCTCTTCTCAGCCGAGTATTGCAGACGCGCTGCGCAAGGGAGCTGCATCTGCCAAAGTCACTGTTACCTCGGCCACTGGCAGTCAGCTTGCTCTTCATAAGAGCCCTGCGACTGCCGTGGTCGGACCGCCTGCCCGGGGTAAAGTTTTAACTCGGACAGCTAGCGGGAACAGCCTCGGAGCGCTAGTTGAGTATGCCAACAACTGGAATGCTGCTGATCAATTTGAAGGCAATCCAGCCAACCAACCTTTCCAGCTTTCTGATATCAGCGGCCGTTTTGACCATGCTGCCCAGTTTATCATTGACACCAACAAGATGAATGCGGTAATTATTTTATTTCTGAGTCTTAAATTATTCTCCAGATGTTACCCTATTCTCTAGTCCCCGAAACTTGCAAGGAAATAACTTGTTGTATGCTTGGAAGTTTGACTTAATTCTATTTCTAAGGTTTGTTAGTCCGGCCATCTAGTTCATAGTTTATTCGGATTTTGTGTAGCTTTGATTATCCATCCACCTAGAGCCAAGTTAAGTTCTTCTTGACTCGGATTTGGCATAGCTTTGAATATCCAGCCGCCTATAGCCGAATTACACTTTGCTTGATTCGGATATGGCATTGCTTTGAATATCCAGCCACGTAGAGCCAAATCAAGTTTTGCGTGATTTGGATCTGGTATACCTTTGAATATCCAGCCACCTAGAGCCGAATTAAGCTTTGCTTGATTGGGATATGGTATCGCTTTGAATATCCAGCCACCTAGAGCAAAATTAAGCTTTGCTTGATTTGGATCTGGTATAGCTTTGAATATCCAGCCACCTAGAGCCGAATTAAGCTTTGCTTGATTCGGATATGGTATCGCTTTGAATATCCAGCCACCTAGAGCCGAATTAAGCTTTGCTTGATTTGGATCTGGTATAGCTTTGAATATCCAGCCACCTAGAGCCGAATTAAGCTTTGCTTGATTCGGATCTGGTATAGCTTTGAATTTCCAGCTACCTAGAGCTGAATTAAGCTTTGCTTGATTCGGATCTGGTATTTTTTTGAATATCCAGCCACCTATAGCCGAATTAAGCTTTGCTTGATTCGGATATGGTTTAGCTTCTACTTGTTGTTTTATCATTTTGCTCTATTGCTCAGGTTGCACATGACCGACGGACCGCCGAGTTCCAGAGGTTGCTTTTTTCGCACCGCAAGCTTGAAGAGAAGTACGAGAAAGTTCTGCCCGTGGCAAAGAAGGCCGGTAAGTCGATAGTTCGTTTTCCTTATTTCCGCCTTTCTCATATACTTGTCCGCGGAACGCCGGCTTACTTCTTGTTGAATAGGTAATATCAATAACCTCAATATCCGCCTTGAAAAGAAGATCAAGACCTTGGAAGGTTAGTTTCCTTTCTACTTCACTCCTTCTTCTTTTAGTATCTATGCTAAGTTTCCTTATTGCGTTGGGTTGTGGTAAAGCCGAGTTGCAAGACTTTGCAGTGTCGCAACAAGATTGCGTGCCCATGCCTGACGTGATGCTTCACTTTTTAGAACAAAGCGCAGTTCATTCGGCGCAACTACAAGAAAAAGATGATGAGATAGCTCGCCTGAGATCCGAGGTGAATACACTCAAGCTCTCTCAGAAGTCCGAGCTAGAAAAGGTTGACCAAGAATTTGCCGAGGAAAAGAATCGGCTGACTCTGGATCTACAGAAGAACAAAGAACTCCTCGAAGCTGCCGAACTTAAAACTCGTGGTTTGAGCGAGGAAATTGCCCGTTTCGAGAAGAGTAAAGCTGCTTGGGCCAAAGACCTGCAGATAATGTTGAGCTTTATTCATCGTAAGTTAGTTGGCCTGGCCGAACTGTATTTTTTCTTTGTCATCGCTGCTATCCTTTGACACGTCCATGTTTTGCGCAGATCATTTCCCCGAGGCCAAACCCGTGAGTTCTAAAGCTGTTCTTGCAGCTCGCGCTCGTCGAGGTGAACCTGTTGCTGTTGACTTTGAATATTCGATGGAGGATTTCTTGGTTGCTGTTGGTGCTGCAGTTGGTCCGATGAAAATTATGGGCCGGGACCTGGTGCAGGCCGCTATCCGAGCCTATCATGCACTCTGGCCAAATACCTCGGGGACTCCCGATATCAATGACGTCAAGTTACTGGTGACCAGGCTGATGGCGTCTGAGAGACAGCTGAGTCTTTGGAGAGAATCTGCTGCGCGTGCCGGTGCCGACATGGCCCTAACCGTAATCATGTCATGGTATGAAGACATTTCTCTTGACATTCTGAGGAACTTGCGCACTGGCTCTCGCTGGGTTGAAGATCCCACCTTTGTTGCTCTTCGTCAAACTCGAGCTTTCCAGCTCGTTGAGTATGCCGATGTGCACACTTGGAATGAAGGGCCAAGTTTTCTCCCAGATCCGGATCAGGAAGTCGCGGTGAAGGTGCCTCGGGTGATGATTCAGGTGAGCATGGTGAAGGTGATTCGCCACATCCGATAGCTCAGCTCAAGCTCGGATAGCAACGCGATGCGCGGTCTTCCTCCAAAGGCACCAGGCATTCTACTGCAGCGTCGACGCTCTGAACAACCCGTGATACCGAAGTTACACCTGGGTCGGCGGAGGGCGAGGCGACCTCAGTCGAAGTACCTCCTACCTCGGAGCGCCCCACACCTGAGCAAGGAGCTGCCCCTCCAACGAACGACGCCTAGGTTATTTGTGATCCCTGGTATGACGGGCGTATAATGTAGACGAAAAATTTGTCAACTCGTATGATTCGAACTTCTTTTGCTATGTGTTGCTGAGATTCTTTGTTAAGTGGATGCTCGTCCGAATTCTTGCCTTGCTGGCTCGTACTTTCTTCATCTTTTAGGGCTCAACTTTGCCGTTATTTTGATGGTCTTATCCAAGCATTAGCGCTGAATATCTACACTATTGACCTGTTTTGAATATAAGTTAACTACTCCGTTGTGGGAGCAAGCAACAATCGCTGGATCATCGTTTACCGTCCGGAACTTCCTTATATAAATCACATTTCGGAGGGGGTAGAAAACTGCTATGATTGCGTTTAGCATAGGTCTGAGGTATCATACGGTAGTCCCCGAATCGTTGCTTTAGATGCCGAGGTTTAAGTGCGAATACTCATTTGACATATCATATGATAGTCCCTGAGTCAATGCTTTTGGCACCGACTTACATATTCGTAACATGAAAGGAACACAATCATACGGCAGTCCCCGAGTCAGTGCTCTGGTCGCCAACGTTCAAGTATGTAACGCGAAAGAAATAAATATACCATATGGCAGTCCCCGAGTCATTGCTCTGCGTGTCGAGGTTTAAACGAAATAATCATTACATATGGCAGTCCCCGAGTAACTGCTCTGAGCTCCGAGGTTTAAACATCTAACATGAAATAACATAACATATTGTAGCCCTCGAGTAACTGCTCTGGGTTCCGAGGTTTACACATCTAACATGAAATAACATAACATATTGTAGTCCCCGAGTAACTGCCGTGGGTGCCGAGGCTTGAAATACATGATATGACATAAATATATTCTACGGCAGTCCCCGAGTCACTGCTCTGGGTGCCGAGATGCAAATACACCATTGGATTTTGACCTTGAGATTGAAAGCTACGAGTAAAATGGCCGAAGTAAAGCCACATTCCAGGGGCGCTTCGTTTCTTCACCAGCTTTGTCTGCCTTGTTCTCTCCAGGGGATTGAGCATCAATCAGATAATATGCATCGTTGTGCAATGCTTTGCTCACGATAAATGGTCCTTCCCATGGGGGTGATAATTTGTGCATGACGGCCGTGCGCTGTACCAGCCGGAGGACTAGATCTCCTTCCTTGAATACTCTTGGATTCACTTTCTTGCTGTGATATCGCTGTAAATTCTGTTGATAAATGGCTGATCGTGATAATGTCAACTCCCTGGCTTCTTCCAACAGGTCTACGGCATCTTGCCGAGATAATTCATTTGTTTCTGAGGTTGTGTACTGAGCAACTCTTGGCGAGTCATAGATTATGTCGGCTGGGAGTACGGCCTCTGCTCCGTATACCAGAAAGAATGGGGTGTAACCTGTTGATCTATTCGGAGTAGTCCGGAGGCTCCATAACACGGCTGGGATTTCTTCGATCCAACATCCTGCCGACCGCTGCAATGGTTCAACCAGTCGTGGTTTTATTCCTGATAACACCAGTCCATTAGATCTTTCAACTTGCCCATTGGATCTTTGGGTGGGCCGAGGCGACATCTAGTCTTATGTGCTTCTCTTGGCAAAATCTAGCGAAGGCTCCTTCTGCAAAATTCGTGCCATTATCTGTAATAATGCTGTGTGGGTATCCGTATCTCAAGATGATATCCTTGAGAAATTTCACTTCTTGTGCCCATCACATTTTTTGATTGGTTTTACTTCAATCCATTTCGTGAACTTGTCTACCATAACCAAGATGTGGGTCATTCCTCCTCTCGCCGGCTTGAAAGGTCCCACCATGTCTAAACCCCATACAGAAAATGGCCAAGTGATGGGTATTGTTTTTAATTCGGCCGACGGCATATGTATTCTGGTTGCATATCTCTGACACCCATTGCACTTCTTAACTAATTCTTCTGCCTCTTTTAACGCCGTTGGCCAGTAAAATCCATGCCTGAAAGCCTTGGCTACTAAAGCGCGAGATGAGGCATGGTGCCCACATTCTCCTTGGTGTATGTCTAGAAGGATTTCCTGACCTTCTATGGAACTCACGCACTTCTGCAATATGTTTGTTACGCTTCTCTTATATAACTCATTGTTTATGATTGTGTAGGCTTTTGCTCTTCTGATTATTTGTCTGTCTAATATTTCATTACTCGGCAATACCGCGTCTTTTAGGTACGAAAATATGGGTTGCGCCCATATTGGCGTTACTCTCTCTGCAGTGATCCCACTGTCTATCTCCATGTTTTCTGCCGACGTATATACCTCGGCTCTCTCCATGATTGCTATTACCTCGGCTGTCCCTCTCTTTAGGGACTCTGAATCTTTCTGTGGATCTACCTCCATTGGCGTATGATTCTCTGCAGAACTTGCCGGGATAAAGATTGATTCGGACTCCGGTGATGGGTTTATTGACGGTTTCCTGAGGTGCTCCAGGGCAATACCTGGCGGGATTGATTGCCGAGTTGATCCCAATTTTGACAATGTGTCAGCAGCGTCATTTTCTGCCCGTGGTATGTGGTGGAATTCACATCCTTCAAAATACCCACTTATCTTTTGCACATGGAATCTGTATAAAGCCATATTAGCATCTAATGCGTCCCAACTGCCGATACTTGTCAGACTACAGATCCGAGTCACCGTAGCATAGGATTCGCGTATACCAATTTCTTTTGCTACTTTCAATCCATGAACTAGTGCTTCATATTCAGCTACATTGTTGGATGCGGCAAAATGTATTTGCGGACATATTTCAACCGATCTTTTTAGGCGAGGTCAGCACTATTCCTGCTCCCAAACCGTTCCTTAGTTTGGAACCATCAAAATGCATTGTCCAGTAATTTGGATCTGGCAGTGGTGGCTCATATTGCACCTCGGCCCAGTCTACGAGAAAGTCGGCGACAGCCTGAGATTTGATCGCATCTCTTCTATCAAATTGTGGAGCATATGGTGATAATTCGATCGCCCATTTTGCTATTCGGCCACTCGCATCTTTGTTGTTTAATATGTCGGCTATGGGTGCCTCGCAGATTACTTTGATGGGGTGCTCTTCAAAGTAATGCTTAAGCTTTTTTGCCGACATATATACTCCATAAGCCATCTTCTGATAATGCGGATAATTCTGCTTTGAAGTGGATAATACTTCACTCAGATAGTATACTGGCCTCTGGACTGACTTACCCTCTTCAAGTCGTTCCACTACAACCACAGTACTAACTACTCGATTGGTAGCCGCTACATAGAGTAGCATAGGTTCTTTCGATAATGGGGAAGCTAAAATGGGTGCCCTAACTAGCATCTTTTTCAACTCGTGAAATGCAAGGTCCGCCTGGGGAGTCCAGCTGAATTTGTCCGACTTTCTCATCAGCTGATAAAGTGGTAATGCCTTTTCTCCTAGCCGACATACAAATCGACTAAGCGAAGCCAGACAGCCCGTGAATTTTTGTACATCGTTCAAGCATCTCGGCAATTCCATTCTTTCTATCGCTCTTATCTTCGTTGGATTAGCCTCGATACCTCGGCTGGACACAAGGAAACCGAGTAATTTTCCTGCCGGTACGCCAAATGTGCACTTCTCTGGGTTAAGTTTCATTCGGAACCTTCTCAGGTTTGCGAAAGTTTGCCGTATATCTTCTAGCAAGGTTTTGCTCTCCTTAGTTTTGATGACTACGTCATCCACATATACTTGTACATTTTTTCCTATCTGATCATGTAAACACTTTTGCATGCACCTTTGATATGTTGCTCCTGCATTTCGCAGGCCGAATGGCATTGTGCGATAACAATAAGCCCCGTACGGGGTAATAAACGCAGTCTTTATTTGATCGGCCGGATTTAACGGTATCTGGTGGAAACCGAATCTGCGTCTACAAATGATAACACAGCTCACGGTCGAAGTCAATGACTTGGTCTATTCTAGGCAAAGGAAAAGGATCTTTCGGACATGCCTTGTTCAGTTAGTGTAGTCGATACACATTCGCCACACAATGGCTACATTGGGGTCATCTTTTTCTTTTCTACCAAGATCTTGGATTTGATAACCAATCCGGATACAGACTTCCATGATGAACCGGCGAGAAGCCGAGCTATTTCATCCCCTATTACTTTTCTCCTATCTTGGTGAAGCGGCGGAGGTTGCTTCACCGGTGCTCTGGGCCGACGTTTAAAGTGCTCACCAACTCCTCGGCACCTTGCAGATCTTGAGTTGACCATGCAAATATGTCCCAATTCTCACGGAGGAAGTTGGTGAGCTCGCCTTCCTATTTAGCGTCAAGGCCTGCACCAATAGTAACAGTGTGCTCTGAGAACTGCTCATCGATCTGAAACTTCTTCGTCTCTTTGGTCGGCTGAAAAGAAACACTGCCATGAGGGTTGGCCAGTGCCGGCATGCTTAACTGTGCTGACTGAGCGAGGGCTGCTACTTCCTGGATCCTTTTCTTTTCTCTTGCTATAACCAATGACTCGGCCAGATTTGACCCGGCTGAAGCACACTCCATTGACTTCTTATAATCCCCTGCAACTGTTATCACCCCTTGTGGTCCGGGTAACTTCATCTTTAGATAACCTATATGACAGCTGCTCATGAATTTGGCCAGTGCGGGCCGTCCGAGTAAAGCATGATAACAACTTTCTAGATCGACCACCTCAAATTCTAAATTTTCTGCTCTGCAGTTATCCCTTGTACCGAATAATACGTCCACTCGGACTTTACCGATGGGCTCACATGAAAGCCCCGGCACTATCCCATGGAAAGTTGTCCTCGTGGACTGCAGCATATTTTGTGATATTCCGAGCTTGTGCATGGTATCTTTGTACATGATGTTGATACTGCTTCCATTATCGATAAGTACTTTTGAGAATTTCACATTGATGCTTGGTCCCACAAACGTCGGATCCAACACAAGTGCGTATGATCCTGGACTCGGCATTATTCTGGGGTGGTCTTTCATGCTCCAGGTCATCTCCTGATCAGACCATGGCTGGTATCTTGGTACTGCTGGTACAACTGCATTCACCTCCATATGCCGGCGCTGCACACTCTGCTTGTCCTGCTGTTCTGTCGTGAACACACAATAAGACTGGTGATGTTCCCTGTAATCATTACGTCCAGCATTTGCCGGATTTATCCTTCCGTCCTGCCCCTGGTTCATTACTTGATGCATCCCTCCGATCCGAGTTATCGTACCTCGGAGGCGGTAACATCGATTCTTTATGTATTTGCTCCGATTAATCGTGCGATCTTTCTGTTGCACGATGGGAACTGAGCTCCTGCCGGGTTTCCCATTGCATTTTCATCCAGGCGCATTGCCGGGTTGTATGATTGGCTGGTCTAGATGGGTTTGATGTGTGAAATTTACACGGCTGATCCAACATGGATTCGAATGTATACTTCGGCCTCTCTTGCCATTGCTTCTTTTGTTCTGGGGTCCATTGCCTCTTTCCTTCATTCCTTATTGTCCACTGTTGAGGTCCATTTTTCTGCCGTTGAATTGCTCCGTGACTCGGCTGATCTTGTGCTACAGCCGCCACCTGGGCTGAATTATATCTATAATCCGGCCTCTCTTCTCTTCTTCTTCCTCTGAAATCACGCCTGGATGACCCGGCCAATTCTCTCGTGTACTGGTCTTGTTGCTCACGATGGTCTGCCGACATTAACTCCGGTTGGGTTGGGTCACCCAATGCATAGGAGTCCGCTATTCTGATTGTCTCTGCCAGTGTGGTTGGCATATCTCTCTGCAGGCGTTGCCACAGTACGCTGCCATAACGGCAACCTTGCGCGAACCAAGCGATTGCTTGTGATTCGATAACTCCCTCACACGAGTTTCTCAAGTTACACCATCGAGTTAAAAACTCTCTATCTGTTTCATTCGGCCTCTGCTTGCACATGGCTAGTTGCTGTGGTCTATTCGGTCTCTTGTATGTGCTGGTAAAGTTGCTAACGAACATCTCTTCGAAATCCAACCAGCAGTTGATACTGCCAGCTGGTTGATTATTCAACCATACCCTGGATGGTCCTTCCAACATCTCTGGGACATACCGCACAGCCCATCTCAGATTGCCACCTGCTATCTTCACAGCGGTGGCATAATCAATCAACCAGTCTTGTGGTTTGGTACTTCCATTGTACGTTTTCGTGCCTCTTGCCAACTGGAAATTCGGCACTGGTGGTTCGCCCATGATCCTTGGTCCGAAACATGCCGGACCTGGTGGACCTTGCTCTTCCAATAGCTCGGACCGGTATAGCCGATCCAACTTTACTCTTGCATCATTTGCCGGCAAATCTCTGTACAGGATTCTATCCTGCATCCCATAATGATTGTTCCCACCCTGGTTTGCGTATTCTACCTCGGAATATCCATCATTATACCTTTCATTCATCTGATTGTAGCGAGCTGGCCTCACTTCTCTTTCCTGCCGAGGCTCATGTCTTGGTTGCTGGTTGGGCGGCACTTCTCTTCTTACTTCGGCCGGGGTTTGGTTTTCATGATTGTCTCTTGCAGGTTCTTTCCTGCCGTGCTCCCCATTACCTCGGCCGCCGCGCGTCCTTTTCCATGCGCGTGGTTTCTCTCCCACTATTACCTCGGCTTGCATTGCCTCTATTCTCATTTGCCTTGCCATATTGCGGGTCATATGGAACAATTTGTTTGTTCCTCTTCCCGGTTCGCTTTTTCTTTTCTAGCGTTGTTTCGGTGATGACGCCTTCTGCAGATAAAGCAGTCTGTTGCCGAATGAACCATCCGTGAAGCCCTGGTCTTGCCGGGTTGGCTCTCGAGCATTTCCTCATTCGCTGGTTCGCGATGCGCCAGCTCATTCACTCTTTCTTGTTGTTTCCAAGCTTCCCTGTTAATCCTCTAATTCCAATGCTGCGGCATTTGCCGCTCTCGGAGTTTTCGCCGGGTATTGTACCTCGGCAAACCATCGCCTGATTTGGCTCTGTGAGCTTCATGCTCTTTGTTAATATCATTCATGAGGTTCTTGCCTCTTAATCTTAGTTCATCCACCGCTCAGTGCGATATCGCTTATTAGCTTTCGCATATTCTCTCGTGGTCCTGTTCAAGGATTCCTTGGTCGATACTTTTTGGCCTCTACCAGCACCTTCCGCTGGTTTCTTCTAACTCTGCTGAGCATTTGCGGATCAAGTATCGGCGCCACGGTGTGGTTAAGTTCTCTATAGTTGCCTGAAGAATGTTCTCTGGTCTCTCCAGAGGTGGTCCCCTCACTCTTGGTGCCTTTGGGGTGGTGTCATGCGGCTCGGCCGGGTTGGTCACCGGTGGAATTACCTCGGCGGTTTGCTGCGTGATCTGCTTAGGCGGACCCTGTGCGCCTGCAGTGGGTTCTCTGCTTGACCCGGCTAATGCTGCTCCCGCTTGAGTCCCTGCTGCGACCATCACCTCGACGCTGCCCGCCTGATGCTCCTCTGATGGACCGCTCGCCACGCTTCGAGGTGGTTCCCCTGCAACAACAACTTGGTGAGGATAAACGTCGGTGACGTCGACGCCGACGTAGACCCTGTGCTCGCCCAGGCCGATGAAGATCCCGTTGCGCGGGGGGGTTTTCCCCCTGAAGCTCCATGCATTGTCTCTGACATAGTCGTAGAGACCAAATCTCTGGACCAAGCCAGAAACAACGCGCTCGCCGGTGTTGATGAAGTTTCCCGTCCGGATCACAACTCCAGCTAGCACCGCTGATAGCCCCACGGTGGGCGCCAACTGTCGTGGTGGTGGCACGGCAGATGCCATGGGTAGGCTAAAGTATGGGGCCAATGGATGCTAGTGGGATCCGGGGAGGGAAGATGCAACTGTCTTTACACTCAAGCTGCCAAAGTGATGAACTTTATTTCTCTCTCCGTGGGTTACAAGTGCTCCTAGAGCTGCTTACAGGGGGACAATGTGAATCTCCCCAGCCTAACGGTGCTTGATTTTTCCTCCTTTCCCTCAGGGTCCAAACCTCCCCTTATAAAGGGGTGCCTTGGGTGTTCTTAGGGCTGACGAGGCAAGCATATTCGTGGAATATGCTTGTCCCAAAATAGTAGTTCGGCGGCCTCCTTTCCCTGTCGCCCTTCTAATGACGGCAAGGTTCCAGCGGCCCCCCTCCTGCGCGCCTCGGGCTCCAGGACTGTCACCTCCGTGACCTCCTTCTGCCCCTCTGACGCTGTGCATCCTTGTCTCTTGTGCTTGGCCCTGTTCTGATTCCTTCTAGCCTGTAGCTATACTTTGACCCTGGGCTTCTCCTTCTCCTGCAAGCTTCATATCACTCGGCCTTACCTTGTGTTACTCGGCCCGTTCCTTACCTGCATGAAGGTCATTCAGGTAACCCGGCCGATTTTCTCATTAACTCGGCCGGGTAACTACTTGATACCTGTGCGTGGGCTTCTTGCCTCCGTTCATCGGCCGACATATCCATGATTCGGCCGACCTAGGCCGTAGCTTGGAAACCAGACGGGGACAGTACCTCAGCCTTTCCCCGTCTCTGACCTACCCGAGGTTAACCCCCCGACAATGGAGAAGCTTGTATTCACAAGAAAGTGAGTGGGAGCAATGTGGCATTTCTGATATTATATGTGGATGACATATTATTGATCGGAAATGATATAGATATTTTAAACAGTGTTAAAAGTTATCTAAACAGCAAATTTTCAATGAAGGACCTAGGTGAAGCGTCATACATATTAGGCATAAAGATCTATAGAGATAGATCTAGGCGCCTAATAGGGCTATCGCAAAGTACATACCTTGATAAGATTTTAAAGAAGTTTAAAATGGACGGAAGAAGGGTTCTTACCTATGTTGCAAGGCAAGACATTGAGTAAGACTCAAAATCCGCTTCGCGGAAGAAAGAGAGATAATGGACAAAGTCCCTATGCTTCACCATAGGCTCTATAATGTACGCCATGCTATGTACAAGACCGATGTGGCACATGCTATTAGTTTGACTAGTAGGTACCAATCGGATCCAGTTCGAACATCGATAGCGGTCAAGAATATCCTTAAGTACTTACGAAGAACTAAGGATATGTTTCTTGTATACGGAGGTGAAGAAGAGCTCGTCGCTAAGTGTTATGTCGACGCTAGCTTTGACACCGATCCGGATGACTCTAAGTCTCAATCCGGATACGTATTTCTCATGAATGGCGGAGCGGTTAGTTGGAGGAGCTCCAAACAACCTGTGGTAGCGGGATCAACAACGGAGGCCGAATATGTTGCTGCTTCAGAAGCGGCTTAGGAAGCAGTTTGGATGAAGGAGTTCATATCCAAACTAGGAGTGGTGGCAAACGCGTTGGACCCAATGGTGATCTATTGTGACAACAATGGTGCCATTGCCAATGCCAAAGAGCCAAGGTCTCACAAGCATTCCAAGCATATTAAGCGCCGGTTTCACTCCATCCGCGAGCATGTCAAGGATGGAGATATAAAGATTTGTAAAGTACATACGGATCTCAATGTAGCAGATCTGTTGACTAAAACTCTCCCTAGAGCAAAACATGATCAACACCAGAACTCAATGGGTGTTAGATTTATCACTATGTAACTAGATTATTGTCTCTAGTGCAAGTGGGAGATCAAGGAATATGCCCTGAGAGGCAATAATAAAGTGTTTATTATGTGTATTCCAAGCATATGATAGATGTTTATTTTGCATTCTATAATTGTATTAATATGGAAACGTTAATACATGTGTGTTTAATAAACAAACAAAAAGTTTCTAGTTATGCCTCTCTCATAAACTAGCTCGTTGATTAACAAGATGATCAAGGTTTCCTGATCATGGACATTGGATGTTGTTAATAACGGGATCACAACATTAGTGTAATGGTGTGATGAACATTCATCCAAGTATAGCATTACGATCAAAGTCATTGAGTTTATATTGCTATAACAACTTACAGTGATCCTAATCCTTAGACCATGAGATCATGTCAATCACTAACACCGGAAGAGTTTCTTGATAACATCAAACGTCACACCGTAACAGGTGATTATAAAGATGGATTCAGAACTAATAAAGTGTTATGTTGAGGCTCATGGATCGAGAGTGGAATTTGTTCATCCCGATGACGGATAGATATACTCTGGGCCCTCTCGGTGATATCACATTGATTAGCTTGCAAGCAAGTGATTTGATCACTAGAATGTTATATCACGAGGAGAAAAGATTGCATGTCGTAACGAGATCAAACTAGGTATGGAGATACCGATGATCGAATCTCGGACATGTAATATATCGTTAAACAAAGGGATTAAGATACTAGCGTAAAGGTTCTGACGATCACAAGAAAGTCATCGTTGAATGTGTGGGAGTCAGTATGGGTCTCCAGATCCCGCTTCTGATTATTGATCCGAGAGGAGTCTCGATCATGTCCGCATTATTCACGAACCGTAGGGTGACACACTTAAGAGACACCGACATCCAATTGGAGCAAATGTTTCATGCTGAAAGAATGAACAAGCGCAGGAATTTATTTCACTAGATACCAAAACAGGTTTTCGGGTGAAATTGCATAAAGTGGTTATGCATGTGAAATAGAATTCTAGCAAGGGGTTATTTGTGAATGTTTGTCATTAAAGTAATTGACAAAATTCTGAATAAAATAAAAGAGTTTTATTTAATGAGAGTTTGCATTAAATTTGGTGGAAATTTAATGGGAATTTGAGTGGACTTTTGAGTGGAGGGAATTTAAAGGAGATTTGTGAGTGGAGTGTCCACCCACATGAAGAGGGGAGGGCAAGGGGGCAGCCCCCATGCGCCGGCCACCCCTCCTCCTATAAAAGGAGCCCCCCTCCTCACTTGTCTCTCACACCTCCTCGTGAAGGATCTCTCTCCCCCTCTAGAATTTATCCCCCATGGTCTCGGACTAGCGAGATACATGTTCCCGGTGGCTATTCGGCAAGAAAGAGTTGTGCTTCCGCTGCATCGCTGGAGCGAGGAGGCGGAGGTTGCTCGGTGCCTCGAACGTGTGTGCGAGCATGGATGCGCTGCTGATTTGCGGCGCTAGGACTTCCTCTCGATCTTGAGATCGGCAAGAGATCGTCTACATCAACCACGAGTTGAACTCGTTAAGCTTTGTCGGTCTTCAAGGGTATGTTCTCTACGGATATACATCCGCCCGTTGTTTGTATCTAGTAGATAGATCTTGGTATATAGTTCACATCGTAGGAAAATTTTTGTTTTCTATGCTGCGAACCCTACAGGTGCTACACACCATGACCAAACATGCTACATACGACTTCTGATGTTGCTACCTATGGCGACGGTCGTTGCTACCCTGCGGTGAGCGACGGTGCTACCTTCGGCAAGAGGCCCTACTACACATGGCGACCGGCTCTGATACATACGGCTTTTGGTGTTGCTACCTTCGACGAGCGGCGCTGCTATATGGCATTTTCTTCTTACAAGTTTTTGCTCCGGAGATGTCTCCGGCGAAGTCGGCTTTTGCTACATTAGCATAATTATATTGCTATATATGTTTTCTAATTTTGCTACAATAGCACAAACTTCTTGCTACGAGGTATCCGGCGAGGTCTCTGACGAGATCTCCCGGCGATTCTTCGGCGAAGTCGATTTTGCTACATTAGTTCAATTTTTTTGCTACATGGTCTCCGGCGAGGTCTCCGGCGAACTCTCCGGCGAGATCTAGTATGTCTGTTATTTTTCTGGACTGAACCGTTTTCTGCTACATGTAGCAAAAGCGGGGCTATTTGTACAAAAAGAGACTGTTTTGTAGCAAAAACGGGTTTATAGGCATAAAAATATGGACATGTGGTTGGCTGGGGCCCCGGAGGATGAAAATCACAAATCCCCCGGGGGACGCGTAGTAGTGTCCTTCCATTAATTACTAGGCTCAGCAAGAGTGCCGCGCACCAATATAATTCTATCTCAATATGATGGAACGTTTTTGCGCTTCTAAGTTCTCTTCCACGCGTGAATCTGGATGTAGTATAAATTGTTACCACATGCCTTTTGCTGTAGCAAACGAATATAGGCCCTTAGATTGACATCAATAAAGGGTGCATGTTTGTAATATGGATACTGTAAAGTGTGTCAAGACTCCACATGCAAGGATATATATATATATATGTAACAAACACATCCTATATGTGGTCAGTCAGTCTTCCTCCTTCCAAATTTTCCATGCCAGTCCAATAAAATTGATGCCTTTAATAACTATGTTTATCAGAAAATATAATTTTATTCAATTATTGACATCACTATACTGATAGTACATTACATGCTCGGAACATCATTCATCAGTATTACTCCCTCCAACCCAGAGGGAGTATTAAATTCTATAAGCAGCTGAGAATCTCCGTCCCTCTCATTATTGAAACATATTAATTACCTGTTTGTCTACAGCAGCACTGACGATGCTGTAGGTAGGTTTGGCAATCATATTGAAAGGGTGCATGAAAGCCTCTTGCTAGGCAGTTAGTAATGCATGACTCGGCAGTACAGTTCGCCAAATCTGTGCATATGAGTGTTCGAACTGCAATGCAATACATCACACATAAGAAAAAATTTAGTAATAGAGTAAAAAAATAGCCAATGATACTTTGAACATTTGGAAACTGCAGGTAAAATACAAAAAATGCTGCCTACGTGCTTGGCTGGACGGCAACGTTGAAGACATGATGGCCATCACCATAAAAGCAATAACAGCCACGTTGAGCATCCTTGGGTTGGTTTTGCCGAGCGCCATGAGGAGAACAGATGACTTATGATCGGTGTACTGTTGTGTGTGTGTTTATATAGACCCACAGTCAGATATTAGATATTCGGTTGGTTAATTTCATGCATATATATATATATATCCCAATTAATTAATATTAGTATATCTTGTTAGTTTTGCACAAACACACAGCCTTTATTTTCCAATAAAATTGTGTATCTCATCATTATGGCATGGTGTTTAATATTGGTGATTACACATAGAGCCATAATAAAATCTTTAGGTATCGGCACTATATTTATATGCGCATCTCTCCCAATTAATATGAGCATATCTAGTTTTGCATAAACACCATAGCTTTTATTTTGCAAAGAAAACTATGCATTTCATCGTTATGGTCACGTGTTTAATGCTGGTGAGTATGCATAGAACCGTAATAAAATATTTAGATATCGGCGATACATTTATATATGCATCTCCACCAACTAATATTAGCATATCATTCTAGTTTTACACCAACACAATAGCTTTTGTTATGCAAACAAATTATGTATATACTCCATCATTATGGCTTGGTGTTTAATATTGGTGATTATACATACAACCATAATAAAATCTTATAGATATCGACAATGCATTTATGTCTCTATTCTAAATTAATGCTGCATATCTTGTCGCCTCTTGGAGATTCTTTTTTATGCGCTAGATTCTGCTCAATCTTTTAATCTTTCTTATTGCATTTGGTGGGCTCAAGTTACCCTAGGAATTGTCCCGTTTGGTTGTTTGCAGCCCGCCTATGCTGCAAGCGTAATCTGCAAAGTAGCCCACGGTCTGGCTTGCGGACAACGGCCAAAACCATCTTCTGTAGGCACTATTATAGAAAGACTTATGGATAGATTTATTATCAGTAAAACATTTTTTGAATATGCTCTCAGTGGCGCATTTAAAAATATGCTTCACTAATATTTTGAATGGTGCACATTCGTCAAAAATGCGCCACTGATAATGTGGGCCCGACACCCCGGACGGCCGTGGACCAAATGTCAAGAACGCTATTGATATATCCACTCCAACGACGCATCGCACGCTATATGCGTCATTGATAACTCATGGGCCCCACCTGGACCCCACCACTCAGAAAGGTGGTAGGAATATCAATGGCGTATATTGGGGATGCGCCACTGACTTTTTTCAGCCAATGGCGCATGTTACAAAATATGTGCCACCGATTAATTCGTGTGTATGTATGGATATTGAAGTTTATGTGACTAATATTTTTAAAAAATAAATTAATAGATTTATTTAAAATAAATGGACTTGCAAATGGATGTCCTTGTTTTAAATAGATTTGTGAATGTTAAACTTAATTACTATTTGTTACAAAATATACTAGATATCATTAAAAAATTATTAATGACAAGTATTAAAATATTAAAAAATATTAATGACAAGTATTTTGTAACATATTAAAAATTATTAATGGTAAAATTAATTACTTCCACAAGTATTTTGGAACATAATAAAAATATATTAATGTTAAACTGAATTACTTTCACAAGTATTTTGGAAAATATTTTGTAAAATAATGTTAAACTTAATTACTTCCACAAGTATTTTGGAACATATTTTTTTAAAGATTAAAGAATGAAAAAAAAATGATTGAGGCAACCAGGATTCGAACCTGGATACCCCAGGTTTTGCTAGCGCCGCTCAATGGCCGACCACTACAGTAGGCTTGTGTTGTTGTCAAATATGAGGGCGTCGTCGTATTTGGCCAAGTGTCTCATATCAGTGGCGCATATTATCCAATATGCGCCACGGATGTTTGACACTTAGCAAAAATACCGATCAGCCCCTCTCTCTCCCCCTTTCTTCTCATCACTCTCACGGCCATGCGCACAGGAACCCTATCGCCCCCTGCCGCCCTCATCGCCGGTGAGCCTCCCTTCCCCTCCACTCTCCTCCCCCTTCCCCTCCCCCTCCCCCTCCCTTCCCCTGATCTCGACCTCCGCCTCCTCTGTCTTGCAGCACCGAGCGTCGTCGCCTCGGGTCCCCTCAATACGAGGGATACATAGAGAAGAATCCACGAAGAAGATTGAATCCGGTGTTGATCAGGAGCTAAGTGTGGCAACCAGGCGCCGCCCTATCCCCGTCGAACACTAGGCGCCGCATCGTCCCCGTCGAGCACCATGTATCCTTTATTCCCATGTATCCTTCCTTCCAACAGAGTGTTGATGGTCGTTTGCTAGACATGTACATTCATACTATGGTAGCCAGACCACTCCATGGAACATGGTAGTTTGCAGTGTTGCTGAGAAAAATGACTTGCTTGGTTTTGTAACATGGACAATCATGTGTTGCAATCTCTACTCTAGATGTTCTTGCTGTATTAGTATATAAAATATGGTTTTGAATTTGTAGAAAAATATTCTTAAATACATTGTTTACCTTGTGTTAGTACATAAAAGAGCTTTCATTGGCCACTTTTTTAACCCAAGGATTTTGTAGGAGCAAAATTTTCATGTTTCTTGATGTTGGCTTTGTACAAATAGCTAAAAGGCTCCACTGTTTGAAATTTTGAGCACAACCTATGCTCCTACTTTACTTACTGGAGCTACACTCTATTTATTTTAAACTGACATTGATTCTTATTTGATTACATGCTCCGTTGGCAAACAAATACTTACTATGTAAACACATTTGTAAACAAATATATGTAAGGAATGAAGTTGGATGCTTTTGAGAGGTGCTGAAGTGATCTTAGATAGATACTTGATGTGTAAACACATTTGTAAGAAAATACTTGCTGTGAACTAGTTGTGTGGTTGTGACAACACACTATTTTTTGCTCTTTGTATATGTGTGATTGGATGGCTGTCATCAATTTTGTATGAAA
Organism: Avena longiglumis; assembly: GCA_030063025.1. Taxonomy (NCBI): domain Eukaryota; kingdom Viridiplantae; phylum Streptophyta; class Magnoliopsida; order Poales; family Poaceae; genus Avena; species Avena longiglumis. The sequence goes on from CP125979.1 coordinate 49,041,569, forward strand.
ACTGTTGCAGGGAATTCATTTGAGTTGCCCGTTTATCCCGAACTGTTGATTCACTTTCGTTTTGTTTGAGAAATGGGCACTCCTAGGTAAAAAAACAGCAAAGGCCATGCCAAATTTTTCGGTCGACTCTAGCTTATAGTAATTAAATTGTTGCATTTTTATATTAAATGCAAACATGTCAAGTGGAGACAAAGACGTCAGAGTTGTCCCTTCTCAGCCCATGAGCGTCGAAGAGCAAGCAAGAAAAGCCAACCTCAAGTTTTGGTGGTTTGAGGATGACTTAAGAGGGTTCGACAAGGAGGCCGAAGCTGCATCCGATGAAGTTGACGAGGAGGCCAAAGCTGCGGCACATGAAGATGACGAGGAGTCTAAATATGAGGAGGAGGCCGAACATGGCGACGACAACTGAAGTAGTAATGGCAACGAGGAGGCTGAAGCCAGTCATGGCGATGATCGCGTGGACGGCGATGTCGCCTTCCCGCCCGCTAGGAAGAAGAAGGCGGAAAGGAAGGGAACGGACGTTGCCGAAAATCGGCATCAACCGCAAAGAGTTCACCCTTGTGAAACTGAGTGGCCAACCCGTGAATCATGCGAAGCTTGCCGCTGGGTACGACATACAACTCGGGTGCATCGTGTGGGAGAGCATGAGCATCAACCAGAATAACATAAGAAAGAACAATACGCGGTTGCAAGAGATCCTTATTGGGAAGCTTCACAGACCATACAAATTCCCAGATGAGTACGATAACCAAAAACTCAAAGGGAACAAGGTAAACAAGTTAGCCCTCATGAGGATGAGCACAACCTTGAGTAGCTGGAAATTCGAGTGAAGAGGAGGATTAATGAGGGTAAAAGTTGGGAGGAGATAAAGAAGGCTGAGCCGATGCTCGACGAAGATGAGTTCATCAAGTTCAAGGCAGCGTGCACTTCTCTATAAGGTATGGAATGGACCGAGTGGGGGAGGAGTATGCGGGGCTGAACATAGGTAACCAACGTTGCGGAGGCGGCGGTTAGCGAGGAAAAAAGGCTGTTTGGGCAAAGGAGGACACCGAGTATGACCGTCGAGGGAAAGATAACCCGTGGCACAAATTCACGGACGAGCAGGTGATGCAGTTTATCCGCGTCCGCTACTATATCCACCCCTAACTCATGGAATTCGTTACCGACGACAATGATGTGAGGAAGTTCCAGAAAAGCCTGGTAAGGAATTTATCTCGGAGTCGATCTGCATTTCTAATTAAGTAATGAAGCCAAATTTCTAAATGGGATCACTTTCCATCTCTGCAGAGAGGCGGAGAAAAGTCTTGTGCGTCAAGTGCGAGCTCGTCCTAGGGGTCGATGGTGGACCCACTGCGGGACACGCCCTTTAACAGGACGACAGACATGTTCAAGGGGAGGGCCAAGTCCATGCCGCCGATGATGACTAGCTAGCGCCATCTCACGATGCTTGTTCTTCCTCAGGACACTCGTTGCACGCTCTTGAATTACGTGGACGGTGATCTGAAGGATGTTAGCAAGGGCACAATTATTCAACCAAATAGTCGCATGATGCACCAGAAGTCGATGGAGGATGACGTGTTCAAGGTCCGGCTAGCTCGGGTGTTGCCGGGGTGCGAAGACATCGACCCCCAGCAAACCTCGAGGCGCCGATGATCATAAGAACCTTCAGGATTGCTGTGGATGGGTCTTGACATGGCCAATTACCCAGATTCGGCTTGTGAAGGAACAACAAGTAACTCAGCGGCCACGTATGCCCCTGCCGCGGTGGCCACAGCAACTAGTCGCCGCCACCATCTCTCATCACTAGCAATTGTTGGCTGCCGCTTCACCGCCACCGCCCGAGGCTGCACCTCGGGACAACATTAATGATGATGATGATGAAAATCCAGATAAGTGGCTCAACACTGGCACCACCGAATATTTGTTCATGCCAAACATGGAAGAGCCCTACCGTGTTCGCGACGGCCCAAATGCTCATACCATAACATGCACGAGTCTAGACTTCCATGGTACTCTTGAGGAGACGCCTCCGGATGTTGGTGCTGTTCAGTGGCGGAGCCATGGCCCGGCGAGCCTGGGCAGCTGCACGGGCTCTAGCGGCGAAGCCTTCACTAATTTAAGTATCGCACCACTGTTTCATCATTAGTTTTTCTGGGCATGCACTTACTGATGCCACAGCTCACAGGTCTTGCCCAGGCTCAAAGTACGAGAATTAGTTTTTCTGGGCATGCACTTACTGACGCCACAGCTCACAGGTCTTGCCCAGGCTCAAAGTACGAGCTAGCTCCGCCACTGGTGCTGTTGATCCTTATAAAGACATCCAGGGAATCATTTTCATCCCCACCACACTCCATAAGGTGGCGGATGAGCAGTTAGGTGCTAAGGTCGAGACGAAGAAGCTCCGCAAGAGAACCAAGAAGAATAAGCAGTCTGCGAGCCAGCCGGGTCCGAAGAGGTCTCGGGCTTAGGACGACCCGTTAACACAGCCCCCGTGGGCACCTTGACTAGAGTTCACATAGCTAGTCAACCGATTCTGTGTGAGGAGCTGATCAAACACGCAAGTGGAGCGATGTCTAACCCGCAGCAAGGTATTCTGTTTCTAGAGGACTGCCTTCTTAAAGAAGCAAATCCATCATACCGGTTTTCATGGTCAATGTTCCAACGGGCATGGGCTTCGTCGATAATGCCTCCGCGAATATCTTCTTCATTTGGCACGAGGACATATTCAAGCTGTTCCACGACAAACGGCTGGAATATAACTTGGTCCGCCTATACGCGCTCCATCGGGCGATGAAGGTCAACAGAGAGAAGACCCCTGGTGTCGCGATAGTGGACCCCTACTTGATGCGTGATAGCTAGTTGTTGGATCCAGGTACTCGGGCCAGCACAAAGGACTACCTCCAAAATTTCATGGTGGACAACAAGAGTGCAAATGACCTTATTTTTCCTTTCTTTCCCGAGTAAGTGCACACACTCGCTCGTCACCGTAACTTGTCCTTTCTTAGTTTTCGGTTGCTCTTTTTCTAACATTGTTTCGTTTCAATTATATTTGCGCAGAGAAAAATACTGTACACTGATCCTCATTCACCCGAGTTATTCGCTAGCCATGTACTTGGACTCGGGGAGCGAGATAAAGAAGAAAGACTATGCCAACATAAGGAGTCTTCTAGATGATGCTCTCGAGGTATACGCCAAAAACGGAGGCGAATTCAGGAAGGGGATAGAAAATTTCAAGGATGGAAGACACGTGTTCAAACATGTAACGCATTTCACCTGTGTCAAGCAGCCGGATAATAGTGTCAAGGAGGCCTACTACACCCTCCATCACCTGTGGGCGATCGTCCGGGATGCACACATCATTACGTTGCCATCTAGTCTCCGAGCATGGGCGGAAGCTGAGGAAAGAATGGACGATGATGAACTTAAGGACGATTTCTTACACATCCAGACTCATATTGCGACCGGCGTGCAATAATATGTCATGACAAGGGGGGGGGCCTTATCCTACAAAAGATAGTTCTCTAAGCGCGAGACCGAAGCACGGCTCATGGCGTAGGGTGTTCGTAGGACATGGACAACGAAAGACGGCTACAAACCGTTCTTGGCGCCGTGTAAAACAAAGTCTTCATGATGTAGTGTTCCGAGCTAGCTAGATTAGCCAGTTTGTGTATCTCGTGTGTGTGTGTCATAAAATTTAACTTGCCTTAGCTCGAAACAGTCGTTGTTGCACTTCGTTTACTTATTAACATATGTATGAAACTTCTAATTCTTTCTGTTGCATGATATAGAGATGCCGACGTGCTACGTGGTGTACATAGGGAGAGTCTCAGGAGTCTACGACGAGTGGGAGGATTGTCATGAGCAAGTGAACAAGTTCAATGGAAATAAATACAAAGGGTACCCGAAAAGAGAGCATGTGGAAGCTAGGTGGAGGAATCACCTCCTTGGAGAGCAGAGAGACATGAACTGGATGAAGACCTTGATGATCGTGCTCTCGGTCTTGCTCACCGCCATTGTGGTTGTACTCTACTACCACTACTGGAAAAACCATCTTCAGTTCGACGTGAACAAGGCCAGCAGTCCCGGCCTGTCACAGCCCGCGACTAGTGGGAGCACTAGTCCCGGGCCGTGAGGCCTCTAACGGCTAGAAACGGCCGTAGTCACTAGTCTCGGGCCGGACCAGATCTTTAGTCCCGGTCCGTAATACGGACCAGTAATAATGACCAAGAGCAGGCCAGCTGGTCTTTTCGTGGACTATTAGTCCCGGGTCGTATCACGGCCCAGGACTAGTTGACCACCACTATATATTCTGCTTCCTGTCCTGCTGCCCTAAAGCATATGGTGGCCATTTTTCTCAAAGAAGCTGATTGTTTTCTCCAATTTAAAAATTGGTTCATGCAAATTTTTCAAAATTCAAAATTAATGCTCTAGAAGCTCTCAATATAAACTGTAATAATTTTACATGTTGTGTAATGGTTTTTGATATACTTTTACTATAATGCAGATGGTCCGGGAATTGATGTATGGTACTGACCGATGCTCTGGCGAGTTCATTAACGGCGTGCATGAATTCATCCGTGTTCCTCATGCAAACAAGCGCAATGGTTTTGTATTCTGTCCATGTAATGGATGTAGGAATTAGAAGGATTACTCTGACTCAAAAACCCTTCACAGCACGGAGAGAGAGGGGTTATAATGGAAGACAACGAAGAAGAGGAGGAGGATGAAAACTATCATGGTTTCCCTGAGTATGGAGATACTTCCATGGGGGATGCTGAAGGGGAGGATGAAGAAGGGACACATGATGAACCCGCTGATGATCTTGCTCGGACCATTGCCGATGCACGAAGAGATTGTGAAATTGAAAAGGATAGGGAGAAGTTCAATCACATGTTAGAGGATCACAAAAAGTTGTTGTACCCAAATTGCGAAAATGGTCTGAAAAAGCTGGGCAGCACACTGGAATTGCTACGATGGAAGGCTGAGTGTGTGTGGCATCCCGCAAAACCACTACTAGAAAATCGCGTTGAATTTGTGCATTGCATCGTCAACATCGTGCATAGTTTGCATAAAACTATTTTGCAAACCCCGTTTTGTTTTCCAAACGCCCCATATTTATTTAAAACGCCAACCCCGGATCTCCGGACTATTTCGTTTTGTTGCTATCGGGTTTCAAACGGCCCAATTCAATTAAATAAAATATTTAATTATTTTTGCGGGGGCAGTCGAACGGGCCGTTCCGACCCGAACGACCACCCCCTGGAAATATAAATCGGTCCAACCTGTCCCGCCCCTAAATCCTAAACTCACCCAGCTCTCTACCCTCTCTCCCTGGCCACCTCACCCCCTCCAATCACGGTTTGACACATCAACCTTGCCCACCCCTCACCCACTCACGCAGTGCCACATGGCCCAACCCTCCCCCTCTCTCTCCTCTCTCTCCCCACTCCCTGCCTACACGCACCCAGACCGAACACCCCCACTCCCACTCAGCCCCACCCGGACCCACACGTCAGCCAGCCCGCTCCCCACCAACCCCTACTCGACTGGCCCTGGACCCACCCCCACGCGCTCCCCGTCTCTCTCTTCTCCTCTCTCTTCCCAGCAGCCGCTCCCCACCCGACGCCGCTGCCGCCCCTCTCCGCAACCCTCCTGCCCGCCACCAAGACGGTCCACCCGGACAGCGTCTCCGACCCCCGCCTCCCTCCGTTCGTCCTCGCCGCCTCCGCCTCTTCCCCGTCTGCTCGCTCCTCGCCCCGCCTCCGGCGCTGCTCCACTGCAGCTGCTCACGGCCGCTCCGCCTCCCTCTCAGCCCCGCTGGCTCGCGCTCCTCTCCTCGGCGCGGCTCCGCACCTCTTCCCCTCCGCGCCCCTTCCCCGGCCAGCCCCTGCCCCTGCAGCTCCTCCACCCGCCCGGCCACCACCGTGCTGCCACCTGCCCGGCCACTTCGCCCTTCACCTCCTCGCGCCACCGCCCGCCCACTGCCTGCTCCGCTGCCCCCGCCTCGCGGCCGACGCCCGCGCCTTGCGCCACCCGCTCCGCCGCCGCTGGCCCGGCGCGCCCGCCAGTCCCTCCTCACGTCGACCTGCACCGCAGCGAGAGCCCACGCCCCCGTCTCCACCAACCGCAGCCATGGCGCCCTCTCCGACCGTTTCGGTTCAGAGGCGTGTTCCTGTGTTGCTAGCCCAAGTACTACAGTAACTTTTGGAGATGTGACCAAGGGTTTCAAAAAAAAAAAACCGTCAAGAACTCCACGTAGTTTCGGATGCGACAAGGTCCCCTCGGAGCTGTCAAGGTCGCCAAGAACCCCGTACCCGAAGACCGATCCTCGAAGACCGGATTCTAGGCACGCCAAGACCGAACCCGGAGATCTCCGTCACGGAACACCATGATCGCCAACCCGGAACGCCAAGTGCTCCTTTCCGGACCCGAAGACCAACGGTTAAGTTCACCACCGACAAAAACTCTACGAGATCTACTTGGCGCACATGCGACAAGTACCCCAACCTCGTGACGCCAAGCACCCCGACATCGAGACCCCGACACGACAAGTGCTTCCACCTGAACGCCATGACCGACAACGTGCCCCGAGACCCCGGATGCGCCAAGACCTACCCCGTACCGAGAACGAGAGAACGATCCCGCCGGAAACGACCCCGTCGAAACCCTGGACCCCGAGACCGACCCCGGAGCCCTAACAAGATCGCCGAACCCCTAATGTGTGAACCCTTCCCGAAACCCTATTTTACAACATAATAACAACTTGTTGCATACTTAATTGCCATCTCGCATGCATATCTGTGGTTTGGGGCCTTATGCCGATTCACCTAATAATTAAATATGGGGCCCATATGCGGGCAAATCTAGTCTCATATCGGCCTCATTTAAACTTGTGTAGCGAACCGGTACCTAATCTTGCCTTGTTATAACAACATTTAAATTGCGGGGTTTCTAAACAACTTGAATCATCTAATTAAATGTCGGGACCCCGGTTCCGCTTAATATGACCTAATTGCATCGCACCTTGCCATGACATGCATCATGCCGATCTTCTGCCGTGTATTAAATATTGCATCCGGTGTTCCGTCTAGTGTTTTTGCTTCTTCGCGGATAAGGCCGTTGAGTTGATGTGAGCTTCGCCCCGACCTTCGGTTGAACCTTCGACAATGTTTTCAGGCGAGCATCTCCCTCTTTCTACCTATCTTACTTTTATAGTCTTTATTCCCTCCTGTTGATCTATTGCTACCTGTGTTGCGATGCTCTAGTTTCCGTACCCGATATATCCCCCTGCAGCCGTATATTGCCTTGGACACACCCTATTACCTGTTGTTTGGTAGATAGTTGGACTTGCGCGTCGTAGTTGCTTGCTCAAGTGCTAATGTGCGTCGTCATATGCCACAGTTGCTGATGTATTGCCGCATGTTGATGTTGGAGATGATTCTAGTTTTACTTATCGTCACTTTACTTTCTGTTTAACAACTAAAATTGAATAAGCAGAGGCATCGGTGGGTGATAGATAATATTTGGTTTTCCGAACGCCCACTGTGTCCCGTAAGACCCCGAGTACTTGATACCTGTTCCTTGATTTGCGCTATCCACATCCGGGAGGTATATGGGACCCCCGAGCAGAGCTTGATTCATTCTTATTTCTTGGGGCCACAAACTAGTTTGAGGTTTTATTTACGATCCTGTACTTATGCCATGTTTTACTGCTTTATTCACGATTGTGCGACAGATAGCACACTGTACTGTTTAGGATCGGGACACGATTCCGCTGTGTCGACAAGCCCCGTTTGGGGTTCCCGATCGTTCACATGTCTACCCAAAGACCTTGAGGCCGTCTCGAGCTTGTCTACTCCGTTATGGATTCTACTTAAGGTGGCCTGAAATATTTCAATCTGTGATTGTTCATCGTGAAAGCCTCGTTGGGTTTTGATTTGGTTTTTCCGAGGTTGATCGGCGTGTGTTGCTATTGGTGCACCCGCCGGTAAAACTTTCTGAAAGCCGTGTCCGCGGATATGGACGACTTGGAGCACAGTATCTCGATCATAGACAAGCATAACTAAAGTTTACTGTTATAAATTTGACTTATAATGACTAGTAATCAGCTTCACTATAACGGAATGGTTAATAATACTGCCCACAATTGCTTGTTTGGTTGTCGCCATACAATTGTATCGACTAGTAAGTATTGCAACTACAACGAATTGGCTGAATTAAAAGTACCAACAACTGCTGGGTTTTGGGTTTATCTCATGCTATCTGTATCTGATTAGTAATTGTTGCAACTATCACGGAATGGTTAACTAAAAGTGCCCACTGTCTACTTTATCAGGATGATTATCTATACATGACTAGTAATTGTGCAACGATAACTGAATAAGTAAAACTGCCAACTGTGTGAGTTCCTCGGTTGACTTCCTCGTTTGGTCTCGAGGGGGAAACGCCAGGATGGGTTTGTTTGATGATAGTATCAGTTTTGATCCGAATAGGTCTCTCTCACCCCTCTCTTATTGACGCCAGTTGTATCGAGTCTCTATAGGTTGTTTAGTGCATGCTGCCGCTGCCGCTCAGTCCACCATACCTATGTAGGCGAGGACCGCCGAATTCTAGCCTCGCTGCACTGGCCTCGATCGACGCTCCTTCTTTGTTTTCTGCTTTGCCCTTTGTCGGCACCCCTTTGTTAAGCAGGTTCGAGATCGACGCCGTTAGCAGGGTTACCCTTCCGGCTTGGCCTGGGCAGGGTTATGGACGCCATTGGTTATTCTTCAGGGCTCTTAGCCCCATTTGCTTCTTGTCCGTAGTCGGACGCTCTTATTTTCAAGGTGATTTGGATCTTGTATATTATATCTGTATTCTTGACTCTTTGAGTCAGTTATATATATCTGCTCGTGGGTCCCATCGAGGACTGTTGTGTGATGTTATTACTGCTTTCCACCCGCAAAAGTGCTCAGTGGCACCTTTGAATCGCTTTCGCGGGTTTGGTGAATTTTGCCCAAATTTGCATAGGCCCGATCGAGGGTGTTACAGAGTGGTATCGAGCTCAGCGGTGCGATACCCTGACAAGTCCAAATGTAGGATAACCTAGCTAACGGTCAAGTAGAGTGTCAAACTATTTTGAAAATCGGTTGGATAGTTGATTAGGTCTGATTTTACTCCTTACCCTCTGCTGATCTCCTCTTATCTCGGCGTGTTTTGAATCTGCTCACTTATCTTTTCTTCGAGTCCGGATTTCGTGGTTGGGTTCCGCTGCACCTTCGTGGTTTCGCTTCCTTCGATAACGGTGCTCTACCATCCGGTGTTCAAGCTGGATGAATCCGTCACGGTGGTACCATTCTTTGTTCCTTGTTTGTGCCTCCGGTTTTCCGACGCGACGACATCCTCTCACGCCATGGCGTAGATCTGCATCACTCCGTTGTTCCGAACCTCGCTTGTCGAGATCTTCAGTCTAATTCCGTGAGTTGGTTGCTTAATCCGCCTATTTGTGTGCAGAGTAATGGTTCGAGTGCGGGATGGAGTAGCTACCATACCACTACTCTTATCATTCGCTCTTGTACATCGAAGCAGTGGATCCAGCAGTTTTACTCTATCCATGGAAGTTAGAGGTGGCCTTACCTTCAACTTCGTCCTTTGTTTCCGGAGTGTTCTTCCGACGATCACGGACAACGACCTCTTGTTAGTGGTGTCGCGAGGATCTACACAAAGCGAGAAGACGGAGAACGCCGACCTTCCTTCCGGTACCATGAGGCGGATCTCGAGGGCGAGATCCATTGTTAGTGGTGTCGAATTGTGGCATCCCGCAAAACCACTACTAGAAAATCGCGTTGAATTTGTGCATTGCATCGTCAACATCGTGCATAGTTTGCATAAAACTATTTTGCAAACCCCGTTTTGTTTTCCAAACGCCCCATATTTATTTAAAACGCCAACCCCGGATCTCCGGACTATTTCGTTTTGTTGCTATCGGGTTTCAAACGGCCCAATTCAATTAAATAAAATATTTAATTATTTTTACAAGGTCAACGGCCGCGTTCACCCGAACGACCACCCTGAAATATAAATCGGTCCAACCTGTCCCCCCTAAATCCTAAACTCACCCCTCTCTACCCTCTCTCCCTGGCCACCTCACCCCCTCCAATCACGGTTTGACACATCAACCTTGCCCACCCCTCACCCACTCACGCAGTGCCACATGGCCCAACCCTCCCCCTCTCTCTCCTCTCTCTCCCCACTCCCTGCCTGCACGCACCCAGACCGAACACCCCCACTCCCACTCAGCCCCACCCGGACCCACACGCCACCCACCGCCCCCACCAACCCCTACCTGACCAGGCCCCATGACCCACCACGCTCCCCGTCTCTCTCTCTTCTCCTCTCTCTTCCCCAGCAGCCTCTGCCCCCACCTGACGCCACCAGACCGCCCTCTCCGAACCCTCCGTCGCCACATCAAGACGGTCCACCCGCTGCCTCCGACCCCCGCCTCCCTCCGTTCGTCCCCGCGCCTCTCCGCCTCCCTCTTCCCCGTCCTGCTCGCCTCGCCCGCCTGCCTCCGCTGCTGCCTCCACCTCTGCAGCTGCTCACGGCTGCTCTCCTCTGCCTGCAGCCGCTCTCCTCCGGCCGGCTCAGACTCTTCCTCCACACATGCCTTCTCCGGCCTTGGCCGCCCCCTCCCCTCTCACATGAAGCCCACCACTGCTGCGCTTGCCAGCTCCGCCTGCCACATCCCACCTCCTCACGCCTGCCCGCTTCGCCACCGCCCCTCCGCGGACCAGCCCCGCTGCCCGCCGCCTCCTCGCAGCTGGACCGCCTCGCCTTGCGCCACCCAGCGCCGCCTCCGCCGCCTCGGGCGCGCGCCCGCAGTCCTCCTCACTGCCGACTGCACCGCAGCCAGGAGCCGCCCACGCCCCGGTCTCCACCAACCGCAGCGGCGGGCCCTCTCCGACCGCTTTGGTTCGAGGCGTGTTCTGTGTTGCTAGCCCAAGTACTACAAGAACTTTTGGAGATGTGACCAAGGGTTTCAAAAAACCGTCAAGAACTCCACGTAGTTTCGGATGCACAAGGTCCCTGAGCTGTCAAGGTCGCCAAGAACCCCGTGCCAAGACCGATCCGAAGACCGGATTCTAGGCACGCCAACCGAACCCGGAGATCTCCGTCACGGAACACCATGATCGCCAACCCGGAACGCCAAGTGCTCCTTTCCGGACCCGAAGACCAACGGTTAAGTTCACCACCGACAAAAGACGGGCTACGAGATCTACTTCGCGGGCACATGCGACAAGAAGTACCCCAACCTCAGACGCCAAGCACTGCACCCCGACATCGAGACCCCGACACGACAAGTGCTTCCACCTGAACGCCATGACCGACAACGTGCCCCGAGACCGGATGCGCAAGACCTACCTGCATCGAGAACGAGAACGATCCGCGGAACGACCCGTCGAAACCACGGACCCGAGACCGACCGGAGCCCTAACAAGATCGCCGAACCCCTAATGTGTGAACCCTTCCCGAAACCCTATTTTACAACATAATAACAACTTGTTGCATACTTAATTGCCATCTCGCATGCATATCTGTGGTTTGGGGCCTTATGCCGATTCACCTAATAATTAAATATGGGGCCCATATGCGGGCAAATCTAGTCTCATATCGGCCTCATTTAAACTTGTGTAGCGAACCGGTACCTAATCTTGCCTTGTTATAACAACATTTAAATTGCGGGGTTTCTAAACAACTTGAATCATCTAATTAAATGTCGGGACCCCGGTTCCGCTTAATATGACCTAATTGCATCGCACCTTGCCATGACATGCATCATGCCGATCTTCTGCCGTGTATTAAATATTGCATCCGGTGTTCCGTCTAGTGTTTTTGCTTCTTCGCGGATAAGGCCGTTGAGTTGATGCGAGCTTCCCCGACCTTCGTGAACCTTCGACAATGTTTTCAAAGCAGCATCTCCTCTTTCTACCTATCTTACTTTTATAGTCTTTATTCCCTCCTGTTGATCTATTGCTACCTGTGTTGCGATGCTCTAGTTTCCGTACCCGATATATCCCCCTGCAGCCGTATATTGCCTTGGACACACCCTATTACCGTTGTTTGGTAGATAGTTGGACTTATGCGTCGTAGTTGCTTGCTCAAGTGCTAATGTCAGTCGTCATATGCCACAGTTGCTGATGTATTGCCGCATGTTGATGTTGGAGATGATTCTCGTTTTACTTATCGTCACTTTACTTTCTGCTTAACAACTAAAATTGAATAAGTAGAGGCATCGGTGGGTGATAGATAATATTTGGTTTCCGAACGCCCACTTGTGTCCCGTAAGACCCCAGTACTTGATACTGTTCCTTGATTTGCGCTATCCACATCCGGAGGTATATGGGACCCCGAGCCAGAGCTTGATTCATTCTTATTTCTTGGGGCCACAAACTAGTTTGAGGTTTTATTTACGATCCTGTACTTATGCCATGCTTTATCGCTTTATTTACGATTGTGCGGATAGCACACTGCATCGCTTAGGATCGGACACGATTCCGCTGTGTCGACAAGCCCCGCTTGGGGTTCCCGATCGTTCTGACCGTCTACCCAGACCTTGAGGCCGTCTCGAGCTTGTCTACTCGCTATGGATTCTACTTAAGGTGGCCCCTCAAATATTTCTGAATCTGTGATTGTTCACCGTGAAAGCCTCGTTGGGTTTTGATTTGGTTTTTCCGAGGTTGATCGAGCGTGTGTTGCTATTGGTGCACCCCGCCGGTAAAACTTTTCAAAGCCGTGTCCGCGGATATGGACGACTTGGAGCACGATATCTCGATCATAGACAAGCATAACTAAAGTTTATCGTTATAAATTTGACTTATAATGACTAGTAATCAGCTTCACTATAACGGAATGGTTAATAATACGCCCACAATTGCTTGTTTGGTTGTCGCTTGCGACAATTGTATCTCGACTAGTAAGTATTGCAACTACAACGAATTGGCTGAATTAAAAGTACCAACAACCGCTGGGTTTCGGTTTATCTCATGCTATAGATTCGATTAGTAATTGTTGCAACTATCACGGAATGGTTAACTAAAAGTGCCCACTGTCTACTTTATCGTGATGATTATCTATACATGACTAGTAATTGTGCAACGATAATCGAATAAGTAAAGCGCCAACCGTGAGTTCCTCGGTTGACTTCCTCGTTTGGTCTCGAGGGGAAACGCCAGGATGGGTTTGTTTGATGATAGTATCGTTTTGATCCGATAGGTCTCTCTCACCTCTCTTATTGACGCTTGTATCGAGTCTCTATAGGTTGTTTAGTGCATGCTGCCGCCATCCACCATACCTATGTAGGCGAGGACCGGAATTAGCCTCGCCGTGTCTTGGCCTCGATCGACGCTCCTTCTTTGTTTTTTTGCCCTTTGTCGGCACCCTTTGTTAAGCAGGTTCGAGATCGACGCCGTTAGCGGTGGTTACCCTTCCGCTTTGGCCTCAGGTTATGGACGCCATTGGTTATTCTTCAGGGCTCTTAGCCCCATTTGCTTCTTGTCCGTAGTCGGACGCTCTACTGTTTTCAAGGTGATTTGGATCTTGTATATTATATCTGTATTCTTGACTCTTTGAGTCGCTGTTATATATATCTGTTCTGTGGGTCCCATCGAGGACTGTTGTGTGATGTTATTACTTCGTTTTCCACCCGCACGAAAGTGCCTGGTGGGCACCTTTGAATCGTTTCTATGCGGGTTTGGTGAATTTTGCCCAAATTTGCATAGGCCCGATTCTGAGGGTGTTACAGTGTGCTATACCTGACTCCTCATTTGAAAAGTTGCTGAAAATGATGAAGAATATGCTTCCAAAAGATAACGTATTGCCCGCCAGTATGTACGAAGCAAAGAAGGTTGTCTGCCCTCTAGGTTTAGAGGTTTAGAAGATACATGCATGCCCTAATGAATGCATACTCTACCGCGATGAGGAGTATGATAATTTGGATGCATGCCCGGTATGCACTTCACTTCGGTATAAGATTAGACGAGATGACCCTGGTGACGTAGAGGGCGAGCCCCCCCCCCTCCCCCGGAAGAGGGTTACTGCCAAGGTGATGTGGTATGCTCCTATAATACCATGGTTGAAACGCTTATTTAGAAACAAAGAGCACGCCAAGTTGTTGGATGGCATAAAGAGGAACGTAAGTCAGACGGGATGTTGAGACACCCCGCTGATGGGTCACAATGGAGAAAAATCGATAGAAAGCACCCGGACTTTGCAGATGACGCAAGGAGTTTAAGGTTTGGTCTAAGTACAGATGGCATGGAATCCCTTTGGGGAGCAGAGCTCCAGTCACAACACCTGGCCCGTGACTCTATGCATCTATAACCTACCTCCTTGGTTGTGCATGGAGCGGAAGTTCATTATGATGTCAATGTTGATCCAAGGTCCGAAGCAACCCGACAATGACATTGATGTGTACCTAAGGCCATTAGTGGAAGAACTTTTACAGTTTTGGCACGAACCAGGGATACGCGTGTGGGATGAGCATAAGCAGGAAGAATTTAACCTCCGAGCATTGCTTTTCGTAACAATCAATGATTGGCCTACTCTTAGTAACCTTTCAGGACAGTCAAACAAGGGATACAATGCATGCACACACTGTTTAGATGAGACTGAAAGTATATATTTGGAACATTGTAATAAGAATGTATACAATGAGCATCGTCTATTTCTTTTGGCCAAGCATCCCTTAAGAAAGAAAGGCAAGCATTACAACGGTCTGGCATGTCACCAGACGAAGCCTAAGGAGCGTACTGGTGCTGATATATTTGATATGGTCAAGATTTGGATCAAATGGTAACCTTTGGAAAGGGTCCTGGCGGAAAATCTGTTCCGAAGGATGCTAAAGGACACGCGCCCATGTGGAAGAAGAAATCTATATTTTGGGAGCTACCATATTGGAAATTCTTAGAGGTCCGCTCTGCAATCGATGTGATGCATGTGACGAAGAATCTTTGCATGAACCTGCTAGGCTTCTTGGGCGTGTATGGGAAGACAAAAGATACACCGGAAGCACGAAAGTACCATCAACATATGAAAGACCCAGATGGCCTGCATCCAGAATGGTTTCAAGGTCATGCTAGCTACGCTCTTACCAAACAAGAGAAGGAAATATTTTTTGAATGCCTAAGCAGTATTAAGGTCCCGTCTGGATTCTCGTCGAATATAAAGGGAATAATAAATATGGCAGAAAAAAGTTCCAAAACCTAAAGTCTCATGACTACCACATGATTATGACGCAAATGCTTCCGATTGCATTGATGGGGCTTCTACCAGATAATGTTCGAGTACCCATTGTGAAGCTATGTGCATTTCTCAATGCAATCTCTCAGAAGATAATCAATCCTAAAGATCTACCACGGTTACAGAATCATGTGGTCCAATGTCTTGTCAGTTTTGAGTTGGTGTTCCCACCATCCTTCTTCAATATTATGACGCACCTGCTGGTTCACCTAGTCGAAGATATTTCCATTCTCGGTCCTGTATTTATACACAATATGTTTCCCTTTGAGAGGTTCATGGGAATCTTAAAGAAATATGTTCGTAACCGTGCTAGGCCAGAAGTAAGCATCTCCAAGGGCTATGGAACAGAGGAGGTCATTGAATTTTGTGTTGACTTTGTTCCTGACCTTAGGCCGATTGGTCTTCCTCAATCACGGTATGAGGGGAGACTGAGTGGAAAGGGTACTCTAGGAAGGAAATCAATAATATGTAGGGACGGACATTCTTACACTGAAGCACATTACACCGTTCTACAGAATTCTATCTTGGCAGCCCCATTTATCGAGGAACACAAGAAAATCTTACGCTCCAACAACCCTGGAAAGCATGACTCTTGGATTAGAGATGAACACATGAAGAGTTTTGGTGGTTGGTTGCAACATCTCATCAAAAACAACACTCTTGGATATCAGCTATACTTGTTGTCTAGGTCACCATCTTCGACTATATCGACTTTCCAAGGGTACAAGATAAATGGGTATACATTTTACACAATATCCCAAGATAAAAAGATCACCAACCAAAACAGTGGTGTACGATTTGATGCAACAGACAACAATGGTTCAAAGACCACATATTATGGTTACATAGAGGAGATATGGGAACTTGACTATGGACCTACTTTTAAGGTCCCCTTGTTTCGGTGCAAATGGGTCAAGCTGACAGGAGGAGGGGTTGAGGTAGACAAGAAATACTGAATGACATCGTTGGATCTCAACAATCTTGGGTACTTAGACAAACTAATGATGTGGCTTAGGTTTTCTATGTGAAGGACATGTCTACCAAACCTAGAAAAAGATAAAATAAGAAAAAGAATACATTAGACGATGAGCCAAAGCGCCACATAGTTCTTCAGGAAAAAGAAACATCGTGGGAGTGGAGGACAAGATAGACATGTTAGAAGATTGTGATAAGTTTCATGAAATTTCGCCCTTCATGGTGAAGGATGACCCAAGCATCATGTTAATGAATGAAGATGCTCCATGGATACGGCGGGATCAGAAAGGAACACATGCAAAGAAATGATGTGTAATAATTGTAACATTTTATGAGTGAAGATGCTCCATGTGTCCATTTTTATAGTGTTGTCTGCAAACAATCTTGAGTGTGTTAGTCCCGTTTTGTTGCTGGACCGGGACTAAAGGGGGGCCTTTAGTCCCGATTCATACTTACCATTAAGATCTGATCTCCAAACGCGCGAGTTCACATATTAGGGAGTGCCTCTATGACCAGTTTCTTGGAGATGCCGGAGGACTGGGCTCTGGCAGCATCTCCCTGAAACTGGCCGTAGTGGTATCCATGCTCTCGAAAACCATCTTGCAGCTTGTAACTTCTCTAAATATATCAATACGCCTGGGAGCTAACTAATTTCACATATTAGGGAGTGCCTCTATGACCAGTTTCTTGGAGATGCCGGTACTGGGCTCCGGCGGCATCTCCCTGAAACTGTCCGTAGTGGTGTCCCTGCTCTCGAAAACCATCTTGGAGATGCCTCAAACTGGCTGGAGGACTGGACTCACAAGGATGCCTATTTATAGTACAAGCAGCTCGGCATAATGTCGACACTCACGACATAATGTCGACACTCACCCCCTATTATTAGTGCTGACTCATGTTTTGTCCCGGCTGGTGTCTCCAACCGGGACTATAGGTTCATCTTTAGTCCCGGTTGGTGACACCATCCGGGACAAGGTACAAGCCGCACGACATAATGTCGACATTTATTAATATTAAAAACCGGGACAACCCGGGACTAACTAACACTCAGTACTAAGGCCACCCCCTTTAGTTATAATCATGCCTAGTCCTATAGTACGCAGCTTCAGGGTCTTCTTCGTCATCATCATCATCATCATCATCATCGTCATCGTCACCTGCCACTCCGGGGATCCTCAGCCCAGCCATGGCATATAACAGGGGCCATTCCAGCCTCGGATTCTAGGCGGGCGGGGGAGGGGTCTCCAAGAAGATGATGCTACTACCGCCGGGAGGGGGTGGGGCCTTCTTGTGGATCTATGGCGGGTGGACTTGTGGGCACCGCAAGCGAGGATGGTCTCCCCCGGCGATGTAGCGCATCACTCCGATGATAGTACGATTTGCCCACCATAGACGACGTCCGACTTCGTTGTGGTTCACCGGGGGCGGGCCATCACCCTCGTACCTGGCGAGCTCCCTTTCCTTCCTATTAGCAAAGAAGGCATTCTAGGTGTCATAGTTGTCGGGATCCCACTAGGGATCCATCCGCTGCTCCGGCGTGAGCTCGTGGTAGAAGTGGTTCATGATGGCCGCTTGGCGTGCAGAACATTGAGGGACAGGAGGGACAGGAAACCCTCCAGCTCAAGATCCAGCCAAGGCGGCCCAGAGTCTTGCCAAGACAAGGGTACTTGAGGCACAACGGTCTCCTCGAGGGTCAGAATGGCCTAGTAGGCGTTGTCCATTGTTCTAAGAGAGGAAGGTGTGGATGTGTGGATAGCCATGGCATGATCGCCCTAGATATAGAGGGAAAGGGAGGGAAAACTTGGCGTGAAGCTTTGGGAAATGGCGGGAAATATCTTTAGTCCCGGTTAGTGACTACAACCGGGAGTCAAAGCTCTCGTAAAAAGGAAAGGGCGGGAAAACTTGGCGGGAAGCGGTGGGAAATGGCGGGAAATATCTTTAGTCCCGGTTTGTGACTATACCCGGGACTAAATGGATATTATATTAAGATTCTTTATATTTTTCTGATAATAATAGACATATTATTTGTTTTATTTGGATTTTTACAATAAAAGATATGATTTTCCAAAGTTTAAAATTTGATTTGAATTTAAAAAAGAAATTTACAAATGAAATAATTTATAAATGATGCAAACAGATATATGGATATTATATTAAGATTATTTATATTTTTCTGATAATAATAGACATATTATTTGTTTTATTTGGATTTTTACAATAAAATATATGATTTTCCAAAGTTTTATATTTGATTTGAATTAAAAAAGAAATTTACAAATGAAATAATTTATAAATGATGCAAACATATATATGGATATTATATTAAGATTATTTATATTTTTCTGATAATAATAGACATATTATTTGTTTTATTTGGATTTTTACAATAAAAGATTTGATTTTCCAAAATTTTATATTTGATTTGAATGAAAAAAAGAAAATTTACAAAAAATAAACTAGTCGCGGGTCGTGGCTGGACCCGGGACTAGAGGGTGCGTGCGCGCGCGAAAACCAAGCGGCCGGAAAAACACATTAGTCCCGGGTCGTGGCTTAACCCGCGACTAAAGGAGGGGTCTTTAGTCGCGGGTTAAGCCACGGCCCAGGACTAATGACCCTCTAGTCCCGGGCGGTGGCTTAGACCGGGACTAAAGGGGGGTATAAGTAAACTGCGCCCGCCCCTGGCCTCCCCCACCGAGCACTTGGCGAAATCGAAGAGGTGAAGATGAACAGACGACGACGAGCTCGATCGACGCAGGGGAGGTGCTGCCCGATTCCACTGCGCCGCCTGCCTCCCGCCGCTTCGCACTGCCGGCAAGACGCTTGCCGCCGCCAGGCTTTGCCACACGCCGCCCGCCTCAACGCCGCCGCCGCAAGGCCGATCTTAGCAGTTTTTATATAATTGTTTATAGTTGTTTTTAGGAATATATATAATTGTTTATATAATTATTTTTAGTTGTTTTTAGGAATATATAATTGTTTTTGGTTCCTTTTCTAGGAATATATAATTGTGTATATAATTGTTTTTAGTTGTTTTTAGGAATATATAATTGTTTTTAGTTTCTTTTTTAGGAATATATAATTGTTTATTAGGTTTATTAGGAATATTAATTGTTTTAGTTGTTTTAGCAATATATAATTGTTTATATAATTGTTTTTAGTTGTTTTTTTAGGATTATTAATTAGTGTTATTAGGGTTATTAATTAGTGTTATTAGGGTTATTAATTATATAATTATTAGGGTTATTAATTTGTGTTATTAGGTTATTGTTTTTTTTGTTTTAGTTATTAGGGTTATTGTTTTTTCTAACCTGTTTAACTCTCTTTTTGTTATAGTTAATTAAGTCATGGATCCATCCAAAGATCCTGGTCGCATTGGTGAAGGTTTTCTTCAGGGCATGATAAGAGGTGAAATTCCTCTTAATATTAATACCGGTGAAGATATTTTGCTCGAGGAAGAGATATCCTCATATCTAAATCCATCCGGTGATGGACTAGAGGAAAATCTAATGTACCAAGGGGAAGACCGGATGGACTAAGGGCAAACAAATAACAACAATAATGATGGCCCCTCGACAGGATCCGGTGAGGTACATATATATATAAAGCCTCGTGTTACCTCTATTCATTAACTGATCTAGATATATTTTAATCACTCTCTTCTTATTTTATCCCACCGGATCGAAGCAATCGATAGCTCGAACGAAACGAGGGCCGAACAAAAAGTTGGATGGTAATCAGAGGTTCACCATCGAAGAAATAGATGATGATGGTGAACCGATTGCTCCAGAAAAGCACCGGAGGATGTTTATAAATCAATGCGGGGTTCTTTTTAGGGACAACCTACCGATCACCATCCAAGAATGGAATCAGTCAAAGAAACCCGATGAAGAATCCAATAGCTATGTCATTGATGATGCCAAAGATGACCTTTAGCAGAAGCTCATAGCACATTTCATACTACCTCCATAGTATGAAGAATTTGAGGTAGATGGTATTACCCCAAGGCCGGGTGGGCTTGAAAATAGAGCGAAAGTGAAGGAGTGGGATCTGAGCAAGATGGCTGAACTGTACCAAAACCATAAGAAAAGTTTATACGCGAAATATGTCGCGAAAAAGAAAACTCCAGACTTCAATGGAGTAAACGAGAAGTTGAGAGAATAGTGGCCTGATTTTGTACAGTACAAGCAATCTGATAAAGCAAAGGCAAAGTTGGCAAAGAACGTGTTAAATGCTGCCAAAAATAAATACCATCATAAAATGAGGACAGGTGGCTACAAGAGTGTCGTCCCTAAGTGGGAAACTATGGAGAAGAACATGAGGGCTAGAGGCGTCAGTCCTGGTACAGATGGATGGCCCGAGAGGTCAAAGCACTGGTGGTACGGGCATGGGGGATCCTTGGACCCAGAAACAGGGAAGACATTATTTCATGATAAAATTCTAAAACCCTCCCAAGACCTTATTCAAGCAATGAATGATGCTCAATTGGGATTGTTCCGTCCCGAGAGAGAGAGAACGACGAGCTGACACGCGCCCTAGGGAATCCTGAAAAGGGAGGACGAACACGAGGCAAATGCGCCGGTGTCTCGTGGAAGAAAGGGTTTCCTCGGTAAGATGCCAGTTACATAAGCCGTCAGAGAAAGAAGGACCGGGAGGCAGACCAGATCACTAGGGTAGAGAAGGACCTAGCTGATCTGAAGAACCTCATGCATGAAATTATCCAAAGGCCACTATCGTCAACTCACCCGTGGGATGATGATCCTGCATTGGATCTTAGCCAGCGGAGAAGCAGCGTGGCTTCCACGGAGGCCCGGGCTGATGATCAAGCACTGCTGGATGATGCACAGGCTCCTCACTACCCCGTGGATGATGTTAGAGATATGGCACAATGTGAGCTACATCAGCGAATGAACAACCTGTCCTTCAAGGTGGCGATCGGCACTGCTTTACCTTGTCTACCTGGAGCACTCCACCATTCACTTTCGATTCCACCAGGCTATGCTCGTGTCATGGTGGATGACATAGTGGAGGATTTTGCGGACCTAGAGATTGAAATCTCTACGCCTGAAGGCCTTACGAAACTAGGATATGTCAAGCGCAACATCATTCTATGGAATAAGAAGTACATCAAGTTTCCAGGCTCGGCGCCAAGGCCACCGACTCTGAGGAATCCAAGTGCACCCCGCATTGAATATCGTCAACCTCCAAGTCCACCCCAACCCGATTATCGCCAACCTCCAAGTCCATCCCGCCCCGCTGACGATCGCTGCAGCAGGAGTACATCAACTCGATCTCCGCCTTCACGCAATACTTGATCTCCGCCTCCGCCTCCGCCTCCGTGCAATACTACTACCTCGTCGAAGAAACGGAAGTTCGACGCTCCCCGCGCCCCACATCGAAGAAAGGTCAAACGGCAAAGATAGTCGACATCCCGTCGGCTCTTCCAAAGAGACCTTATGAAAAGACCGATGAGGAAACTAACGCAGATGTGGCTACCCAAGTTACGGCGCATTTTTCACCCAAAAAGCCTGAGCCAAAGCCGGTATATGATGAAAAAACCAAAAAGTGGGCTAAGTCCTTTCTTGAGCAACCATCCCAGATATCGATGAATCTGGAATCAGACTATGACCGGGAGATTATTAAGCAAGCACAAAAAAAAATCACAAGTGCAAAAAGCGGGAAGCAAGTTGCCCAGCTCGGAGCACAGAAGAATCAATCGGTCGCCCCGCTCAAAGTCATTTCAGACCTCGACAAGGCCTTCAGAGATAAAATGGATATGGACATGCAAATAATGGACCCCAGAGCCCGTAATAATGTTGTACTAATGGGAATCACTGTATCGCAGGCCAAAGCACTTGCTACCGAAGCAAAAATGTCTCTTGGTCAATATTTAGGCTATGAAGATACGCTAGTGGGTCAGATAGTACGGAAGTATGTCCAAGGGGAGGAAAAAGTCAGTAATGAGGAGCTCGCGCGTCTATCCACACATATGCGAAATCCGCACGAATGGTACATGTCGCAAGCAGAAAAAAAAGCATCAGAAAGATTGGTTTCCGGTGGACGTTATAAAGGAGCATCACTTGAAACCATACTCGATACAGGTTCAAATGACCGAACTGTTTTAGTTATACAACCAGCGCGCCCTCGGCAAATCTATCATTGGTTGATACTGTCTGTAAGTGATTTATTTCTATAATTAAATTTGTAGCTCAGGTCGTTCATTGCATTTAATATATTATCCTAACTATATATCCTTTTGTATGATGATATTATAATCCGTAGAATGAAGTTGCTTGAATGCAAAAGAGCTAGAAGATATGACGTTGGGTTCATTGACCCATATATCATTAATGAATATCGTTCTTCACCGAGAATAATTTTGTTAAGGAAATACTATTTCCTTACACCTTCAAGTGAGTGTTTATATCTTGTACACATTTTATTTTTGCTTACTGGATGAGCTATCCATGTATGCTTATGTAAACGTCCGCAGATTCCACTGGATCTTGCTAAACATTCAAGTTGACAACTCCCTAATTGAAGTCCACGACTCATTAAGTTGGGACCAAGAGCAGTGGAGCGACATGAAAGCAATGCTCCATAAGTAATTTCAATCATTATCGCATTATATCGTCCTCTTTCATTCATTTCCTGATATCAAGTAACTAATAACTCCTTTGTTCAGTTTCTTTGTCGAGCAGGTGTTGGACACAGTTCAGACAGAAAATACCAGGTCCATTCAAAGAGGAGTTAACTTATAAAATGGTGAAGAGTTTACAGCAGCCAGCGTGAACTCATTTATGTGGATACTACGTCTGCAAGTACATCCGCGAGTTGACCAGTGAGCGGAAAGTTGACTCACATTATATTTATGACTTGCGGGAGAAATTAGAGCCAGACCAGCGCATAAGAGCAATTCAAGAGGAGCTGGCGGGATTTATGATGAAGGAAGTCCTTGATGTACATGGAGAGCATTATGCGGATGACGTGGAACTTGATTTGCCTTAGTGATCTCTATGTAGCTGATATGACATATATATTCATCAATGACCATGTAATTTCAAAACATTTCTTACTTTTGATATATATATCATCAATGTATGCTTGAAAGGGATCGATTAATTATATAGATGCATCAACGTGTACTCTGTATGTAGTAGCATAGAATATGTGTACTTAAATATATGTTTGAAATTATAGTGAAACACAAAACGAAAAAGGAACGAAATGGCAAAAAAAAGAAATACACAATCTCTGTCGCGGCAGAGAAACACACAATTCTCTGCCACGGCAGGAAACCTTATAGTCCCAGGTGGTGTTACGGCCCAGGACTAGAGGGTTTTCGCCCCCGCGGCGCTGAAACAGCCACATGGCTGTTTGTTATCGCCGTATTTTGGCCAAAGACGGAGATGGGCCGTGATCAAGATGGGCTTGGAAGATACATATATTCAACGTGTTGTTGGATCGGCCTAGTGTGTGGATTTGGGCCAAACTGCCCGTGTATCTTGTATCATAGTAGGTTTCGTATTTGTTTAGGTTCCGTTTATGTTTAGGTAAAGATAGAGTTGTAGAGTTATTCCAAAAGTAGAGAGTCTCCGGACTATAAATATGTACCTAAGGTTATCGAAAAAGGAGGACAACCACGTTCACAACAAACACAATCTTGGCGCATCGCCACCCCTTGTTTCTAGGGTTTCTTTCGGGTAAGTGCCATGCTGCCTAGATCGCATCTTGCGATCTAGGCGATCTACTATGCGTTACCTGGTTTTACTGCATGAAGCGTTGTTGATGGCGAGTAATACCATTATCATAGATTGTTTGAGGCTAGCATCGGTGCTTTTCATTATTATCGTTGAAGTTATGCTACCTCTAGTTACCTCGCTACCTTTGCACTATTTCCCAAGTGCAGGGTAGCATCTTGCTTGATCTTTATTTAGTCGATTCGATCTGTTATAGTTGTGCCTTGTTCACCAAGGTTTAGTTTAATATCTACGTAATCAGGCCTTACAAACGGGTTGAACGATCCAAAGAGTACATAGGGACGTGGCTTATTTGTTCTAGAGAAGTTGTTCGTAATTGACTTTACGTTGGTTATTAGGCCTCCTCTAGGGTTAATATTCTTCATCTTTTATGCGTACCAGGCTCAATTACGTGTAGGACGCCCTTACGTGGTGAAAACATTAAACCGTCAGAGATCGATTTAACTTGTAGTGATCAAGCAAAACCCCATGTTATCGTAAATCTAATGCAGAACCATGGGGCAATCGGCTTTAGGAGCCGATTCTGTGGAAACTGGGAGCCGATCACGGCTCGAATTTTACGTATACTTGTTTACCATGCAGGAAATCAATCGGAGCAATCCTTCACCTTCCTGACCAGGTATAGGTCAGGTGGCACGCCCTCGAACCAAGCCAGGACGTGTGCCGGAGTTTTTGCGGGCCGTCGCCCGAGGGACCAGGGCCCACCAGCAGTCCTGGGAGCCTCCCGGCTCTCCGTGTTGCTTGTCGCTGCTCGCCGGTGGGTTTTGGCAGGCAACACATTCTGGCACGCTCGGTGGGACTAACACTGGCGTCTACATCAACATCCGACGCTGCGATGGAGAACAGACCAGTCACTTACGACGATCTACCTGACGAGCACAAGGCCAAGTATGACGAGATCAAGGCTCTCTTCGAAGAAGACCTCATCAGCTCTTTTGAGAGGACCCGTAAGAATGGCATCAGGTGGAGGGTTCCCCGGGTGCTCTTGATGAGGTGGATCTGTCTGTTCTTCGGAGGAGCGCACTGCAGCTCTACGACAGAAGTCAACTACATGGTGGCTCATTCTGCACCGCCATTCCGAGAGCCCGTGAACGCTTTCGAGCGGTCGCGGCTCGCGTAGTTCAGAGATCATGAAACATCGTATTCCGGGGCCTACTTTAGGGACTCACCAGGAGAAAGACCGCCTGCCAGGCCACAGCCCCGTTCGCACTTGCCGCTCCGTAACCGCCAGAGCAGCGGCCACGTCGTCTACAAGGCGAGGCGACCAGCGATTGCCACCCTGTTTGAGCCACCTAAGGAGATCCCACACGGATATATATGCTACGTGCGGATCGCAATAACGACACGCACCAAACAGATTGCAACCGCAGGAGTTTCGCGCGGGAGTTCTGGGCAGGATCTTCGTAGAGGCGTGTCCGGAGCGATGGCTGGGATGGACGCGACAAACAGGTGTGGCTAGCCAAGTATGCCATGGAACAAGTCATGAGAATCTAGCCCCTACGGCTCAAACTGGAGCAAATCGGTACCATCGAGGGACGGTCGCTTCGTGTCAAGAGAAGGACAATCGGCTATTCAAAGCCGCACTCAACGAGTTTG
Organism: Avena longiglumis; assembly: GCA_030063025.1. Taxonomy (NCBI): domain Eukaryota; kingdom Viridiplantae; phylum Streptophyta; class Magnoliopsida; order Poales; family Poaceae; genus Avena; species Avena longiglumis. The sequence goes on from CP125979.1 coordinate 49,067,173, forward strand.
ATCTGATTCACGCCACCCAAGTATAAGCTCCCCGAGTTCTCAAGATTCAACGGGTCGGAAGGGTCAAGCTCGATCGAGCACATAAGCCGATACCGCCCAACTAGGCATGATTTCGCATCGGATCGATCGCGTAAGATTTTTTGCGCAATCTCCGACAGACCAGCCTTTGGGTGGTACACCTCACTACCACCGATTCAATTCATACCGAAGCAACGGAAGAGCGGTTCCACATCCAGACCATTCGAGGCTACGAGGTGGCATTGCGCACTGGCGCAGTGCGAAGCGAGGAGAAACTATAGCCGAGTACATCCGGCTTCAGACTGTCAAGAACCGATGTTACTCAGCTCGCTTAATCGAGAAGGAAGCAATGAGCTGGCGGTGTTGGGTCTCTCAGCACCCATCAAGGATCTGCTTTCAAGTGAGTACAACTCATTGGCGCACATGGCCCGAAACGGCGATGTATGAACAGCGCCACCGAGTTGTACCAAGACAAATTCAAACGTCCGATAGGCCTGGTCGACTGAAGAAGGTGATCTGCGCAAGACCGTGGAGGTGGCCGTGGTGAATGGGCTCGGGGCAGATCCTGGCCTGCAAATGGGTGAAACAGCAAGGGCTGCGAAAGGGTTCGACTGATGTGAGCAAAGCCGAGCAGATATTCGATTCTTCTTGAAGGAGAAGCGGTGAGGTTACCCAAGGCCACAAAATCCCTACGGCTCAGAAATGAACGGGAGACCATACGCAAGTGGCATCATTCGCTCACCCACACCACCAATGAGTGCAAAGAGCTCACGCCAAATCCAAATGGCGATAGAACAAGGCCGTCGATCCTTGGGCAGTTCGCCATGAAAGTGGACACAAACCCATTTCCCAAGGCCAACATGGTAGAACTCGATCGCTCCATGAGGCGTAAGCTGGATTTCTCGTTCGGCGTTAATATGGCAGGGTCTGGGTACCACCATGACACGTACAAGCAGGGAGGTGTCCGATCTCGGGGCAAGGAAAGAAAGGAGGCTAGTCCATGCGACCAGCCCAGCCACCACGACAGGCGGTACTTAACAGAGGAACAAGTGAGGAGAGTGCGATATCAGAAACCACATTCCACGCATCTCCTTAACAAGTATGAGCGTCAGTATGACCAACGTCGCCGACGCGACAGAAACGACGAAAGATGTGAGCACCTTGCTAGGGGACCGTCAAAAGAAAAGGAAGGAGCAGACAAACATTGGGATTGTCCTTTCTTCAGGTACTGCTGGGGCGCGGGAATGAGCCGATTGCCTACAGTCGACAACTGCCCGGAATGCGGTCAGCAGAAGGAGGACACGAGGCCAGTGTCAGTATTCAAACGTCTAGGGCCTCTTCCACCCCAGAGCCGTCACAGGGAGTCCGCTCGAGCAGAAGACCTCGAGAAGCCAAAGAATGACAAAGACGAAGACAGGTATCACCGTCCAAGGTGGTGTCCCGACGGACTCAGACACACCCAGAAGCGTAGAGTGCAGCGGCTGCGTAACTTGGAGGAAGCTGAAGCGCAGTATCTCCACGCTTTAAAGAAAGCACGGCCTGATCTGGCCGTCAAAGTGAGGCAGACTTTGGAAACGGAAGACCGCCGACAAGGAAAGAGTGGCGCCCCAAGCCGGTAAAAGCCGATGCAAAGACATCGGCTGGCACAAACATGGTGTTCGTACTCCCGTCGGAATTCTGTGCGCCAAGAACCGATGAGCTACCGGGCAGTTTGATCGGTCCACGGCGGTTATCTTTGAGAAGCCACGTGAGAAGGGTTACAAACATCCGAAAGCCATGTACCGCGAGGTTACATCAATGGGCAACCTGTCAAGAAGATGTTGGTGGACACCGGAGGTAGTCAATATCATGCCGTACTCCATGCTACGACGTTTGGGACGCCCACGCAGATCGATCAAAACCAACGCCACGTTAAGCGACTTCAACGGTCGGTCTTGAACGCAAGGCGTCTTGAACGTGGACTGACGGGCAGGAAAACCGCATCCACGTCATTCTTCGTCGTGGACATTAAGAGCACTTACACTGTCTTGCTAGGAAGGGATTGGATTCACGCTAATTGCTGCATCCCGTCCACAATGCACCAGTGCCTGATCCAGTGGGATGGAGACGAAGTGGAGGTCATCCACGCAGATGATTCTATCGAGATTTCCATAGCTGGCATGAACGTCTGGGAAGCAGAAGACCAAGAGCCGATCTCTGGAATCAATCTAGACGGCTGCGAGCGTATTGAAGCTACAAAAAACGGGGTGAGGCTGGTCTTATCCACTGGCCTTACAGAGTAGAAAAGCCCACGATCATCCGTGGTACGGCCGATCCCTGCGATCGGCCACAAAAAATAAAAAGCAGCGATCATACGACAAGCAGCTCATGTAGTCGTAGCAGAGAGATGCTCTGCCGCTGTAAAACAACAAGGTGTAAACCGTCCCTAAATAATGCAAGCAAAGGGCCGATTCAAGCAATCGGCCCAAATTATTTTTGTTATCCTCACCTCTGTTTGCCTGTGTTTAGCGCCGAGTTAACAGTGACGGAAAGCTAGGGTATGGGTTTACATCCGCCGATGAGCTAGAAGAGATCGACATTGGTCCCGGGATAAGCCACGACCAACATTTATCGCCAGAAGTTAGATCCGAACTGCGGGCCCGATGATAGCCTGTTGAAACAATATCCGCATCGCTTACCGACTACAGAGATGCTCGGTTTAGACAGAGCATCATCGAGCATCGACTCGCTCAAAAAGGATTTCGCCATTTCAGCGAGCACGACGGATGAAGGCGAAATTCTAGAAGAAGTCAAGAAAGAGGTCGAGAAAATGTTGACCAAGTTGATCGGGCCATGCAGTATGCCGAGTGGATTTCTAGTATCGCACTGAGAGAAGAAGGATGGCCGTTGGCGTGTGGCCATAGATTTTCGGATCTCAGAGCTACCCCAAAGGATGAGTATCCGATGCCGTGGCGTAAACATTAATCAATGCAGCACTGGTCATAAGATTTTGAGCTTCATGGACGGCAATGCCGGTTACAACCAGATCTTCATGGCTCCGAAGACATACACAAGACCGCATTCGAGTCCTGTGGTCGGGGTTATTTGAATATGTAGTCATGACGTTTGGACTGAAGAATGCCGGCGCCACGTACCAAAGGGCCATGAATTATATTTTTCATGATCTGATCGGCAAACTGGTGGAGATTTACATCGACGACGTGGTGGTCAAGTCTGCTTCAGCGCACGGACACCTGGGCGATCTGCAACGCGTCCTGGACCGAACAAGAAAATTCGGGCTACGGATGAATCCAAAGAAGTGTGCCTTCGGGGTCACGGCCGGTCAGTTCTTGGGTTTTTTGGTCCATGAACGCGGAATTGAAATCGGCCTGAAAAGTCAGGAGGCAGTGCGAACAATGAAGCCACCCACCACGAAGAAAGAACTTCAGTCCTCATCGGCAAGATCAACTTCGCCGAAGATTCATCTCTAATCTGTCAGAAGGATAGAGCCGCTCATGGGACTAGTAAAATCAAATCGACGAGGAATTCACCGGGGCAGAACAACAACGTGCCTTCGATGAGATCAAAGATTATTTGACAAAGCCGCCAGTGTTAGTTCCACCGCAGCCTGACAGGCCGTTCTACATTTACTTATCAGTAGCTGACACGTCCATCGCCTCGGTGGTGGTGCAAATTTATGATGGGCTGGAGCGAGTCGTCTTTTACATAAGCAGAAGGATGCTGGACGCAGAGACAAGGTACCCTGATATCGATAAGTTGTGCCTCTACCTGTTTTTCACCTGCACCAAGTTGCGCCACATTTTGCTATCAGCAGAGATCATCATCATATGCAAATCAGACGTCATAAAGCACATGCTGTCGGCTCCTATGTTAAAAGGCCGACTGGGCAAATGGATGTTTGCATTATCAGAGTTTGACATCCGGTATCAACCCGCGAAAGCAGTTAAGGGACAGGCGCTGGCCGATCTTATCGCTGAAAGGATCAACACTAACATAGCAGACCGTCCATAAGAGCGGCTATGTTTTTCGACGGATCAGTTTGTGACGATGGCTGCGGCATCGGCATTTTACTCGTGTCGCCCCGGGGGGCAACATTTTCCTTCTCCATCAGATTGTCTACCTCTCGCACCAACGATGTAGCCGAGTACGAGGTGATACGCAAGGGGATGGAGTTACTTCTCGAAGCCGGAGCAGAAGCAGTGGAAATTTTTGGAGACTCCAAGTTGGTGATTTCCCAGCTCACGGAGGACTACAAGTGCGAGAGCGAGTCCCTCTTCCCGTTATGGCTGCAGTGCCGCGAGCTGATGGCGCAATTCCGGTACATAAACTTCACTTGGATCCCACGATCGCAGAATACCGAAGCAAACGATCTTGCGCAGATGGCTTCAGGCTACAAGGACGTGGTAGAAGGAGCCGACGTCAGTGCACAGTTCGAAGCGGACGATCGAGAGCCGATATCTTCAATTACTTGAAGGATTCTCGGGGCACCTAAACGGATAAGGTACAAAGCCATGAAGTACGTGCTTATTGGGGATGACATGTTTTACAGACTCGAAGGGCTATTGCTCAAATGCACGGGACAGCCGAGGCCAATCGGCTCCTACACGAGGTACAAGGCGCCTGTGGAACTCACCAATCGGCTCATAAGATGAAATGGTTGATCAAAGCGATCGTGGTTTTATTGGCCCACCATGCTTGAGGACTGTTTCAACTACTACAAAGGGTGTCAAGCATGTCGAAATTTGGAAAAATCCAGATGGTACCACAAGAATGAACCCCATCATCAAGCCTTGGCCATTCCGAGGTTGGGGCATGGACATGATCGCAAAATCAATCCTCCATCAAGCAAAGGCCACATGTGGATTCTCGCCATCGACTACTTCACTAAATGGGTGGAGGCTGTCCCGATGAAGTCAAGAACTCGAAGGATGTTATCAATTTTGTGAAAGAACATGTCATCCATAGATTCGGATTCCCAAACTATCACGACCGATGGAGGTTCGGTCTTTATTTCTCGTGAGTTTAGAAAGTTCTGCGAGGACATGGGGATCAAGTTGATTATATCATCTCCATACTATGCTCAAGCAAATGGGCAAGCTGAAGCGTCCAACCAGAGCCTCACCAAGTTGATCAAGAGAAAAGTCGATGAGCACCCAAGGCGTGGCACGAGGTTTTGTCGAGGCGTTATGGGCTTATCGCATGTCATGCCATGGAGCAATAAAACCTCACCATACCATCTAGTATATGGACAAGAAGCCCTACCGGGAAATTACGGGATCGACACGCTGCCACTTTTCGTGACGATCCAACGATCAAGAATACGCAACCCGATGAGTGACGGTGGAGGATTTAACCGAGCTCGTGCTATGGTCACCGGAGAAAATCAAAGAGAACAAGGCCAAAGTAGCTCGTGCATACAACAAGAAAGTGAAGCCAAAGGAGTTCCACGTTGGTGATCTGGTATGAGAAGCCGTGTTGCCCTTGGGGACTAAGGATGCAACATATGGTAAATGGTCTCCAAATTGGCACGGGCCGTACAGGGTCGACCAAGTTTTAAGAGGAAACGCGTACATGCTTGAGGAGCTGGACGGCGTGAAATTCCCAGTGGCGGTCAACGGTCAACATCTCAAGAAATATTTCCCAAGCATGTGGGATGTTGGACAGTAAAACTTGAGGGTCCGATACATGAAATCGGCTAAGTAAAAGCACGAGAGACGATGGACAGTAAAAATATGGGGGCCGATGCTGAAAATCGGCCAAATAAAAAAAAATGTATAGCCGATGCACGGTCATCGACTCTAGAGGTTCACACATGTTACAAACAGGTGCCAGTTCGCGCATACAAGCTACTGAAGAAATTCTTCGAAGGCGTGGAGGGCGTCAGCACGGACACGATCCACCTCGGCGATCTCAGCTTCGTCATCTTCATCTTTGCTTGTCACTAGTCGTTTGTGCAGGGCACGTTTTTCGATGGGCAATTGGAGATTTGGGTCGCCCGTTTTGAGAAAGGTCGCAGGTCATCGTTTGAAACCAAGAAGTGGCCGTTTTAATGTGCCTAAAGATGCGACCAAAGTTTGACCCTGTCAACGTTTTTTGGGAGAAGCCGATGGGTAGTCATCGGTTCTTTGCGATTTGACTTGTTTAATCAGAGCGCGTAAGATGTTGAAAGCCGATGCAGTGTCATCGACTTCTAGGACATCGACCTATCGTGGCTATCGGCAAGATCGGGGGCGAACAAGGCAATCTTCGGGAAATAGATTTTCATTCATTCTAAAGATGATTGCTTACAAAGGACGATTGATTACAAAAGGGAGCCTACTACTACTATTGCTGCTACTGGTTCCTAATCTAAAGGGCGAGATCGTCGCCGCTATCGTCGCCGCCGTCCTCTTCGCTGTCTTCAGCGCTGCTGCCGGCGTCGTCCTCGCTGCTGCTGCTGAAGAAACCAGCGGGGACCTCCTCGTCCTCGTCGTCATCGTCTTCGCTGGACCCGGTGCGGAAGTACTTCACCGGCTGGTACTCTTCAGAGGAGGTGTCCTCCTCTTCCTCCTCTTCTTCGGAGGAGTCGACGCCGTCCCAGGACATGGCGTCATCGGCGCTGTCCGCCTCCAGTTCCCCATCGGCGAGGAACTGCAGGTCCTCCTCGCCGTCGGTCAAGGACGATCGCCCTCCACCGACAATGAAGTCCCAACCCCTCTCGTCCCACCATTGTGGGGCGAGAGTGTTGTACGCCGCCATCGGCGGGTGTTCTGGCGTCGGCTCTCGGTCGCTCATCGAGTTGAAGGCGTGGGAAGACACGCCGGAGGAAGCAGAGGAGGCCATGCTAAGAAAGAGGGTTTTTTTGGCGGAGGAAGAAGGGTTTTCTGGCAACTGGAGGAAGATGGGGGCTGCGAACTGTTCAGGCTGATTTAAATAAGGGGAATAGTGGAGAGACGGTTCAATGCCATAGCGGTTTCCCAGATTGCACTGCCAAAATCGTCAAATCATGCACTGCGCAGGAGTTGAGAAGACAGGCATCATGATGAAGGGGTAGCGTGACGATTACGTTACGCCATGCATTCGCCGACGCCAGCCCGATAAAAAAAGAGGAGAAGAAGGAAAAAACAGAGTGGTTTTGGAATTATTATTGCCAAAACCACGGGGGCATGTGTTATCGCCGTATTTTGGCCAAAGACGGAGATGGGCCGTGATCAAGATGGGCTTGGAAGATACGTATATTCAACGTGTTGTTGGATCGGCCTAGTGTGGATTTGGGCCAAACCGCCCGTGTATCTTGTATCATAGTAGGTTTCAGATTTGTTTAGGTTCCGCTTATGTTTAGGTAAAGATAGAGTTGTAGAGTTATTCCAAAAGTAGAGAGTCTCCGGACTATAAATATGTACCTAAGGTTATCGAAAAGGAGGACAACCACGTTCACAACAAACACAATCTCGGCGATCGCCACCCCTTGTTTCTAGGGTTTCTTTCGTAGTAAGTGCCATCTTGCCTAGATCGCATCTTGCGATCTAGGCGATTCACTTATCGTTACCTGGTTTTACTCGTCTTGAGCGTTGTTGATGGCGAGTAATACCATTATCATAGATTGTTTGAGGCTAGCATCGGTGCTTTTCATTATTATCGTTGAAGTTATGCTACCTCTAGTTACCTCGCTACCTTTGCACTATTTCCCAAGTGCGAGGGTAGCATCTTGCTTGATCTTTATTTAGTCGATTCGATCTGTTATAGTTGTGCCTTGTTCACCAAGGTTTAGTTTAATATCTACGTAATCAGGCCTTACAAACGGGTTGAACGATCCAGTAGTACATAGGGACGTGGCTTATTCGTTCTAGAGAAGTTGTTCCGGTAATTGACTTTACGTTGGTTATTAGGCCTCCTCTAGGGTTAATATTCTTCATCTTTTGTACGTACCAGGCTCAATTACGTGTAGGACGTTCCAGTTACGTGGTGAAAACATTAAACTGTCGTAGATCGATTTAACTTGTAGTGATCAAGCAAAACCCCATGTTATCGTAAATCTAATGCAGAACCATGGGGCAATCGGCTTTAGGAGCCGATTTACAGGGAAACCTGGGAGCCGATCACGGCTCGAATTTTACGTATACTTGTTTACCATGCAGGAAATCAATCGGAGCAATCCTTCACCTTCCCGACGGTATAGGTCAGGTGGCACGCCTCGAACCAAGCCAGACGTGTCGGAGTTTTTATGGCCGTCGCCGAGGGACCGAGGCCCACCAGATCCCCGAGCCTCCCGGCTCTCCGTGTTGCTCGTCGCTGCTCGCCGGTGGGTTTTGGCAGGCAACACTGTTATCAGTTGCGGGCCGTAGCGAGCCGAGACTAGTGGGGGGGCCTCTAGTCCCGTTTGCGGGGTCCCGGGCCCAAAACCGGGACTAGAGCCCGTTTCAGCTCGGGACTAGAGGCCTGTTTTCCACCATTGTCCGTCCTTTAGTAGTTTAGGACTTGGCTAATGATGATGATCAACTTGTTGTAATGTGTAATGTATGAGATGATGATCAACTTGTTGTATATAATACTTGTATAATATTCAGGCACTTGTCACTATGTCAGGTTCTAATTGATCTGATGTTGTATAATTATATTTGTACTATTATCTCTGTTTATATAGTGTTGTGTACCTATATAAATACTTGTATATATACATGTATAAATACTCGAGAGCCCTGTACTATGTATACATGTACGAAACATCAGTGGTGCATCTCTTATTCAGCCAGCGCTACATATAACTTCAGTGGAGCATTTAGATATATGCTCCACTGGTAAAACATCAATGGCGCATATCGAAGATGTGCCACTGGTGGGCCCACTATCAAAGGCGCATATTGTATATGCGCCATTACCAATGGTGCAACACTAGTGGCGCATCCCATATGCGCCATTGGTAGAAAAAAAGTGCTCCACTGATAAGCAATTCTCTACTAGTGAGGGACCCAACCTTGTCTTCCGCCCACCAACTGAAAAATGCACCCTCCTCGGTCGCGTGTGGCCTAGACATGGATCTGCGGGGAGCTCTCGTGGTGTAGTGAAAGGTGGGCAGGAGACATTCCCTTATCTCCCGCTGAGACTAGAACCACCTAAAAGGGCATGTATGCCCCATGTGTGGTTTTGGTAATTGATGACAATCCCTATGGACTAATGTGTAAATTGAGTTTCACTTGTAGGTTTGTCCATTGGCATCGCTTGGGCCATTTTTTGGTCTCAAGGTTGAAAGTTGAAGAAGGATAATAAGAAATATCCAAGGGCTTCGTGCCCATTGGAATCATGAGGAAAGAAAGTGCTTGAAGGTTGATCAAAACAAGTGCAAAGAGTTGCATCAAGATGGTTCAACCTCAAGAAGGGATGAAGAAGGGCAAGGTCAAGATGCGCCATCTCTAGAAGATCTCATGCTTAAAGCTTGCCATCCTGGTGATCATAGAGTGATGAAGACAAGTTCAAAGAAGAGGTTTCCCCATGGAGTAATTTGCAAGTCTTCATCAAGCAAGAGTGAGCAAGAGCAATCAAGAAAGGTGTTCCATCTTGAGAAGGTCAAGAAGGTCTACATCAAGTTTAAGTGGAATGCACAAGGCAAAGGTATGGTCTTGATAGGGCTTCACTTTTGTCGGCATCGTGTTGTTAGTTGGGATACCGGGTTTAGGATAGACAGTTGTACTATCAAGAGGGGCTCGTCTCGATCACATCATTCAGATAGAGCTCAAACCTTTGCATTCATAGCATCATATTTCTTGGTTGTTAGTTAGTTCTTGTCCATGAGAGGATCTAGAGCTTGTGTATATCATCATAACAAGCTCTAGTTCATCAAATAAGGATTAACCTTGCATATTTTATTGCGGTTATTGATCTTGCGAGTTTTTGGCTCCACCCCTTGGGAGATACCTCAAATATATATTCATAGATTCAATTCATCATTATCTTTCCAACAAGATTGGTTAATCTCGTTTAGAGTTCGGACATGAAAATTATTGCGGTTTTGGTTTCTGAAGTTTTACTGACCGGAAGTTCCGACTACCCACCGGTAGTACCTCTAGGGCATTTTGCCGCTAGAAGTTCCGGTGGAAGATCCGGTTCTTCTTCCGCTCACGTATTGTATCCTCTCTATCTGGTTTGTTCTATTTGATAGAATTTGGATCGGAAGTTGCACCAGAAATTCCGCTCGGGCCTAGTTGCTGCCGGAAGTTCCGGTTGAAAATACGGCTCTCGTTCTACTCATGTACTGAAACCTCTGTGTTTTATGTTCTCTATTTGATGGAACTTTGGTCAGAATTTCTACCGGTAGTTCCGCACCAACCGGAAGTTCTGGTGAACCGGCGGAAGTTCCGGCCAGACTCATTTTTCTATCTTTCGCATCGCAGTTTTCTGACCGTTGGCTGAGTGCCACCAGAAATTCCGGCGTCCCACCAGAAGTTCCGGCCAGGGTCATGACAGAGCTGGGAGATCTAGATTGTTGACCTTGGTGGGTACTTGATTGTTCTAGATTGTTGATCTTGTAGAGATTTCCCTCTCCCCTTTCCCTTCCTATGATTCTTGCATCTTTTTGAGGGATTTGAGAGAGGAGATCTAGATCTACAACCCCCCCCCCCAAGCCAAATCCCTTCTTTGTGAAGGAATCATTGGGATCTAGATCTTGGAGAGTTTTGTGTTCTCCTCTTGTGTTCTTCCTCCCTTATTCCCCCAATAGCTTTTGTAGCTTTGTTGGAATTTAGGAGAGAAGGACTCGCCCTTGCATTTGGTGCATAGGTATTGAGTTCTCCTCGGAGATTCAGCGAGTACAAGCTTGTGGGCTTGTTTCTCTTGGGTTCTTGGAACCCTAGATGGTTGTGTGGTTGGGTGGTTGACTTCTTGTGACCTTTTGTGGTCTTGTAGCCTTTTGTGAATTTGTTGGCCTTTTGTGGCGTTGTAGCCTTTTGTGGCTTTGTTGTTGGGAACCTCCAATTGAGTTGTGGAGATAGCCCCAACCTTGTATGGATTTTGATGACCGCCCTCAAGTGTCCCTTAGTGGATCGTGAGTAGGCCTTTGTGGCGAGCTCACGGGAGAATGGGGTGAGCCTTTTATGGCGCCGGTGAGTTGCATACCTTCGCATCCGGGGTGAGGCCTTGTGTGGCGTTCGGTGAGCATCGAGCCACCACACCCCGAGGTGAGCCATTTATGGCGTTCGGAGAGCATTGCGCTATCGCACCTCTCCAACGGATAAGTAGCTTCTTTGGAAGTGAACTTCGGGATAAAAATATTCGTCTCCGCGTCCATCGGTTATCTCTCAACCGTGCCCTTTACTTATGCACTTTACTTTGTGATAGCCATCGTGCTTTAAGTATTTATATCCTGCTATCACCTTGTTTCTTGTTTTGCTTAGCATCGGTTGTTGGTGCACTTAGGTGAACATAGTGGTTAGGTTTTGTGCTCAATAAATTAAATGTTAGTTTTATTCTGTATTTATTCGAGCCTAAAACATAATAATTTTAAAATCCTATTCACGCCCCCTTTAGGCGACATCCATTGCACTTTCACCAAAGTTCCCCCATCTCCGGTCAACTACAGCGGTGGCATAGGGATCAATACTAATTCATCTTCTTCCTCGAGGCGTTCGTGTCGGCGACTTATTCGGCATACTGAGCTAGCCCCGTGACCTTTACATCATCGGGCAGTCCCTTTGACCATATAGATCTAGGGCACCGTCGGCTGACTTTAGTGGCACGTTCATCATATTAGGCAAAGACGAGTGTTCCTGCTTGAGTTTTTGTCACGAAGTATCCTAAGGATCGAGTTCTATTGAATGATAATTTTATCTACTATATTAAAAATAATTGAAGTTCTAGGTTCGTTGATGGTTGGCACGTTGATGTGGAGCCTGTTGGGAACCCCAAGAGAAAGGTGTGAAGCAGCACAGCAGCAAGTCTTCCCTCAGTAAGAAACCGAGGTTATCGAACCAGTAGGAAGAAGGAAATGTCACACAGGTGTTGCTAGCAACGTGGTGACCTGCACAACACAAACTCAAGAGTTTGCCCCAACTAACAGTGAGGTTGTCAATCTCACCGGTTGTTTTAACAAAGGATTAAACGTATGGTGTGGAAGGTAATGGTTTGCAACAAGTAAACAAGTAACAATGGAAGATGTATCAATGGTAAAGATTGGACCGGGGTCCATAGTTCACTAGAGGTGCTCTCCTTAGATAAACAACATGGCATGAAGGGTAAACAAATTACAGCAGCGCAATTGACAGGAACTGAGCAAGGCATAACAATACAATACTAGTCAGAAAGATCCTATGAGATTCGATTGAGAAATACAATAAGATACATAGACCGCCATCCAACTGCATCTATGACTAGAAGTCCACCTTTAGGTTAACATCTGAACCCCCTCCAGTATTAAGTTGCAAGCAACAGACAACTACTTTAAGCAAAGTGTGTAAGGTAAACAGTCCACATGTTCCATGAACAAGAGACCGTTGTTTTCTCCCTGGTGGCAACAACACATCTACAACCGAAGAGATTTCTGTCACTTCCCTTGGAAACTAGAGGCATGAACCCACTATCGAGCATAAATACCCCCTCTTGGAGTCACTAGCAACTACTCGGCCAAGATAGCTACTAACAATGGAGAGCATGCAAGATCACAAACAACACAGACATGATAGAATCATAAAGACAAAACCATTAACCAATCCAACATAATAATCTCAATATCCATTGGATCCCCGCAAACACAGCATGCATGATTACAAATAGATTAGATCTTGATCGTGAATGGAGCTCACAAGATCTATACATGAAAGCACAAAGAAGGATATACAACCATCTATCTACTACATGTACCAATAGTCCAAGGTGGAACTACTCACGCATCATACCGGAGAGAAGGCCTCCGGGATGATCTCCCCTCCGGCAGGGTGTCGGGAAGAACTTTAGATCCCCCCGATCTAGGTATGACGGTGGCGGCGGCTACATAAGGTTTCGTGGAATATTGATCGGGTACCTAGGGTTTCTGCATCGGGGGCTTCTTATAGGCGAAGAGGGAGGCCGAGGGGGTGCCCGAGGCGGCTGCACCCCACCCCCCAGGCGCGGGGTGGGCCCACCCGTGCGGCCATGGGGTGTGGCCCCCTCGAGGCCCTCCTTCGTCTCTCCTCCGGACTTCGTGTTCCCCACAGAAAGATATTGACTTTGGCTTTTGTCCAGTCCAATTCCGAGAATATTGATTTTCTGCCTGTCTGGAACCAAAAACAGAAGAAAACAGGCAAGTGGCACTGTGGCAACTAACTAATAGGTTAGTTCCTGAAAAGATATAAAAACATCTCAAAGTGTAGACAAAGCAAAGCAAAGTAGATACCAAACAAGCATGGAACATAAAAAATTATAGATACATTTCCTATGTATCAAGCATCCCCAAGCTTAACTCCTGCTCATCCTCGAGTAGGTAAGTGATAAAAAGAATAATGTTTGAGGTAACATGCACCTTCACAATAAAGATTAAACCATTTGCAAGCATTGAAAGCTGGGATCAAAGAACTCTAAACATGTGCATAAAAGATGGAGTTCTAACAATAGTACATAGTAAATATGCATGCAACATGAAAGGCTACAAACAAAGATCATGAATAACATGCATTGAAAAACGTTTGTTTGTTTCACATACAGAAAACATGGCATAGTGGCAATCAGATTGTCCCTCAAAGAGTAGCAAATATATGCATAGGACACCTTCAAAATTCACAAGGGTGACTAGAAACAAATAGCACAAGAACAAGTAATATCACAATATGCATCAATCAATAAGCTTTGGGACGCTCTACACAGAATGACAACTATGCTCTCTTAACGGTGCCTAAAGGTACAAGGTGGAGACTCAATAATGGTGGAAGAAAGGCCTTTTACAAAGGAATCCGGCATTTCAAGTTTCAAAAATAGCTTCCAAAAATTATGGTACTTGTTAGCTTTCATCCCTCATTGCCTCTATCATAAGCATCTTGAAGTGATTAAGGTTAAAGTCAACAAACTATGGAGTATATGCTTGGCAAAGTATAAGTTGGCAATCTCAAGTCCCTTGAATATGAGGGCCACACCTCATGCTACTCAAATTCAGTCACCTGTAAGTTCTTGTCATTGTAAGTATTTGCATATCATATAGAACCGCCAACAGGGTACCCCTTGCACATGGTACAGGAGCTTTCCCATAAGCAAAATGATAAGGCAAGCAAACAATGAGCATCTCAGCGATCTTTTTATTTACTATATGCATAGCTTTTTTTTGAGGATGCTTCATAGATAGCTCACTATGGTGATGCTGTAAGTTTCCACTATGATTAGGCATGGCTTAGGCTAGCGGCCCAGGCGTTTCTCTAACACAGAATACAAACTCCATGGACTTACAAGATCCCTCTTTATTTCACACCGATGACATCCATAGACAAAAGAGCATCATATCAACTGAGTACAAAGTACAAGTGCAATGTTGAAAACGTTCCCTTGACAGCACGGTTCTGCTAATTCCAACGTATAAGTGCAAGCATATACAACATAGACGACACAATGGTTCAAGTTTATTAGGGGCAAAGAATATAAAATGTGCCATCAAGTTCGTGAGGGCTTTAATCACTAAGTTTTCACATAAGAAAATAGTTTTTAATTGGAAGATAGCTGAAAACAAAAATATACTTGGAATGGTGTAACACACAATGCATAGGAGTTTATAGTGGACATTTGGGAAAAACTTGGTTTCTTGGGAGTTGGAAGCATGAGTAGAGCTTACTCATACAAGTGGAGGCTAGCAAAAGACTGGGAGCAACCAACTAAGACAGCATAATGGCCATAATAATGCAGAGCAACAAAGCATTACTAATCATAGAGTGGTACTAAAAGTCAAGGAATAAATTATCATAGAGGCTATGATGACTTTTCATATTCATAACATGGTGTGAGCATGTGCCAAGTCAACCCAAGCAAAGCATCAAAGGAGAATACCACAATATTATGCTTTTGCATGCTAAAACAACGCATAATTTCTTCAAGGCACACTAAGCAATCCCAATTGTTTGGAACAAGACATTCTACAACAATAATCACTAAGCATAAAGTTAAAACAACACCTAGCATGTCATGCTAAAGTCTAAGTCATAGTCAATGCAAGCTCCTCTTGCACTTACAAGCAAGAACTTACTACTCCTTTCCAACACCAAGCAAATTATTTGCAAAATAACACAGCGAGAACGGGGGTCCAAACTACCTTATTCAAGCAAACGAAACAACCTAATCAAAGCAAACGAAAACTAAGACGCTCCAAGAAGAACGCAACTGTGCATGAAACAATAAAAACGAAGTGTCTAGATAGACCTGGGCTTTTTATTGATGAAGAAAGGGATGCCTTGGGCATCCCCAAACTTTGACGCTTGTACCTCTTGGATATTTCTTGGGGTGACACCGTGGTGGCATCCCCAAGCTTAAGCTTTTGTCCATTCTTCATCTCATTACATCATTCTCTCTCTGCACCTGAAAATTTTCCTTCATACAAAACTTCACACAATCTTCATTAGCAACATTAGTGTATTCAAAAGATATTAGACCTCTGGCAAAGCTTAGGAGCAGCAAGATATTTCACTAAAAACACAAGCTACTATAGTAACTCCTTCAAAAAGCTCAATTCCCCAAAAAGAGAACTCAAAAAGGAATCAATATGAAGCAAATGCAAATAATGGCAGAAATCTGTCAAAACAGACCAGCAGGCAGAAACCTATTTTTTCAAACATCTTCTGTTGCTCAAATCAAAAAGTGTTGAACTAATGAAAGTTATCTAGCATACTGGGGGTTTATTAGTAAATTTTGAGGTCAATCCGAGTTACAGAGACTCCTCACGAATTTTTATGGTGGAGGACAGAAATCTATTTCGGGACAGCAACTCCCCAAATCTTACTTCCCTCTCATTAGAGGTCATTCTTGGCACACAAAGCAAACAAAAAGAATAAGGAGAGGTCATTACTGAAGTAATAACTTCCAATACTTAAAGAAACTCTTTGGTTATCTCCCAACAAGTACTTTTCTTTAACGCCTTTAAGTTAGGCACAGAAAGTTTGAGAAGATGCTCTCATAAGAGTTATGAATTGAAGTCAAAGAGAGCATCAAGAGGCAAATTCAAAACACTTTAAAGTCTAACCCACTTCCTATGGATAGGAATCTTGTAATAAAATAAATTCATAAAGAACAAAGTGACATGCATAGGAAGATAAATCAAGAGTAACTTCAAAACTTTCAGCACATAGAGAGGTGTTTCAGTACCATGAAAACTTCTATAACCATATTTTCCTCTCTCATAATAATTTTCAGTAGCCTCATGAATGAACTCAACAATATAACTATCGCACAAAGCGGGCTTTTCATGAGCTACAAACACATAATTTCTATCATGCTTAAAAATAGTGGGATTAAAACCTTCACAGGTTTTACCCAAAGTAGATATTTCAAAAGGATCCAGAGGAACAAAACATTCATCCTCCTTTGGTAGGCATGTGGGACAATCAAATAATGTAAGGGATAAAGAGTTACTCTCATTAGAAGGTAGGCATGGGTAGATAATCCATTCTTCCTCCTTTTGTTCATCACTCTTCTCCTATTTTTCATCTAATAAGCTTCCAGTTTCAACAATTTCTTCTTCCATAGGCTCCTGCAAGGCATTAGTCTCTTCCATTTGTGGAAAGCATCTATTAAAATATTTAAGAATATAGACATTTGCTTCCTTGTAATTATCAAAGCAGAATTTAAGTATCTCATAAACCTCATATTCATAAGGTGCATCATCAGTATTTTCAAGCAAACTAGCAAGTTCAACTGCACCCTTGAAAGCAATAAATTCTTCAATTTGTTCCACATCATAAAAGTCATAATTTCCCTTAACATAAGAAGATATGGTAACATTATGATTATACTCACACTGAAAGGAAGGTGTTTATACCTCCTAGAGCAACAAGATTTATCAAAGCAATAAGTAACATTATAAGTAGAGCACACGTCTCTAGCAATAGTATTCAACTTATCAATTTGTTCCCATAAGTGTTTCCCTTTTTGTGACAAACGGTGTTCCTTATAATAATACATTTGTTCTTCCGTGAACCCACCTTGCCAATAAGAACTAGTTTCAAAGAAACCATCCATTGATAGAAAGCATGACCAAGCAAGGCAATAACAGACCCGAAACCAAAGTAGGAACTAATTTTTTTGTGTTTTTGATAAAGGAAGCAAACCAAACTAGACTAATTTTTTGAGTTTTTGAAAAGAGGCAAACAAAACCAAGAAAAAGAAACTAAGCAAACTAAAAACAAAGTAAAGATGAAGGAAGTGGAGGACTTCCCTTGTGAAGACGTCCTTAGCCTCCCCAACAACGGGCCAGAAAAGGTTGTGATGGCTGGCACGGTTGACGTGGAGCCTGTTGGGAACCCCAACAGCAAGGTGTGAAGAAGCATAGCAGCAAGTCTTACCTCAGTAAGAAACCGAGGTTATCGAACCAGTAGGAGGAAGGAAATGTTAAACATGTGTTGCTAGCAACTGTCACATCCCAAAATTTTCCAAATTTTGAAATGTGAAAAAAATACATAAACAAAAGAAATAATTGTTGAAATTTAGGGTGAAAAGAAACTTTTTGCTTCTAATTGGAAACAACAAAACCCTTCTTGAACAAACTTTGAATTTAAAGGGAATCCAACAAAATTTCAATCAAGTGAAATGCATTCATCAATGAATGTATCTTGAAATTTAAACATTTGGAAAAGTTAAACCAAAACCCTAGTGGATGGAAATCATTTCCAAGATCTCTTAAAGACTATGGATATGATCCATATAAAAATTTAGCAAAAAACATTTATAAATGATCAAGAATGATAAACAAAAATATTATAAAACCATAGAAATTGGTTTCACTTAATTTGGAGCCATGGATAAAAACTTATGAATTTAATAAAATGAAAGGAATTAATTTCCAAAGCTAATAAAGCTCCTATCTAAAAATCCATACCAAATCTTGAGCAAATAAATCCTAAAGGGGTTTAAAAATATAAACAGATATTAAATAAAATCATACAAATTGGAGTCAACAATTTTAGATCTTTAAATAAAGAGCTATGAATTTTATAAGATAAATAAATAAATAAATAAGGAATATTTAAAAGCCAAATTAAATCTTGGCCAAATCCATAAACAAATGAAGGTTTATTGAATAATAAAAGGGATTAAAAGATTATTTAAATAAAATCATAAGGATTGAACAATATCCAATTTTATTTAAATATAGACAAATTGCCTAAAATAAATAATAAATCCCAATAAAATTATTTGGAAGACAATTTAAACCTTGAATTAAATCCATAAGGAAATGGAACAAAGTTAATCCAAATCCAAATAAAATAAAGGAATAAATAATATTCAAATAAAAGTATATGGGATTAAACCATATTCTAATTATATTTAAATGGAGACAAAATCCCTAAGGTAAATGATTAATTAAAACCATGAGAAAATAATAAATTGGAATTTGCCAAAGTGGATTAAAAAGTTATCTAATTAACTTAGAAACAATTAATTGAATAAAATTTATATGGGTTTAAAACCATATTGGATTTTATTCGAATAAAGACAAATGCCCAAATTAAATGAATATTGAATCATATTAAAATATATTATTTACACTAATGAATAAATAAAACCTACTCAAAAAGGTTTGGTAAAAATTAGAATTCAAATAGAAGTTTGAAAATATATTTAAAATCTTATTTAAATAAAGACAAGTTACTATTTTAAATAAATAATAAACCATAAATGAATAAAAGAATTATTCTAAAATGGACTTTAAAATACATTAATAAAACAATATTAAACATACTGAAAGTTGGGAAAAGTTTGAATTCAAACAAGTGTTTAAATAATTTAAATAAATTCAAAACAGAAAATAGAAATAGAAAAAGAAAACAGAGAAGAAAAAACAGGAAAAAAAGCAACCCAACCCAGTCTAGCCCAATCTGGCCCTGCAATCCCACTCTCTCCCCACCCCGCGAACCATTTTTCTCACCCGCAGATCGACCCCCTCAGCCGCTGACTTGGTGACCCCACGTGCACCCCCTCTCTCTCGCTGACGACGCTGCTCCACAGCCAGGTCATCACCTTCAACCCCGAGAACAGTTCCTCCCCAAATCACGTCACCGTTTCTGTGTTGAATTCTCTCCTTCAATTCGCATTATTGTCGTGATAATTTCTCGCTGCAACCTCTCCCATTTAAGCGCCCATGTCCCCTCTATCTTTCCCCTCAGACGCCACACACTCTCCGCCCCTAGGCTTCTCGAATTTCTCGCGTCAACCTCCACTGCTCCGACGAGCTCCTCCGACGATTCCGACCACCTAGTCACCCTCACTGTCCCTGGTTTCCACGAGCATGCTCCCCATCTTCTTACGCATCCGCCAACACCCACAGCTCGCCCGCGCGTGCCCCCTAGCGTCGGCAACGACGATGATAGAGCACTGCCGCTCACCGCCGCGACTCCGTCGAGCCTCCCCGGTAAACTCCGACCGCGCCTCCCCCTCTCACTGATGCTCCTTTATTCGCCTCTCTCGTACGCATCTAACGCCGCTGTTTTTGTCTCCTAGCGTGCCTTGCAGCCTCGTCATCGACGATGCCAGAGCACGTCCGTCGCCAGCAGCCACTCCGGCGAGAAATTGTTGTCACGTCCGAGCGCCCCTCGACCTGCGACGACCACCTTGATCTTCAACACGTCATGACAAACTTGGTAAATCCCTCCTCCCTCTCCCTTGCTTCCTCCAGCCGCTGCAACACCGTAGTCAGAGCGCCGCCGCCGCGCATCAGACGTCAGCGCCGGTAGTTCTTGGTCGATGCGCTAAGGACCGTCGGATCTAGATCATAGGGATGTAATAGAATGACTTAACAAAGAGGTACGAGCTAATATGCACCATGCATTCTCACTTAGATCCAACGCACCGCGTAGCGTGATCCAACCGAAGCGGTACAGACCAATAGGAACTCACCACGTGGCCTGTTCTGTTTGATTAAATTCCAGAAATGATTATGGATTGTTTAAACTTGAAAAATTCATAACTTTTGATCCACGCGTCCCAAATTTGCAAATTTTATATCACTAGATTCAGAAAAATAAAACCTTTGCAACCATGTCCTTAGTTTACTGTTTTGCTTCTGGAAAATTAACTGTTTTTGCAGAAACTTGTTTAGGCCTATTTTGGTTATAAAATTTTTTCTAAAAATGTTCTTAGGGTAAAATATTTTGCAAATGGTTTGTTTTGAACCTATTGATCATAAACACCAACTTTTGGATTTCAAAGTATATTTTGTGACACTAAGGAATTATTCCTTGAATAAAAGCATTTCTAGTAAAACAAAAATTGTTGATTATGTTCTAAAAATCATTTTTGAGTAAAACCTTTTCAAAATGGTTTTATTTAAACTCTCTGACCCTAAACACTAAGTTTTAGGATTTAAAAATGTATTTTATTAACACTAGAAAATGACTACTTTGATGTAAGGCATTTCTAGTAAAAGAAAATGTTGCTTTGAATTAAAATGGTTTTTGGGTGAAACCTCTTGCAAATGGATTAATATTAAACACTTTGACCTTAAAAAACTAACATTTGTGTTCAAAAATATATTTGGCAAACACTAGAAATTATTACTTTGGTTTAATTCATTTCTAGCAAAACAAAATGATTTAAATGGCCCATTTTCACTAACTTGATTTTAAATTGTTTTGCCACTTTTATAAATGACCAATAGGTGTTTTAAAATGTTTATAGCCTATTACAAAACACATTTCCAAATAAAACAATCTTTTGCATGCTTGCATGCATTGTTTTGTTTTCTTTATTTTATGTGGTTAATTGTTTGAATGCTAGTTTGAATTTGTGCCTTGATTTAATTGTAGTGAAATTTGAAGAGTGTGACCATTGCAAGATCAAGAAGTGAATTTAGTTTCTCCACCAAAAAGGCAAGTGGTGCTTCATACATATTGTCCTAATATTTTGACTATGCATTAGTGATACTTCTAAGTAGGACTTGCATGGAATTTTACTAAGTATGTTATGCCTTGTGAAATCCTAGTAGATGATTCCTTAGTAGAATTTTCCCTAAGTTAATATTCTTTCTACTATTATGCTTAGCCTAGCTAATAGAAAACAAGGGTGGATTATATTCATGCTATGAAATATTCCTAAGTCTATGACTTGTGTTTTGTTTAATAAAATAACTATGTGAATGAATCACCTAGGTGGAATGGTGTGAATGGATTTATATTGAGTGGTTACACAGGGACAGTAAACTAGAGAATACTTGTGTATCTCACTTGTGGAAAGCCACCCAGGAACAAAGAGATTTGAGATGTCAAATGTTGAGAAGCTTCAAGTGCAGCCACATGGCATTATGGGCTCTACCTGGGTCATATAGGTTGCAATAACTTAGCCAAATGGAAATTTGGTGGTAGGGGGTGATAGGTTTGGAGCGCGTCCATTTTGGTCTAAGGGAAGGCTTGTGAAAGATCTTGTCTCGGTGCATGTTGAGTCTTGTGGGGAAAGTGCACCACCTCTCAAGAGAGTAAAATCTAAGTACTTAGCCGTGTCCCCGACAATGGACAATTTGAGCGTCAAGAGATGGAAACTATCAAGGATCTCATCATCCCAATTTCTAAGTTAAAAGCTTGTGGTTGAACAAGGGTAAAGGTTAACCAATTCTACTGGTTGTTCCTTGGGAGATTTGACAAACAAAAACTTAGTGTTTTGAACTTATAAGGAAAATCTATTTTGAGCAAAGCAAGCCTAAGCTCCACTTAGCCAAATGGATATAGATGATAGATACCACTATTCTACCATAGTATCACTTGCCAATACAATTAAAATGTATTGACCCTTGTGGTTGTAACTTATTATGTTGCAGGTTTGTTTGATGTTAGTGAAGTTTGTTGATTAGGATTACAAGTCTACAACCAACATGATTGCCTGTGGCACTTTGAAGATGAAGGACTCCATGCTATATAGATATTTATGCTACATTGTAATGAGATAGCCAAATGAGCTATGTAAGATGTAATATATTATTTTATTCCTGGTTATAAAGTTGTACTATGACTTTTGTTTCTTGATATTACATCTTAAACTGTGGATGCTAGCTATTGATCCAGGGACTAGCATTATAAACACAGGGATATCTACCTTATCAGGTTGGGACCTATACAGATGGTATCAGAGCACTGTGTTGCCTGTAGGTTTGTATCCTAGGATTGGACAAAACCCCTTAGAAAAATAGGAGTTGTATTTGTTCAAAACTTATTTACAAACAATCTTGTATACTCTTTCCTCAACCTTTTTGTTTTGAATCTACATCTCTTCCATTTCAACTTGTTGGACAAAACCCTCAACATGAGCAAAGACCTCAACATGAGAAAAGACTTCAACATGAGCAAAGACTTCACCAACACCAATGACTTCAACTTTGGATTCACCAAGGACTTCAACTTGGACATCACTAAGGACTACAAGTGAGACACGAATGTTACTAAAGACTTGAAGACTAAGGAAACACAACTTAGAAGTGACCATCATCACCTTTGAAGTTTTGTGACCAAGATGCAAGAATTTTTCCTAGGAAACCATGATCTCATTCAAGAAGAAACAACTAAGAAGAAGGAAATGATATCAAGTGAACCATATAGTTGGACCACCATACTAGTGTTTAGCTTAGATCATATATTGATCCCACTAACTTATGTGGTGTAGAAAAAATATTTTGTTGCCTAAAAATGTGCTTGAACCTTTATGTTTGAGTGGGATGTTTGTTTGTGATTGCTTGCACATTGTTTGTGTGAATTGTTGTGTGTGTGATTAGAACTCTTCCTCTAGGTATCTTTTGCCTACCCTAATCCCAATCCAACCCAAACAGATGACTTCTCCAAGAGACTCCAACATCAAGGACGGTGACAATAACAACCAAGAGATGCACACGAGAGAACAACTTCTAGCAACCCAAGCCCAGTTGAATCAAGTGACAACTCAGTTTTTCGCCAACAACAATGAGTTAGGCCCAACCATACAAAAGATTTTGGAAATCCAATCCCAATTGTTGCAAGGGATGACCAATCAAATGATCAACATGAGAGACAACCTGTCCCAAGGAAATTTTGACAACAATGATATCAAGGATGATATTATGGAAGGAACTCAAGCTTGCAATATTTGTGGAGACGTAGAACAAACTTACAAAGAGCATGTGGACCAAGCCCTAATTGTGAAGACAAAATCCAACTAAACAATGCCCCACATCTCAAGTGACTTGTTTCCTATGTGAAGTAAATGATCATGTCCCTATCCAATGCCCCTTATATCCTATAGTTCAACAAATGAAACAAGATGGAATGCATCAAATGTTTGGAAAACTCCATAAGGGAACAACTTCTACCAAGAAGTATGAAGGCAAAGTTAGAACCATGCCTCATAAGGCCACATCCAAAGTGACCACAAAGTGTTGCTACTCATGTGGAGAAGAAGGTCATATCTCTAGTAACTGCCCCAAGAAGAGAGAAATATTTCCCACATTTGAGGTGAGATATGAAGAACATGAACTAGAAGAACTCCTAGCTTTGGAGAGACCCAAAAAGAAGAAATGTCCCAACCCTAGCAAGAAAGACATTATCCAAGTGCAATGTTACAATTGCAAAGAGATGGGACACTATGCATCACGTTGTCCAGAAAAGAAGAAGAACCAAGGAAACAAACAAGAGGCAAACATACCAAAGGAAAAGAAGGATATTAGCCAATTGGTGTGTTACAAATGCAAAGAGCTAGGCCATTATGGAAGCAACTGTCTAGAGAAGATACATCAAGATCCCAAGTAAGCCAAGATGTAATCTATTTGAAAATCTTTTAAGGGTGATAGTACCCTACTTGTCTTAAAGCCAACTTGTAACCTCTAGCCTTCCCAAATCTCGGGACGAGATTTCTTTTAAGTATGGTAGCCTGTCACATCCCAAAATTTTCGAAATTTTGAAATGTGAAAAAAAATATACAAAAGAAATAATTATTGAAATTTAGGGTGAAATGAAATTTTTTGCTTCTAATTGGAAACAACAAAACCCTTCTTGAACAAACTTTGAATTAAAAGGGAATCCAAAAAAATTTCAATCAAGTGAAATGCATTCATCAATGAATGTATCTTGAAACTTAAACATTTGGAGAAGTTAAACGAAAACCCTAAAACCCTAGTGGAAGGAAATAATTTCCAAGATCTCTCAAGGACTATGGATATGATCCATATAAAAATTCATCAACAAACATATAAATGATCAAGAATGATAAACAAAAATATTATAAAACCATAGAAATTGGATTCATTTAATTTGGAGCCATGGATAAAAACTTATGAATTTAATAAAATGAAAGGAATTAATTTCCAAAGCTAATAAAGCACCTATCTAAAAATCCATACCAAATCTTGAGCTAATAAATCCTAAAGGGATTTAAAAAGATAAACAGATATTAAAAAATCATACAAATTGGAATCACCAATTTTGGATCTTTAAATAAAGAGCTATGGATTTTATAAGATAAAGAAATAAATAAATAAGGAATATTTAAAAGCCAAATTAAATCTTGGCCAAATCCATAAACAAATGAAGGTTTATTGAATAATAAAAGGGAGTAAAAGGTTATTTAAATAAAATCATAAGGATTGAACAATATCCAATTTTATTTAAATATAGACAAATTGCCTAAACTAAATAATAAATCCCAATAAAATTAATTGGAGGACAATTTAAACCTTGAATTAAATCCATAAGAAAATGGAACAAAGTTAATCCAAATCAAAATAAAATAAAGGAATAAATAATATTCAAATAAAAGTATATGGGATTGAACCATATTCTAATTATATTTAAATGGAGACAAAATCCCTAAGATAAATGATTAATTAAAACCATGAGAAAATAATAAATTGGAATTTGCCAAAGTGGATTTAAAAGTTATCTAATTAACTTAAAAAAAATTAATTGAATAAAATTTATATGGGTTTAAAACCATATTGGATTTTATTCGAATAAAGACAAATGCCCAAATTAAATGAATATTGAATCATATTAAAAGATATTATTTACACTAATGAATAAATAAAACCTACTGAAAAAGGTTTGGTAAAAATTAGAATTCAAATAGAAGTTTGAAAATATATTTAAAATCTTATTTAAATAAAGACAAGTGCCTATTTTAAATAAATAATAAACCATAAATGAATAAAAGAATTATTCTAAAATGGACTTTAAAATACATTAATAAAACAATATTAAAACATACTGAAAGTTGGGAAAAGTTTGAATTCAAACAAGTGTTTAAATAATTTAAATAAATTCAAAACAGAAAATAGAAATAGAAAAAGAAAAAGAAAACAGAGAAGAAAAAACAGGGAAAAAAGCAACCCAACCCAGTCTAGCCCAATCTGGCCCAGCAAGCCCACTCTCTCCCCACCCCGCGAACCATTTTTCTCACCCGCAGATCGACCCCCTCAGTCGCTGACTTGGTGACCCCACGTGCACCCCCTCTCTCTTGCTGACGACGCGGCACCATAGCCAGGTCATCACCTTCAACCCCGAGACCAGTTCCTTCCATTCGCGTAATTGCCATGAAAATTTCTTGCTGCAACCTCGCCCATTTAAGTGCCCATGTCCCCTCTATCTTTCCCCTCAGACGCCACACACTCTCCCCCCTAGGCTGCCCGAATTTCTCGCGACAACCTCCACTGCTCCGACGAGCTCCTCCGACGATTCCGACCACCCTAGTCACCCTCACTGTCCCTGTGTTTCCACGAGCACACTCCCCATCTCCTTACGCATTCTCCAACACCCACACCTCGCCCGTGTGTGCCCCCTAGCGTCGGCAACGACGACGATAGAGCGCTGCCGCTAACCGCCGTGACTCCGTCGAGCCTCCCCGGTAAACTCCGACTGCGCCTCCCCCTCTCACTGATGATCCTGTATTTTCCTCTCCCGTACACATTTAACGCCGCCGTTTTCGTGTCCTAGCTCACCTTGCAGCCTCGTCATCGACGATGCCAGAGCACGCCCGTCGCCAGCAGCCACTCCGACGAGAAATTATTGTCACGTCCGAGCGCCCCTCGACCTGCGACGACCACCTTGATCTTCAGCAGGTCACGGTGAACTTGGTAAATCCCTCCTCCCTCTCCCTTGCTTCATGTAGCCGCCGCAACGCCGTAGTCAGAGCGCCGCCGCCGCGCGTCAGACGCCAGCGTCGCTAGTTCTTGGTCGATGCGCTGAGGACCGTCGGATCTAGATCGTAGGGATGCAATAGAATGACTTAACAAAGAGGTATGAGCTAATATGCACCGTGCAATCTCACTTAGATCCAACGCACTGCGTAGCGCGATCCAACCGAAGCGGTACAGACCAATAGGAACTCACCACGTGGCCTGTTCTGTTTGATTAAATTCCAGAAATGATTATGGATTGTTTAAACTTGCAAAATTCATAACTTTTGATCCACACATCCAAAATTTGCAAATTTTATATCACTGGATTCAGAAAAATAAAACCTTTGCAACAATGTCCTTAGTTTAGTGTTTTGTTAATGGAAAATTTATTGTTTTTGCAGAAACTTGTTTAGGCCTATTTTGGTTATAAAATTTATTCTACAAATGTTCTTAGGGTAAAATCTTTTGCAAATGGTTTGTTTTGAACCTACTGACCATGAAAACCAACTTTTGGATTTCAAAGTATATTTTGTGACACTAAGGAATTATTCCTTGAATAAAAGCATTTCTAGTAAAACAAAAATTGTTGATTATGTTCTAAAAATAATTTTTGAGTAAAACCTTTTGCAAATGGTTTTATTTAAACTCTCTAACCCTAAACACTAAGTTTTGGGATTTAAAAATGTATTTGATTGACCCTAGAAAATGCTTACTTTGATGAAACGCATTTCTAGTAAAAGAAAATGTTACTTTGAATTAAAAATGTTTTTTGGGTGAAACCTTTTGCAAACGGATTAATCTTAAACACTTTGACCTTAAAACACTAACATTTGTGTTCAAAAATATATTTGGCAAACACTAGAAATTATTACTTTGGTTTAATTCATTTCTAGCAAAACAAAATGATTTAAATGGCCCATTTTCAATAACTTGATTTTAAATGGTTTTGCCACTTTTATAAATGACCAATAGGTGTTTTAAAATGTTTATAGCCTATTAGAAACGACCTTTCCAAATAAAACAATCTTTTGCATGCTTGCATGCATTGTTTTGTTTTCTTTATTTTATGTGGTGAATTGTTTGAATGCTAGTTTGAATTTGTGCCTTGATTGAATTGTAGTGAAATTTGAAGAGTGTGACCATTGCAAGATCAAGGAGTGAACTTAGTTTCTATAAAAAAAAGGCAAGTGGTGCTTCATACATTTTGTCCTAATATTTTGACTATGCATTAGTGATATTTCTAAGTAGGACTTGCATGGAATTTTACTAAGTATGCTATGCCTTGGGAAATCCTAGTAGATGATTCCTTAGTAGAATTTTCCCTAAGTTAATATTCTTGCTACTATTATGCTTAGCCTAGGTAGTAGAAAACAAGGGTGGATTATATTCATGCTATGAAATATTCCTAAGTCTATGACTTTTGTTTTGTTTAATAAAACAACCATGTGAATGAATCACCTGGGTGGAATGGTGTGAATGGATTTATGTTGAGTGGTTACACAGGGCCAGTAAGCTGGCGAATACTTGTGTATCTCACTTGTGGAAAGCCACCCAGGAACAAAGATATTTGAGATGTCAAATGTTGAGAAGCTTCAAGTGCAGCCACATGGCATTATGGGTTCTGCATGGATCATATAGGTTGCAATAACTTAGCCAAATGGACAGTTGGTGGTAGGGGGTGATAGGTTTGGAGCGCGTCCATTTTGGTCTAAGGGAAGGCTTCTGAAAGATCTTGTTTCGATGCATGTCGAGTCTTGTGGGGAAAGTGCACCACCTCTCGAGAGAGTAAAATCTAAGTACTTAGTCGTGTCCCGACAATGGACAATTTGAGCATCAAGACATGGAAGCTATCAATGATCTCCTCATCCCAATTTCTAAGTTAAAAGCTTGTCGTTGAACAAGGGTAAAGGTTAACCAATTCTATTGGTTGTTCCTTGAGAGATTTGACAAACAAAACTTAGTGTTTCCAACTTATAAGGAAAATCTATTTTGAGCAAAGCAAGCCTAAGATCCACTTAGCCAAATGCATATAGATGATAGATACCACTATTCTACCATAGTATCACTTGCCAATACAATTCAAATGTATTGACCCTTGTGGCTATAACTTATTATGTTGCAGGTTTGTTTGATGTTAGCGAAGTTTGTTGATTAGGATTACAAGTCTACAACCAACATGATTGCATGTGGCACTTTGAAGATGAAGGACTCCATGCTATATAGATATTTCTGCTGCATTGTAATGAGATAGCCAAATGATCTATGTAAGGTGTAATATATTATTTTATTCCTGGTTATAAATTTTTACTATGACCTTTGTTTCTTGATATTACATCTTAAACTGTGGATGCTAGCTATTGATCCAGGGACTAGCATTGTAAACACAGGGATCTCTACCTTATCAGGTTGGGACCTCTACAGCAACGTAGAGACCTGCACAACACAAACTCAAGACTTTGCCCCAACTAATAGTGAGGTTGTCAATCTCACTGGTTGCTGTAATAAAGGATTAAACGTATGCTGTGGAAGGTAATGGTTTGCAGCAAGTAAACAAGTAACAGTGGAAGATGTATCAATGGTAAAGATTGGACCGGGGTCCATAGTTCACTAGAGGTGCTCTCCTTAGATAAACAACATGGCATGAAGGGTAAACACATTACAGCAGGGCAATTGACTGGAACTGAGGAAGGCATAACAATGCAATACTAATCAGAAATATCCTATGAGATTCGATTAGGCAATACAACAAGATACATAGATCGCCATCCAACTGCATTTATGACTAGAAGTCCACCTTCAGGTTATCATCTGAATCCCCTCCAGTATTAAGTTGCAAGAAACAGACAACTACTTTAAGCAAAGTGTGTAAGTTAAACAGTCCACATGTTCCATGAACAAGAGACAGTTGTTTTATCGCTAGTGGCGACATCACATCTACAACCGAAGATATTTCTGTAACTTCCCTTGGAAACTAGAGGCATGAACCCACTATCGAGCATAAATACCCCCTCTTGGAGTCACTAGCAACTACTCGGCCAAGATAGCTACTAACAACGGAGAGCATGCAAGATCACAAGCAACACAGACACGATAGAATTATAAAGACAAAACCATTAACCAATCCAACATAATAATCTCAATATCCATCGGATCCCCGTAAACACAACATGCATGATTACAAATAGATTAGATCTTGATCAGGAACGGATATCACAAGATATATACATGAAAGAACAAAGGAGGAGATACAACCATCTATCTACTACATGGACCCATAGTCCAAGTCGAACTACTCACGCATCATACCGGAGAGAAGGCCTCTGGGATGATCTCCCCTCCGGCAGGGTGCCGGGAAGAACTTCAGATCCCCCCGATCTAGGGACGACGGTGGCGGCGGCTACAGAAGGTTTCGTGGAATATTGATTGGGTACCTAGGGTTGCTGCATTGGGGGCTTCTGTTGGGGATATGCTATATGGGTATCCTCATAGCATGTCTCCTATCCGGATAACCCGGGTGTCCCATATTTGGTAGCATGGCCCATGGCCTGCTGGGCGGCCCAGTTAGATGGATCCAGAAGGGAGGCCCATGCCGGAAAAAGGAAGGCTACGGAGGAGTCACCGACGTACCCGGAGCCTTGGAGTGCAAGACACGCTAGACTAATTGTATGTAGTGTAGGACTTTGTAACCTGTCCGGCTAGGACTTTTCCCTGTAACCCTAGGACCTGGCGACTATATAAGTCGGGCCTATGGGAGCCTTTAGGGAAGAAAAACTCATACCTCGCACAGTGAACTGATCCCTGTAACCCGGTGTATTTCCATTACAGTGATTCATATGTTCGCGGAAGGATCAATGTCGGATCTCTCTTCGGAGTTTGCCGGCAGAGATCGGAAAAATTCAAGGCCCACCCAAACCGCCCCTCTGCAGGATATAATGGTGGAAGATCACTGCAAGTCCGCAGGCTTCGCCCGTGCGTCTGGACAGTAGAGATCCAAGTTCGTCGGCGTGGTTACTATCTTTGATCTGGCGCGTTGCGTTCAGAGAGAGGGAGAAAACCCCGCGATTACCTTGCTAGGTGGCTCCATATATGGGCCGACCTGGCACATTACCCCAATGATGATGCCATGTATCACTTCGTGGAAGGACTGGACCAAGGAACACTTTTCTGACATTCACTAAGGCGGTAGCAGGCTTCAGGACGCCTCAACTTTGAAGGCATGGTGAACACCGTCAACAACTACGCGGAGGATGAGGAGGCAGCCTAGACAACACTTGTGCTCATAGACGGCGTAGCTCCGCATCAGCCACCGCCACCACCGCCTCCGATCGTCGTCGCAGGTAGAATTAAGGAAATAACATGGTAGAACTATGATAGAAGTCATAGGTGCTAGAAATTTCCAATAATCTTTGGTTTAAGTTAGCAAATAGAATCTGATTACTATTTTGGAGTAATCATGTGAGGTTAGTTTACTAATAAAGAAAGGATGGTTATAGCTAGTCATTCCAAAGGTGAGACAAAAGTTTAGTCAAAACCAAATTGAGACCACTTTGCTTAAGATTATCTTGTTGCAATTGAGCAATCTGGGTAAATTATGAGGCAAAGAATAGTTTGACCTTAAGTGCTAAGTATCACGATGTAAACCTATATGAGGAGGTGTCATATACTACACAACTAAGCCTGAATTCTAGAGATGTTATACTTGACTACTATATTCCGGGCTTAGAATATTGTGTGTTATATGTACCACATTTGGATTTATTGGTTTTACTTGGATCTTCTTGATTGACTAGATCTGTACATGAAGTTTGACTTGGTGTGCAAATGCATGTTGCAACTTCCAGTTATTACTTAAAGTTATAGACCTAGATAGAAATGGGAATTCGTTAAGGGAGTGACGAGTTCCAAAGACCAAGATGAAGACTTGCATGAAGAATGAAGCCAAGTATAAGGGGTATCAACACAAGTTGAAGGATGAATCAAGTTCAGATCATTGTTAATCATCTATAAGAAGTAAGATTAATGTAGAAAATATATGGAGCAACAAGAAGTAATAAACTTAAAGTTCACCCAAAATAGGTGATGTTGCTAAGAAGTTAATGAAAAGGTTGTACCAAGTTCAGGGAAGTATCTTGAATAGGTGCAAAAAATAAGTTTTGGAACAAAATGGTATTCAAGCTCCAACAATTCAGAGAGAATGCCAATAGTATGTCGAAGAACCATAGGGTAATATATACACCCTAGGATGGTTCGCAGCTGGTATCTTGTCTGCAGCTGGTATTTGGTTGACTTAGTTAACCAGATCAACTTAGTATTGCATAAAGAGCATAAAACTTGGCCTAAGCTAAGTAAGACCTAAAGGAGTATAAAATTTTAAGCGACCGTCTTTCGAGGCGCTTCACGAAGTTAGACCTATCAAAGCAAAAATGTCCAAATAGTAAGTAAGACAAATAGTGCTAAAATATTCACTTTGGAGATCCACAATTGTGTGGATACACCGTACAATATTTCATAAGGCCCTAACTAGGTAGAGTATAAGCTAGATAGAGACCAATATTCTAATTATAAAGCCAATAAATACTATATAGACAGTTTGAAGACTATTAGTAAACCCTAAGGGGGAGAGTAAACATTAGAAATGAAAGTATAATTATCTGACTTTCCGAATAAAGGTTGGAGAAGAAGGACTAACCTACAACAACAGCAAGCCTTATTTTCATAAGGTTAAAATAAGCCATTAATATAAAAGTACGTTCAGAAGTATGTCTGGATGAAAGATCGAAGTGTACTTCAAGGTAGTAGTACTCAAACCTTAAGGTAATTAATAAATGGAAGTTGAAGAAGTACTTGTAACACCCCGGTCTAACTGAAAGACCGGGATGTTACCACATTCAACCTTATATTAATTTAAATCCTAATTTTCCAGATAATTTTTGGCAAAGTCTCACATACAAATATTGTCATCAATGACAAACTAGCAATAACAACAATACTATCAACATCAATGGGATAACAAATAATGCATCATCTTTCAATAAAGGAATGTATCCAAGTTACAAGAATGAGACTAAACAATTTGAGCAGCTAAGTGTTATAGTCTGCAACTTCTTACAATTTAGGGGAACTATTCTCTACATGAATTTCAAGTGTGAGTGTTTGTGATGTCATAGAAAGTTCTAATCCCAAGCCCATGCATGATGACTTCATCGAACACCTGAAAAGTTTGGTGACAACAAGGGTGAGCTCACCAGCTCAACAAGGACAGTGGAATGATAAAGAAACAATGGGATGCCACATCTCAAGTTAATGATTACCAAAAAATATCAATTGTTATTGAATCCTACATAACTAGGTTGTACCCACAAAAGACTCCACTAGCATGAACTAGACGCTCAACAACATAACATCAGGCGCGCCAGTTCTATCATATAAGCATGGTTATTGTGGTCACTACCTTGTCACTTCGGCATGGTACTCACAGAACTACTTTTCCCTATTGGTAGCTTATATTAACAAAAGATATTAATTTGAACAAAGAATCATGGATCATTCAACACCCAAACCTGCAACTAACTCATGTATAATTAAACTTTAAAAACATACAACAAGCAACCATGACATGCCTCGAAGTCAGACAAGTAACCCTCACAAGTTAGCAAGCATGTCAATCTCACAAAACAACCATTGGTTAGTGTAAAGGAAATTTTAGCCAAGGCATGTGTCACTCACCACAGTCCAAGGTAACACATCAAAGATAGTTATTGGCATAAGTAAAAATCTTTCATACACTTGTTCATTTCCATATCATTTTATTAATGTTTTAGTTTCATCCCATCTCATTGCTTATACCAGTAAAGTTTGAGAGTGAAAACCCGTCGGCATCCACTCACTCCAACTTGTGGAGGGTGCCTACAATGTGGATCGCAACCCATCACTGAAGGTCTCAAGTTCTAGTTCTAGCATATCATCTCATTACTTATACCGGTATAGCTGAGTAGATGCCCGTCGACATCTACTCTCTCCAACTTGTGGAGAATGCCTCCAATGTGGATCGCAACCCATCACTGAAGGAGGCCCCGAGCGTGGCGGTCTCGCCCCGCAAGGAGGTTCCGGCCGCGGTAGCCCCAATTCGCGAGGAGGCCTCCGCCGAAGGCGCCCCGGAGGCGCCAACCGCTACCTCAACGTCCAAGAAGCCGTCCGTATCCTGGGCCCCCGACGTCCTGGAACTGGGGCTTAGTCGCCGATTGGGCCCTGAGCTGGAAAAACCGGCCGGCCTTCGTACAGGGCTGCGTTTCATTCCAGTCGCCAAGTGAGCGCATTCGGCCTTCTCTACTTTCTTTTAGTACTTCGATTGTCTTTTATTGATTTGATTCGATGTGCAGGACCGGAGTGAAAAAGATGGGTCACCCGACCGTGGCCAAGGTATCCTCCGCCGCTAGCGAGGAGGACCCTTCCCGCAAGAGGAAAGGTGACGAGGTCGCCGCCTCAGCGGAAGGCAGCAAGAAGGCCAAGGGCGACGACATCGTCGCCGTCTCTGACGACGCGGCGGCCGGTTGGACCCGCAGCGGAAGCAACCGCGTCTACGAAGGAGGGCGTTTCCTTGCCTAGACCGGAGGAAGTGACTTCCTTTGGGGCGGGCGCCTCGATTGCTACCTTCCCCCGCTTCATGACCAAGGCGGCCACGGCGAGTGGGGCTGCGACCCCGAGCCTCGCTCCAGGGACCGCCGACGCTGAAATCGACCAACGTCGCGGGCACACGCCGGCGCTGCTTGCGTCTGTGGACGCGGTACAACTTCACGGCATGCTTGGTGCGGCCATCCAGGTACCTCCAGTCCCCGAGGATCAGGTCGGTGCTTAGCAGCGGCTTGATTCTTATAGTTATTTGTTTTGTACTTTCGAATCCAGTCCCCGAGTGCGTATGCGCTAAATTTTAGCGGGTATGCACTGAGGAATTTTCGTGGTCGCCAGTCCCCGAGTGCGCACTCGCTAAATTTTAGCGGGTGGGCACTGAGTAATTTTCATGTGTGCTGACTTTGAAGATGTACAGGGTCTGCAGCTGGAGTCGGCAGAGCGATTGGCTGCGAAGCAGCGTGCTGAGAAGGAGCTGGCCACTATCCAAGAAGCAAACAAGGAGCTTCAGGCTGTTGCTGCGCAGGCGGAGGTGGCTCGCCAGGAGCTTGTCCCTGCTGGTGAGCTGGTGGCGGTGCGGTCTGCGTTAGGCACTGCCGAGCAGAGGATCGCCGACCTCGAGCGCGAACTGCGGGAGGCAAAAGAAGAAGCAAGCTCGGCGAACGGGCGAGCGAAGGCCGCCATTGCGGCCGCGGAGGAAGACCGAAAGGCGTCGGAAGCCCTCATTGTTGGGCTTCAGGACGATCATACATCGCTTCAGAGTTTCATCACGGGACTCGCCCGCCCGTTGCTTGGTGAGTGCGTCTTTCCTGTCTTTCGGTTGTATTGTTTGTGGTTTCCATGGTACTCATAATTGTCTCCTTCGCGCAGGTCATGTTATTGGTAGCCAAGAAGAAGCGAGTTCTCTTGACGCAAGGGAGTGCGTAAGCATGCTTGTCGATTCGGCGACACTGTCGGCGACGTGCATCCGCGCCTACCTTCAAGAGATGTCGCCCACGGAGGTTATTCCCAGTGACCTCGTTGACGTGTGGGAGTACTTGGAGAAGGCGCCCGTGGTCGTAGAGTTCATGACGCGTTTGCCGCGCGGAGCGTCGACAGCTCTGAGCCTTGGACGCGCCCACTTCCCCGAGGACTTTGACCTCGACGATGTGACGAGTGGGTATCCTTCGTCGACTGGCGCGGTGGATCTGTCCGAAGTTCTCAAGCTGCGGAACGCGTGCCGCGGCGAGCGTGTTCGGGCGATGGGCGACCTCCTTCCTTACCAGGAAACGGTCGTCGCGCCAAACGACCCCGAGCCGCCGCATCGTGACTTCAAGGTCGAGCAGCCTTTCCGCGCGGCGATGGCGGGTGAGCTGACGACGTATCCGTCAAACCCGTACACCGTGTTCATCCGTAGGCGCCGGGACTCTGGTGCGTCGTCGTCGCGAGAATAGGGTAGTGTGCCTAGATATGTTAGCAGCAGTTCCGGCGGGCATAATTTGTAATGTAAGACAATGCGATATGCGATTGAATGGAACGTTGTGTTCATTTTGCTATTTGCTTGTGTGGTTTGGATTGATTTGGATGAGTGGCCGTGGGCTGCTTCCTTTTTGTGGGTTGCATCTTTTATATTATGTTTTTTGTTATCATGTGTTTTGTTAGTTTAGTCGACTCGCCCGAGCTCGAGAGCCAGCCGCAGGCGACTCCTTGAGTGCTCAGACTTTACCGCTTTCCCGTCGCGAACAGGTCGGGTGGCCGAGTCCCCGGCGTGGTACTTGGTAGTTCAAGGCGACTCGAGGGTGGTTGAGGACTTAGCGCTGGTGAGCGTCACTCCTGCCTGCCCGGAGGGTCAGCGTGGCTAGTCTGGGCATGCTCTTACTTGGCGTTTTCGACCGCTCGCGACGAACTGGTTTTCAGCCCCCGAGCGTGGTACTTAGCCGTTCGAGTCGCTACGCCGAGGATGCGGAGGACCAAGGTCGCTGTGAGAAGCGAGGGCAGTTGTCTTGGTTCGCAAAACCAGTCGAGCTAGGCGACTCCAATGGGGCTCCGGATTGGCGTTTTTCGTGGACGACACAAGACCTGAAATGATTCAGTGCTCTTACATCGCACTACTTAGCCGTGCCGGTCGCTGTACCAAAGGTTGACTTCTGCATTTTAGCATGACGCTGTTTATTACGAGTGCGAGTGGCACAAGGCATGGAGAGTAGACGAAATTTGCAGTAACCGTTTCTTTTATTTCATAGCGACTGGAGAGTACATGTGTGGGGTTCTAGGAGTAGAACTTCCGGAGGAGATTTACATTCCATGGCCGCTTGACGTCGAGTTCGCCGTCCGCGACGTCGATGAGGTAGTAGGCGTCGTTGCACGCTACCGATAGCGAACGGGCCTTCCCACGGAGGGGAGAGCTTGTGCATGCCCTTCTTGTCCTGGATGAGGCGTAGCACCAGGTCGCCTTCCTGGAAGGTGCGGGTTTTCACCCGTCGGCTGTGGTAGCGGCGGAGCCCTTGCTGATAAATGGCGGTGCGCGATCGGGCGAGGTCGCGTGCTTCGTCGAGTTGGTCGAGCCCATCTTGGCGGGCCAGCTCGTTTGCGGCCTCAGATAGTGGACGCACCAGCGAGAGTCGAGGTCGGTGGGCATGACTGCTTCGGCGCCGTAGACCATGAAGAAGGGAGTGAATCCCGTCGACCTGTTGATCGAGGTGCGGATTCCCCAGATGACGGAGGGTAGCTCTTCGACCCAGCATCCAGCGGTGCGCTCGAGTGGTACTTGGAGTCGCGGCTTTAGGCCGTGGAGGATGCTTTGGTTGGCTCGTTCCGCCTGGCCGTTGGATTCCGGGTGTGCGACTGACGCGAGGTCGAGCCGGATGTGGTGCTCTTCGCAGAATTCGGCCATTGCTCCCTTGGCGAAGTTTGTGCCGTTGTCCGTGATGATGCTGTTGGGGAACCCGTAGCGGTATATGAGCTCGCGTAGGAACTTAGTGGCGGTCTTCCCGTCGCATTTCCGGACTGGCTTGGTCTCCACCCACTTCGTGAATTTGTCGACGGCGACTAGCAAGTGGGTGTAGCCAGAGGGGGCCTTCTTGAAGGGGCCTACCATATCCATGCCCCACACGGCGAATGGCCAGGTGATGGGGATTGTTTTGAGCGCCGAGCTCGGTACGTGCGTCGACATGCGATTGGCACCCGCGCATCGCCGACGATGTTGACGTCGGCGTGCAAAGCGGGCCAAGAGAAGCCGTGTCGCATAGCCTTGGCGACAGGGAAGCGGCGGCGTGGTGGCCGCGCTGAGTGGATGTCGTGGAGGATTTTGCGCCCTTCATCCGTTGGACGCAACGTTGAACACGCCGGTGACGCTGCGCTTGTGTAGCTCGCCGTCGATGATGGTGTAAGACTTGCATCGGC
Organism: Avena longiglumis; assembly: GCA_030063025.1. Classification (NCBI taxonomy): domain Eukaryota; kingdom Viridiplantae; phylum Streptophyta; class Magnoliopsida; order Poales; family Poaceae; genus Avena; species Avena longiglumis. The sequence goes on from CP125979.1 coordinate 49,104,452, forward strand.
GGCGATCATTCGAGCGTTGTCTCGTCTGCGGCGGTGCGGTTTCGGTAGGCGATGTAGGGCTTGGTCGATCGTCGGCTCGGTGACGAAAAGTACCAAGGCTGCCTCTGGTTGGAGCGGGACTCGATGTCGATCTCGGGGAGAGACTGATGGTTTGAAGATTGTGTCTAGGAACACGCGGGTGGTGCGAGTCGAGCCGACCCGATGCGAGAGAGGGCGCCGGCCTCGTTTTCCTCCTGTCGATCCACTCGACAGAGTAGCCGGTGAAGTGACCGCCCACCTTGTCCACCTCTTGGCGGTACGCCGCCATGGTGGGGGAGACGGCGTCGCAGGTGCCGGCGACTTATCCCGCAACGATGTCGGAGTCTCCGTAGCATCGAAGGCGATTGACGCTCATCTCCTTTGCGGCTCGCATGCCGTGGAGTAGGGCCTCGTATTCAGCCATGTTGTTGGTGCAGGGCGTGAATTCGAGGCGGAGGATGTAGCGGAGCTTGTCGCCCTTTGGTGAGGTCAGCACTATCCCCGCTCCTGCGCCGTCCGCGTTCTTGGACCCGTCGAAGTGCAGGCTCCAATAATGGAGGTACGGCGGCTTCTCTGGCTGCTGGGCCTCTTCCCAGTCGGCGATGAAGTCTGCCAGTGCCTGCGACTTGATCGCCCTTCGTGGCTCGTATTTAATGTTGTGGACGCCAATTTCGACGGCCCACTTGGCGACCCGCCCGGTCGCCTCGCGATTGCGGATGATGTCTTGTAGTGGTGCTGAGGAGACGACCGTGATCGGGTGCTCCTGGAAGTAGTGCGGCAGGCGCCGAGCCTCAAGACCGCGTATACCAGCTTTTGATACTGTGGGTATCGCTGGCGCGACTCGGTGAGGACCTCGCTGATGTAGTACACCGGCCGCTGGACCGGGCGCTCCTTTCCTTCCTCTGGTCGTTCGACAACCATTACGGCACTGACGACGCGTTCGGATGCCGCGACGTAAACCAGCATAGGCTCTTTGTCGGTGGTGCGCGGTAGTGGTGCGTCGAGTAGCACTTTTTTAAGGTCGCGGAGCGCGTCGTCTGCCTCCTTGTCCCACTGGAAGGTGGGGTTCTTGCGCATCGGGCGGTATAGGGGCATCGCCTTGCCCAGCGGGATGAAGCGATCGAGAGCCGCTACACGCCGCTAGCTTCGACGCCGCGAGCACTCGGGTTTGCCGAGTCGGGCGATCGTGTCGATCTTTGTTGGGTTTGCCTCGATCCCTCGTTTGGAGACGACGTACCCCAGTAGTTGCCCGGCGGGTACACCGAAGGTGCACTTGCCTGGGTTGAGCTTTATCTTGTACCTCCGCAGATTGGCGAAGGTCTCCGCTAGGTCGGCGAGTAGGTCTCCTTGGCGAGCGGATTTCACGACCACGTCATCGATGTAGACGTGGATGTTGCGGCCAATTTGGCTCGCGAGGCATTCTTGCATGCACCGCTGGTAGGTTGCCCCGGCGTTCTTGAGGCCGAAGGTCATGGCGGTGTAGCAGAATGCTCCGAATGGCGTGATGAACGCCGTCTTTTCCTCATCCTCGACGGCCATTTTGATCTGGTTGTACCCGGAGTAGGCGTCGAGGAAACATACGACTCGAACCCGCGGTTGAATCGATTATCGATCGATCCGCGGAGGACGAATCGCCTTTGGGCGCCGTTCAGTTTGTGTAGTCGATACACATTCTCCGTGTCCCGTTTTCTTCGACCAGACCGGGTTTGCCAGCCACTTGAGTATTTGATTGGCGGATGAAGCCGCAGCAGGCGCTGCACTTCCTCGGCGATTGCTCGACGGCGCTCTTCATTGAAGGGCCGTAGCGACTGCTTGACGGGTCGCACTTTGGGGTCGGCGTTTAGTTTGTGCTCAGCGAGCTCCCTAGGGACACCAGGCATGTCGGATGGTTTCCATGCGAAGATGTCCCTATTCTCACGAAGGAACTTGATGAGCGCGCCTTCCTATGTTGGGCTCATGCTCGCCCTATCGCCACCGCCCTGGCCGGGTCGCCGGGACCAGCTCGACGGCGAAAAGGCCGTGGCCTCAAAGGTTGAGGTGTGCCCCTCTGAGTTGGGCTTCTTGAGTATTGTGGGGTCGTCATTGTTGACCCGCCAGATTTGGCGAGCTCGTCGCGTGATTAGCTTGCCGATGACGGCGGCGTCGAAGTTCAGCCCTTTGGCCTCGCATTCGGGCGCCATGTCGGGTCGCCGTTGATGGTGATGACGCCGCACGGCGGAGCTTCATCGCGTTGCCAGAGTGGGCGCCGCCATGAATTTGGCGAACGCCGCGCCCTAGGACGCAGCGTGGTAAGGGCACCACCAATCAAGACGATCCGCCGGTGCGGAAGTTTGCCGAGTATCGAAGGTGACGGGTACCGTGACTTTGCCGATCGGGTACGCCTTCCGACCGGGACGGCGATGTCGGAACGTGGTGTGGGTTGTCTCGATCATCGACGGGAGCCGCAACCGCTGAAGGTGTCGAGGTAGAGGATGTTGATGGAGCTGCCGCCCATCGTGTCTTGGGGAGCCGAGTCGCCAACCTTGGGCTTGACCACCAAGGCGACTCGCCCCGGTACTGGCGTGGCGCAGTGGTCTTGCGGCTCCGTGATGGGCTGTTCACCAGTTGAGGAACCGGGGACGTCTGTTTGGGCCACCGTGTTGACGGCGACGCGAAGCGATGACCTTCTTCTCGCGCGTGTTGAAGCTGTGAAGGTGTGAGCGAGCCGCTACTTTGCGAATTTTCCGCCATTTGGCGGGTCGTTGTCGGTGTCTTCCAGCCGTGCGTGCCTTCTCGATTTCCCGAGGGTGTGGCATCGGCGGTGGTGTGCGTGAGCTTTCCTTCCCGCCGTGAAACGCACACGGTTGGTTAAGGAGGGCCGGATCGAACCTTGGCTTGTTCTTGTAGTTTCCGCCGTCGCGGCGGTAGCTCTTGGGCTCGCGTTGTGCGTGCCCAGCGTTGGCGACGAAGTCGACTCGCCCGTCGCTGCGGCGCTTGCCTGTGAGGCGGGTGCCGCTGTAGCGTAGGTCGGGTCGGCGTCCGCCGTCGTTGCCGCCCGTGCGGCGTTGCCCTCCTGACTCGTCGTCGACGTCTTGGTTGGGATCCTCCTCGGCGTATCGTTTGGCGATCTCGAGGAGGTCGGGGATGTTGTCGAGTGTGCGGGCGTGTCGCTTGAGCTTGGCGACTAGAGGCTCGTAGCGGCACGAGGTCTTGAAGCAATGGATCGCGGTGTCCGGGTGGATGCCGACCGCGTTGTACCAGAGCTCTTGCCACCGTTGGACCCAGTTGCGGGTCGACTCGCGGGGTCCCTGGACGCATCGCTCCAGGTCCTCGATGGTGGTGGCGCGAGTGTAGGAGCACTCGAAGTGCCTGACGAAGGCGTCTCGCATTTCCTCCCAAGAGTCGACATCGTCCTGGGGAGTGTTGATCCATTTTTCCTGCACGCCCTCCATCATAAGTGGGAGGTAACGGGCGTAGTAGATCCAGGACCCGCGATCCCCATTGCCATGAGGTATGTGTCAAGCATCATGGGTCGACGAGGAGTCGATTTTTCTATCTCCTTTGGCGCCTTGAAGTTTGGCGGGTACTTTTCGCCGGATCATTGGTCCGAAGCACTTAGGCCCTAGTCGATCGAGCGACCCATAGGCTCGCCATCGCGCGAGTAGTTAGGTGTGCCGCAGTCGCCGGGCCGTCGGCGCGCCGCTTTTGGTTGTTGATGATGTGAGTGCGGCCGATGGGTTCTCCGTTAGCGGCACGGTTGGTCGCCGCCCGGGATCGTTAATTGGAGAGGCGGCGTTCGCGGGTCGGCGTTGGAGCTGCAGTGGCTCGTGGCGGGAAATTGAGGGTGTTTGCCGGGCGGCCGCTGAGGCCGCCCGCTTCCCGAGGAGCGCGATACCGCTTCGCGAGTCGGCGCGCTCTTGCTCCACGGATTTTGCGCAGCAGGGCCTTGACGATCGATTTGTAAGGCGCCGCCGCCGGGCCGCGATGCTATCGGCTGCTGCTCGGCCTGCCACGAGGTTGTCCATCGGGGTGGAGAACAGTGGGAGGCCGTTCGCGTCTCGCTCCCGTGAGGAGACGACTATCCACGGCTGGTCTCTGGGAGGGGTGCGGTTGGGTGGTGGTGGGGCACCCATCGCCGTTGATCCTGGCGGAGGCCGAGCGCTTCCTCCTGGTGGCGCGTTCTCGCAGATCGGCCTCGGCGAGCCGGTCGCTTCGTCGTCGAAGTTCGTGGCGCGCTGAACGGTGGGGTTCAGTGTGACCTGATCCGCTGGTGGTAGCGTGATGCCTGCGCTGCCACTTGCTCGAGGCGAAATTTCGCCGCATGCTCTTTGCATCGCCTCCGCCAATTTCAGGCGGAGTTCTCACCTCCGCTGCCGTGGCGTTAGGAGGATTGGGTGGAGAAAGGATCCTCCGGCGGATCGGGCGGTGGCTGCATGTAGGTCGCGGCATGGCGACCGGTTCCGCTGTGGAAGTCGGCGGAGTTTTCCGACCGAGTCGAACTCAAGATCCCGAGGATGGAGGGTCCTCAAATCTCCCGCTGGAGACCTGGCGATGGAGCCGCGACGAGGCCGCGGTGATGGATCCGCGAGTGACGCCTGGTCGCCGAGTCGGCGTCGCCGGTGAGGGCGCATCTTCGCGTCGCGAGTTCCCGCCACGTTGCGTGGGCCGAGTTGTACTGGAGGCGCGGTGGATCGGCGAACCTGGCTCGAGAGCCGATCGCGTGGTGGCGACTTCGCGGATGCGAGCCGAGTCCTCCGAGGTGATGACGCCGTGAGGCCGACGAAGAGACCGATCGTGCCGATCGGCAAGATCACGCCGCGGCGTGACGGGTCGCGCCGCCGACGTAGCTGCTTGGCAAGATCTGGAGCATCTCGCCGATCGCTATCACGGCCGGTGGCGACCGCCTCGCTGATGGGCAGATTGGATCTCGCCAGAACACCGGCCAGACCGGCCAGGCCCCACGGTGGGCGCCACTGTCGTGGGAATGACCACGGCAGATGCTGCAATCGGCAGCGAGTAGTAGAACGAGGGGCAAGGGCGGCCAGCCATCTGCGGTGCGAGATGAGGGCAAAGACACAGGGTTTTACCCAGGTTCGGCCCCCCGGAGGGTAAAGACCTACTCCTGCTAGATTGTATTATGGAGGTGTTTACAATGGGCGAACTCGGCGACTAGGCGGCGAGTTGCTTGGGTGTATGAGGGAACGTGTCTCTACTCACCCCATAGGGAGGTTTATATAGGCTCACCTCCCCTAGGGTTTACATATCTCAACCGATTCGGTTACAGCTTCGGTAATCGTTTAACCTAGACCGACTGGGCCTATCTACTCGCCTGGGCCTTCAACTTCCAGTCGCCTGATACCTTGCTGGGCTTTGATCCACTCGCCGCTCACAGGCCCACTCAGCCCTTGGGCGATCGAAGCGTCCGAGTATACCCCAAAGAGGCGTATCCCCATCAACCGAAAAGGATGAGCTCGACACCCTTCGGATGCTAGCTGAAAGCATTGGACCTCGAATTCCGAATTCGTGGAGATTCGAGGAACATCGAGCTTGGTGCGAGCACCGATGGACTCAATCCGCTCGGTAGCGTGCAGCACGCACAACACTTGGCCCGTGTTTGTATGGATGTACAACCTCCTCCATGGTTGTGCATGAAGAAGAAGTACATACAAATGAGTATGCTAATTCAAGGGCCGAAACAACTGGTACCGACATCAATCAGATCTCGGGCTGTTGAAAGAGGAGCTAGCAACGTTATGGGAATCGAGCCAATACTTACGCCGCCGCACAAGATTATTTCACTATGAGAGCCGCGTTGGTCACTACGGTGCAAGACTATCCAGGTTGCGGTATATCTCGGGCAGGTTATCCAAGGATTTTGCGATGCGTTAGGTGCATGGATAACACAAGCTATCTCCAACTAGAGAAAGATCCGGGTCATCGAAAACCGTGTTCATGGCGCACGGAGGTGGCTCGCAAGAATGATCCATGGAGAAAACGTGGAGACCTGTTCGATGGCAAATCGAGACCCGAGGAATCCCAGCGTAGGAGCAGCGAAGAAGTGGAAGAGTTGCTGAAAAACTGGAAAGATTGTCCTAAGCGGAAAGAAGCGAAAGAGGCAGCAACAAGACAAGCCACGATGAAGGTATGGAAAACAAGGTCTGCTTTCCGAGTTGCCATATCGGAAGTTTCTCCGCACGCCTCATAGCCTCGACATCATGCATATCACGAAAACGGTGCGAGAGTCCGTCGCCACCATAATCAACATGCCGATAGGACGAAAGATGGTCCGAAAGCAAGGCACGACCTGATATGCTTGGGTATCCGGAAGGAGCTTCACGGAGGACGCACTACTCCTGATGATCAGGAAGATGACGATGATCATGAGTCGGAGACGACACAAGGTCATCGGAAGGGTAAAAAGTTCAAGAAGAACGAATATTACTGCCCTCCTTCTTGCTTCACTCTAAGCCAGGATGAGATCAAACAGTTTTTCAAGTGCCTTCTAGGAGTCAAATTTCCTTACGGCTACGCGGGAAAGATAAGCAGATACCTAGACGAGGCGAAGCAGAGGTTCAGTGGCATGAAGTCTCACGACTGTGCCGTGCTAATGACGCAGGTACTTCCGGTCGCACTAAGAGGGATAATGGACGAGCACGTCCGTGAAACGTTATTTGGCCTATGCAAGTTTTTTGACGTCATCTCTAGGAAGTCGATTGGCTTGAATCAGCTCGGAAGGCTACAGGAGGAGATCGTGGTGATACTATGTGAGCTTGAGGTCTACTTCCCACCCGCATTCTTCGACATTATGGTGCATCTGCTGGTCCATGTCGTGGAGGACATCGTACAACTCGGGCTGATGTTTCTCCGCAGCATGATGGCGTTCGAAAGGATGAACGGACACATCAAAGGATACGTCGCAATGTGTCCCGTCCAGATGGAAGCATAGCCAAGGGCTTTACGTCAAGAGTGCATCTCTTCGCACGAATTATCTAGACATCGAGAACCCGCCGGTCTTCCCGCCACCAGACACCTTGGCAAGCTCGACGGATCTGGTCACCGAGAGGGTCGCCGACATCGCATGCGACTTCGATTTTCGACGCAGACTTTGATCGAGCAAACCTCCGCACTACAGCATTTAGAACTGGTCGATCCTTGGGTACAAGCACAAAAGGTTAATCGAGAAGAAGTACAATGACCGGGGCACAGAGGACGCAGGAGAAATAATCAAAGAGCACAACTCAGATTTCACGTTGGTTTAGGCTCCTTGATAATCCCCGCTCGCATTCTTCGACACGGAAAAGATCATATTCACCTTGTCGCAGGGACCGATGCAAAACCTGGTGACCTATCAGGCGTATGATATCAACGGCTACACATTCTACACGGAGGAAAAGGACAACAAGTGTGATTATCAGAACTCAGGCGTAACGTCCGAATTCTACACCGATGACAACGTGAAGGAAAGATTCTACGGAAGAATCGAGGAGATCTGGGAGCTCGACTACTGTGGAGAAAAGGTGCCGATGTTCCGTGTCAGATGGGCAAAGAGCGTCGAAAGAGAAGACCGATATTTCACAACCATGGTTATACCCGAAGCAGCCAAATCCAAGGCCGCCGGTGCAAACGTGGCCGCGAAAAATGAACCGTGGGTACTGGCTACCAAAGTGGACCAATGTTTTTTCATTACCGACCCGACAAAGCCTAGCCGTGTTGTCGTGAGGAGAGGAAAAAGAAACATCATCGGAATGGATGGAGTCGCCAACGAGCAAGACTTCGACCAGTACGGCGATCCAAAGATTGAAGATGACGACGACTACGATGCAGCAACATACATCACAAGAAGAAAAAGGACAACCCTACCCAAAAAAGGTAGCCCGTTCGAAAGAAGAAACATTAAAGTGCCGGGGCTAAATTATTCAACCGCGAAAAATAAGGGAAAAAAGATTGTAAAACGCTAGCTCAAAAAATATTGTAAAACGCGTGGTCGAAAAAGATTGTAATATTCATGGACAAAGTATTATGAAATTTGCGGAAGCTCGCCAGTTCGGAACTGCAGAGTGTGCATGACGGTGTGCTGATGATAGAGAGACGCCTTCTATCGGAGAAAGATCCCTCGCACCCGGTATTCGTGGTTAAGGTGCCACCAGGCTTGGGCTTCGTCGACCTTGCATGGATCTGTTCTTCCTGCGGTTCGAGGACATCTTCAATATGTTCCACCTATACCCGCTGCACTATACCATGGTCCGTCTCTTTTCTCTCACCGCCACGCAGATCATTAGAGAGAACACACCGGCATCGCTATAGTGGACCCCTACTACATGCGTGTGGCTGCTTGGTTCCCCCGAACGACGTATCATGGCCTCGTACCTAAAAAAGAATCCTCGTGGCGAACAAGACAAAGGAATACATTCTCGTGCCTTACTTTCCGAGTAAGTCGTTATTCATGCCACCGTCGATTGGCTTTATTAGATCATCATCATTCTTTTTCAACACATTCCATTTGAATTTTTTGCAGAGATGAACACCTGCGCTCATCTCCTTATCGCCAAGCATTCCCATCGCCATTTATTTCGACTCGAGTCTAGAAAAAGAAAAAACTACGACAAGATCAAGGAAGTTCGATGATGCTCTCACTAGCTTTGCCTCGACGGAAGGCACCAGCCGTGCGTAAGAAGGTAAAGTTCGCATGCACGTCTTCAACCACGTAACAGTTCCCTGCGTGAAGCAAAGGAAAACAGAAGAAGGAAGCCTACTCGCACTCCATCACATGAGGCGTTCCTATGACCAGAATTCTCGCTGCGGATCATCTCAAACGTGGGCGAAGCAAAGGCCAAGATCAATGATTCGGATATTAGACAAGAGATGTATCGCATCCAAAGCAGCTTTGGGGCAATCATCTTCGTGATGTCATGACTTGGGGATCTTCTACGGAGGAAATATCCCGAATAACCGTGACATAGAAGATCGCCTAGAGATGCAGGGTGACTATAGGAAGTTCATGACGAGACAGGCCCTCCGTTCCCTAAGCCGAGCGAAGGCTTGATGTTGGCCTAGTTGTAGTTGCAAACTATAGATGACCTTTGTGTGTGTGTGGACGACAAGTGTACTTATCTTATTAGGTTTATGAATCACCGCTTACTTATTTTGCTTATTATTATTATATATCAATCAATGCTTGGTTTTTGCTTACTCTTTGGTTTTTGCTTACTCTTTGGTTCTCGGATGACAAGTGTGAGTTATTTTGTCTTTTCGAGAATATGCCGATGATTGAAATGTCATGGCACAATATATATGTGAATGTGCTATGACGGGATTGTTAGCCTTGTGATATGCACAAGTCCAGAATTGTGCATCCTACTTGGCTAATGATTCCGTCATAAGCATATTCGTGTCCAACGACCTAGCTAGTTATATATGAGGCATGCTTTTCGAGTTATTTTGTCTTTTTCGAGAATATGCCGATGATTGAAATGTCGTGGAACAATATATATGTGAATGTGCTATGAAGGGATTGTTAGCCTTGTGATATGCACAAGTCCGTGGTGTGCATCCTACTTGGCTAACGGTCCGTCATAAGCATATTCCCTGTCCAACGACCTAGCTAGTTATATATGAGGCATGCTTTTCGAGTTATTTTTGTCTTTTTAGAATATGCCGATGATTGAAATGTCGTGGCACAATATATATGTGAATGTGCTATGACGGGATTGTTAGTTGTGATATGCACAAGTCCGAATTGTGCATCCTACTTGGCTAACGTCCCGCCATAAGCATATTCTGTCCAACGACCTAGCTAGTTATATATGAGGCATGCTTTTGAGTTATTTTGTCTTTTCGAGAATATGCCGATGATTGAAATGTCGTGGCACAATATATATGTGAATGTGCTATGACGGGATTGTTATCCTTGTGATATGCACAAGTCCAGGAATTGTGCATCCTACTTGGCTAATGATCCGTCATAAGCATATTCCCTGTCCAACAACCTAGTTATATATGAGGCATGCTTTTGAGTTTGCTCTGCTTGATTTAAGAGTACTTTCTATAAGTGTATCTTCATATGCGACTTTAATTATACATGTTTTTTCAATCACGGTTAGTTATTATTGTCAACTTGTAGATGACATGGTACGTCGTACAAGGGACGGGTTCCCTGAGTCTCGATGATTGGGAAGACTGGGAGACAGTGCACCGTTTCAATGACAATAGCTACAAAGGGTACAACACTATGGCGGAGGCGGAAGCTAGATACACGCGCTATCTAGCGGTAGTTAGGACAAGGAACGGATGAAGACCTACACCTTCGTGTGGCGGTGATCATGCTTATCTTCTTTGGTTATTTATCCCGTTTGTGTCTAGCTAGCTAGTTTAGATGTCTAGCGAGCTTCCGAGCTCTAACTTGTTCGATCGACACATGTATTCGCATGTCACCAACTACTACTTGGTAACATGATCAAAACAATGTAACTTGGACTATGTATTCATGTATGAGACTTATCTATATGTATTTGTTTCAATCTTGTTTTTCATATAGAGTATTTATATATATATAATTGTATATCTTGTATCTGTGTGTGTATATCTGTTGTAATATTGTATATAATCTGTATTGCATATAATCTGGCTTGGAAATTAAAAAAACAAAAAATACATCCGTGGACGCACATGGTCTACCTTTCCGTGGCGCACTACACCCAAAGCGCACCATGGATGTTTAGTGGCGCACTAGGTAGTCGCCACGAAGATCCAAGGGTAGCGCCACGCCAAACTTCGTGGCGCACTGGGTGCGCTACGCCTATCTCTACACAACCATGGCGCACTAGGCAGTGCGCCACGGCTGAGAGATAGCCGTAGCGCAAGGCCCGTGGCGCACTACAGGTGCGCCACAGATGATGGTTTCAGGTGCGCCACTAAAGGCCGTTTTCCTAGTAGTGGGAGAAAGATGATACATCTCGCGCCTACCTCTCTCGCTGGCTGGATATGAAGAATTCATGCGCAGGATTGCACGCTCAGACCGCCATGGACGCCTTCATTGATGGGTTGGAAAGGGGCACGCTGCTCCGACATAAGCTGAAGCGCCTGCACAACAACCACCAGCTAGATCTCAATCAGATGATCCAGTTGGCTAGTGAGTTCGCGGCTGCCGAAGACGATGCCCGCGGCTCCATGCTGGCAATGGCTGTTCCAACTCAAGCTCGGAGGAATAGCAGCACCAATCGGAAGAAACCGCTAGAAGAAAAGAAAAATTCCGACATGGTCACCATGACATTTGCAGGACGAGGTGATGGCGGACAGCGCGACCGAGGACGGGGGGCTGGTCGTGGGCAGCATCGAGGTAGTGAAACTAACTCGATAGTGCTCCACGTTCCCCAAACCTACGAGGAGTACCGCGATATGTCGTGTCTCGTACACCTCGATGCCAATGACAAAGCCACTCACACCAATTGCCATTGCAAGTTCGTTAACGACCTCAAGGAAGACCCGGAGTCCGGCTACAAGCAAAGTCGGAAGAACAGACCACGAGGCAAGAGTAAGGGAAACAAAAAGGACGAGGAGTCCAAGGATTCAAGTGGTATGGATGAGGATGTTGACCCCAAGCACGCCGCCAAGAGAGATGGAAAGGGCAAGAACCACTTCGAGAAGAAGGCGGCCGTCTTCCACACTTTCCTTGGCACCCCCACTGTCCAGCAACAGAAAACCTCTTTGAGGATACTGATGGCTACTCTACCCCCAGTTCCCCAGTACCTGCGCTGGTCGGAGATTCCAATTACTTGGGACAGTAAGGATCACCCATACCTCATCCCTACGGAGAAATATTATGTCATGGTCATCAACCCCTTGATTGACGACAATGAGTTCACCAAATGTATGGTGGATAGTGAAAGCAGCATCAACATCATGTACCTGGATACACTGCACAAGATGAACTTGACGGAGGAAAACCTAAGGCGGACCAGCGCCACCTTCAACGGCGTAGTTCCTGGTCGAGAAGCTCGGTCCCTTGGGTGCATCACACTTCAGGTCGCTTTTGGCGATGTCAATAATTACCACCAAGAACACATGATCTTCGAGGTGGTCCCCTTCAAGAGCATGTACCACTTCATATTCAGACACGACATCTTACACGCCTTCATGGCCAAGCCATGCTTTGTCTACAACAAGATAAAGATACCCGGACCAAACGGTGTCATCACCGTATTCGGAAGATTTACCAAGGCAAGGGACTGTGAGATTGGAGAAGCAGCCTTTGCGGAAGCTGTCCTCTACAGCGAAGAATTCAAGGAGATCCAGAGCAAGGTCGATGCCTCGGAGATGCCGGCATCAAAGAAACAGATCTCTGACTCTGCCCCAGCATTCAAGGCCGCCATCGATACCAAGCCGGTGTAACTTGTGGTAGGCGATGCCTCCAAGACCACCACCATTGGGACGAACCTGGACCCTAAATAGGAAAGCGCGCTCGTTGAGTTACTCCGTGAGAAAAGGGACATCTTTTCCTGGAAACCTACCGACATGAAATGTGTACCTAGGGAACTTGCCGAGCACAGCTTGAATATTGATCCAAAATGTAAACTAGTGAAACAACATCTATGACGCTTCGGAGACGAGAAGAGACGCGCCATTGGCAAAGAGATAGCTAGGTTACTTAAGGCTAGTTTTATTCGAGACGTACTTCACACCCGATGGGCGGCCAATCCTATACTTGTCCCAAAAAAGGGAACCAAAGAATTAATAATATGCGTTGATTACACCGGCTTGAACAAAGCATGTCCCAAAGATCCATTTGCTTTGCCTCACATTGAACAAGTCATTGATTCGACGACTGGCTTGGAGCTTTTGTGTTTTCTCGATGCATACTCAGGATACCACCATATAAAGATGAGGAAGTCGGACCAATTGGCCACTTCGTTCACTACACCCTACGACACGTTTTGCTATGTCACGATGCCCTTTCGGCTAAAAAATGCAGGTGCTACGTAATAACGGACAATGCAACATTGCCTACACGATCAAATTGGTCGGAACGTTCATGCCTATGTGGACGATATAGCGGTGATGTCTAAAAAGTCAAACGACTTAATCTCTGACTTGAAAAAAACCTTTGATAATCTCCGGAAATACAACATGATGCTCAACCCTAAGAAGTGCGTCTTCAGGGTTCCAGCCGACAAATTGTTGGGCTTCATCGTTTACCAGTGTGGAATCGAGGTCAATCCGGAGAAAATCAAGGCCATCTTAAATATAAACCTTCCGACATGCCTAAAGGACATACAATGGCTAACCGGCTGCATTGCAGCTGTTAGTCGGTTTGTCAGCCGACTTGGAGAGAAGGCTCTACCGCTGTACAAGTTGCTGAAAAGGTAGAAAAATTCACGTGGACGGACGAAGCAGATGCAACATTGAAGCAGCTCAAGGAGATACTTTCCTTAGCGCCTATCCTTGCAGCATCCGAGCCTATGGAGCCTATGTTAATTTACATGGCGGCCACCAACCGGATAATCAACATCGTCGTCATGGTAGAGCGGAAGGAACCAGGGCATGAGTACGGAGTTCAACGACCATTTTACTATGTAAGCGAGGTCTTGATGGAGTCCAAGCAGCGTTACTCGCACTACCAGAAGCTAGCTTATGGAGTATTCCTCGCTTCTCGCAAGCTGAGGCACTACTTCCAGGAGCACACCATCACAGTTGTGAGCAAAGCTCCACTGTCTGACATCATCAACAACAGCGACGCTAGGGTCGCGAAGTGGGGCATTGAACTTGCCGTCTTCAAGATCACCTACAAGAGACGCGACTCTATCAAGTCACAGGCCTTGGCAGATTTTATTGCAGATTGGACGGAGAAGCTGGATGCTACCCCTATACCAGAGCCAGAATACTGGGTGATGCACTTAGACGGATCAAAGCTACTCAATGGCTCGAGGGCTGGTGTAATACTACAGTCACCAACCGGGGAAAGCTACACTACGTTTTAGAAATCCACTTCGAGGCTACAAACAAGATGGAGGAGTATGACGCACTCATTCATGGACTACGCGTAGCCAAGGATATTGGCATCAAGAGCATAGTTTGCTGTGAAGATTCCGACTTGGTTGCCCAGCAGGTGGCTGGCACCTCGAATGCGTGGAACCCTATGATGGCGGCATATCGTGACGAAGTGGACGAGATAGCCAAGAGCTTCTTGGGCTACGAGTTCAAGTATGTACCTAGGGTGCAAAATGAGGCGGCTGATCTGTTGTCAAAGCTTGGATCAGGGTGCAAAAAAATTCCGGCTGGCGTTTTCTTGGAGCATCTACGGACACCATCCGTGAAGGGAGCGGACATCGACAACCCGGATAGAGTTGACTCTTTCGTTCACACAGTGACAAAGGTCCCTCCAGCTTGGACAAAACCGTTCATGGAATATCTCTTACATGGAACTATGTGCGATGACGAAGTCAAAAGATGGCAAATAGTACGTCGAGCAAAGGGCTATACCATAATCAATGGATAGCTCTACAAAATAAACACCACTGGTGTATACCTTAAGTGTGTTTCCCAGCAAGAGGGCATTGAAATCCTTCGCGATATCCATCTTGGAGATTGCGGGCATCACGCCGCTCCTCGATCGTTGGTCGCTAAAGCCTTCCGACAAGGATTCTACTAGCTGACCGCAAAGGCGCACGCCGACAAGCTGGTTGAGACATGCATGGGATGCCAGTATTATGCCCGACAACCACATGTTCCAGCTGAAGAATTGCGAATAATACCAATAACTTGGCCATTTGCAGTCTAGGGGTTGTACATGGTTGGTCCATTGCAGACGGCACCATGTGGATTTACACATCTGCTCATAACAGTTGATAAATTCACCAAATGCATAGAAGCTAAACCCATTAGAAAGCTTGATGGGGCAACTGCCCTTAGGTTTGTCTAGGATCTGGTGGTGAGATTTGGTCTCCCACATAGCATCATCACCGACAACGAAAGCAACTTGTCACTCGGAGAAGTGGAGGCTTATTGTTGGGAGAAGGGCATCTGACTTGACCTTGCATCTATGGCACATCCACAATCCAATGGTTAGGTTGAGCGAGCTAATGGGTTAATTCTGCAGGGAATCAAACCACGTCTGGAAGCACCGCTGCATAGAGCAGTTGGAGCCTGGGTGGAGGAATCACCATCTGTGATGTGGAGTTTACGAACTACACCCAAAAGATCCACCGGCTACACCCCTTACTTCATGGTATATGGAGCAGAAGCCATCCTACCTTCTGACATACTTCATGATTCACCAAGAGTTGTCGCCTACGGCGAAGATGACGCTGAAGAATGCAAACTCCTAGATGTGGACCTTCTCGAGGAGGAGCGCATTTTGGCATGCCAAAGATCCGCCATCTACCAGCAGAAGCTATGTAGCTACCATAGTCACCGCGTTCGGCATCGCTCATTTAAAGAGGGGGATCTGGTGCTCCGACTTAAGCAGAAGAAGTCACACAAATTATCCCGACCATGGGAAGGACCGTTCATCATAAGCAATGCGCTACTCAATGGGTATTACTACCTCGTTTACAATCGTGAACTTGAGGATAGACCTAACGAGGATCATAAGCGTAAGCCACGTGACCCGGATGATGACTACCCTGATCTTGATCGGCCATGGAACATAGCACAGTTACGTCCTTTCTACACTTAGTATTTTTTATCTATTGTGTATATCTTATATGATCAATGAAATAAAGATCTATGGTTCACTCATATTTCTGAGTCTTTTACCTCCTTTAGTGTTCATTTTTGGATCGTATAAAACCTTTATGCACAAGCTTTGCATTTGCACTTGTGAAAATTCCGCCTATGGGCGTTAGCTTAAGTTTTCGGGTCTACACGTTCTTTGTTGTTTTATGTGGATTCTGGAGTAGTGACTTTTGGCACTTGAAGTCGGCGATTTTGTGCTTATGTTTTTGATGGTGACATTGGGTATCATCGCCTGAGCGCATGGTTCCGACAACGAGTCTTCCGACTCATGAAAAGTCAAGCATAAAAACTAGAGTAATGGATAAGCCAGCACTTGCTTAAAAATATATACATGCTGGAACCAGTTCTTGAGTAGCACGAAATATCAACCATTGTTTTTCCGCCTTAAGTTAACAAGTAGTTTTTCCGCATACAACATTTTAGAGGAAACAAATATTACATATTGTTTTTTCATTCCTCTGGCGCAGGAGACTTGGAAGCAGCGTCGGCGGCGGCAGGAGAGCCATCCTCTTGGAAGTCGGTGGTCTTGAGGGACTCGGAGGAGCTTTGTTCGTCGTTGTCAATGATCTTGAGTGGCACGAAGACGTTGTGATCGACCAACTCAGCAACCCTTGTGTCATAGCCCGCGAGTGATGCCCAAATAGCCTTATGGTCAATTTCTGGCTGTCATCGTCAACGTCAGGAAGACCTGAGGTTACTATGTTGATGTCGGCATCTTCATAGTGCGCCTTGACCATTGACAGTGCCATCCTTGCACCAGCTCGTGTACATGAAGCTTTCCATCTTACAATACGCTGGGGGCTTGGCGTAAGATCTCCGAATACTTCATCTCGGAGTCCACCGCTTTGATGTTAATCTGGAGGGGCTTGGCTATCTCTTTGGCCTGCTTGGTGGCGGTGCTGATAAAGTAGCCGGCAAGAACCATGCATTCCTTTGGCGGAGGCGGCAACTGGGTTAATCCAATAGGAGCTACAATTCCGGCAAGGAAGCGCATGAGTTCAATAACGCAAAATTTCAAAGTATCTAACCTACAGAAGTACAAGATAGAGAATCACTTACCAAAGATGCTAGTCTTAGCCTGTTGGAGTGTATCCGCCATCGAATCTCGTTATTGTCGGAGGATCTTGTATGCTTCAAGATTGTGTTGATTCTTCTCATCGGCAGCTTTCTTCTGCTCTTTGAGCATTGTAATCTCCTCCTTCAAGCGGTTGATTTCGGTGTTGGCGGACTCCGCAGGGCCTTCATGGAGTCCTCGTGCATCTTCAGTGTATCAGTCCTCTCCTGCTTAAGTGTCTTGTTTTCGCTATCCAGCAACTCAATATGCTTGGACTGCTCAACAATGTCCTTGGCCTTGGCGATGTCTTCTGCAGGTCGGAGAAAGAACAGTACACAGTGAGTAGTCGGAGAGTGATGGCACAAGACCAAGTCAGAGTACAAAACCGAAAGGAAAAACAGACTCTTGCTCTTGGTGATTTGTTCCTTCAAGAAGGCAGGTTTACCATTTTCAGCTTCCAACTCCGCGCGCATCTTGTGGAACTTCTCATTAGAGACACCTCTCTGAGCATTCTCATTCTGTGGAAACAAGATTTAAAGTTGTTAAGTCTACTTGGAGCATCTAGCCGGATAACTATCCTCCTAGAGGCTTGGGGGCTACAGTAAGAGTTTTAAACTTGGTAGTATGCTTTAATCTTTCTTTAAGCATCTAGTCGGAACTCATTCAGTTTTCAACTAGAATCTTGGGGGCTACAGTATAAAGTTTTTTAACTTAGTCATATGCTTATACTTTCTTTAAGCATCTAGTCGGAACTAATTCGGATTTCAACTAGAAGCTTGGGGGCTACAATATCGAAATTTACAAACACTGTGTATGCTAATCTAAAAGTATCTAGTCATAATAATTCATTCAAACTACATACTTGGGGGCTACATGTAACACCCTCGGATCGGCCCTATGCAAGTTTCAGCGATTCGGCCAAACCCGCATAGAAACGATTCAAAGGTGCTCACCAGGCACTTGCATGCGGGTGGAAAACGAAGTAATATCATTACACAATAGTCCACGATGGAACCCACAGAACATATATATACAACAACGACTCCAAGAGCCAAGAATACAGATATACAGTACAAAGATCCAAAGCACCTTGAAAACGATACAGCGTTCGAGTATGGACAAGATGCAAATTGAGCTAAGAGCCCTGAAGAATAACCAATGGCGTCCATAACCCTGCCCAGGCCGAACCGGAAGGGTAACCCTGCTAACAACGTCGATCTCAAAACCTGCTTAAACAAAAGGGGTGCCGACAAAGGGCAAAGAAAAAAAGAGCGGTCAGTACTGATGCCAGTACATGGCGAGACTAGAATTCAGCGGTCCTCGCCTACATAGGTATGGTGGACTGAAGCAGCGGCATAGCATGCACTAAACAGCCTATAGAGACTCGATACAACTGTCGGCTATCAAAGAGGGGTAAGAAAGACCTATTCGGAACCAACCTAATACTACCACCAATCATACCCATCCTGGTATTTCCCTCCCTCGAGACCAAACGAGGAAGTCAATCCGAGGAAACTCACATAGTTGGCAGTTTTATTCATTCATTCCATGGTGGTTGTCCAACTTACTAGTCATATCAGGTACAAGTCATATTATAACAGTAAACTTTAGTTATAGTTGCCTTTGATCGAGAACTGTGCTCCAAGTCGTCCATAACCGCGGACACGGCTTTTCGAAAAGATTTAATCCTGCAGGGGTGCACCAAAGTTTCCACACGCACTTCGACCCTTGTTGCCAGATCAATTAACAAACTTCCATCGGTATGTCGGCGGGGCCTAGGAAACGACGCTTCCCAGACCCAAAGCAAGTACATGGGGGCCACCCCAATAAGCTACCCGTAACGAAGTCGGCCGAGCTCCGAAGACAGACCCAGAGGTTGCGAGATCGGCCAAGAGATCAGAGGCCATATGTATAATCCTCAACATAACGACCCACATCCTAAACAGTACAGTAGTAAACGCTCATCGAGCAACAGATAATAAACATGTCATAACACGGCATACATGGCATAACATGGCATAAAAACGTCAAACTAGTTTGTGGCCCCGGTAAAGTACTTTGAAATCAGGTACTAAGCCGATAGAGGTGCCCACACACCCCACATGTGGTTAGCATGCTCAGTCTTGGAACAGGTGTCAAGAACTCGGGTCCTAGGTGGACACAAGTGGGCGGTTAACAACCAAATATCAACTATTACCCACCGGTGCCTCTTCATTAGTTATCACAATTTTAATATTTAATTAACCAATTGTAATTAAATCCACGATCATCTCCACCTTTAAGAATATGCCAACCCCAACATCAGTGGAACATCGATGACCAAAGTAGCACCTGAGCAAGTGACTATGACTCGCAAGGCCAACTGTCTATCCACACAACAGGCAATAGGAGGTGTCCAAGGCAATATAAAGGCTGCGGGGATATATAAAGGGGTACGAAATCTAAAGCATCGCAACACAGATATCAATAGATCAACAGAAGGAAATAAAGACTATAAAAGTAAGATAGGTAGAAAGGGGGAGAATGCTCGCCTGAAAAACATTGCCAAAGGTTCATTCGAAGATCGGATCCACTCTCGCATCAACTCATCGGCCTAATCCATGAAGAAGCAAAGCACTAGAAGAAACACCGGATGCACTATTTAATACTATGGCAGAAGATCGGGCATGATTCATGTATGATGTATGGCATGGAAAGGATGTGATGCAATTAGTCAATATTAAGTGAAACCGGAGTCCCGACAATTTATTGGATGGTTCATGTTGTTTAGATACCCCACAATTTAAATGTTGTCTTAACAAGGCAAAATTATATCACCGATTCGATGCACAAATTTAAATGGGACAATATTAGACTAGATTCGCCCGCATATGGTCTCCATATTTAATTTAGGTGAATCATCTAGATACCCCCAAACACCCACAATATGTATGCAAACATGTTCATTTAATATGCAACAAGATCAATATCATATATTATAAAAATATGAGGGGTCTCGGATAGGGGTCACACATCGAATGGCGATCTTGGGGTTCCTAGGGTTCGGGGGATCGGTCTTCAGGGTCTCGGCCATCGGATCCGTGAAGGAAACCTCGGTGTTCCGGAGGGATTAGCCTTCAGACTCCGAGATCGGGGCCTTCGGATTTGGTCTTGGTGGTCGGTGGCGGACTTGGTTCCATGGTCTGTGGTCCTCAAATAGCGTTGTGTTCTGATGGTCTTCTAGGGCATCTTCATCATCGTCGGGTGGTCAAACTTCGTTGACGATAAAATCTTTAGAATATCTTGGCGTTGGTATAGTTCTCGTCGTTAGTTCTTCGGGCTCTCGTGCAACGTCGGTCATACGGTCTTCGCACCTGTATCAGTAAACCAACCACATAACAATGACTCCACAGTACTATGGCAATACCAGCAATTCAACATAGCATCTTCCAACACGTCTTACCAGAAGGACACGCATCGGAACATCAGTTGTCGCGGTTGTTCGAGACAAACAGGGATTGCGGGGTCATCATCTGCAGACGGAGGAGGTGGCTCAGGCACGCTGGGGTGGCAATGGTGCTCTGCAGGGCAAGGGAGGTGGCCAGGGCGCGGGCTCGGGGCGGTGGCCGAAGAGGAGAGTCCGGAGGCGCTGAGCACGGCCGGCCAGCCCGGCGGTCACCGGCAAGCACGGGGTAGACAAGGTCGACGGGGAGGGAGGTAGACGGGGCATTGCGAGGGTAGGGCGACACAACGAGCAGGAGGGACGACGCTTGCGTCAGGAGGAAGGCGTGTGGCGGATTGCGCTGAGGCATAGGGCGACTGGCGACGGGAGACTCCTGGGCGGCAGCGCGCTTGATGGTGGAGGGGATGCGGCAGCGATGAGGAGGCGCGGGTCCAGTCGGAGACAAGGAGCTGCGGCCGGCGACAGCTACTCGGGTGCAGAGAGGGGCGAATCTCGACGTGGGGCGGCGCTGCGAGGTCAGGAGGTGGCGGTGGCCAAAGGGAGAGGAGGCGAGGAGGGCAGGGCATCAAGGCGAGGATCCCGTGTACGTTGGGTGGGTCGCGTGGTGGTGGTGGGGTCGGGCTGAGCGGGGCTGGTCGCGTGAGATCGACGCGACACGCAACTGGGAGCGTGGGGATCGTTGGGATGAACAAGAGTGGTGGGTCCACGTGGGGCCAGGGCTGGGGGAATTTACGGTAGGGAGCTGGCGTGCGTGTGTGTGTGCTGGCAGCGGGTGAGGGAGTAAGGGATTTGGGGATTAGGTTTAGGGTTTGGAGAGGTCTAGGGTTAGGGTTAGGTTTAGATCTTTTAGGGTTTATTTGGCTCAGGTCGTAGGTGGTCTGGCTCGGTTGGGCCTCTGGCCTAACCGGCTGGACTGCCTCCCCGGTACAAAACATTTTTGTTATTTAATAAACTATTACATTTTAAAGCCTTTTGTAAATGACTATTAGATAAAACAAAATATCCGGACGGTCGCGAGTTTGATTTGAAATAAGACGGAGATATTTGGGAAAACAAGATAGGCTTTTGTAAAATAGTTTTATTCAAAAAGATGCATGCTGATGTTATGATGACGTATAGAGATAACACATGCGATTTTCTAGTAGTGGTTTTACCGGGGTGCTACACTACAGTGAGAAGTTTTCTACCTTAGTCACTCTTGGAGCATTCAGATGCAAAGACCTATGGTTTTCCGTCTAAAAGATCGGAGGCTACAGTGGGATACTCATATGAAATGCAAAAGGCAAATAAAACTTACAAGTGCGATGATCTTGAGGTTGGTAGCGCTCTCACCAAACAACTTGCTGAAGGAAAATCTCCTCAAGACCGGAGGTTGGAGATGTCGACACTGCACCAGGAGCCAGAGTGGATCTACTCTGTGTAAGCGCCGGGTAGACTATCTTTGGAAGCTCTGTGGTTATCCTGGGTGCAGAGGCGCCGCCTTCAACAGATGTTCCACCCACCACCATCGCCTTGCCGCTACTGATGGCATCCTTAGCCAGAGCTTCAGCCATTTTGGTTGCGGTGCTTTCTTGCGTCGCCTATTTGCCGGCAACGGCAAGATACACAGAGGCAGCTAAGTCCACTTCCATGGCGGAAGGGCTAGATGCATCCTTTGCCGGAGAGCTTATCAGAGCAGATGTAGGCTGGACGCTGGGAGTGACGGGGGCGATGGCGGGAGATGCGTGGTGTGACACATCACGATGCAGCATATCTTTAATGTTTCTAGAAGCCCCCAAAGTTTTGGAGGTCTTCTTCAAACTAATACTGGCCTTCTTTCTGAAACGTGCAAAAACTATAAGTACAGGAATAAGACAAGCAACGGACAATGTCGGAGGAAAAGAGGCTTACACAACAGGAGGTGCTTTGGTAAAAGAAATCCTGGTAACTTTTCTTTTCTCCGCCTCCAGGGCGGCGGTAGTCTTTTTGGAGGCTCCACCCTCCGTCTTCTTCTTCTTGCCTCCATCGGCAGCGTCAGAGGTGGAGCTCTTCCGCTTACACGCCAGCGGGACATCGTCGTCAGACACGACGGTGACTTCCTTCATCTTGGGGTCATAGATTTGGACAGCCATGTTGTCCTCTTCTAGACTGCTAAGCTGTTAAGTGAAATCCCAAACTGTTAGACGAGATGGTAATGGCTAGATAGAAGAACTGGAGTAAATGTCATACATGGAAAATAAACAGGTACCTCTGGGCACTTGCTCTCTTCGAACATGTCGTAGGTGATGGTAAAGCCACACTTCCTGTCCTTCACCTTGACGATGTCCATGAGGCGGAGCTTGATGGAGTCACTCGAGAAGTTGTCCTCGGAGATGCGGAGGCTATCTTTCCTCTCCTTCGTGTACTCGTGCATCAACTTCGAGCGGTGCTGCAGAGGCTGGATCCGCCTGATGAACCAGCACATGGCCAGGTCCAGTCCAGTTAGACCCGTCTCCACGAACCACTCTATCCGCCTTATGGCGCGGGAGGCGTCGTTGTAGGAGGGAAGGGTGGACTAGGATATCCATGTCGGGGCTTCGACGGCAGCTCCATCGAAAAAGTCCAGATACGTTTCTTCTCGGCCAGCTAGAGGGATATCTAGGCCATAGAAGTACGTCCGCTGCCAGTTCTTGCAGGACTCATGGCCGAAGATGTCGGGGAACCGCCGGCCAGGCCGGATCTTAAAGCTAATTGTCCCACAGTTCCTGAGCTCATCCTTGCCGGCTCCGGCTTCCCTCTTGACGGTGAAGAAGTATATAAACAAGTCTAACCTAGGCCTAATCCCTAGGTAACCCTCACAAAGCACCGCGTAGTTGCTAAGCGCGAGGATGCTATTGGGGGAAAGGTTCTGAGGTTGAACCCGGTAATGGTTGAGGACAGCTAGGAAGAAATTGGAGATGGGCAGGGAAACGCCGCGTACCAATTGCGCTTCGAGGTACACCTTCTCTCCGGCTTGGGGAGAAGGGGTGACCTCGCCGGCCGGCGCTGCCCACCAGACTAATCCCTCCATTGCAGGGAGGTAACCCTTGACGAGCAGCTCCTTGATGTCGTTGTCCGTGATGTCCGAGCCACGCCAGTCCCCTTTGTGGGAATTGTTCTCTTCTTCTAGCAGCTCGAGCGCCGCTGGATTATGGTCGCCACCGATGGATTCAACCACCGCGGATTTGGGCAGCACCAGGCCCTCTAGGGGCACATGGACGGTGCTCGCCGGCTTCGCCGCGGCATCGCCCGCCGCGGCCATGGAGGGTGTAGAGCTGATGTTCGCCATTGGATTGGAAAGGGGGGTGACTGGAAAGATTGGGAGGCTAGGGTTTTTCACGTACGCGCGGAGGGCTCGAGGAGGTGCTCGCTAGAGGAAGACGAAGGCACAGGGGAAGAATGAGGTGAAAAGTAAAAATCCACCGCAGTTGTAATTTATAACCCCTGGCGTCAAGATTCGTGCAAAGTGATCGAATGGTCATTGCATGGACGACGTGTGCGGAAATTTCGCAATGTTCCCAACCGTCGCCGCCAATGATTCGTATCCTTCACACGGGAAAAACGGACATGATTGTGTTCTCTACATATGTGAGTTACGAGGCGTCGCTGACCTATGTCTACTTCATCCTAGCTGTCACTGGCAGGTGAACCATCACATCGGAATATTCCGGCATGGACGGATCCAATCCGGCTACAGAAGAGTACGATGAAAGATTCAGCAGTTCTCCGACTTACAAGTTGAAGACGAAGAAACCTTGCAGGGTTCTTGGGAGGACTACAAGATATTGCTTGACGATTTGCCGACATCCATCTAGACGGATCATTCAACTTGAAGAGACAAGACGGCGCAAGATCTCGAAGTTCTCCAGGGGCTACTGTTGGGGATATGCTATATGGGTATCCTCATAGCATGTCTCCTATCCGAATAATCCCGGTGGCCCATAGTTGGTAGCATGGCCCATGGCCTCCTGGGCGGCCCAGTTAGATGGATCCAGAAGGGAGGCCCATGCCGGATAAAGGAAGGCTACGGAGGAGTCACCGACGTACCCGGAGCCTTGGAGTGCAAGATACGCTAGACTAATTGTATGCAGTGTAGGACTCTGTAACCTGTCCGGCTAGGACTTTTCCCTGTAACCCTAGGACCTGGCGACTATATAAGTCGGGCCTATGGGAGCCTTTAGTGCAGAACAACTCATACCTCGCACAGCGAACCGATCCCTGTAACTCGGCATATTGCCATTATAGTTATTTATAGCAGGACTAGGATTCTGCCACCGTTATGGGATCTGAACCTGGGTAAGCTGTGTTACCTCGTACCCATCAACCGTCCTCATTAACCCACGTCTATAAACACCCACTATGAGGACCCCTCCATGGCGTACTCGTCGGCAATACCACGACAGCTTCTTATAGGCGAAGAGGGAGGCCGAGGGGGTGCCCGAGGTGATTGCACCCCCTCCCCCCAGGCGCGGGGTGGGCCCACCCACGCGGCCAGGGGGTGTGGCCCCCTCGAGGCCCTCCTCCGTCTCTCCTCTGGACTTCGTGTTCCCCCACGGAAAGATATTGACTTTGGCTTTTATCTCGTCCAATTCCAAGAATATTGATTTTCTGCCTTTCTGGAACCAAAAACAGAAGAAAACATGCAACTGGCACTGTGGCAACTTGTTAATAGGTTAGTTCTAGAAAAGATATAAAAACACCTCAAAGTGTAGACAAAAGCAAAGCAAAGTAGATACCAAACAAGCATGGAACATCAAAAATTATAGATACGTTTTCGACGTATCATTCATTCCAAGTCAAACAGCTCTACTCTAAGTTTGATCTTTCAATATAAGATGCTACGATTTTTTTGCCAGTACTTTTAAGATTTAACCAAATATTATCCACTTTTCATTAGCAGAACCATTAGACTAGCTACACTGGAGAGTTTCCTAAAGTAGTATCATGTATATGATCTTGACGAGGGGTAAACTCGGCAATGCCCATGGTTATGGATTTAGGATTTTGTGAAAAAGAGAGTGCTGGTGATTTCGTTGGCTTATCAGACAAACAAGAAAGTCGATATCGTCTGATTATTGTGGAAAATATGGTTATAAAGTCACTGATTCGCTAGTTGCGATCTAACTCACTGTGGATTGTGTATTGCTGGAAAACTAAGGTGCCCTCTCCGCCTGCTCCTTCCAGCCCTTATATGAGAGGCTGAGTGCTAGAGTTGTATACGGATAGGTTACAAGTTATGATTACATCATCAGGCAGTCCACTGGTAGAAAAGGCCCTTTCGTCCAGGCCATTAGTCCCGGCTGTGGCTGGGGCCGGGACTAATGGCCCGCACCGGACGTCCCGAGCCACCCCTAACCATAGGTCCCGGCCCGTTAGACACCATTAGTCCCGGTTTGAGATACAAACCGGGACTAAAGGGCCCGGGCCCTGCGGCTCGCTGCGGGCACCCCCTTTAGTCCCGGTTTATATTTCAAACTGGGACTAGTGGTCCGACCCTATATATATGGCACAGCCCCTCCCCCTCTCAATTATTTTTTCCTGGTGGGAGAGGTTGTGGGTTTGTGCTATTTTTTTCTTGTTCATATGCACTAGAGGTGTTCGGTGAAATTCCCAATAGAGCGATGTGACTTTAGGTCACATAAGACAAACATGATAGGAGGTGCCCGAGCCACACTTAAGTTTTGTCATCTTTGTTTCCAAGTGTGCTAAAAGGTTAGCAACTATTTTGTCGTTTAGACCACGTGGCACTAAATTTAGCATCGTGGTTGCGTTTGATATATATTTGTATGATACAAATGAGCCATCCATGGATGTACGGTGACCGACGCTCTGCCTCTTTCAGAGAAGGCGTGCGTTCTTTTCGTCTTGTGGCCGAGGCGAACAAGCGGTGGGATGGTTTTATGTGTTGTCCATGTGTTGAATGTAGGAATGAGAAGGATCACACTTCCGCAAGAGTCATTCAGAGCCACCTTCTTCGGTCTGGTTTTATATCTGGCTATAATGTTTGGACCAAGCACGGAGAAAGAGGGTTGGGATGGAAGACGGCGATGAAGAAGAGAACGATGATGAAAACTACCGATCGATGTTCCCTGAATATGCTGATACCGCAATGGAAGACAATGAAGGAGGTGAAGAACGGGAACCAGATGAGCCCGCTGATGATCTTGGTCGGGTCATTTCTGATGCAAAGAGAGACTGCGACACAGAAAAGGAGAGGTTGCAGTTCGAGCAGATGTTACAGGACTACAACAAATTGTTGCACCCAACTTGTGAAGATGGCCAGAAGAAGCTGGGTAACACATTGGAATTGCTTAAGTGGAAGGCAGAGACCGTTGTGACTGACTCAGGATTTGAAAAGTTGCTGGTACTAATGAAGAAGTTGCTTACAAGAAATAACGAATTGCTCGCCAGTACGTATGAAGCAAAGAAGCTCGTCTGCCCTCTATGATTAGATGTGCAGAAGATACATGCGTGCCCTAATGAATGCATCCTCTACCGCGGTGAGAAGTACGAGAATATGGATAAATGCCTGGTATGCACTACATTGCGGTATAAGATTATAAAATATGACCCTGGTGATGTTGATGACAAACCACCCAGGAAGAGGGTTCCTGCCAAGGTGATGCGGTATGCTCCTATAATACCACGGTTGAAAAGTTTGTTCATAAACAAAGAGCATGCCAAGTTGTTGCGATGGCACATGGAAGAACGTAAGAAAGACGGGATGTTGAGGCACCTCGCTGATGGTCGGCAGTGGAGAAAAATCAAGAGAGACTTCCCGGAATTTGATGGTGACACAAGGAACTTATGGTTTGGTCTAAGTACAGATGACATGAGTCCTTTTGGGGAGCAGAGAGCTGCAGTCACATCGCCTGGCCCGTGACTCTATGTATCTACAACCTTCCTCCTTGGTTGTGCATGAAGCGGAAGTTCATTATGATGCTAGTGCTCATCCAAGGCCCGAAGCAACCCCACAATGACATTGATGTATACCTAAGGCCATTAGTTTATGAACTTTTACAGTTGTGGGACGAACCTAGTTTACGTGTGTGGGATGAGCACAAATAGGAGCCATTCGACCTATGAGCGTTGCTGTTCATAACCATCAATGATTGGCCTGCTCTTAGTAACATCTTAGGACAGACGAACAAGGGATACAATGCATGCACACACTATTTAGATGATACTGAAAGTATATATCTGGATAAATCTAGGAATAATGTGTACCCGTACAATCGTCGTTTTCTTCCGCCCAGACATCCCTGAAGGAAAAAATGCAAGCATTTCGATGGCGAGGCAGATCACCGAAAGAAGCATGGCCCTCGTACTAGTGCTGATGTATTTGGTATGGTCAAGAATTTAAATGTAATATTTGGAAAGGGTCCTGGAGGACAACCTATTCCAAAATACGCTGACACACACACACCCATGTGGAAGAAGAAATCTATATTTTAGGAGATACCCTATTGGGAAGTCCATAAGGTCCTCTCTGCAATCGAAGTGATGCGCCTGACAAAGAATCTTTGCATGCATATTCTAGGCTTCCTGGTCTTGTATGGGAAGTCAAAAGATATACCGAAAGCATTGGAGGACCAACAACGTCATAAGGATGAGACGACAAGCATCCAGGGCAGTTTCAAGGGCCTGCCAGCTATGCTATTACCAAGGAAGAGAAGGAAATATTTTTTGAAGT
Source organism: Avena longiglumis (assembly GCA_030063025.1). NCBI lineage: Eukaryota > Viridiplantae > Streptophyta > Magnoliopsida > Poales > Poaceae > Avena > Avena longiglumis. The sequence goes on from CP125979.1 coordinate 49,132,364, forward strand.
CCTTTTTAGTATCAAGGTCCCATCTGGATTATCGTCTAACATAAAGGGAATAGTAAATATGAAATAGAAAAAATTCCAAAACCTAAAGTCTAATGACTGCCACGTGCTTATGACGTAATTGCTTCCGGTTGCATTGAGGGGAATTCTACCAGAAAATGTTTGATTGGCCATTGTGAATGTATGTGCATTCCTCGGTGCAATTTCTCAGAAGGTAATCGATCTAGAAAGTCTATCAGGGTTATAGATTGATGAGGTCCAATGTCTAGTCAGCTTCGAGTTGTTGTACCCTCCATCCTTCTTCAATATTATGATGCACCTCCTAGTTCACCTAGTCGAAGAGATAAGAATTCTCGGACCTGTGTTTCTACACAATATGTTCCCCTTCGAGAGGTTCATGGGAGTCTTAAATAAATATGTTGATAACTGTGCTAGGCCAGAAGGAAGCATCTCCAAGGGCTATGGAACAAAGGAGGTCATTGAGTTTTATGTTGACTTTCTTCCTGGCCTGAAGCCGATTGGTATTCCTAAATCTCGGTATGAGGGGATTCTGACTGGAAAAGGCACACTAGGAAGTAAAGCAACGGTATGTATGGACGGGGATTCTTTCAGTAAAGCACACTATACAGTTCTACACAATTCCACCTTGGTGGCTCCGTATATCGAGAAACACAAGATTATTCTACGCTCGGAAAACCTGGGGAAGCCTGACTCCTGGATTAAAGTGGAACACGAGGATACTTTTGGTAGTTGGTTGCAGACACATCTCATGAATAACACCAATGTTGGAGATCAGCTGTACTTGTTGGTCAGGTTACCATCTTCGACTATATGTACTTTCCAAGGATACGAGATAAATGGTGGTCCGCTTTGATGCAAAAAATGACAATGGGCAGACAGACACATATTATGGGTACATAGAGGAGATATGGGAACTTGAGTATGGACCTAATTTTAAGGTCCTTTTGTTTCGGTGCAAATGGATCAAGATGACAGGAGGCGGGGTACATGTATACGACAAGTATGGCATGACAACAGTGGATCTCAACAATCTTGCGTACATGAACAAACCATTCGTCCTAGCCAACGATGTGGCTCAGGTTTTCTATGTGAAGGACATGTCTACGAAACCAAGAAAAAGAAATCAGCAAAAGAATACATCGTCTAATGAGCCAAAGAGCCACATAGTTCTTTCAGGGAAAATAAACATCATGGGAGTGGATGAAAAGACAGATATGTCGAAAAATTATAATAATTTTCATAAAATCCCGCCCTTCAAAGCGAAAACTGACCCAAGCCTCCTGTTAAATGATGAAGATTCTCGATGGATATGACGCAGAAGGAAACCACAACACTAGATAGTGATGTTGGTCATCTATATAATATATTAAACCTTTTATGTAATATCATATTGTGAATCATATTGTGAGTCAAAAATTTTACCTAGATCCACATGCATGCAACATTGGTCATTTTAACCGAAAGCCATGAAAAATAATACATCTTGCTCAATCAAACTGGACGACGACTCCCGGTGCCTGAGTTGCTGTGACACCCCCGGGATCAGGGCTAAACAAATCCCAGACCTCCATCTGAAATAAGCTTAACCTTGAGATCGAGAATATCTAGTGAAGAATCGGTAACACGGCACTGACCCTACGACACAAAAATTATTACAGCAAGCTCATATCTGAGCAGAGAACCAAATTATTACAAGCAGAGGTCACTGACTACAAACATCAAACAACGGAAGGCAAATTATGCTATTAATTATAGCAAACTTAACAAATGGCCTAAGAGGCCTGAAGCATAACGATGACGTCCCAGCCCATAGATTCCAGGCTGTCGGACGGGAACCCCAAGCTACTCGTCGATGTCGATGTAGTACCAAACTTATCTTCAAGGAACGCTTACTCTGCCAAAAGTATCAACAAAGCAAGGGTGAGTACAGGGTGTACTCCGCAAGACTTATGGCTGGTGGAGTTGTTTTGCATAAAGCCATCTTTAGTTTATGAAACAAGAGGGAGAAGAGCTCGTCTATTCAGAGTATTTTAAAAGGGGATAAGAGAGTGGCATTTCTTAAATATTGATCATCATCTTTTGATATCCACCAAGTCATCATCATCTGAACTAGGATCACCCCCTCGTACCCATGAGGAAGCATCCTTAACAAACATTAGTTGCCAAGTTTTACAATTAGGTTCATGTTCTCTATGATCTCCCATCCATTCCCAAGTCGTCCATAACCGTGGACACGGCTTTCCGAAAGATTATTACCCTGAAGGGGTGTACAACTTTACCCACATGTACCAACCGACTCTTATTGTCACTTGACACACTTCCTTGGTGTGCTGATAGAGGGTGTGGTTGGACACGACATTTACCTTGCTTTCGCTGAGACCATGAGTCACGCAATAAGTATGGTTCCGTCGTAACGGGTCAAATCCCGAAGCCGGTACTTAAAGATGTGAGGCGAGGTTGGTTTACCAGGGGCTCCATCGACCCCAAGCAACCCCGGCCACGCTTACCTACCTGTATGAATGCACCTCCTTCACCGTCTTCGAGAATATCCAGAATGCATGTCGAATGGAACGCCCGAACTATGTGACTCATGGAATCTACTAGGCAAGTTAGTCAATCATGGGGTCCCCATTTACCCCGTGTGGTTGTATGATCATCTTGGTTCAAGAGGTAAGAACCTAGGGTCCTAAGGGTTGCGAGCATGGGACTAGAAAAACCACATCCCACTGTGGCCTCCCATACAAGCCTTAGCATGTTTAATCTCATATCACTGATCTCATCTCATCACGTTCTCCTGTCATACTAGATTCTCTGCATCTGATACATCATCTGGATGGACCAGACTCAACAGCTATGCATGGCTAAGCAGGACACAGATATAAGCTCTAGCAGTGCACACACGCCAAACCTAGTTATGCTAGGAGCAGTGGATCAGGTAATATAAGCTCAAACGGAGTAATGCAATAGATAGGATACTCTATCTATCGATAAAAGACCATAGTGGAATCGTATGCAACATGGCAAGAATTGAAATGCTTTCGAAATCATAGGATTATATCATGGTGGGGCTATGCTTTCCTTTGCCAGTTAATAACAGATAAGCAAATCTTCGGAAGCCTTGTACTTGACTTGATTATAGTTGGTCAAGTATTGTTCTTTGATCTTCGATCTTCGAAGGTCTTGATCTCTGTCTTCGATCTTGATCTCGATATCATATTCTACCGAGAAGAACTAAATACCAGAAACAAAGGGGAAACAATCAACACATGGCATCAATGCAATTCTCAAGCAAGTATGATGATATGATAGTTAAATTGTATTGAAATGTAACCCTAAAGCATGCTCGACAATTTAAACAGGGTTCCGAGGGGTGAAAACCATAACTCGGGAAATTCCGGAGTATATGAGGGGGTTACTATGTTCTTCTAATTATACTTTTAAGTTGTTGAACAATGCATGATTATAGCTTAAAGAGATAGCTCTCATTTTTCTGAACATTTTGATATATTATTTGTATTTTTCTGACTTATAAATTAAAAGATATTGAATTTACAAGTTTTATTCAAATTCTAAAATTAATTAAAACAATTTAAATCGATTACTGCGTAATTGTGATGTCAGCAGACCCTAACCTAACTTTTTGCACCGCAGAGGCATCTAGCCTCTGAGGCTGATGGGTGGGCCTAGGACACGTCAGTAGACACATCGACAAGGAGGGGCCCGCCTCAGGTGGACTCGCACGGTGGACGGTGGCCGGCGGCGCTACGGCGCGCGCGCGGATGCTTACGTGCAGGGATCGAGAGCGCCTAAACATGGGCTACCTAACTAGGGTGGCGCGAGGTCCTGGGATGGCCGGGAGCCTCGCCGGCGACGAGCCTACACGGCAGCAGACGGCGGAGCACGCAGACAACGCACTAGAGAGGGTTAGGGAAAGCGTGGAGTGGTGCCTGAGCACCGTAGTCTCACCATGGTTCCGACAGAGTGGTCGGCTAGGCCGGAGAAGGTCGAACGTCGGAATCAGCGTCGGAGATGATGGCCGCAGCTCAGGAAGGATCTCAATTGCGGCTTCTGGGACCTCGCCTGCTTGCGCGGGATGGGGCAAACGACGGAGACGAACGAGGAGGAGCTCCTTGGCATCATGGCAAGATTCGGGACGGCCGGAAACGGCGAGGCGCCGGCGAGCTGCGAGGCTAGGGTTTTGGGCTTGAGCGCGCTGGAGCCAGAGAGAGAGGAAGAGAGACAGTGGCGTGCTAGGGTTCTTCGTTGTCGAGGCGGCGAGTCTTGTAGACGTCCGGGGGCGGCGGATTTCATCCTGGCGCTTGGTGTTGCGGCGGCGGCCATCGGGAGGCAGCGGCGGTGACAGACAGCTGCTTGCTGTCATTGATGAAGAAGACGAGGAAAGAACTGCCGAAGGGGTACCAGGCCGTGCTGGGCTACGCTTGGGCCAAGTTGGGCCGGCTGCAAGCGCGCATGGGCGGCAGGGAGAGAGGGAGAAGGATTGGGCTGGCCTGGCTACTCCTTTTTATTTCCAAAAACTTTTTCCTAATTCTGTTTTCATTTTTGTTTTGTATTTTCCAATTCAAAACTGTTTTGAGTAATTTGAAAATACTAGAGGTATTTATAAAATATATGAGATTATTTCAAGGGCCCTTTTAGTCCAATTGGGCTCCAAATATTTTGGATTTTTCAAATATTTTCAAAATTACTTTGAAGGAATTTCAAAGAGAGGGGATATATTAGGGTTTAGGTTTTTGCATTCTATTTTATTCAATGCATTTTTAAGAGATGATGCTTATGCAATGCATAACCCTAATTTAATTTTAACTAAACTGGGGTGTTACAGCTCTATCCCCCTTACGAGAATCTTGACCCGAGATTCCAAAGGTAGGAAAAGAGACAGAGAGAGAAAGGAACATGGTCACTCTAAAGATAAGAGGGAAACACACTAAACAACACACCGAACATCTCATGGTCAACTCATGGATGGAGTGTTCAGAAACAACTCTGAGATGACGGCATGAAACACACTAAGGTAACAGAGGAAACAAGAGGAGAAGGTTTCAAGTTGTTAGATAGTTGGTCTTCATAAGGATTGATACCATGGAGCTTACGGAAGGGTTTAAAGCTTCTGAGGAATGGAAGCTTACAACAGAAAGAACATAACCACAGACTTCGATAGAGTACCTCTACTAAATGGCTTAAGTAGAGATTTTAGGTTGCAGAGACATGGATCAACAAAACCAAGCTGTTGAACTACTTTTGAAACAGAATGGTCACTTTTTCATCCAACAGAAGGCCAAGACAGAAAGGTGATTTGTGGAGATGACTCATAAAAGTCACATGGAACATGTAGCAAGAGAAACTACAGATTACTAAAATCCTAGTCACTCTTAAAACATGCGAAAGAAAACGAAGGAAACTCTTTATTCATCCAGGTTTATCAGAATCTTTGCCAAAGATCATGATATCACTTTTCACCACTAGATGAATACATAAGCAGATTCCTGGTGACACGAGAAGAAAGAAACTTCATTCTTAGACTTCGATTACTTAGAACAACGAAATGCTTGCCATCATAAAAGGGTCTGGAGAATTGACCGAGAGACATTTAGCAACACTACTTTAAATGTTCTCCTTGATGTTCGACAAAGCAAACATCGAGTGAAAGGTCGGACTTCAGATACAAAGGAAACCATAGACACATCTCCTATAATAAATTATAGAAGAAGCCTCATGAGGAGTGGTTGTTATTGCTGATTCAAGAGGATATGACAATAGGTCTTTCCGTCTAGGTGTGTCAACCATTACATCAATCTTGCCAGAATTACAAAGAGACCTATGTCAAAACCTTGAGGAATACCAACCATCATTGCTGCTTGAGATTCATCTTTGGTTAACTGAAATGATATTTCAGACTCAGCATGTCCGAATAGAAAGTTTGCAACATTTACCGCGAAGGTAAAGTTTCTAGATTCTCAAGATATGGACTACAGTGTCAAGCTCTAAAATATGAGCTAGATTGCTAGGTCCATCTATTTAACAACTTGTCGAAAGACAACTGCACACACATAAGATACTGATAATAAAACACACATGTATCCTTAAATGAGAGAGAAAACTCTTCTCGAATCCACGGCGACATCTTCCAACAATTGACTGTGAATCAGAGAAGGTTACTTCTAACATCCAGAACACAAACTTCGAGATGACTCGAGGATGGTTCTCAAAAGTTTCCAACATTAATGCCCAATGTTCCATATAAATCCAATCTAACATGGAGATGATAAGGATATTGTCGATGGGCTCAACAACAAACTTATGGAGACACTCCAAGAAGATGGACTCACATGTTCTTGAACAAGGCAAAAGTATTGGTCAGACCAAAGGACATGACGATGTATCCCAGTGAAACATCACAAGAAGAAACATTATCAAGATAGTCCTTGGAACTGAGTTTGATTTGACGATGACCCAATCAAATCAAAGTTGGGGGACGATAATATTTTCACAAAGGAAATAATATCTTTCTTCAACACGAACAAAACTAGACATCCCTTTTAAGGAGGAACTGGGTCGTATAGAACTTTTGTCTTACAACTCTCCAAGTTGTTGTTTAAGCTCAGCCAACTAGTTCAGGGGTATCCAGTACAGATCCTTAGAGAAAAGAGCAGTTTAGAGAACATGCTTGCTCAAGAACTTGACAACACGGTCATGTGGCAACAAGGCGATACTTCTAGAAAGACATCTATAATATCACGAACCACCGATATGTCACTTAGTTCGAGAGGGAACTTGGTTGGCAAGGCAAGAAGACATAGTCTCAGAGCTTCGGTACAAGCCTAACTCTTTGACAGAAGAGATGTACCAGAATAACGAACTTGGTAGCACAATCATTCTTCGATTAGTGATAGGGTTAACCAATCATGCTAAGAATGACTCGAATGTCCTTAGAGTTCAAAACAATAATAATTGCTAAGAATCTCATATGGCCACATTATTACACACAAGCAACATTCACGAACAAGAAAGCTCGGAGGAAGGGTGGATAATTATGTGTAAGAGCATCACTTCATTAAGAGGGTTATGGAACTAGGCACAACCTCTTAGTATAAAAGAGTGTGATACATTGAGGTAGAACAGGTAGAAGATAATCATTGCCTCTAGATCTGCGGATTACAACACTTTTACCTGGTCCTAGATATGACGAGGTACTAGAGTTTGTTTCTCCTGACATCCCGAAATGGTTTGTCATGACAGACCACAAGAGTATCTTGCATAAGAAGACACCAATGCACATTTACTACTTGGCTACCAACTGGTAGACAAAGGTCGGAAAACAACAAAGGAAAAAGAACATGCTTAGGATAGAATCCCGAGATGTGGGTGCATAGATTAACAATCTTCCAAAAACCAGTGCATAGAAGGGTAACAAGTTTGATATTTTTCCTTGCAACCGTGTCATATAATATGACACCATGCGAAGGTTTCGCATTGTTTCGATCGTTTTTGAATTTTTTATGACTCTTTTAAACTATCGACAAACTTTGTCGAACGACGAGTATGAAGATTCTTAACTCGGAGTTGAGCCTCTCTAAAATTTCATTGGATCTCTGATGAAATAGCATATTGTGAACCAAAAAATGATTTTTGTAAAAAATCATGCCCATCAGATCATGTACATGTAGTTCATATCTGACCCACTTCCTATCGATTCGGCAGGAATTTGTCTTTTTCACCTGGAGTGGACGGAAAGGTTTGAGATCCCCCCCCCCCCGTTGGGAAATTTTCCATTTAAGGTGGTCTAGTATTTGTGAAAAATAGGGTGGTGGCATTTTGAATTAGCCATTTGGTGGTTGCTTCATAAAATCTCCCTTTTTTACGCTCGAAAAATGGAAAATGGATTTTTAGTGCGACGAAAATGAAAACTTCCTCTTGCAACATTGTTCGCCATTCCATGATGCACATGCATGCATAATATGGGAATATTATCACAAACTATGCCTTGATTCTAGCCATAACATTGGTCATTTGACCCGACAGCCAACAAACCTCGAATGAGATAGGTCATTTTGTGAAGGTTTTTTTGAGACATATTCAGTATGACAAGTTTGATATTTTTCATTCCAATTATGTCACATAATATGACACCACGCGAAGATTTCGCATTGTTTCGATCGTTTTTGATTTTTATGACTCTTTTAAACTATTGACAAACTTTGTCGAATGACGGGTATGAAGATTCTTAGGTCGGAGCTGAGCGTCTCTAAAATTTCATTGGATCTCTGATGAAATAGCAAATTGTGAACCTAAAATTGATTTTTGTAAAAAAACATGCCCATCAGATCATGTACATGTAGTTCATATCTGACCCACTTCCTATCGATTCGGAAGAAATTTGTCTTTTTCACCTGGAGTGGATGGAAAGGTTCGAGATCCCCCATTGGGACATTTTCCATTTAAGGTGGTCTAGTATTTTTGAAAAATGGGGTGGTAGCATTTTGAATTATCCATTTCATGGTTGCTCCATAAAATCCCTCGTTTTTTATGCTCGGAAAATGAAAAATGGCTTTTTGGTGCGACGGAAAGGAAAACTTCCTCTCGCAACATTGTTCGTCATTCCATGATGCACATGCATGCACAATATGGGCACATTATCACAAACTATGCCTTGATTCTAGCCATAACATTGGTCATTTGACCTAAAAGCCAAGAAACCTCGAAAGAGACAGGTCATTTTGTGAAGGGTTTTTTGAGACGTATTCAATATATAAAGTTTGATATTTTTCCTTCCAACTATGTCACATAATATGACACCACGTGAAGGTTTCACATTGTTTCGATTGTCTTTGAATTTTTTATGACTATTTTAAACTATCGACAAACTTTGTCGAACGACGGGTATGAAGATTCTTAGCTCGGAGCTGAGCCTCTCTAAACTTTCATTGGATCTCTGATGAAATAGAATATTGTGAACCTAAAAAATGATTTTTGTAAAAAATTATGCCCATCAGATCATGTACCTGTAGTTCATACCTGACCCACTTCCTGCCGATTCGGCAGGAATTTATCTTTTTCATCTGGAGTGGACGGAAAGGTTTGAGATCCTCCGTTGGGACATTTTCCATTTAAGGTGGTCTGGTATTTTTGAAAAATGAGATGGTAGCATTTTGAATTAGCCATTTGGTGGTTGCTTCATTAAATCCCTCATTTTTTACGCTCGGAAAAAGGAAAATGGCTTTTTGGTGCGACGAAAAAGAAAACTTCCTCCTGCAACATCGTTCGTCATTCCATGATGCACATGCATGCACAATATAGGCACATTATCACAAACTATGCCTTGATTCTAGCCATAACATTGGTCATTTGATTCAAAAGCCAGGAAACCTCGAATGAGGTAGGTCATTTTATGAAGGTATTTTTGCGACATAATCAATATACCAAGTTTGATATTTTTCCTACCAACTATGTTAGATAATATGACACCACACGAAGGTTTCACATTGTTTCGGTCGTTTTTGATTTTTTATGACTCTTTTAAACTATCGACAAAGTTTGTCGAACGATGGGTATGAAGATTCTTAGCTCGGACCTGAGCCTCTCTAAAATTTCATTGGATCTCTGATGATATAGCATACTGTGAACCTAAAAATGATTTTTGTAAAAAATCATGCCCTTCAGATCATGTACCATGTAGTTCATATCTGACCAACTTCCTACCGATTCGGCGGGAATTTGTCTTTTTGATCTGGAGTGGAAGGAAGGGTTTGAGATCCCCCTAATATTTATGAAAAATAGGGTGGTAGCATTTTGAATTAGCCGTTTGGTGGCTGCTTCATAAAATCCCCCGTTTTTTACGCTCGGAAAATGGAAAATGGCTTTTTGGTGCGACGAAAAGGAAAACTTCCTCCTGCAACATTGTTCGCCATTCCATGATGCACATGCATGCACAATATGTGCACATTACCACAAACTATGACTTGATTCTAGCCATAAAATTGGTCATTTGACCCGAAAGCCAGGAAACCTCGAATGAGATAAGTCATTTTGTGAAGGTATTTTTGAGACATAATCAATATACCAAGTTTGATAATTTTTCCTACCAACTATGTCACATAATATGACACCACGCGAAGGTTTCACATTGTTTCGATCATTTTTGAATTTTTAATGCATGTTTTAAACTATGGTCAAAACGGTGAGCATGAAGATTCTTATTCAATATAAATATCTAATATTTGATTTTAGATAGATAGATCTTATTTTTCTGCAAATTTTGATATATTATTTGTATTTTTCTGAATTAGAATGATTTTTTATGATTTTCCTAAGAGTAATGTGATAAAAGGGGAAAAAAGAAAAAAAAAGGATTTTGCCGTGTGTACTGCGGAATACACAAGGCCTTTTGCTGTGTATACTACGGAATACACACTTCAAAGGACCGGCGAGGGCAAACGGCAAAGAGACCACCGTCTGCAGCCGTTAGCTTCTCCCGTAAAATGGACATGTGGGGTCACGGGTCCTATCTCGTTGCCGCGACAATACCGATGTCGTGTGTCGTTGTCGATTTTCCCAAGTGTTTTTTTTGCCGTGTTTCTTTATAGGTCTTTGCCGTGTATATTTCTTTGTCATGTTCTTTTTCAGGAATTTGCCGTGTTCACGTATTTTGCCGTGTACTTTCTAAATTACACACGGTAAAGACAGACTGTGCCGTGTTTCGGTCCGTTTGACACACATAAAAAACGTGTCTACACGGCAGCGATTTTTTTCCCGTAGCGTCCAACTATAATCTTCGATATTACAAGGGAGTAGGTGGTTTTTTTTTTTTTTGAGGGGAAACATCGTGGCCTTTATTGATTAACCAACAAGTCGTGAGCTAGAGCGCTCTGGATACAAAGAAAACCAAACCTTACAAAGACCTAGGCCGCACCCTTCCTTGGCTAAACTGTGAGCAGCAGAATTTGCCGTCCTCCGCACCCACTTGATCACACGAACATCAAATTCACCGAGAGACCGCTTCACTTGTTCGATAAGTTGTCCATGCACTGTTCTCTCTCTGTCTCTCTCCCGGCTGTTTAGTTTCGCAACCACGCTTGGACGGACCCATCTCCTTTGCCACCTCAGCTGCCCGCTTGCACGCTCGGATCTCAGTTTCCTCGGCATCGTGTATAGCTGGGAAAAAATGGCATGCTCCACTAAGGAAGCGCCCATCGTGATCCCTGAGAATCACACCAGCTCCACCTCTCGCACAAGGTTTATCTGTAGCCCTATCAGAATTTGCTTTGATCCGTTCCTCTCACTACGGGAATAACCAAATAGGCCGACGGCCTTTTTATACGCCGACGGCAAAATGTCGAGGCCGTCGGCGTAGCTTGACGGGCTGTCGGTCCAGTTTTGCCGTCGGCGTAGAATAAATAGGCCGATAGCCGTCGTCGGCGTAAACAGGACCGTCGGCGTAGCCCATTGGGCTAACGGCAGAGCAACGGCGTCAAGTCTACTCCGACGACAGCGTAGGTTTCAGACATATGCCGACGGCGTCGGCGTAGCTATTTTTCCTTTTTTTCCACATTAATCTTAGAAAAATCATAACTAAATCATTTAAATTTAGAAAAATACATATAATATATCAAAATTTGCAGAAAAATAAGATATATCTATATAAACTCAAATATTATATAATTTTATTCAAAAAATACATAAAAAATACAAATACTTCAGTATAACATATTTTTCATTTTCCGAGTGCAAAAAAGGGGTGTTTTATGAAGCAACCAGCAACAGAAAGTTTCAAAATAATAATACCACATTTTATAAAAATACTAGACCATATTGAATGGAAAATTTCCTAACCTAGGAATCTTAAACCTTTTCATTCACCTCTCGTAAAAAAGACAAATTCCTACCGAATCGGTAGGAAATGAGTTAGATTTGAACTACAGGTACATGATATGTTGCTTATGATTTTTTACAAAAATCATTTTTAGGTTCACAATATGCTATTTCATCAGAGATCTAATGCAAGTTTAGTGAGGCTCAGCCCCGATATAAGAATCTTCATGGCCCTTGATTTAGAAAGTTCGACGATAGTTTGAAATGGGCATAAAAATTTCAAAAAACGATCGAAATAATGCAAAACCTTCACGTGGTGTCATATTACATGACATAATTGCATGGAAAAATACCATACTTGGTATATTCATTGAGTCTCAAAAAAACGTTCACAAAATGACCTATATCAATCGAGGTTTTCTGGATTTTAGGTCAAATGTCCAATGTTATTGCTAAAATCGCGGTATAGTTTGCGATAATATGTCCATATTGTGCACGCATGTGTATCATGGAATGGTGAACAATGTTGCAGGAGGAAGTTTTCACTTTCATCGCACCGAAAAGCCATTTTTTATTTTCCGAGTGCAAAAACGGGGTGTTTTTGTGAAGCAACAATCAAATGAAAGTTTCAAAATGATAATACCACATTTAAAAAAAACACTAGACCATATTGAATGGACAATTTCCCAACCTGGTTATCTCAAACCTTTCTGTTCACCTCTCGTGAAAAAGACAAATTCCTGCTGAATCGGCAGGAAATGAGTTAGATTTGAACTACAAGTACATGATATATTGCTCATGATTTTTTGCAAAAATTATTTTTAGGTTCACAATATGCTATTTCATCAGAGATCTAATGCAAGTTTAGTGAGACTCAGCCCCGATATAAGAATCTTCATGCCCCTTGATTTAGAAAGTTTGACGATAGTTTGAAATGGGCATAAAAAAATCAAAAATGATCGAAACAATGCAAAACCTTCGCGTGGTGTCATATATATGACATAGTTGCATGGAAAAATACCAGACTTGGTATATTCATTGAGTCTAAAAAAACCTTCACAAAATGACCTATCTCAATCGAGGTTTTCTGGATTTTAAGTCAAATGACCAATGTTATTGCTAGAATCGCGGTATAGTTTGCGATAATGTGTCCATATTATGCATGCATGTGTATCATGGGATGGTGAACAATGTTGCAGGAGGAAGTTTTCCCTTTCATCGCACCGAAAAGCCATTTTTTATTTTCTGAGTGCAAAAAACAGGGTGTTTTTGTGAAGCAACAACCAAATGAAAGTTTTAAAATGATAATACCACATTTTTTAAAAATACTAGACCATATTGAATGGACAATTTCTCAACCTGGGTATCTCAAACCTTTTCGTTCACCTCTCGTGAAAAAGACAAATTCCTGCCGAATCGGTAGGAAATGAGTTAGATTTGAACTATAGGTACATGATATATTGCTCATGAATTTTTGCAAAAAATTATTTTTAGGTTCACAATATGCTATTTCATTAGATATCTAATGCAAGTTTAGTGAGACTCAGCCCCGAGCTAAGAATCATCATGCCCCTCGATTTAGGAAGTTTGACGATAGTTTGAAATTGGCATAAAAAATTCAAATACGATCGAAACAATGCAAAACCTTCGCGTGGTGTCATATTATATGACATAGTTGCATGGAAAAATACCAAACTTGGTATATTCATTGAGTCTCAAAAAAACCTTCACAAAATGACCTATCTCAATCGAGGTTTTCTGGATTTCAGGTCAAATGACCAACGTTATTGCTAGAATCGCGGTATAGTTTGCGATAATGTCTCCATATTGTGCACATGTGTATCATGGGATGGTGAACAATGTTGCCGGAGGAAGTTTTCCTTTTCGTCGCACCGAAAAGCCATTTTTCATTTTCCGAGTGCAAAAAACGGGGTGTTTTTGTGAAGCAACCACCAAATGAAAGTTTCAAAATGATAATACAACATTTTTTATAAATACTAGACCATATTGAATGGACAATTTACCAACCTCGGAATCTCAAATCTTTCCGTTCACCTCTCGTAAAAAAGACAAATTCCTGCTAAATCAATAGGAAATGAGTTAGATTTGAACTACAGGTACATGATATGTTGCTCATGATTTTTTGCAAAAATCATTTTTAGGTTCACAATATGCTATTTCATCAGAGATCTAATACAAGTTTAGTGAGACTCAGCCCCGAGCTAAGAATCATCATGCCCCTTGATTTAGGAAGTTTGACGATAGTTTGAAATGGGCATAAAAAATTCATTTGGATATATGTACACTATCTGGTGCTCATGATTTTTTACAAAAACCATTTTTAGACTCACAATATTATATTTCATTAGAGATCCACTTCAATTTTTCTTTTTCGTCGCACCAATAAGCCATTTTCCTTTTTTCCGAGTGCAAAAAAGGGCGTTTCATGAATCCTAATATAGTTTTGGTTGTTCTAGTGTTAAAAAGATACGATATATAATTAAATATATGATAGGGATGTCATATTTGGATTCCTCTTATTTTTTTGATCGATTTGGATATATTATTTGTCGAATTACGATTTACGGCTTTGTAGTTGTGAATTATTCAATATTAAATGGAAAAAGGCAAAATAAATAAAATTTGTTTTATTTTAATTTGAATTCAAAATTATTATTACTTATTCATTGTTGTTTTTTAAATAAAGGTTTGAAAATTTAAAAATAAAGGCGTGTGATACCATCCTCCAAAGGTTAATAGGATTGATATGGTAATATTATCAGCAAGGTCTAGTTTCCTTAATGGAAGCTTATCTGGAAGAAACAAAGAAGTTAAGCGTGTTGGGGCTGGATTAGTGCTAGGATGGGTGACCGATGGGGAAGTTTGACCATTAGTATAATTTAACTGGAAATTAATTATACTTAGTGTTAAAAATATACTTGTGAGATTAATGAGTCAAATAATTAAAAAAATGCTTGTCAGATTAATAATTCAAAAAAAATTGGAAAAAAATTTAAAAAAATTTGAAAAAAGATAGGCCAACGGCATTGCCGTCGGCGTAGCTCCAGCCAAATCCTCTAGGCCGACGGCAATGCTACCGCCAGGGCAAACGGCCGTCAACCCTGTCATGTGGGTCCCACATCCTTTACGTCGTACGTTAGCGGTCATATGCCGACGGCATTCAGGGGTTACACCGACGGTGGCTGGCCGTTGGCGCCAGGCCTGTTTCCTATAGTGTCTGGCGATGGCGTCCATCGTTCCTTGGGCTGCTCTTGCACGTTGTGCCACTCCTCCAGCAGATGGAACACACACTTTGCAACACATATTGGATCTTCAATGCACTTCTCCCGAGCCTCATTTCGCGCAAGCCAAGTCTGGTAGATCGTCATCAGTGTGATATCCATCTATGACTCCTTCACAACCCCCAACCATCCCAACATCCACGCACACATATCACGGTTGGATCGAACCACTAGTGAAAAAAGGGCCTACAGTCACGGGCCGCAACTGACTTTAGTCCCGGTTTTGGGCTCGGGACTGCGAAAACGGGACTAGAGCCTCCCCCCCCTCTAGTTCCGGCTCGCTACAGACTGCGACTAATAACAGCCACATGGCTGTTTCATCGCCGCGGGGGGCAGAAACTCTGTAGTCCCGGGCCGTAACATCACCCGGGACTAAAAGGTTTCCTGCCGCGGCAGAGATTGTGTATTTCCTTTTTTTTGCCATTTCGTTCCTTTTTCGTTTTGTGTATCACTATAATTCAAACATATATTTCAGTATACATATTATACGCTACTACATACACACTACACGTCGATGCATTTATATAATTAATCGATCCCTTGCAAGCATACATATAATCAATCATATCAAAAGGAAGAAATGTTTTGAAATTACATGGTCATTGATGAATATATATATCATATCAGCTACATGGAGATGACAAGGCAAATCGAGTTCCACGTCATCCGCATAATGCTCTCCATGTACATCAAGGACTTCATCATAAATCACGCCAGCTCCTCTTGAATTGCTCTTATGCGCTGGTCTAGCTCTAGTTTCTCCCGCAAATCATAAATATAATATGAGTCAACTTTCCGTTCACTGGTTAACTCGCGGATGTACTCGCAGACGTAGTATCCACATAAATGAGTTCCCGGTGGTTGTTGTAAACTCTTCACCATTTTATAAGTTAACTCCTCTTTGAATGGACCTGGTATTTTCTGTCTGAATCGTGTCCAACACCTGCTCGGCAAAGAAAATGAACAAAGGAGTTATTAGTTACTTGATATTAGGAAATGAATGAAAGAGGACAATATAATGCGATAATGATTGAAATTACTTATGGAGCATTGCTTTCATGTCGCTCCACTGCTCTTGGTCCCAACTTAATGAGTCGTGGACTTCAACTAGGGAGTTGTCAACTTGAATGTTTAGCAAGATCGAGTGGAATCTATGGACGTTTACATAAGCATACATGCATAGCTCATCCAGTAAGCAAAAATAAAATGTGTACAAGATATAAACACTCACTTGAAGTTGTAAGTAAATAGTATTTCCTTAACAAAATTATTCTCGGTTAAGAACCTGCACAGGTCTTCCTCCACATCCTTGGGGTGATTCTTTAACGTATATTCATTAACGATATATGGGTCAATGAACCCAACATCGCATCTTCTAGCTCTTTTGCATTCAAGCATCTTCATTCTATAGAATATAATATCATCATACAAAAGGATATATAGTTAAGATAATATATTAAATGCAATGAACGAGCTGAGCTACAAACTTAATTATAGAAATAAATCACTTACAGACAGTAGCAACCAATGATATATTTGTCGAGGGCGTGCTGGTTGTATAACTGAAACAGTTCGGCCATTTGAACATGTATCGAGTATGGTTTGAAGTGATGCTCCTTTCTAACGTCCACCGCAAACCAACCTTTCTGATGCTTTTTTTCTGCTTGCGACATGTACCATTCGTGCAGATTTCGCATATGTGTGGATAGACGCGCGAGCTCCTCATTACTGACTAGAGGCTCCCCTTGGACATACTGTCGTACTATCTGACCCACTGGCGTATCTTCATAGCCTAAATATTGACCAAGAGACATATTTGCTTCGTTAGCAAGTGCTTTGGCCTGCGATACAGTGATTCCCATAAGTGCAGCACTATTACGGGCTCTAGGGTCCATTATTTGCATGTCCATATCCATTTTAGCTCTGAAGGCCTTGTTGAGGTGCGAAATGACTTTAATGAGGCGACCAATTGATTCTTCTGTGCTCCGAGCTGGGCAACTTGCTTCCCGCTTTTTGCACTTGTGATTTTTTTTCTTCTGTGCTTGTTTAATAATCTCCCGGTCATAGTCTGATTCCAGATTCATCGATATCTGGGATGGTTGCTCAAGAAAGAACTTAGCCCACTTTTTGGTTTTTTCATTATATACCGGCTTTGGCTCGGGCTTTTTGGGTGCAAAATGCGCCTTCACTTGGGCAGCCACATCCGCATTAATTTCCTCATCGGTCTTGTCATAAGGTCTCTTTGGAAGAGCCGGCGGGATGTCGACTATATTCTTTGTTTGACCTTTCTTTGATGTGGGGCGCGGGGGACCATCGAACTTCCGTTTCTTCAACGAGGTAGTAGTATTGCACGGAGGCGGAGGCGGAGATCGAGTTGATGTACTCCTACTGCGGCGATCGTCAGCGGGGCGGGGTGGACTTGGAGGTTGGCAATAATCGGGTTGGGGTGGACTTGGAGGTTGACGATATTCGATGCGGGGTGGACTTGGATTCCTCGGAGTCGGTGGCCTTGGCGCCAAGCCTGGATACTTGATGTACTTCTTATTCCATAGAATGATGTTGCACTTTACATCTCCTAGTTTCGTAAGGCCTTCAGGCATAGAGATTTCAATCTCTAGGTCCGCAAAATCCTCCACTATGTCATCCACCGTGACACGAGCATAGCCTGGTGGAATCGGAAGTGAATGGTGGAGTGCTCCAGGTAGACAAGGTAAAGCAGTGTCGATCTCCACCTTGAAGGACAGGTTGTTCATTGGCTGATGTAGCTCACATTGTGCCATCTCTCTGACATCATCCACGGGGTAGTGAGAAGCCGGTGCATCATCCAGCAGTGCTTGATCATCAGCCCAGACCTCCGTGGAAGCCACGCTGCTTCTCCGTTGGCTAAGATCCAATGCAGGATCATCAGACTGCGGGTGAGTTGACGACGGCGGCCTTTGGCTAATTTCATGCATGAGGTTCTTCGGATCAGCTAGGTCCTGCTCTACCTAGAGATCCGGTCTGCCTCCCGGTCCTTCTTTCTCTGGTGGCTTCTATAACTAGCATCGTACTGAGGAAACCCTTTCTTCCACGAGACACCGACGCCTTTGCCTCGTGTTTGTCCTCCCTTTTCAGGATTCCCTAGGGCGCGTGTCATCTCGTCATTCTCTCTCTCGGGACGGAACAATCCCAATTGAGCATCATTCATTGCTTGAATAAGGTCTTGGGAGGGTTTTAGAATTTTATCATGAAATAATGTCTTCCCTGTTTCTAGGTCCAAGGATCCCCCGTGCCCGTACCACCAGTGCTTTGACCTCTCGGGCCATCCATTTGTACCAGGAGTGACGCCTCTAGCCCTCATGTTCTTCTCCATAGTTTCCCACTTAGGGACGGCACTCTTGTAGCCACATGTCCCCATTTTATGATGGTATTTCTTGTTGGCAGCATTTAACGCGTTCTTTGCCGACTTTGCCTTTGCTTTATCAGATTGCTTGTACTGTAAAAAATCGGGCCACTGTTCTCTCAACTTCTCGTTTACTCCTGTGAAGTCTGGAGTTTTCTTTTTCGAGACATATTTCGCATATAAAATTTTCTTGTGGTTCCGGTACAGTTCAGCCATCTTGCTCAGAGCCCACTCCTTCACTTTCGCTCTATTTTCAAGCCCACTCGGCCTTGGGGTAATACCATCTACCTCAAATTCTTCATACTCTGGAGGTAGTATGAAATGCGTTATGATCTTCTGCCAAAGGTCATCTTTGGCATCATCGGTGACATAGCTAGATTCTTCCGGATTTCTTTGACTGATTCCATTATTGGATGGTGATCAGCAGGTTGTCCCTAACAAGCACCCCGCATTGATTTATAAACATCCTCCGGTGCTTCTCTGGAGCAATCGGTTCACCATCATCATCTATTTCTTTGATGGTGAACCTCTGATTACCATCCAACTTTTTGTTTGGCCCTCGTTTCGTTCGAGCTGTCGATTGCTTCGATCTGGTGGGCTAAAATAAGAAGAGAGAGTGATTAATATATATAGATCAGTTAATGAATAGAGGTAACACGAGACTTTATATATATGTGTACCTCGCTGGATCCTGTCGAGGGGCCATCATTATTGTTGTTATTTGTTTGGCCTTTGTCCATCTGGTCTTCCCCTTGGTACATTAGGTTTTCCTCTAGTCCATCACCGGATTGATTCAGATATGAGGATATCTCTTCCTCGAGCAAAATATCTTCGCCGGTAGTAATATTAAGAGGAATTTCACCTCTTATCATGCCCTGAAGAAAACCTTCACCGATGCGACCAGGATCTTCGGATGGATCCATGGCTTAATTATCTATAACAAAAAGAGAGTTAAACGGGTTAGAAAAAACAATAATCCTAATAAATAAAACAATATAATCCTAATTATAATAATCCTAATATTATTTGTGCTAAAACAATAATCATAATAACTAAAACAAAAAATAACCCTAATAAAACAATAATCCTAATATTATTTGTGGTAAAACAAAAAAATAACTAAAACAATATAATCCTAATAAATAAAACAAAAAAATAACTAAAACAATAATCCTAATCCTAATTCTAATATATTAATTAAAACAATAATCCTAATACTAATCCTAATAACTGAAACAATAATTCTAATCCTAATAACTAAAACAATATAATCCTAATACTAATCCTAATAACTAAAACAATAATTATAATCCTAATAACAAAAAAAATAACTAAAACAATATTATCGTAATAAATAAAACAAAAAGTAACTAAAACAATAATCCTAACCCTAATTCTAATATTTTAATGAAAACAATAATAACTAAAACAATAATCCTAATAATTAACTAAAACAATAATAATCCTAATCCTAACTCAAATAAAAAAACCCACCCCCGGCCTCGATCGAGTGCTCATCGACGCCGGCGCGCGATAGCACGTGACGGCGGCACGACGAGGCGGCGCGGAGCGACGTCGCGCGGCATGGAGAGGCGGCGAAATGGCCTTGAGCGCGGCGCGCGCATGACGATACGATATCTGAGCGGAGCGTGGCCGCAGCGCAGCATGGCGGTGGAATCGGTGGCGACGGCACCTCCCTGCGTTTAAATCTGCGTCTGCTTCGTCTTCGTATCTGCCGAGAAATGCAAGTGCTGGGCAGGGGCGGTGGCGCGTGGAATATAAAGGGACAAACCTTTAGTCCCGGGCTAAGCCACGAGACAGGACTAAACGGTCTTTAGTCCCGGGTCATGGCTTAACCCGCGACTAAAGACCCCCCCTTTAGTCGCGGGTTAATCCACGGCCCGGGACTAAAGGGTTTTTTCTGCCGCTTCGTTTGCGCGCGCGCAGGCACCCTATAGTCCCGGGTCCAGCCATGACCCGCGACTAATTATTTTTTTGTAAATTTTCTTTTTTTAATTCAAATCAAATATAAAACTTTGGAAAATCATATCTTTTATTGTAATAATCCAAATAAAACATATTATATGTCTATTATTATCAGAAAAATATAAAGAATCATAATATAATATCCATTTATCTGTTTGCATCATTTATCAATTATTTAAATTTTCTTTTTTAATTCAAATCAAATAAAACTTTGGAAAATCATATCTTTTATTGTAATAATCCAAATAAAACAAATAATATGTCTATTATTATCAGAAAATTTAAATAATCTTAATATAATATCCATTTATATGTTTGCATCATTTATAAATTATTTTATTTGTTAATTTCTTTTTTTAATTCAAATCAAATATAAAACTTTGGAAAATCATATCTTTTATTGTAAAAATCCAAATAAAACAAATAATTTGTCTATTATTATCAGAAAAATATAAAGAATCTTAATATAATATCCATTTATCTGTTTGCATAATTTATAAATTATTTCATTTGTAAATTTCTTTTTTAATTCAAATCAAATATAAAACTTTGGAAAATCATATCTTTTATTGTAAAAATCCAAATAAAACAAATAATATGTCTGTTATTATTAGAAAAATATAAAGAATCTTAATATAATATCCATTTATCTATTTGCATCATTTATAAATTATTTCATTTGTAAATTTCTTTTTTTTAATTCAAATCAAATATAAAACTTTGGAAAATCATATATGTTATTATAAAAATCCAAATAAAACAAATAATATGTCTATTATTATCAGAAAAATATAAATAATCTTAATATAATATCCAGTTAGTCCCGGTTGTAGTCACAAACCGGGACTAAAGATATTTCCTGCCATTTCCCACCGCTTCCCGCCAAGTTTTCCCGCCCTTTCCTTTCTACGAGAGCTTTTAGTCCAGGTTGTAGTCACTAACCGGGACTAAAGATATTTCCCGCCATTTCCCAAAGATTCACGCCAAGTTTTCCCGCCCTTTACCTCTATATCTAGGGCGATCTTGCCATGGCTATCCACACCTTTCTCTCTTAGAACAATGCACAACGCCTACTGGGCCATTCTGACCCTCGAGGAGACCGAGGCGCTGTGCGCCTCCAACTACCCTTGTCTGCCGGGCTACCGGCCGCCCTCCGGCTGGATGCTGAGGCGCTGGAGGGTTTCCTGTCCCTCCTGTCCCTCAAGGATTCACACGCCAGGCAGACATCATGAACCACTTCTACCACGAGCTCACGCTGGAGCAGCGGATGGATCCCCAGTGGGATCCCGACAACTACGACACCTGGAATGACTTCTTCGTTAATAGGCGGGAAAGGGAGCTCGCCAGGTACGAGGGTGATGGCCCGCCCCCGGTGAACCACAACGAAGCCGGTCGCCGTCTGTGGTGGGTGAACCGTACTATCATCAGAGTGATGCGCTACATCGTCGTGGGAGACCATCCTCGCATGCGGTGCCCACGAGTCCACCCGCCACAGAGCCACAAAAAGGCCCCACACCGGCCCGGCGGTAGCGGCATCGTCTTCCAGGAGACCCCTCCCCCGCCCTCCATGGATCTGAGGCCGGGATGGCCCCTGGTATATGTCATGGTTGGGCTGAGGATCCCCGGAGTGGCAGGTGACGATGATGATGACGATGATGAAGAAGACCCTAAAGTTGTGTACTATAGGACTAGGCATGATTATGACTAAAGGGGGCGGCTTTAGTACTGAGTGTTAGCTAGTCCCGGTTTGTCCCGGTTTTTAATATTAATTAATGTCTTGATTGTTACCTAAATATGAAGATGTTGTATTTAGAGGAAAAGGCCTATAAATAGAGCAGGCTGGATCGAGTAGCCTATAAATAGAGGGAAATGCCTATAAAGAGAGGGTTCATCTTTAGTCCCAGTTGGAGAAACCAACCGCGACTGAAGGGATTGCGGCAGACTGGGCCAGGCAACACTAATAATAGGGGTGAGTGTCGACATTATGTCGTGCGGCTTGTACCTTGTCCCGGATGGTGTCACCAACCGGGACAAAACATGACTCAGCACTAATAATAGGGGTGAGTGTCGACATTATGTCGTGAGTGTCGACATTATGCCGCGCTGCTTGTACTATAAATAGGCATCCTTGTGAGTTCAGTCCTCCAGCCAGTTTGAGGCATCTCCAAGATGGTTTTCGAGAGCAGGGACACCACTACGGCCAGTTTCAAGGAGATGCCGCCGGAGCCCAGTCCTCTGGCATCTCCAAGAAACTGGTCATAGATGCACTCCCTAATATGTGAAATTAGTTAGCTCCCAGGCGTATTGATCTAGTTAGAGAAGTTACAAGATGCAATATGGTTTTCGAGAGCAGGGACACCACTACGGCCAGTTTCAGGGAGATGCCGTCGGATCCCAGTCCTACAGCATCTCCAAGAAACTGGTCATATAGGCACTCCCTAATATGTGACCTCATGTGTTTGGAGATCAGATCTTAATGGTAAGTATGAATCGGGACTAAAGGCCCTCCTTTAGTCCTGGTCCAGCCACAAAACGGGACTAACACACTCAAGATTGTTTGCAGATAGCACTATAAAAATGGACACATGGAGCATCTTCACTCATAAAATGTTACAATTATTACATATCATTTCTTCGCGTGTGTTCCTTTCTGATCCCGTCGTATCCACGGAGTATCTTCATTCATTAACATGATGCTTGGGTCATCCTTCACCGCGAAGGGCGGAATTTCATGAAACTTATCACAATCTTCTAACATGTCTGTTTTGTCCTCCACTCCCACGATGTTCCTTTTTCCTGAAAGAACTATGTGGCGCTTTGGCTCATCGTCTGATGTATTCTTTTTCTTATTTTTTCTTTTTCTAGGTTTGGTAGACATGTCCTTCACATAGAAAACCCGAGCCACATCATTGGCTAGGACGAATGGTTCGTCTAAGTACCCAAGATTGTTGAGATCCAACGATGTCATTCCGTATTTCTTGTCTACCTCAACCCCTCCTCCTGTCAGCTTGACCCATTTGCACCGAAACAAGGGGACCTTAAAAGTAGGTACATAGTCAAGTTCCCATATCTCCTCTATGTAACCATAATATGTGGTCTTTGACCCATTGTTGTCTGTTGCATCAAAGCAGACACCACTGTTTTGGTTGGTTCTCTTTTTATCTTGGTCTATCGTGTAAAATGTATACCCATTTATCTCGTACCCTTGGAAAGTCGATATAGTCGAAGATGGAGACCTAGACAACAAGTATAGCTGATCTCTAAGAGTGTTGTTTTTCATAAGATGTTGCAACCAACCGCTGAAACTCTTCATGTGTTCATCTCTAATCCAAGAGTCATGCTTTCCAGGGTTGTTGGAGCGTAAGATTTTCTTGTGTTCCTCGATATATGGGGCTGCCAAGATAGAATTATGTAGAACGGTGTAATGTGCTTTGGTGTAAGAATTTCCGTCCATACATATTATTGATTTCCTTCCTAGAGTACCCTTTCCACTCAGTCTCCCCTCATACCGCGATTGAGGAAGACCAATCGGCATTGAGGAAGACCAATCGGCCTAAGGTCAGGAACGAAGTCAACACAAAATTCAATGACCTCCTCTGTTCCATAGCCCTTGGAGATTCTTCCTTCTGGCCTAGCATGGTTACGAACATATTTCTTTAAGATTCCCATGAACCTCTCAAAGGGAAACATATTGTGTAGAAATACAGGACCAAGAATGGAAATCTCTTCGACTAGGTGAACCAGCAGGTGCGTGATAATATTGAAGAAGGATGGTGGGAACACCAACTCAAAACTGACAAGACATTGGACCACATGATTCTGTAACCGTGGTAGATCTTTAGGATTGATTATCTTCTGAGAGATTGCATTGAGAAATGCACATAGCTTCACAATGGGTACTCGAACATTATCTGGTAGAAGCCCCTCAATGAAATCGGAAGCATTTGCGTCATAATCACGTGGCAGTCATGAGACTTTAGGTTTTGGAACTTTTTCTGCCATATTTATTATTCCCTTTATATTCGATGAGAAGCCAGACGGGACCTTAATACTGCTTAGGCATTCAAAAAATATTTCCTTCTCTTGTTTGGTAAGAACGTAGCTGGCATGACCTTGAAACCATTCTGGATGCAGGCCATCTGGGTCTTTGATACGTTGATGGTCCTTTCGTGCTTCCGGTGTATCTTTTGTATTCTCATACACGCCCAAGAAGCCTAGCAGGTTCACGCAAAGATTCTTCGTCACATGCATCACATCGATTGCAGAGCGGACCTCTAAGAATTTCCAATATGGTAGCTCCCAAAATATAGATTTCTTCTTCCACATGGGTGTGTGTCCTTTAGCGTCCTTCGGAACATATTTTCCTCCAGGACCCTTTCCAAAGGTTACCATTTGATCCAAATCTTTGGCCATATCAAATATATCAGCACCAGTACGCTCCTTAGGCTTCGTCTGGTGACATGCCAGACCGTTGAAATGCTTGCCTTTCTTTCTTAAGGGATGCTTGAAAAAAAGAAATTGACGATTCTCATTGTATACATTCTTATTACAATGTTCCAAATATATACTTTCAGTCTCTTCTAAACAGTGTGTGCATGCATTGTATCCCTTGTTTGACTGTCCTGAAAGGTTACTAAGAGCAGGCCAATCATTGATTGTTACGAAAAGCAATGCTCGGAGGTTAAAATCATTCCTACTTGTGCTCATCCCACACGCGTATCCCGGGTTCGTGCCACAACTGTAAAAGTTCTTCCACTAATGGCCTTAGGTACACATCAATGTTGTTGTTGGGTTGCTTCGGACCTTGGATCAACAGTGGCATCATAATCAACGTCCGCTTCATGCACAACCAAGGAGGAAGGTTATAGATGCATAGAGTCACGGGCCAAGTGCTGTGACTGGAACTCTGCTCCCCAAAGGGATTCATGCCATCTGTACTTAGACCAAACCTTAAACTCCTTGCGTCGTCTTCAAAGTCCGGGTACTTTCTATCGATTTTTCTCCATTGCAACCCATCAGCGGGGTGTCTCAACATCCCGTCCGACTTACGTTCCTCTTTATGCCATCGCAACAACTTGGCGTGCTCTTTGTTTCTGAATAAGCGTTTCAACTATGGTATTATAGGAGCATACCACATCACCTTGGCAGGAACCCTCTTCCGGGGGCTCGCCCTCAACGTCACCAGGGCCATCTCGTCTAATCTTATACCGAAGTGAAGTGCATACCGGGCAAACATCCAAATTCTCATACTCCTCACCGCGGTAGAGGATGCAGTCATTAGGGCATGCATGTATCTTCTGAACCTATAAACCTAGAGGGCAGACAACCTTCTTTGCTTCGTATGTACTGGTGGGCAATACGTTATCTTTTGGAAGCATATTCTTCATCATTTTCAGCAACTTTTCAAATGAGGAGTCAGGTATAGCACACTCATCCTTCCATCGCAGCAATTCCAGATGTCTTTTGACTTTTCAGACCATTTTACAATTTGGGTACAACAACTTTTTGTGATCCTCTAACATGTGATTGAACTTCTCCCTATCCTTTTCGGTTTCACAATCTCTTCGTGCATCGGCAATGGTCGACCAAGATCATCATGGGTTCATCATGTGTCTCTTCTTCATCCTCCCTTCAAGATCCCCATGGAAGTATCTCCGTACTCAGGGAAACCATGATAGTTGTCATCCTCCTCCTCTTCTTCATTGTCTTCCATTATAACCCCTCTCTTTTCGTGCTTGGTCCAACAATTATAACTGGGCATGAAGCCGGACTTCAACAGGTGGCTGTGAAGCGTTTTTGAGTCAGAGTAATCCTTCTAATTCCTACATCCATTAAATGGACAGAATACAAAACCATTGCACTTGTTTGCATCAGCAACACAGATGAATTCATGCATGCCATTAATGAACTACTTGAGGCGTCGGTCGATCTGGTACATCCATTCCTAGACCATCTGCCTTATAGTAAAAGTATATCAAAAACCATTACACAACATGATAAAATTATTACAAGTTATATTGAGAGCTTCTAGAGCATTAATTTTGAATTTTGAAAA
Organism: Avena longiglumis; assembly: GCA_030063025.1. NCBI lineage: Eukaryota > Viridiplantae > Streptophyta > Magnoliopsida > Poales > Poaceae > Avena > Avena longiglumis. Next base: position 49,158,933 of record CP125979.1, read on the forward strand.
ATTTACATGCACCAATTTTTGAATTGGAGAAAACAATCAACATGATAAATGTGGAGTTTTTTATTATTGTTCTATCAGTGAAAACATCATTCCATTCTAAGCTCTAAAACTCTAAAATTACACATTTCAATTTTCAGTAACTATGTGCCTAATCAAAATTTGTTACACATATATATCAAAATCCTTCTAGCTACTTCTAGAGCATGCATGCATTGATCCATATCTCTATACTTCTAGAGCATTATAGAGCTAAAGTAGCAATAAGAGATGTCGGGGGATAACCCCCGGTAGTGTCACGAGAGGGGAAACATAGCGCAGGTGGGTTGGTTCCGAGTAAAAAATGAACCAGACCGGGTAAGAACGGCCGGGTAAGATAAGCATGAAAGCCGAGATACAAACTATCTCATCCCGTATAGGACAAAGTCGTAACCCTTGCAGGTACCAACGAGCCGAGTCAAGAAGGACGCGTGGCACCTTCCCGAGTAAGGTTCGGGAAGGACCATGGTAAAGCATGGTTAAAAGAGAAGGGCGATGCCGGGATGAGACAAAAGGAGTCGGGTGACACCCAAAGCAAGCGCTGACGTACAAAGTAACTGCATGACGCCAAAAAGAACAAGAAGCAGTGTACCGGAAGACCACTAGCTGTCAATCTTTATGAACCGGGCCTATGGGCTTAGGGCAAGCCCATAACCCGGCCCATATTGTAGGGACCAAAATCCAAACAGTAAACCCTAGAACCCAAAGGGGTATTAGCTAGCTAGCACTGACTATATAAGGGAGGGCATAGCAGAAGTAGAAGGAGGTTGGACCAAGTAGAGAACAGGTGCTGCGTACTCAAGCCAATACAGCTCAAGGAGCACTTGTAATCTTTGGGGTATCAATCAAATTGTCAAGTGTGGAGAGTTCTTCTTGTTCTTCGTGCATGGCTCGACAGTGCACTCCCTCCCCGGTGACCACAAGCACCCATTCGACCCCTAACTTAAGCCTACCCATGGCATCTGCCGTGCCACCACCACGACAATTGGCACCCACCATGGGGCAAGAGCAGGTGCTTGATGGAGTCTTCATCCGGACGGGCAACATCATCGCCAAGACCGGCGAGCGCGTCTACTCCGGCCTCATCTAGAGGTTTGGAGCGCTCAACTTCGTCAGCGACAACGCGGGCTGCTTCAGGACCAAGCCGTTCCCTAGGGGCGGTCGCTTCATCAAATTCGGCGAGCACCAGGTCTACGTCGCGGTGCGCGTGGAGCGCGCATATCCTGAGCACGTCGTCCTGGCGCCAGATCCCCCAATGGCACCAGTCGCTGGGAAACCTCTCCAACTCGTCTCCATGGAGGTAATGATGACTGCCCCAAACCCCGTAGCTCCCCCAGTAGTTCCAGTAGTAAATGAAAAAACGGAAGGAGGAAATCATGGGGAAACGCCAAGGGCTGCAAGAACAGCAAAGGCGCCGCTGGAGAAACCAGAGAACATAGCTAGGAGCAAAAGAGCTAAGGAGCTGCAGGAAGCGATAGACAAGTTGGCAGAGCCATGGCACAAGCAACTGACCCTTCGCGTGTGCAAGCCGAGTTGGAAGAAGCCAGGATAAAATTCCTGGAGAAAGCAAAGGAGCTGGCACAATCACAGCAGGATGTGGATATCACTATCCGAGAGCTTAACTCGGCAAATCGAGTCAAGGGCGCAAAGACCCGGCTTGATGCAACAAGATTGAGAGGAAGGAACCTCAATGAAGAACTGGCAGATGCGACGTCAAAGATAACACCAGAGAACAGCAATGAGACGGCCATGCGTCCAACGTATAACACAGCAGCAGCTAATCTGCGAGCAGCAGAAGCAACAATGGCAGAATTACCCCACTTGGAGGGGGAAGCAAAGAAAAGGCAGCAAGAACGAGTCAATGAGTTAGTAAAAGCATCCAGCATGCTGAATGAGGCATATTACAGAGCAAAACCGGGTATACCATGGAGATCACAGCTGGTTCACTCGGCAACTCATGTTCCGGCAAGATCGGCTAGGCACACGGCATCCTCACCCGGAGCGGCACCCAGGCCGAGAAAAGAAAAAAGTGTGGATTCTGGAAGAAACAAGCAGATGGTCGCCTATGATCCGGTAGTAGTTCAAGGAAACTTGGCGCATGCACAAGGGGCAAACAGAAATAATCCCCAAGAAAATGAAAACCACGAAAAAATTGGACAGAGAAATGACAACGGAGGGCAAAATTTTGCGTCTCATACTCGGCGCGCAACTCACTCGGCAGGAGGAGGAAATCCAGCTCCGAATAACGCACCAGCTCAGCCGGAAAGAAGACAGCAGAGCGCGGGAAAAGCAGTTCAACAGCCAGCTGACCCAAACGCGAATAAGTATAATGATGGTTACTCGGCTATGGTAAATGACTGGTATGAGCTGACGGATCATGCATATCAAGCAATGGGAGCGAGATACGGAGGTAGGAACCTTCAGCTGGATGATGCCAGGCTGAAGCTTGACCGCATAAAAATGGCAGAGATAATTGAATCACAAGGTCCACAGGGTCCACCATGTTTTGGCCCAAGGATCATGAAGGAGCCACCGGTGCCAAATTTCCAGCTGGCCAGAGGGACAAAAACATATGATGGAAGCACAAAGCCAGAGGATTGGCTCATAGATTATGGAACCGCTGTGAAGATCGCGCAGGGAAACTTGAGATGGGCAGTACGTTACGTACCGCAGATGCTGGAAGGACCAGCTCGGGTATGGTTGAACAATTTGCGACCTGGGATCATCAACAGTTGGATTGATTTTCACGACGCCTTCGTGAGCAATTTCACGAGCACTACAAGAGGCCGAATCGCCCACAGCAACTAGCAATGTGCAAGCAAAGACCGAATGAGACAGACAGGGAGTTCCTCACAAGGTGGTGTATGATGTGTAACTCTTGTGAAGGGGTAATCAAGTCACAAGCAATCGCATGGTTTGCACAAGGATGTATACATGGGAGTGTGCTATGGAAAAGGTTGCAAAGATATATGACGGCAAGCCTAGCAGAGACGATAAGAATCGCCGACTCGTACGCGTTAGGAGATCCGGCTCAGCCGCTGCTCATGTCGGCAGACGGGATGACTGAGACTCGGATCTATGACGCTGCCGGGTCGCAAAGGCGCCAGGAGAGATCCGAATACAGAAGCAAAAGAAGAGACGAGAGGCTGGATTACAGGTATGGTTCGGCTTAGGTTGCAGCAGTGAGTCAGGATCACCCAAATGCTGGAAGCAGTCAGCGTCAAAGGATGAATGGTCAACAACAATGGGTGCCAAAGAATGATGGCAAAAGGCCATACGATCAGAGGAAACAGTATCAAGACCGACAAAAATACACCTATGAGATGATGCTGGATCAGCCGTGTAAGTTTCACACGCCAAGTCCGAGTAAGCCAGAAAATCACTCAACAAGGCAATGCACTTGGTTTCAGAAAGGGGACAGAGTGGATTCGCCGAATAAGCAGCTTCCACCACCTCCCCCTCCTCCACTTACAGGAGAAAATGCTCAAGTAGTAGGAGCAGATAACAGATATGAAAACAGGCAGTCGAGGTATCAGAATCAAGAAAGAAGAGAAGTTGTGCACCAAGTGCACAATCCAAGAGGTGATGATGCCCATGTCATCCACAGAACCAGAAATGAGTACAGAGAACATCACCAGAGCTATGTTGTCTTTGTCATAGAGCCAAATGACAAGAAGAGCCAGCAGCGACGAATGATGGAAGTGAATGCCACGATGCCGGCAATTCCCAAGTACATGCATTGGTCTGAGCAAGAGATAACTTGGAGTATAAAGGATCACCCCAAAATCATGCTAACCCCAGGAGGATACGCTCTGGTTCTGGATCCAACATTCATGGGCCCAGATATCAACGTGAAATTTTCAAAGGTGTTAATCGATGATGGCAGTAGCATCAACATCAGGTACAAGGATACTATGCTCAAGTTAGGCATTACCATGAACATGCTGGAGCCGACTAAGACCACTTTCCACGGGATTGTGCCGGGACTGTCCTGTGAGCCAATTGGCAAGATCTGGGTCGACGTCTTATTCAGCAACAGAGAAAATTGTCGCACTGAAGCCATAGAGTTCGAGGTAGTAGATTTTGTCAGCTCATATCATGCCTTACTCGGCAGGACGGCTATGGCAAAGTTCATGGCTACTCCTCACATCGCTTACTTGAAGATGAAGCTGCCAGGCCCATGTGGGGTGATCACAGTTGAAGGAGATTACAAAAGATCTATTGCTTGTGCCTCAGCCGGATCTTCACTGACCGAGTCACTCGTCATAGCACAAGAGAAAAGTCAGATGTTGGAGGTGGCAGCATTGGCCAAGGCGGCACAAATGTCCATGTCGGCACTCACCAACCCGCATGGCAATGTGTCATTTCAAGCTACCAAGGAAACCAAGAAGGTGCAGGTGCATGAAACTTTCCTAGAGCGCACAGTAACCATTGGGGCTGGCCTTACAGATAAATAGGAAAGCGAGCTCACCAGCTTCCTCCGTGAGAATCGGGACATCTTTGCATGGTCCACTCAAGATCTGCAAGGAGTTCCGAGGGAGCTGGCTGAGCACTCTCTTCATGTAAGACCAGATGTAAGGCCGGTGAAGCAACCCCTCCGCCGCTTCGCTGAAGATAGGAGGAAAGTAATAGCGGCCGATATTGCAAGACTTTTAGCGGCTGGATTCATCATGGAAGTGCTGCACCCGGACTGGTTGTCAAATCCAGTCCTGGTCAAGAAGACGAAAGATGACCCGAACGTGGCAGTGGTATGTCGCATGTGTATTGATTACACGAACCTCAATAAGGCGTGTCCGAAAGATCCATTTCCTCTGCCTCGGATCGATCAAGTCATAGATTCTACTATTGGGTGTGAGTTGTTGTCATTTGTGGATGCATATTCAGGATTCCATCAGATTCCACTGAATCCAAATGATCAAATAAAGACAGCTTTTATCACCCCGTACGGGGCTTATTGCTATCGCACCATTCCATTCGGATTGAGAAATGCAGGCACAACATATCAAAGATGCGTGCAAAAATGCTTGCAAGATCAATTGGACAAAAATGTTCAAGTATACGTCGATGACGTGGTAATAAAACCCAGCAAAGTCATACTCTAATTGAGGACTTGCGTCAAACATTCGCAAACTTGAGAAGATTCCGGATGAAACTTAACCCAGAAAAATGTACATTTGGTGTCCCGGCTGGAAAGTTACTCGGATTCCTTGTATCCAGCCGAGGAATTGAATCTAACCCGACAAATATCAGGGCCATCGAAAGAATGGAATTGCCAAAAAACCCTCAATGATGTCCAGAAGTTTACTGGATGCCTGGCTTCATTGAGCAGGTTTGTTAGTCGTCTAGGCAAAAAATCCCTACCACTATATCAGCTGATGAAGAAATCAGACAAATTCACATGGACACAGCAAGCTGATAGCGCTTTCCATGAATTAAAGAAAATGTTGGCAACAGCACCAATATTAGCATCACCACTATCCAAGGAGCCAATGCTGCTCTATGTCGCCGCAACCAACAGAGTTGTAAGTGCAGTAATAGTGGTTGAACGTGAAGAAGGGGGCAAATCAGTCCAAAGACCAGTATATTACTTGAGCGAAGTGCTCTCTGTCTCGAAACAAAATTACCCGCATTATCAGAAGATGACATATGGGGTATATATGGCAGCAAAGAAGCTGAAACATTATTTTCAATAACACCCAATTCGGGTAATATGCGAGGCACCTATCTTGGATATATTGGGCAGCAAAGATGCCAGCGGCCGAGTAGCCAAATGGGCCATTGAACTGGCACCATACACTCTACAATATGATAGGCGGGATGCAATAAAATCTCAAGCCGTTGCAGATTTATTTGTAGAATGGATGGAGATGCGATCTGAACCACTGCCAGATCCAAATTACTGGAAAATGCATTTTGACGGGTCCAAGACGAAAATGGGTCTGGGCGCCGGGATAGTGCTCACATCTCCAAAGAGGGATCAACTGAGGTATGTGTTGCAAATTCATTTTGTTGCTTCTAACAACGTTGCCGAGTATGAAGCACTTGTCCATGGCATTAAAGTAGCCAAGGAAATTGGTATCAAAAGGATCATGTGTTTTGGCGATTCGGATTTGGTGATTTAGCAAGTGTCTGGACATTGAGACGCACTGGACGCAAACATGGCATTGTATCGCTTCCACGTGCAGCAAATTTCGGGATATTTTGACGGTTGTGAATTTCATCACATTCCTAGAGCAGAAAATGATGCAGCAGATGTGTTATCCAAACTAGGATCATCCAGACAAGCAATACCACCAGGGGTAGCATTGGAGCATCTCAGGAAGCCATCGATCAAGCCGTCGATAGAGTCCGAATCAATCAGGGTCATCCTGGCGAATCAGGAATCATAGGCAGTGCCAATGGATATCGACTCAGGGATAGGTTCGAGTCAATCGGGGACTGATCCGTTCACCTCAGGGGTAGCCGAATCACAGTCGGGGACTCCTCAGGTTATGTCGGCAGAGCATATGTCGGCGGAACCAATGGACATTGATGTTGAAGCAGACCCGAAACCACTAATACCAATGTGGGCACAACCAATATTCAGTTATTTGAAAGATGGAACCTTGCCGAGTGATGAAACACTGACAAGGCAAACGGCACGAAGAGCAAAAGCATACACCATAATCAACAAGGAACTCTACAAGCGAAGTGTGACAAGTGTACTGCAGCGTTGCATCAGCTCAGAGCAAGGCCAGGAGATCTTATTGGATATCCATCAAGGAGAGTGCGGGCACCATGCATCATCAAGAGCATTGGTAGCCAAGGCATTCCGACATGGATTCTACTGGCCAAGCGCATTGGCACAGGCGCAAGAGTTAGTTGGAAAATGCAGTGATTGTCAACACTATGCATCCAAGTCACATTTACCAGCGTCTGAATTGAAGACTATACCAGTCACTTGGACTTTTGTCGTATGGTGCCTGGATATGGTAGGACCATTCAAACCAGCAAGGGGAGGCATGACTCATATCTTGGTCATGATTGATAAGTTCACCAAGTGGATAGAGGTGAAGCCAATCAACAAATTGGACGGTAAAACAGCTATCACATTCCTAAGGGATATAATCCTCATATACGGTTACCCACACAGTGTGATCACGGACAATGGCACAAACTTTGCCGAAGGAGCTTTTGCTCGCTTCTTTGGGAAACACCGAATAAGACTCGACGTAGCGTCAGTCGCCCATCCAGAATCAAATGGACAAGTTGAACGGGCTAATGGCATAGTTCTGTCCGGGATAAAACCCCGCTTAATGGAACCACTCCAGAGATCACCTGGTTGTTGGCTAGAGGAACTACCCTCAGTACTTTGGAGCTTAAGAACGACTCCGAATCGATCAACTGGTTATACGCCATTTTTCCTTGTATATGGGGCTGAAGCAGTTTTGCCTGCCGACATAGAATATGACTCGCCAAGGATAAGGCAATACTCGGAAGCCGAGGTAAAAGAGGCCCGAGAAGATGGAGTAGATTTACTCGAAGAAGCAAGGGAACTGGCATTCTCCAGATCTTCTATATATCAACAAAATCTCCGACGCTACCATAGCCGGAAAGTGCAACCTCGTGTTTTTCGATAAGGAGATATGGTGCTACGGCTGGTGCAGCGCACAGGTGGAATGCATAAATTATCACCTCCATGGGAAGGTCCATTAATTATAAGCAAAGCATTGCACAATGATTCCTACTATCTCATAGACGCTCGTGAAGCACAAAAGAACAAGGCGGACAGGTCAGGAGATGAAACTAAAAGGCCATGGAATGTGGCACTGCTTCTATACTTAGGAGAAGCAGTGCATGTATCACTCGAACTCTCATATGTCGGACGTGTTTGCCGGCTATGTGCTAATAATAAAATGGTATGATTCGAAAAACTGACTCGGGGACTACCCTTTAGGCTTTCCATTTCAATTATTCTACGTCGGCTGGCGTGATACCGAAATTTATCTCGGAACAAGTAGTGTTTACTCGGAAGAAATCAACTCTTCGACTATGCTGTTGTCCGAAAACACGGCTTCATGGCAAGCAAGAGAAAAATATCTAAGACGAGTAAACACGAACGCCGGATAAATACAAGGGAGAAACGCGAGTCGGCTTTAGTTTTTGCCTAACTCTCTGCAGATCTTGTTATACTACATGTCGAGTAATCTCGGCCAAGCTATCCAAGTTTCATACCCGCTAACTATATCCTTTGTACTTTGAGATCCTAATGTCGAACACCGAAAAAGGTAGACAAGGGCCAGAGGCAAGGAAAGGTGACACGGCAAAATGAAACTCGGGGACTTGCCCTTGAATGATTCGCACTAACAGCATAACGTAAACATATAAAGCCTATCAAAGGGCACATAATAAAACATCGAATGCAATGTATGTTACATTTGTACCCGACATACCGGGGATCTAATAAAAGTTCAAGTATTTGTTGGCCTAAGGAGCAGAAGAACTCGGAGGAACGTTCTCGGAGCCAGGAGTGCTTGGGGCATCGGCCGGGTGTGGGGCATCTGCAGCCGGGTCATCTGGGTCATCTGAATCGGTTGCCTCGCTATCACCACCCTCTTCATCAGCAACTTCAATGAGCGGGTCGCCAAGGTCGAGAAAGCTAGGCCCTTCACACCAAGCGTGCACCATGGTGTACTCGATCATGGCATAAGCTCGCTCCTGGCGCTTCTTGATCAGCTCCGGGTCATTCAGCCATTTGCCATCTCCCCTTATACAAGCAAGAACGTCGAGGTTGATGTCCTCGTACCATGAAAGCACGAAGGAGAGAGCCTTGTCCGCTGCGGCTCGGCCGGCCGACTCGCGCCATTGATCCAGCCAGTCTTCAGTAAGGAGCAATCTGTCGGCGAGTGGCTCGATGAGTTCGGGTGAGTCTTCATCCGGCCAGAGCATGCGAAACGCATGGATAGCTGACTTGAGCAAATCCACACTGCAAGATCTGAGGGTCTTGACCCGTTCAGACACCGCTGCAAGGAGTTCCTCCATGGACACACCGCCGTCAGCAGTAGCACCAACTTCGGCCCTCACCTTCTTCATGGCTCGGATGGCAAACATGTTGGCCTCAGGAAAATTCTCTGCAAGCAAAAAGAGAGAAGTTAGCAAATGACAAGGGCAGATGGGAGAGACCCAGCAGGACTTGGACAATGCGTAAAGAGTAAGAACTCACTACCGAGAAAGAAGTTGATGGCAGTGAGCTTATTGTGCCAAGTCTTGGTCTTGGCTTGAAGGGTGTCGAGGTTCATATTTGTCGACTCGACCAATGACTCGGCCTTGTCGAGCAGCCTCTTAGTCTTCTCGGCGCTGGCGGCCTGCTGCTCGTTCTTCTCGGCAAGCTCCTCCTTCAGCCCTTTAACCTCGGCCAAGTGCTTCTCCTCCGTCTCGGCCATCAGTTTCTTCAGCCGAGTCACCTCATCGCGCTCCTTCTGGAGTTCGGCTTGGTGCTTCTCTTCTTATTGAGAACAAAAATTTGTCAGTACCAACAGAAAAATTTCAACTATTGGCTTAGAAGGCAGGAAATTTACTCTCAGCCTCGCTGATTTGCGAGTGAAGATCGTTGATGGTATCCTGAGTAGTGGCTATGGAATAAGAGCAAGAGGAAAAATGAGAAGATGAACCAAGGAAAATTACATCAAATAAGAAAGAGGAAGAGCAAAAATATTACCTTGACCGTAGGTGTTAGTCTGCAGCTTCTCATACGCAAGTTCGAGCTTGCGATGCGCCAGGACGAGAGCTTGGTGCACCTTGGTGTGCTCGTTGTGCGTAAGCTAATCAAAGAAGTTAGACAATAAGGAAGAGTCTGTAGGGGTTCGTAGCATGGAAAATAAAAAATTTATATCGCATACAAACAAACAAGCCAAGATCTATCTACTAGATTGTAGCAACGAGTCGATGGAATAACTTACCCTCGAAGATTCCAAAGTGTTTAACGAGAGCGGATTCTCGTGGGTGATGTAGTCGTACTCTTTCCGATCTCAAGATCGTGTGGACGATCCTTCCGGCGCTGCGTTCCGGCAGCGCTTCCGCAGTCGGTCACACGTTCGGTACTCGATGAAGACCTTCCTATCCCTTGTTCCAGCAGGCAGCGGAGGTTGTAGCACTCTCCTCGCGATTCCGGCAGCACAACGGCGTGGTACCGGAAGTAGAGGGGAGATCCCGCAGGGCTTCGCCTTAAGCCGGAGCGAGTATGGTGGATTATGAGAGAGGGCTATTAGTGGTATAGAGATTAGACACACCAATTAGAAGGCTCTAAACCGCAGGCTAAAGCAATTAGAAGCTCTAAACCAAACGGCTCTAAACCTGAGATTAGAGGTGGAAACTTGTGTGTCTCAAGGAGGAGCCCTGCCCCTCCTTTTATGGGTGGAGGGGCTAGGCGCGCCAGGGGAGGGAGGGAGTCCCTCCCCAACTCGGCCTAGGGCTGGGCGCCGGCCTGGAGGAGTGGGACTCCTCCTCCAAGTTGGTTCCAACTCCTCTTGCTTGTTTCCCACAGTTTCCTGTTTTAGCCGTTTGACTTTCAAACTAGCAATTTGACTTTCATGTTTTTGGAACAGCAAGAACACTTAGTACATGATGCAATCATTCAATGACACACTCATGTACCCTCCCCCCCGGAGTGCCGGACAATCTGGAACCTTCTAGAACATTCCCGATGAAAAACACCGGAAACATTCCCGAACTCCGAAATGGGACTTTCCTTATATGAATCTTATTCTCCGGACCATTCCGTATCACCTCGTGACATCCCGGATCCCATCCGAGACTCCGAACAACATTCGGTATCTTTCTCATAATACCATAACTACTAAACAACGTCGAATCCTTAAGTGTGTCTCCCTACGGTTCGTGAATTATGCGGACATGATCGAGACACTTCTCCGAACAATAACCAATAGAGGAATCTGGAAATTCATATGGATCCCACATATTTCTACGATTACTTTGCGATCGAATGAACCACTTACATACGATACCAATTTCCCTTTGTCTCACGATAGTTTACTTATCCGAGGTTATGATCGTCGGTATCTCTGCATACCTAGTTCAACCTCGTTACCGATAAGTACTCTTTTCTCGTTCCCGTGATATGTGATCCCTTGTGACCAAGTCACATGCTTGCAAGCTAATTGGATGACATTCCACCGAGAGGGCCCAGAGTATATCTATCCGTCATGTGGATGGACAAATCCCACTCTTGATCCATGTGTTTCAACCAATACTTTCCGAACACTTAATGCCACCTTTATAGCCACCCGCCACGGTGTGGTGTTTGATGTCATCAAAGCATCCATCCGGTAAAGGTGATATGCATGATCTCATGGTCGAAGGAATTAGGTTACTATGTATCGTAAAGCATATAGCAATTGAACTATTGAAATGACTTGATCTTTATGCTACTCTTATCAATAGGAGTATGTCCACCATATCATTCTCCTAACGATATGATCTTGTTGTTGATAACATCTCAATGTTCATGATATGGAAACCACAATCATTTAATCAACCAACAAGCTAGTGAAGTATAGAGGCTATACTAGGGACTTCAAATTAAGTTTACAAATCACACAAGTATTAATGTTTCCTTGTTAATACTATTATAGCATGAATATAAACATTTATCATAAACACAAAGATATAATAATAACTACATTTATTATTGCCTCTAGGGCATATCTCCAACAGTCTCCCACTTGCACTAGAGTCATCTAATCTAGATTACATGGTAATATACCAACACCCATGGCAGTTTGGTGTTGGTCATGTTTTGCCCTCGGGAGGTTTAGTCACGGATCGCCACATTCGGATCTGTGTGTACTTTGCAAATATTTATATCCCCATCCTGGATATGTTCTCGAATAGCGTGAAAACGCAGCTTGATATGCTTCAGCTTCTTGTGTGACCTTGGTTCTTGCGCATTGGCTATGGCGCCCATGTTATCATAGTAGATAGACATTGGGTCCGGTAGCACTTGGAACCACACCCACTGTAATGAACTCTTTCATCCATATCTCTTCTTGTGAAGCCTCAAGCAACCATGTATTCGATTCGGTTGAAGATCTCGCCACAACGCTTTGCTTTGCACTCCTCCACTAGCTTCTGCACCATTCAAAATAAATACGTATCCAGATTGTGATTTAGAATCATCCGGATCGGTGTTCCAACTAGCATCGTTGTAACCATTAACAACGAGCTGTTCATCACCTCCATAAGAAAGAACCATATCCTTAGTTCTTCTCAAGTACTTAAGGATGTTTTTGACCATGTCCAATGATCCACTCTGGATCACTTTGATATCTGCTAGTTAAACTAACGACATATGCAATGTCGGGTCTAGTACATAGCATGGCATACATTAGAGATCCTATGGCTGAGGCATAGGAGTCTTACTCATCCTTTCTCTATCTTACGCGATGTTGGACTTTGAGTTTTACTCAAGGTCGTATTGGGCAACATGGGCAAGAACCCTTTCTTGCTTTCTTCCATTCCAAACTTCTTTAGAACTTTGTCCAAATATGTACTCTGTGACAATGATATTTGGCGTTTTGATCTATCTCTATAAATCTTTATGCCTAATATGTAAGCTGCTTGCCAAGATCCTTCATTGAAAAACTATTATTCAAATATTCCTTGACACTATTAAGAAGGTCTACATCATTCCCAATCAACAATATGTCATCCACATATAGTATTAAGAATGCTCTGAGCTCCACTCACTTTCTTGTAAATACAAGCTTCTCCATAAGTTTGTATAAAACCAAAACTTTTGATTACCTTATCAAAGCGTTGATTCCAACCGGGATGCTTGCTTCAATCCATAGATGGACCGTTGAAGTTTGCATACCTTGTTAGCATCTTTAGGATCGACAAAACCTTTGGGTTGCATCATATACAACTCTTCATCAATATCTCCATTGAGGAATCTGTTTTGACATCCATCGCCATATCTCATAATCATAATATGCAGCGATTGCTAACATAATCCTCACAGACTTTAGTCACCGCTCTTGGTGAGAAATTCTCATCGTAGTCAACTCCTTGAATTTGTCGAAACCCTTTTGCGACAAGTCGAGCTTTATACACAGTAACATTACCATCGACATCTGTTTTCTTCTTGAAAATCCATTTGTTCTCGACCTTCCGGCCATCCGTAAGTCCACCAAAGTCCATACTTGGTTTTCGTACATGGATCCAATCTTGGATTTCATGGCTTCTTGCCATTTATTGGAATCTGGGCTCATCATTGCTTCCTCATATGTCTCAGGGTCATCGGTGTTGTCCACCAACATGACACTCATAACGGAATCATACCAATGCAGGTGGTACGAGTTCTCGTTGACCTCCGAGGCTCTGTAGCAACTTCAACGAAGTTTCATGATCATTATCATTAGCTTCCTCTCTAATTGGTGCGGGCACCACAGAACTTCTTCGGTCTGCGCTACTCGCAATTCGAGAGAAGGTTCGACAACCTCGTCGAGTTCTACTTTCCTTCCAGTCACTTCTTTCGAGAGAAATTCCTTCTCTAGAAAGGATCCATTCTTAACGAAGATTTTGCCTTCGGATCTATGATAGAAGGTATACCCAATAGTTTCCTTGGGTATCCTATGAAGACGCATTTTCGCTTTGGGTTCAAGCTTGTCCGGTGTAACTTCTTTACATAGGCTTCGCATCCCCAAACTATAAGGAGCGACAATTTAGGTTTCTTCCCAAACCATAATTCATACGGTGTCGTTTCAGCGGATTTAGATGGTGCCCTATTTAAAGTGAATGCGGTGTTTCTAATGCATAACCCCAAAATGATAGCGGTAAATCGTAAGTGACATCATAGAGCGAACCATATCTAAGAGTTTGATTACGACGTTCGGACACACCATTCTGTTGTGGTGTTCGGCGGTGTCAATTGTGAAAGTATTCGCACTTCTTTAAATGCTCGCCAAACTCGTAACTTAGATATTCACCTCCACGATCGAGCGTAGAAATTTAATCTTCTTGTTACGTTGATTCTCTACCTCACTTTGAAACTCCTTAAACTTCTCAAAAGTTTGGACTTGTGTTTCATGAAATAGATATACCCATATCTACTCAAGTCATCTGTGAAGGTAAGAACATAACGATAACCATCACGATGCTACACTCATTGGTCCACACACATCGGTATGTATGATTTCCAATAAGTCCGTAGCTCGCTCCATCATACCGTAAAATGGAGTCTTAGTCATTTTCCCATCGGACATGCTTCGCATCTTTCAAGTGATTCAAAATCAAGTGATTCAAGAAGTCCATCGGAATGGAGTTTCTTCATACTCTTCACTCCAATGTGACCAAGGCAGCGATTGCCACATATAGGTCGAATTATCGCTAATTTCAAACGTTTAGCCTCAATGTTGTTGATATGTGTATTTACACTATCGAGATTCAATAAGAATAGACCATCTATCAAAGGTGCATGTGCGTAAAACATATTACTCATATAAATCGAACAACCATTATTCTCGGACTTAAACAAGTAACCGTCTCGCAATAAACAAGATCCCGATATAATGTTCATGCTCAACACATGCACTAAATAACAATTATTTAAGTATCAAACTAATCCCGATGGTAGATGAAGGGGTAGCGTGCCGACCGCGATCACATCAACCTTTGATCCGTTTCCCACGCGCATCGTCACCTCGTTCTTCGCTAGCTTCCGTCTATTCTGCAAGGCTTTGTTTGAGTTACAAATATGAGCAACCGAACCAAGATTATCAAATACCGAGCACTACTACGGTACTAGTGAGATACACATCAATAACATGTATATCATATATACCTTTCTTCTTGATGTTGTCGTTCTTGAGATCCGCCAAGTACTTTGGGCAATTCCGCTTCGATGACCTTCTCCCTTGCGGTAAAGCACTCGATTTAGGCTTTGGTCCAGCCTTGGTTTTCTTCGTCGCGTGGTAACTTTCTTACCACCCTTCTTGAAGTGTCCCTTTTGCTTAGACTTGTCTTTCTTGAGTTTGGTGGTCTTATTGACCATCAACACTTGGTGCTCTTTCTTGATCTCCACTTCGCAGACTTTAACATAGCAAACAGTTACAACTCTTTGTTCATGTTACGCATGTTGTAGTTCATCACAAAGTTCCTGTAACTTGGTGGCGGTGATTGGAGGACGGTAAATCCCCAAAGCATTAGGAATCACTATACCCAAGCTTTGAAGTTTGTTTGCGTGCCCAGACATCTTAAGCACATGCTCACTTGAGCTACCCTCTTCCATCTTGCGGTTAAAGAACTTTTGAAGCCTCATAGCTTTCAATTGCCGCATGAGTCTCAAAAATCAATTTGAGATCCTCGACAATATCATATGGGTCTGACTCTTCAAACCTTTTCGAAGCTCGATTCTAAACCATACAAGATAGCACTTGAACTATGGAGTCTTGATTCTTCCGAGCGAGGTAAACATTCTTTACTTCATCGGAAGCATCAGTACCAGTGGGTCACCCAATGTGCATCCGGACATAGGTCAAATTACGGTGTGAGGACAATCCTCAAATTGCGGGACCAATCCATGATTGCTTCCATTGTTTTTGAACTTTTCTTTCTCTAGGAGCATTAAAATTGATGGTAGGGGCTGCCATTGATCTACAACATATTTGCAATAGTTTAGACTAAGTTTATGACAAATTGAGTTCAAATTAATTAATGAAATTAAACTAGGTGAACTCCACTCAAAACAACATCCCTCACATTGTTTTAGTGATCACGAACCAAATCCACTACATCAACCGATCATCACGAGAGTTGATATAGTTTCAATGGCGAACAATCATCATGTTCATCATATCTACTATACGATTCATGCTTTACCTTTCGTAATCCGTGTTCCAAGACCATGTCCATACATGCTAGGCTCGTCAAGATCAAACCTTAGTTTACGCATGAGCAAATCTGGCTTGCTCACGTTGTATACACTTGCGAGAATCTAACACACCCGATCATCATGTGGTGCTTGAAACAACAAGCTTTAGCAGTGCTAACTAAGGGCGAACACTTTATGATTTGAAATTCATGTGCATGAGGGATCATCTTATAATGCTACCGTCGTCTACTAAGCAATACAAGATGCATAAAGGATTAACATCACATGCAATTCATAATATGTGATATGATATGGACTTTCTTCTTTGTGCTTCCGATCTCCATCTTCAAACACGAACATGATCTCCATCATCACGGCATTGCATCAAGGTCAATGGCTTCACCATGGTTGTCGTCACGGCTTCAACTATTACAACTACTTTGAATAGACACGCGGGTCTTAACATAAATTAAAAACAACCATATGGCTCCTGCCGGTTGCCAACTTACAATAAGGAACATTGCATACATCAAATATAATTACAATCATGGCCATATCACATCATCACACACCCGCAAAACAAAGTTAGACGCTTCTACTTTCTTTGCATATTTTACGTGGTTTGGGGCTTTCAATAAGTGTCGTTCTAACTTACGAATAAGAACCACAACATTGATACTAGCATTGTTGATTACCCGTTGTAAATTGGATCTTAACTATGCTAGGAGAAACAGGCACCCATAAAGCCACTTATGCAATACAAGTTGCATGTCAAGCGTGGAGCAAGTCTCATGAGCGATGTCATGTAAGGTTAGCCGGGCCTTCATCCCAACATACCGCAAGATGCAAAGTACACAAAAGCAATCGACAATAAAAGCATCAACCCACAATGACCATTGTGTTCTACTCGTCAACAGATCTACATATAGACACGGCTCGATACCCGTAGGGGTTCATAGCATGGAAAACAAAAATTTCTATCGCATACAAACAAACAAGCCAAGATCTATCTACTAGATTGTAGCAACGAGTCGATGGAATAACTTACCTCGAAGATTCCAAAGTGTTTAACGAGAGCGGATTCTCGTGGGTGATGTAGTCGTACTCTTCCGATGTCAAGATCGTGTGGGACGATCCTTCCGCTGCGTTAAACGGCGCTTCATGATCGGTCTGCGTTAAATTTTCGGCGAAGACCTTCCTCTCCCTTGTTCTAGCGGTGAGAGGTTGTAGCACTCTCCTCGCGATTCCAAAGCTGGCAACGGCGTGGTACCGAAGTAGAGGGAGATCCCATGAGCCGCCTTAAGCGGAGGCAGTATGGTGGATTATGAGAGAGGGATATTAGTGGTCTAGAGATTAGACACACCAATTAGAAGGCTCTAAACCGCAGGCTAAAGCAATTAGAAGCTCTAAACCAAGCGGCTCTAAACACGAGATTAGAGGTGGAAACTTGTGTGTCTCAAGGAGGAGCCCTGCCCTCCTTTTATGGGTGGAGGGGCTAGGCGCGCCCGAGGAGGAGTTCCCTCCCAACTCGCCTAGGGATGGGCGGCCCGGAGGAGTGGGACTCCTCCTCCAAGTTGGTTCAACTCCTCTTGCTTGTTTCCACAGTTTCTGTTTCACAGTTTCTGTTTAGCCGTTTGACTTTCAAACTGGCAATTTGACTTTCATGTTTTTGGAACAGCAAGAACACTTAGTACATGATTCAATCATTCAATGACACACTCATGTACCCTCCCTCCCAGTCTTGGGACAATCTGGAACCTTCTAGAACATTCCCGATGAAAAACACCGGAAACATTCCCGAACTCCGAAACGGGACTTTCCTTATATGAATCTTATTCTCCGGACCATTCCGGATCACCTCGTGACATCCCGGATCCCATCCGAGACTCCGAACAACATTCGGTCTCTTTCTCATAATACCATAACTACTAAACAACGTCGAATCCTTAAGTGTGTCTCCCTACGGTTCGTGAATTATGCGGACATGATCGAGACACTTCTCCGAACAATAACCAATAGAGGAATCTGGAAATTCATATGGCTCCCACATATTTCTACGATTACTTTGCGATCGAATGAACCACTTACATACGATACCAATTTCCCTTTGTCTCACGATAGTTTACTTATCCGAGGTTATGATCGTCGGTATCTCTGCATACCTAGTTCAAACTCGTTACCGATAAGTACTCTTTTCTCGTTCCCATGATATGTGATCCCTTGTGACCAAGTCACATGCTTGCAAGCTAATTGGATGACATTCCACCGAGAGGGCCCAGAGTATATCTATCCGTCATGTGGATGGACAAATCCCACTCTTGATCCATGTGTTTCAACCAATACTTTCCGAACACTTAATGCCACCTTTATAGCCACCCGATTCACGGTGTGGTGTTTGATGTCATCAAAGCATCCATCCGGTAAAGGTGATATGCATGATCTCATGGTCGAAGGAATTAGGTTACTATGTATCAGAAAGCATATAGCAATTGAACTATTGAAATGACTTGATCTTTATGCTACGCTTATCAATAGGAGTATGTCCACCATATCATTCTCCTAACGATATGATCTTGTTGTTGATAACATCTCAATGTTCATTATATGGAAACCACAATCATTTAATCAACCAACAAGCTAGTGAAGTATAGAGGCTATACTAGGGACTTTAAATTAAGTTTACAAATCACACAAGTATTAATGTTTCCTTGTTAATACTATTATAGCATGAATATAAACATTTATCATAAACACAAAGATATAATAATAACTACATTTATTATTGCCTCTAGGGCATATCTCGAACAGAGTCAAGACAGGCGACCGTCCGAATAAAGAAGAGCTTAAGCGACAGTAACCTCGAGGGATAGGGTTCGAAGCTTTAACATGCAAGCGTGGGATTCAAAGACTAAGTGAATAATTGAAGAGCTTACAGCCGACTAAGTCTCTTACTCAACTGTAACCTCGGGGACTAGGTGATATGTATAAAGGAAATACTCAACAGTACAAAAGAGTAAGTTATGTCACCTTGTTTATTTCGTCGGCGCGGGCCATCAGAGTAATGGCCTGCTCGGTTATGTCGGATACGACCTTGGGGCCCACTTGACTTCTTCCGGCAGTGCCTTGACCTCTTGCTACTTTCTTTGCATTCCATGCCACGGCATAAGGCTCGTAGAACCAAGTCTCGCCCATAATGGCGTCGAGTGAGAACTCGACCCGTTTTCAGGGCGGTTACCACAGTGGCACGGGTTGCAGCGGCAGAGGTATGGAGGGTAACAGCCTTGGAGCCATCACCTGACCCGGCAGCCGCGGATTCGTCCCCCTTACCCATTGAATCGAACATGGTCTCCAACGTAGGAATCCGAATCTGAGGAGCAGAACCCAGAGCGCAAAATAGAGTTGCTTGCTTGGAAGAGGTGGATTTGCCAGAAGAGGGGCGAGTAGAACCAGAAGCCTTGGGCTGGGTCTGGCCTTTTGACAGAACTGGAGAGCGAGCAGAAGGATTTGAAGAAGGACGTGGAGCCCCCTGACTATGCTCAGCAGTTTTGCTGGCTCCAAGATCAGGAAGTTGTTCATTCACATCATCTTGAGGGCTGATGCCAGAGGAACTAGGGGCAGAGGGTTTCTCGGTGCCAGACTTGTGAGCACCAAGATCAGGAAGTTTCTCGACCGGTGCAGGCGCTAGAGTGATCCACCGGGTCGACCGACATCGAGAAGCGTGAGCCTCAGCAGTCAGCCTCAACCGGACGGGACTCGGCGCCGAGTCACGGTGGAGGAGGTGCAGGCCTAAGCGATGAGGCAATGCTAGAAGCAGCTGATTAAATGCGTCAAAGGTGCAACACTGAAAACAACAAGATATATGAGAGAACAGCAGTAATGAGAAAGAAAAGAGCAAAAGCAAGGTGCAAAAACTTACCCGGTGACAACTGGTCATGGATACTCGGCACCAACAGCTTGGCGAGTCTCACTCAGTGGCGGCAGCAGGAGCTGCCGGAGTGGGCTTGTTCTTCTTGGCCGGCTGAGTACTGGAGGAGGTTCCGCGTCGCTTCGGCTTAGCAACAGTAATCTTGCCGACTCCGCCCACGGCGAGAGGAGGAACGTCATGTACCTGACCAGCTGCATAAGTAAATAACGGGCTTACTCGGATAAGCAAAGAGATTAAGCTCACAAGGCATGTACCTCCAAAAGCATACAATCGTCATCCTCATCATCGTCATACCAATCTTGTAAGCGATTGCGAGATTGACTCTTACCTGAAGCTAAAGCAGCCGCAGTGTGTGGGATGGGCATGAAGCACTCCAGGTCATACTCGAACTCATCCGAGTCAGAGCGATCCCCGTTATAACCAGCAGGAGGGATAGTACTGTCATCAACCCGGTGAAGGAGATTCTGCGAAAGACAAACAGAATGAGAGACTAAAAACTAAGCTAAAGAGTGGCAAAAGAGCTAAAGCCAACTCGGCGAGAAGTTAATTCGGAGAACTTACCCAGGGGACAGGCCTGACCCGGCTAAATGGTGGGCAACTCCAAGCCCAATCATCCGCCAAGTTCAATTTGAAGATTGAGCTTACTCGGCGGTCAATGGATTCATGGGTGAGTTCCTTGGTGGAATGCCGAGTGGGATCATGGGACCCGCTCATGAAGCACATCTTGTGGCTCCTGGCTTGGATGGGGCTTACCCGGCGTGAGATGAAGGTGCACATGAGGTCAAAGTTGGCGAGATGAAAGTTCTCATCCGGCGACAGCAACCTTTCTAGGATAGTGTTTGCCTCGTTAACCGCAGCGTCTTGGTCGCGCGGGTCAAGTTGCCAGAACTTCTTGTTGGGGACCTCGTCCGAGAAAGGGGGAAGCCGGATGTTGTCAGTGGACCCGCTGTTTTTGACATAGAAAAAGGTTCTATGCCACTTCTTCCAGGAGTCAATGCCGGTAACCCTAGGAAAGATAGAATCTCTCCTGGGGGTGATGCTAGCAGCACCACACCGGGTCGGCCTCTTCTCGGATCGAGGAGCACCAGGCTGGGGAACAACCTGAACTTTAAAGCCAAAATACTTGGCCCAGAAAGGAACTATGGGCCAAATTCCAAGATAGGCCTCGCAAGCAGATATGAAACAAGAAAGAGAGCCAATTGCATTGGCAGGAAGATGGTGGGTCTGCAGATGGAAGGTAGAAAGAAACGAGGAAAAGAAGGTGCTCACAGGAAGAGCGAAACCGCGTTCGAAGTGGGAAAGAAAAACCACCCGCTCGCCAGCTTGAGGTGTGGGAGAAATCTCACGGTGGGGAGGCGGCAATCCACTTGCTGCAAGGAATGCGTGCAGTGGGCGAGCCACTCCACCTCTTCGGTGGAGACCTCAGAGCCTTCCCAACCACCGCGCTCACCGGAGGGAACCTCGTGTTCCTCAGCACCATCAGCGCCGTCACGAGCGTCCATGGGATCGTCAGAGTCTGTCTCCTCCACGGAAAGGAGAGGCTTGGAACAACGAGGACCCGTGCTGAAATCGAAAGAGGGCAGGGGCAATCGCAGCACTAAAGCAAGAGGGAGAAGTAACCGCAAAGGAGGCGGTTCAATCTTGCAGGCGCGAGGAAGAAGAAAGGCTATGGAAACTGAACGGGCGTGGGGGAAGTGGAAACCCCCAACCCCTACTTAAGGGCAGTAAAAAACCCCGTCGTGGGATCTAACTGTGTCGTGCGGACAGCGTGTGGTATGTACCGCACCGGAGAGCCATCGTGGCGCCACGTAGCCAAAGATACACGAAAAATCCGGTGCCACGTCACGACTGGAAGGACAAGAGGCGCAGACCGATGGGACTACCACAGTGACGGGGAATAACTGCGCAGCCGTCACTGTGCCGCCAGAACTTGGAACAAAAATTGAGGCAAGTAATCATGATTACTAGTTGTCAGTGACTGAAGTGCGCCGAAAATGACCCGGAATTGGCCAAAATAACTCGGCTCGAGGCAAGAATGAGCCAAGAAGTCAAAGAATTGACCCGGAATTGTCAGACTAACCCAGCAAGATGCAAAATTGAGGTAGATAAAAGACAAAAACTAAGTTCCATTCACACAAAAGGAACCTGGAGACGCCTAACATCTTGAACTGCTAGACCTCACCAGCTTCGGGGACTAATGTCGGGGGGATAACCCCTGGTAGTGTCATGAGAGGAGAAACATAGCGCAGCTGGGTTGGTTCCGAGTAAAAAATGAACCAGGTCGGGTAAGAACGGCCGGGTAAGATAAGCATGAAAGCCGAGATACAAACTATCTCGGCCCGTATAGGACAAAGTCGGAACCCTTGCAGATACCAACGAGCCGAGTCAATAAGGACGCGTGGAACCTTTCCGAGTAAGGTTCGGGAAGGACAATGGTAAAGCATGATCAAAAGAGAAGGGCGACGCCGGGATGACACAGAAGGAGCCGGGTGACGCCCAAAGCAAGCGCTGACGTACAAAGTAACTGCGTGACGCCAAAAAGAACAAGAAGCAGTGTACCGGAAGACCGTTAGCTGTCAAGCTTTATGAACCGGTCCTATGGGCTTAGGGCAAGCCCATAACCTGGCCCATATTGTAGGGACCAAAATCCAAACAGTAAACCCTAGAACCCAAAGGGGTATTAGCTAGCTAGCACTGCTATAAGGGAGGGCATAGCAGAAATAGAAGGAGGTTGGACCAAGTAGAGAACAGGTGTTGCGTACTCAAGACAATACAGCACAAGGAGCACAAGGAGCACTTGTAATCTTTGGGGTATCAATCAAATTATCAAGTGTGGAGAGTTCTTCTTCTTCGTGCATGGCTCGACCGTGCACTCCCTCCCCGGTGACCAAAAGCACACATTCGGTCCCCAACTTAAGCCTACCCATGGCATCTGCCGTGCCACCACCACGACAAGAGATGAAAGAATGAAGTTCTAACCTTTTAAAGCTTTAGATTTAGGTGATGCAAACTAAATCTTGACAAATCTTGAGGAAAAAAATGGCATGAACTCTCTTGCTTCTTTGAGAAAAATGGCCACCATATGCTTTAAGGCAGCAGAACAGGAAGCAGAAATATAGTGGTGGACAACTAGTCCCGGGCCGTGATACGGCCCGGGACTAATAGTCCACGAAACGGACCGGGACTAATGACCTGATCCGGCCCGGGACTAGTGACTACGGCCGTTTCTAGCCGTTAGAGGCCTCACGGCCCGGGACTAGTGCTCCCACTAGTCGCGGGCTGTGCCAGACCGGGACTGCTGGCCTTGCTCATGTCGAACCGAAAATGGTTCACTAGTGCAGAACGGCCCATGCGTCCCGGTTGGTAAGAGCCATTAGTCCCGGTTGCCCAACCGGGACGGGGCAATCGGGACTAAAGCTCTAACCATTAGTCCCGGTTGCCCCACCAACCGACAAATGGTGCAGCGTGGCAGCAGCAAAGTGCGAGGGTGGAGCATTAGTCGGTTAAGTAACGAACCGACTAATAACTTCTTGCCGGCCAGAGATTTAGCTCATTTCTGCGCGGCGAAGAATTCATTTTGCACATTTTGTTGCCGCAAGATTTTTCGCCACTTTTTGTGCCGCGAAGAATTCATTTAGGTTGTTTTATTGTTTATTTAGTGTTTTGCACTTATCAATGAAGGAACCTTGTATTACACAAGATCATCATGACAATATTACATTCAATACGGATCGAGTTCATGCACTACATACAAAAGTATTCCCCTTGTCTATACACGGATCGAGTTGCTATTTTACAATCCCTATTGTCTATACACGCAGAATAGTATTCCCCTTTCGGGTTTAGGACTTACGCATCCAAGAATCCGCCAATTCCTCTGAATTGCTCGTCGCGATCCTTTGGCGTAAGACCGTCCGTGAGCGTTCGATCTGATTTAAAAAGGAGTCGGTCTATATGAATGAAACTAAACACAATTTGTTTGAAAATAAAACTATAGAAATTGTTTACATACGTGGAGTTGCTCTAAATTTCTGCCCTTCTCATACGTCTGCGGATGAACTTCGCATACATAGTATCCACATAGATTGTTACACGGTCCCTGCGTCGGGCACTTTACGAGAACATAGTTCAATCAAAATAATAATCAAGCATGATAATAAGCGTATCAAAACTAGAATCAAAGAGATGCGGATATAGCTAGTGGTGCTTACATCTAGTGGTTGAAATGTAAGCTCCTCTTTCCAAACACCCTAGCCTTGTTGGTGAACCGTTTCCAAATTTGCCGTGAAGAAAAGCGAATAAAAGAAGTTATTAAGTACTTGATATCATAAAATTCCACGAGCGTTGCCGATATAGTGTCGTAATGATTAGAATTACCCTGGAGAAGTATCGCATGTCCTTCCACGTCTCAAGGGTTTATGTTTGAGTCCATGACTAGTACCGCCCTTTGTCAAGTTGAATGATTAACGAGAATGTAGTGGAAGCTGCGAATGCATAACTAATCAATTATATACTTAACATCGAGTAAGCGAAATAGAAAGTGTATACAAGACAATAACACTCGAAGTTGTAAGGAAAAAGTATTTCCTTTTGGTTTCTTGAAACCTTAACGTGTACTATATTATCCTCCGTATCTGGGGCTTATTTTGAGATTAGCTTCATGAACCCAATATGGGTCAATGAAGCCAATATCATAGATTTGTCCTCTGCTGCATTCGAGAATCTTCATTACGCATATTACAGTATGATTATATACATGCAATAAACAAAGTGAGATAGTGGAGACTAAGTTAATTACGAATTAGTACTTACGGAAAATAGGCGATGAGCGATTTGTCCAAAGGCGTCTTGATTGAATAATTGAAATAGCTCAACAAATTCAATGGATATCATGTCATCACTTTCTTTCCCATGATGCTTTTTGTAACCCTCGGCACTATCCAGTTAGCCCGGCCCTTGTGGCGTGCATGTACCGATTATGCAATCTTCGCATTTTGTTGAAAGATTGTTTACCTCCTCGAGTTTGTGAGAGGTTTCCGTCTTGGTATTGGTATGCTACTTCACTCCGAGGGAAGAACTCTAAGCGGGATAAATCTTGGGCAATACTCATACCTTGAGCAGCGGCGGCTTCTCCGTGATTGCAACTACCTCTGGATCATCTTGCTCTTGCCCCATATTTGCTCGACCCCACATTGGTTTGAGAAATCACCTTGAGAGGCGCAAGTCTTTTGCTTGTTCTCCGAGCTGGGCAACAGATTTCCGCTTGCATCGATCTTGCTCTTGAGGCTTTTGTGCCGCATGTGACTTGAGAATAGAACGCTCATAGTCGATGACAGCTTTGGCTCGGGTTGATGAAGAGTCTTTAGCATTTTGAACACTTTGGCTTTTTCTTCTTTGGTCTTTGGGAACTCGGCTCTTTCGGCCGCCTCGGCTTAGCAGCAACGCTGTCGTTTCCGCATCAACGATCGCCGATCTCCTCTTGATCTGATCATAAGCTCTCTTGGGAGGAACCGTTGGTACTTTTGGAAGAGGCTCTTGTTTATGTTTGGCGATCGCTTACGGCCTGATGGCGATGCGCTTCGCTTTATCTGAGGCGCCCGATGGCTCCTTGGCGATGGCTGCACCGGAGACGGTGAGGCGGCGGGCGGGTGAGGCGAAAGGCTGCGGCGGCGGCGACCTCGGAGAGGCGGGTGAGGCGGCGAAGATGGCCTTGGCGTGTGATTTGAAGCACGATACAATCCTTGACCATAGAATGGTGGCGTTTTTGCGTCACCCAAGATCACATCCCTTCACCGGCGGGGTAGTGAAGATCCAAAACCTCAAAGGTGGGCATGATTTCATCCACGCCGACAATAGCGTAGCCCTCACGGACCGGACGGTGTGGTAAGTTGGTGTGGGTCCAATTGGTAAGGCATAGCCGCCACCTTCATTGATATGTTCACAACTTTGACATGTAGCTCGCGATGTGTCATCTCGTGATATCATCCACTGGGTAGCAGGAGCCATCGTCGGTGCATCATCGGCATCGCCATTGTCATCACCGGGACCTCGGTGGAAGCCACAGCTTTTCGATTATTCGATAGGCGGTAGCATCGAATGCGTGTCTTTCTTGAGATGGGGCGCCGGTAGTACTTTGCTCTTTAAGTGAGTTAATTTCATCTTGTTGTTTCTTTAATCGTTCTTCAATTAAACGCATTCGCTCTTTCTGACTTTCTTCTTCAAATGCCGCCATGTCCTTACTCCTCTGACGGCTTCTATCAGGATATTTCTTCCTCTCTTCGGGAAACCCAGTCCTCCATGATTGGGAGCCTATTGTGCCTCGTGTTCGTCCATCATGTTCCTTATTTCCAAGGGCGAGTGTGAGCTCATCATTCTCTCTATCGGGAATGAAGTCCCCATCTTTAACAGCCTTTACTGCTTTTCTCATCCTCTCGATTGGCAAGGGGTCTTCTTTATGTCGTATGGTATATATACACCTCCCTTCCGAGTCCAACGTGCCCCCATGCCCGTAAAACCAATTCCTTGCACGTTCTACCCAATCGTCTGTCTCTGGGGTGATATTTTTATCACGCAGTTCCTGCTCAAGTTTCTCCCACTTAGGAATGCAGACCTACCACCTTGCCCCATAGTATGGTGATACTTCTTGTTAGCATTCACTTATTCTTCTTGACATTTCCTTAGCTTTTTCCGATGTCTTGTATTCCACAAACTCAGCCCAGAATGGTTTTATCTTCTGAAACTGAGTCTTCTTGAAATCCGGAGTCTTCTCTTTCACGACATAGTCAAGGTGCAATCTTTTCTTCCAGTTGGTGAAACACTGGGCCATCTTCTTCAAAGCCCACTCCCTGACCTTAGCCTCCATGGCTCTCCCATGTTGTAAGGCGTCCGCAACTGGAGCCTCCGCATTTGGATCCAGCTCTATCTTCGGTAGTTTGAAATTAACCATGAGCCTCTTCCACAGTAAATCTTTGGCGTGGTTAGGGACAAATAAACATGTTCCCTCTTCATCCGCATTAGCAGGCCTATTCCAATTTCTAATGGTGATCGGGATTAAGTCCCTAACGATTACTCCGCATTGTGCCACAAATTTGGTTGCGACAACTTCGAGCCGTCGATTACCGTCTACAACGACATCTTCGATCCTGAACCTCTCATGGTCTTCCAACTTTTTGGTTGGGCCTCGTCTGCTCTTTTCAGTAGATTCCTTCGATCCGGAGGGCTAAAAGAAGAAAGATCGTCGTTACTATTTCTATATAGATAGCGGATGATTAATTAATGAATTGATTTATATTACATGCACCTCATGGGATGATGCGTCTTCTCGGTTACACAAGGCATCGCCTTCTCCCTCATGGAAGGCAACACCTTCAACCTCAAACAAGTTGTCTACTCCGGTAAAAGAGGATCACCCTCACGGAGTTGTTCGAAAACGTTGATACGTCTAAATTATCTTCCCCGGATCACACCTTGGATCAACTCTTCCTTTTCTTCGTCTCGGCGTGTGGGTCCATATTTTACGCATAGGTGGAAAAAGCGAATAAGTCAAAGCGGCTAAAGGAGAAAGTTAAGGAGAAACCCTAAAATATACATACACAATAATAAAAATGAAGAGAAACCCTAAACCTAGCTACAAAAAGGAAACCATGTAGTAGATAGGTAACTCTAGCTAAAATCAACTAAAATCAATATTAGGAGTTCAGGTGTAACCTAGTTCGAGAAACCTCCGATGCATATGAGAGGGAAACATGAGTATAAGGGTACAAAAGGGAAACTATCCAGCAGATAGGTAACACTAGATACTAACAAAATACCATATTGGAATCGATTTAAGAGGGTTCAGAATGCCCTGGCGAAGGCACATCGTCGAACCCACATGCACCTAAGGGGTATTAATGATTCCTTATCTAACCACAGTGACTGACAATGTGAATCGGGTCTGGGGCTACCCACATTGACTGACCAGTGGGGTCGAAGACCAATAATACCAAACTAATTAATAAACCTAATAATACCTAACTAATAATAAACCTAATAATCGAAACACCGAAAAGAAAGGGAAACAATCAACACATGGCATCGATGCAATGCTCAAGCAAGTATGATGATATGACAAGTTAATTTGCATTGGAATGTAACCCTAAGACATGCTCGACGATTTAATCGGGGTTCCGACGGGTGAAAACCCTAACTCGGGGAAACTCCGGAACATATGAGGGGTGCATTTGTTCTTCTAATTATACTTGTCATTTAAATTGTTGAACAATGCATGATTATAGGTTAAATAGATAGGTTTCATTTTTATGAACAATTTGATATATTATTTGTATTTTCGACTTATAAATAAAAAGATATTGAATTTACAAGTTTATATCAATTTGGAATTATTAAATCATTTAAAATTGAATTCTTGTGTCAATATGACATCAAAAGGGTTGGGTTTTTTTACCAAGACAGAACCTAGCCATCACATCCTTGAGTGGGCCCTAGGCCACATCGAAGCCACCGTGGGCCCACGTCGCACTGACGCCGTGCATGTGTGGGGAAGCAATGGCGGTGGAGGAAAGCAGCGCGACGATGCACCACCACTAGCAGCAGAGGGAGGGAGGACAGATAGGCAGGAGGGCGGCGTCGTACAGCCAGCGGTGGGGAAAGCGCGATCGTCGGGAAGCGAAAGCGGGCGGCGGTCGTCGGGAAGAGACGCAGGCGGCGATCGTCGGCCTTGTGGAAGAGACGCGAGTGGCGGCCGGGCGGAGGCGTTGACAGCGAAGCCTTCTGAGCGCCTTGACGGTGGCGAAGCAACTGGCGGCGTCGTCGTCGGCGATAAGCGAAGCGAGTGGGAAGGGAAGAAGAAGAGGAGGCACGTGTTATAACTAAGGCCTTTAGTCGGTTCGTGGCTCCAACCGGACTAAAGGTGCATACGTCGGTTGGAGCCACCAACCGACCTATAGTCAATTTTCAGCAGTGAAGAGCGGCGCGAGGACTCTTCCGTCCGGTTGGTGGCTCCAACCGGACGTATTCCCCTTTTCAAATTTTTCGTTATTTCTCTCTGTTCCCGCCTTTTTTTTATTTTGGGGTTTAAATTTGTAATGTTTTTTAAATGATAATTAATTTGGAATTTAGAAAAACTTTAAACATAAAAAGTGTTTGGATTTGAATAAATAATTCGAAACCATTTTCTGTTTTGAAAAAATAATAAATGTAACCATTTAAAATATGAACCATTTACAACTAAAATAAATTAACTTATATTTTTTAATATCAATTTGGAATTTAGAAAAACTTTAAATATAAGAAGTGTATGGATTTGAATAAATAATTCAAGAACATATTCTATTTTTAAAAATAATTAATGTAACCTTTTAAAATGAATTAACTTATATTTTTGAATATTAATTTGGAATTTAGAAAAACTTTAAATATAAGAAGTGTATGGATTTGAATAAATAATTCAAAAACATATTCTATTTTTAAAAAATAATTAATGTAACCTTTTAAAATGAATTAACTTATATTTTTGAATATTAATTTGGAATTTAGAAAAACTTTAAATATAAGAAGTGTATGGATTTGAATAAATAATTCAAAAACATATTCTATTTTTAAAAAATAATTAATGTAACCTTTTAAAATGAATTAACTTATATTTTTGAATATTAATTTGGAATTTAGAAAAAATTTAAACATAAAAAGTGTTTGGATTTAAATAAATAATTCAAAAACATTTTCTGTTTTAAAAAATAATTTATGTAACCATTTAAAATATGAACCATTTACAATTAAAAATGAATTAACTTATATTTTTTTAATATCAATTTGGAATTTAGAAAACTTTAAACATAAGAAGTGTTTGGATTTTGAACTTATATGCCGTTTTTTTGAATTTATTATGCCTTTTGAATTATGTGAATTTCTAACTATGGTCGAATCTTTGTGCATGAAGATAGGGGCGGGCATCGTTAGAACTTGCATTGGATCTCTGAAGAAACCACATATTGCGAGT
This sequence comes from Avena longiglumis, assembly GCA_030063025.1. Lineage (NCBI taxonomy): Eukaryota > Viridiplantae > Streptophyta > Magnoliopsida > Poales > Poaceae > Avena > Avena longiglumis. Next base: position 49,188,762 of record CP125979.1, read on the forward strand.
CTAAAATGATTTTTGAAAAAATCACGGCGATAGATCATGTACTGTAGTACAAACCGGACCCACTTCCTTGGATTCTAGAGACATTTGTTCTTTTTACGGGATGGACGAAAAGGTTTGAGATGTACGGTTGGGATATAGTCCATGTAAGGTGGTCTAGTATTTTAGGAAAATAGGGCGGTAGCATTCGAACGGAATTTTGGTGGTTACTTCACAAAAGCGACCGTTTTTGCGCTCGGAAAATGGAAAAGGGCTTTTCCGTGCGACAAAAGGAAAACTTCCTCTGCAACATTGTTCTACATACCAATGTCCACACATGCATAATATGGGCACAACATCACAAACTATGCCGTGATTCAGACATAACATCGGTCATTTGGACCGAAAGCCATGAAACCTCGAACATGATAGGTCATTTTGTGAAGGTTTTTTAGAAACATGATCAATATACCAAGTCTGGTATTTTTCCTTTCAACTATGTAACATAATATGACACCACGCGAAGGATTTTCATTGTTCGGATTTTTTTAATTTATTATGCCCGTTTTGAATTATTTGAATTTCTAACTATGGTCGACCGGTGTGCATGAAGATAGGGGCGGGCATCGTTAGAACTTGCATTGGATCTCTGAAGAAACCACATATTGCGAGTCTAAAATGATTTTTCAAAAATAACAGGCGATAGATCATGTACCTGTAGTACAAACGGACCACTTCCTGCCGATTAAGACATTTGTCCTTTTACGGGATGGACGAAAAGGTTTGAGATGTACCGGTTGGGATATAGTCCATGTAAGGTGGTCTAGTATTTTAGGAAAATAGGACGGTAGCATTCAAGCGGAATTTTGGTGGTTACTTCACAAAAGCGACCCTTTTGCGCTCGGAAAATGGAAAAGGGCTTTTCGATGCGACAAAAGGAAAACTTCCTCCTGCAACATTGTTCTACATACCAATGTCCACACATGCATAATATGGGCACAACATCACAAACTATACCGTGATTGACACATAACATCGGTCATTTGGACCGAAAGCCATGAAACCTCGAACATGATAGGTAATTTTGTGAAGGTTTTTGAAACATGATCAATATACCAAGTCTGGTATTTTTCCTTTCAACTATGTAACATAATATGACACCGCGAAGGATTTTCATTGTTCGGATTTTTTGAATTTATTATGCCCGTTTTGAATTATTTGAATTTCTAACTATGGTCGAACGGTGTGCATGAAGATAGGGGCGGGCATCGTTAGAACTTGCATTGGATCTCTGAAGAAACCACATATTGCGAGTCTAAAATGATTTTTCAAAAAATCACAGGCGATATATCATGTACCGTAGTACAAACGGACCCACTTCCTACCGATTCTAAGAGACATTTGTCCTTTTACGGGGATGGACGAAAAGGTTTGAGATGTACCGGTTGGGATATAGTCCATGTAAGGTGGTCTAGTATTTTAGGAAAATAGGACGGTAGCATTCGAAATGGCATTTTGGTGGTTACTTCACAAAACGACCGTTTTTGCGCCGGAAAATGGAAAAGGGCTTTTCCGATGCGACAAAAGGAAAACTTCCTCCTGCAACATTGTTCTCCATACCAATGTCCACACACATGCATAATATGGGCACAACATCACAAACTATGCCGTGATTCAGCACATAACATCGGTCATTTGGACCGAAAGCCATGAAACCTCGAACATGATAGGTAATTTTATGAAGGTTTTTGAAACATGATCATTGTTAAGCACACATTTAGTCCGGATGTAGTCACAAACGGGACTAAAAATATTTTCCGCCATTTCCCACCTCTTCCGCCAAGTTTTCCCCTTTCCTTTCTACTAGAGCTTTTAGTCCGGATGTAGTCACTAACGGGACTAAAGATATTCCGCCATTTCCCAAAGCTTCACGCCAAGTTTTCCGCCTTTCCTCTATATTTAGGGTGATCGTGTCATGGCTATCCACACATCCACACCTTCCTCTCTTAGAACAATGGACAACGCCTCTTGGGCCATTCGACCCTCGAGGAGACCGGTAAGGCGCCTCCAACTACCCTTGTCCACGGGGTACCCGCCGCACGGATGGATCTTTGGCCTGGAGGGTTCTGTCCCTCCTGTCCCTCAAGGTTCCGCACGCCATGACGGCCATCACAAACCACTTCTACCACGAGCTCACGCCGGCAGCGGATGGATCCCAGTGGGATCCGACAACTATGACACTGGAATGCCTTCTTCGCTAATAGGCGGGAAAGGGAGCTCGCCAGTCGAGGTGATGGCCCGCCACCGTGAACAACAACGAAGTCGGCCGTAAATGCGTGGTGGGAGAACCGTACTATCATCAGTGATGCGCTACATCGCGGGAGACCATCCTCGCCTCGGTGCCCACGAGTCCACAGGCCCCACATCCCGATGGCGAGATAAATCTTCCAGAGACCCTCTCCCACCGCCGTGAATCCAAGGCTGGAATGGCCCCAGTATATGCCATGGATGGGCCGAGGATCCCGGAGTGGCGGTGGCGATGACGATGATGATGGACGGCGACGATGAAGACCACGAAGCTGCGTACTATAGGACTAGGCATGATTATGACTAAAGGGGGCTTTAGGCACAGTGTTAGCTAGTCCCGATTTGTCCCGGTTTTAATATTAATAAATGTCTTAAGTGTTACCTAATAAATAGAGAAATGCCTATATAAAGAGAGGGTTCATATTTAGTCCCGATTTGTACGGTTGGGATATAGTCCATGTAAGGTGGTCTAGTATTTTAGGAAAATAGGACGGTAGCATTCTGAAGCGGCATTTTGGTGGTTACTTCACAAAAGCGATCGTTTTTTGCGCTCGGAAAATGGAAAAGGATTTTCCGTGCGACAAAAAGGAAAACTTCCTCCTGCAACATTGTTCTACATACCAATGTCCACACACACATGATCATTGTTCGGCACATTTAGTCCGGATGTAGTCACAAACCGGGACTAAATGGATCGACATAGTGGGCGCAACACTAATAATAGGGGTGAGTGTCGACATTATGTCGTGCGGCTTGTACTTTGTCCCGGATGGTGTCACCAACCAGGACTGAAGATGAACCTTTAGTCTGGTTGGAGACACCAACCGGGACAAAACATGAGTCGACACTAATAATAGGGGTGAGTGTCGACATTATGTCGTGAGTGTAGACATTATGCCGAGCTGCTTGTACTATAAATATGCATCCTTGTGAGTCCAGTCCTCCAGCCGGTTTGAGGCATCTCCAAGATGGTTTTAGAGCGAGGACACCACTACGGCCATTTCGAGGAGATGCCGGGAGCCAGTCCTCCGGCATCTCCGAAAGCTGGTCATAGAGGCACTCTAATATGTGAAATTAGTTAGCTCAAGGCGTATTGATCTAGTTAGTGAAGTTACAAGCTGCAAGATGGTTTTCGAGCGAGGACACCACTGCGATTTCGAGGAGATGCCGGAGCCCAGTCCTCCGGCATCTCCGAAAGCTGGTAGAGGCACTCCTAATATGTGAAATTAGTTAGCTCAGGCGTATTGATCTAGTTAGTGAAGTTACAAGCTGCAAGATGGTTTTCGAGGCGGGGACACCACTGCGGCGTTTCGAGGAGATGCCTTGAGCTCGGTCCTCGGCATCTCCGAAAGCTGGTCATAGAGGCACTCCTAATATGTGAAATTAGTTAGCTCAGGCGTATTGATCTAGTTAGTGAAGTTACAAGCTGCAAGATGGTTTTCGAGCGAGGACACCACTGCGGCCAGTTTGAGGAGATCTTGAGCCCAGCCCTCCTCGGCATCTCCGAGAACGGTCATAGAGGCACTCCGGTCCAGCCACAAAATGGGACTAACACTCAAGACATTTATTAATATTAAAAGCGAGACTACAAAACCGGGACTAAAGGCCACAAACCCGAAAGATATCCTTCAAGCCACAAACCGCGAAAGACATGAACTAGAGTTACATAATATGAGCATGAACTTCTTGGCATATGTCATTCCTTATGACCGCTTGACGTAACCATGGAGCATCTTCTTTACTTAACGGAATGCTTGGTTTTTTCACCGTGAAGGCGGAATTTCATCAAACTTATTATAATCTTCCGACATGTCATCTTGCCCTCGATTCCCACGATGTTTCTTTTCCTGAAAGAACTATGTGACGCTTTGGATCATCATATGATGTATTCGTTTGCATATTTTTCTTTTTTTTTGTCGGAGGACATGTCCTTCACATAGAAAACCTGAGACACATCATTGGCTAGGACGAATGGTTCATCTCTATAACCAAGATTGTTGAGATCCTTTGTTGTCATTCCGCACAACTGGTCTATCTTTACCCTTCCCCATTCAGGTTGACCCATTTGCGTGAAACAAAGGGACCTTAAAAGAGACTCCATAGTCTAGTTCCCATATCTCCTCTATGTAACCATAATATGTGTCCTTTTGTCCATTCTCGTCTATTGCATCAAAGCGGACACCACTATTTTGGTTGGTGCTCTTTTATCTTGGGCGATCGTGTAGAATGTATTCCCATTTATTTCGTACCCTTGGAAATTCAATACGATAGAAGATGGTGACGCGCCAACAAGTATAGTTGATCTCCAACGGTGGTGTCATTCAAGAGATGTGCATCCAACCACCGCAGACTTCATGTGTTCATCTGTAATCCATGATTCAAAGCTTCCCGGGTTTTTGGGCGTACAATATTCTTGTGTTCCTCCATATCTGGAGCTGCCAAGGTGGAATTATGTAGAAGCGTGTAGTGTGCTTTAGTGAAAGAATCCCGTCCCTACATATCGGTGCTTTCTTTCCCAGTGCCTTTTCCACTTAGTCTTCCCTCATGCCATGAGTCGAAACACCAATCGGCTTAAGGTCAGAATAAAGTCAACACAAAACTCAATGACCTCCTCTGTTCCATATCCCTTGGAGATGCTTCCTTCTAGTCTAGCACGGTTATGAACATATTTCTTTAAGACTCCCATGAACCTCTCAAAGGGGAACATATTGTGCAGAAATACCGGACCGAGAATGGCAATCTCTTCCACTAGGTGAACCAGAAGATGCGTCATAAAATTGAAGAAGGATGGTGGGAACACCAACTCAAAACTAACAAGACATTGTACCACATCCTTCTGTAACCTTGGCAGAATATCTGGATTGATTACCTTCTGAGATATTGCATTGAGGAATGCACACAGCTTCACAATGGGTACTCGAACATTTTCCGGTAGAAGCCCCCTCAATGCAATCGGAAGCAACTGCGTCATAATCACGTGGAAGTCATGAGGCTTCAGGTTTTGGAACTTTTTCTCTGCCATATTTATTATCCCCTTTATATTAGATGAGAAGCCAGACGGCACCTTGATACTGTAAAGGACTTCAAAAAATATTTCCTTCTCTGCTTTGGTAAGAGCATAGCTGGCACGACTTAAGTGACGCCCTTTATCCGTCTTGTTATGTGTATGCATGTTCTTTGGGTCTTTCATAATTTGTTGGTCCTCCCGTGCTTGGTGTATCTTTTGTCTTCCCATACGCCTAGGAATCCTAGCGAGGTTCACGAGAGATTCTTCATCACGTGCAAGACGTCGATTGAAGAGCGGACAGGACTTTCCAATATGGCAGCTCCCAAAATATAGATTTCTTCTTCCACATGGGTGCGTGTCCTGTAGCGGCGTCGTTCGAACTGATTGACCCGGGACCCTTTCCAAAGATTACTTCTATGTCCTTGACCATACCAAATACATCATCACCAGGGGAGTTCAGGCTTCTTCCGGTGATCCCTCACCTTTGAAATGCTTGCCTTTCTTTCTTACGGGATGATTGGTCGGAAGAAATCGTCGATTCGCTAGGTACACAACCTTCTTGCATTTATGCAAATATGTACCTTCGGTCTTATCTAAACAGTGGGTGCATGCCTTATATCCTTTGTTTATGCATCACGAAGGTTACTAAGAGCAGGCCAATCATTGATGGTTCTGAATAACAACCCTCGTAGATTAAATGGCTCTGTTTGTTCTCATCCCACGCGTACCTGGTTTTCCCCACAACCGTAAGAGTTCTTCAACTAATGGCCTAAGGTACACATCAATGTCGTTGCCGGTTGCCGGGCCTTGGATGAGCACTTGGCATCATAATGAACTTCGCTTCATGCACAACCAAGGAGGCAGGTTGTAGATACATAGAGTCACGGGCCAGTCTTTGTGCAGCTCTGCTCCCCAAAAGGATTCATGCCATCCGTACTTAGACCAAACCATAAGTTCCTTGCGTCACCGCAAAGTCTGGGAAGTCTCTCTCGATTTTTCTCCATTGTGACCCATCATCGGGGTGTCTCAACTCCCGTCTTTCTTACGGTCTTCTTTGTGCCATCGCAACAACCGGCATGCTCTTTGTTTACGAACATGCGTTTCAACCTTGGTATTATAGGAGCATACCACATAACCTTAGCAGAACCCTCTTCCGGAGGCTCTCCATCAACATCACCAGGGTCATCTCGTCGATCTTATACGCAGCGTTGCATACCGGGCATTTATCTAAATTCTCATACTCCTTACATGCGGTAGAGGATGCGATCATTAATGCATGCATGTATCTTTTGCACATCTAATCCCGGAGGACAGAGAGTCTTCTTTGCTTCGTAGGTACTCTCGGGAAGTTCGTTATGTTTTGGAAACTTGGCTTCATTATTTTCAGCATCTTTTCAAATGAGGAGTCGGTTAGACCACTCGCCTTCCATCGCAACAATTCCAGGTGGTACCGAGCTTTGTGCTGCCATCTTCACAATTTGGGTACAACAATTTCTTGTGATCTTCTAACATGCCCTCTAACTTCAACTTCTCATTTTACATTTCACAGTCTCGCTTTTCATCAGAAATGACCCTACCAAGTTCATCAGCCGGCTCATCTGATGCCCGTTCTTCACCTTTTTCCTCTCCATTGTCTTCCATTGCAGTATCACTGTATTCAGGAAACATATGATGATAGTTGTTATCATCATCTTCTTCTTCACCATCTTCCATCATAACCCCTCTTTTCCCGTGCTTGGTCCAGCAATTATAGTTAGGCATGAAACCTTTCATAATCAGGTGGCCGCGAATGATTTTTGAGGAAGAGTACTCCTTGTTGTTCCGACATTGAACACATGGACAACGTATAAATCCATTCTCTTTGTTTGCCGTAGCCACATCGATAAATTTATCCACGCCTTTGATATACCGGCTACCGTCACCGTACATCCATTCCGACCGTTCATCTGCATCATATAAGTAAGTTTATCAAAAACAGGACATCGTAAATAGTGAAATAACCAATTCACCGACACATGAATTGTATCAATGACCTAGAAAAGATAGGATTGCTAACCTCGATCGAGGGAAATAAAGAGGAGAAAGCTCAAGTGCGTCTCGGACACCTTCTATATTTTTGTTCTATGAGAAATTCAACTGGATTTTTCACTCAAACATTTCAACAAACACCTTCAATGCATGCATGAGAAAAACTAGCACACCTCACACCTTACACCATTCGAAAAAAGCAGTGGGCGGAGGCGTTTATAGAGGCAAGGGTCTTTAGTCGGTTGGAGCAAATACGGGACTAAAGTGCGTCTGCCAAGCTGTGGCCAAACCTTTAGTCGGTTGGTGGCTCCAACCGAACATGCCCTTACCAACGGGACCCATGCCCTGGCGTCCGCTCCAACCGGGACGCGTGCCAGCATTAGTCCCGGTTGGTGGCGCAACCGGGACTAATGCTCCCAGGGGTGGCGAACGGATGGCCCTTTTTCCTCTAGTGGTTTTTCCAGTAGTGAACATCACCGGGGAGCACCAGGGCACTAGCAGGCACTGGTTCTTTAACGTGCATCCAAATCTGCTGGGAATGCGGACAAGGCCAGAACCTGTGCAACATCGTTTCCTCTCGACCGCACGCCACACACACCACCCCTTGCTTGATATTCCTTCTCGCCAGCTCGGAGCCGACAGCTAGTCCATTGCGGAGCAGTCTCCACACATGTACTTTAACTTTTCCAGGTATATTAGCTCCCCACAGCGCCAGCCACCCCTTGTGTGTGTCGACAGTTGAAGAAGCTTCACACTTCCCAGTACCCAGCCGACGTTGTCTCATTTGCAGATGGTAAGCTGATCCCACCGAGAATATGCCGTTCTTGGTGAAATTCCAGGCAGGACAATCGTCAACGTCTAGACCACCCACCTGAATTTTCTTCACATCCGCCGCATCAAAATAGTACAAGAATTGCTGCAGTCTTGCGTCGTTCCAGCCCTGCCCATTTGCCATCAGCAGGTCCGAGACTTTGCGGACACCTTCAGCCGGTGCATATCTGGCATCCTACCCAGTGGCCGTTGAGCTCCCTCCTCCGGGATCCAATTACTCTGCCAAATATCAATGGACTGGCCATTCCCAGCTCTCCATATATCAGGCCGAGTTTCAGCAGATCGCGTCCGTGGATGATGCTCCGCCATGAAAAGGAGCCTCCTCCTGGGCATCTAGCATGCATGAAATTTGAGTTCTTATAGTAACGTGCCTTCAGAACCCTTGAACACAGAGAAACAGGCACAGTGAGAATTCTCCAAGCTTGCTTGGCCAATAAAGCTTGATTGAAAACCTCGTAGTTCCTAAAACCCATCCCATCAGCCCACTTAGGAAGATACATTTTATCCCACGAGATCCAGTGAACTCGGCGGGTGCCCTCAAGATCTCCCCGCCAGAAATCCGAGGCAATTCCACTCAGCTTATTGCATTGCTTCTTGTTAAATTTGAAACAGCTGACCTAAAAGAAGACATCCTGCAATTATTCAACTCTCTACACAACCAAGAGGCTGATCTGTCTGGGGTAAACCTTGCTCTAATTACCCTGCTGCCCAAATGCGACTCACCTTAGGAAATCAAGGATTACAGGCCTATATCACTGCAGCACTCCATACCAAAGTTGATAGCCAAAGTATTGGCAAACATATTACAGCCAAAAATAAAGGATATGGTGGACCATATGCAGTCGGGCTTCATCAAGAAAAGGTCCATTGTTGAAAATTTCGCCACAGCTATCGAGATGGTGCAGTGTGCCAACAAGACAAAAACGCCAGTAATTGTACTAAAACTAGACTTCCAGAAGGCGTTTGACACAATTCACTGGGAGGCTATTCTACATACCATGGCAGCTAGAGGGTTCCCGGCCAGATGGATTGCTTGGGTGCGAGAGCTTCTGAAAACATCAAATACACAAATTCTGATCAATGGAAAAGTGGGCACCAAATTCAGGATTCAAAAGGGGGTGAGGCAAGGAGATCCATTATCACCATATCTGTTCATCCTGGTGGCTGACATATTCCAGTGGATGGTTAAAAAGGCTTACGCATCTGGATACTTGATCCACCCCTTGCAACAGGGTGCACCACTGTCTGCACTCCAATATGCTGACGACACCCTGCTGATTATACATGGGTCTGCTGAATAAGCGTCGTTTGCAAAAACTCTACTAGATGCCTTTGCAAGTTTCACTGGGCTGCACATAAATTTTCAAAAGAGTACTTTCGCCCCCATACACATGTCAAATGAAGAATCACTGAATGTGGCTTCTATTCTGGGGTGCCCCATAGCCCAACTGCCTTGCACCTACCTTGGGATGCCTCTGTCGAGTATCAAGATAACAAGGAACCTCCTACAACCTGTCATTCAGAGAGTTCACAAGAGATTGCCCGGATGGATACCCAGGCTAATGTCATCTGCCGGCAAAGTCCAAATGATTAACTTCGTTCTATGTGCCATCCCAAAAAAATTCATGGCCTGCATTGAATGGGACAAAGGAAGCATTGAAGCTATAAACAAGCTCTGCAGGGCTTTTCTGTGGAAGAACAAACAAGAAGTACTGGGGGCAATGCCTAGTAGCATGGGAGGTGGTCACAATGACAAAAGATCAGGGGGGCCTTGGAATTAGAAACCTTGAATTACACAACAAAGCCCTGATGGCCTCACTTGTCTCGAAACTTTTATCGGCTAATGAAGGACCATGCTTCACCTGGATGACAACCTGGTATCTTCAAAACAATATAACCCACAATCCAACCCCACAGGACACACCCTTCTGGAGATCACTGAAACTCCTAATCCCCACGGTGCAGAATGCAACCTCATGTCATTTAGCTGTCGGCAGCAAAATATCCTTCTGGCATGATAAATGGACAACTAGAGGTCGATTCTACAGCCTATATGAAATCTTATACTCTTTCGCTGAGGACCCACACTGCACAGTGGAATCACAACACAACAATGGTATCTGGGCTCCCAAACTGTTGTACCCACTATCCCAGACAGCTGAACAACAACTTAACCTGCTTATGCTAGACCTACAGCGGGCTCAAATAAATGGTGAGGGGGACAAAAGGGAAATGGTGACGACTGGGAAAGGACCGACAACCGCTGGCTTCTATAACTGTTTAGCGACTGTGGACAAACCTGACAGCCACACAAATGGATTTGGCAAAGAGCCGTCCCGCAGAAGCAAAAAAATTTCCTCTGGCTTGCTTCCAGGGGAAGATTAAACACTAAGGACAACATGACTGCAAAGTGTTGGTGCACTGATGCTGGTTGCGATCAATGCCCGGCACTAGAACCAATCCACCATATCGCCCTACATTGCAGACCTGCGACCTATGTGTGGGCCAAGCTGGGTCTTGCCAAGCACGCGAGCACCGCCAACACTATCTCCCAATTTGTCGAACAGGTTCAGCAAGAGATAAGGAGTAACACATGGACAATCCGCTTTGTTGCCTGCATATGGGAGCTATGGAAAGTGAGAAATGACAGAGTGATCAATGGAAGGCGATTAATGAACAACTATCTGGCCAAGCAAATTGCACAGGATCTAACGACTTGGACGTGCAGGTCAACCAAAAATTCAGCTGGGATGTTACTATGGGCTAACAAACTATTGTAAATTTCTCTATTTCTCTTTTTTGTCTTTCTTTTTTCTTTCACCTACCTCGCCCTCAACCGGCTGCTGCCGGATGTAAATTCACCATGTAACCCATAAGGTAGAGGATTCCTCTACCTATATATATATATATATATATATATATATATATATATATATATATATATAACAAAAAAAATAAAAAAATTGAAACAGCTCATAGGGTAGGTGGCAGTAGCTTGTAGCATAGATTTAACTAAAATTTCCTTCCCCTTATATGACAGCCCTTGACCTTTCCATCCACTTGTTTTATTCCCTAATCTCGCAGTTACATATTGAAAACAGCCCTCCTTCGACCGACCTACCACTGTTGGCAGGCCAAGGTATCTTTTACTTAGCGCTTCCGAGGAAACTCCAAGAGCTGGTTTGAGTGTATTTTTGTCCTCTTGATTGCAACCTTTGCCAAAAAATACCGATGATTTGTCCAAGTTAACTCTCTGCCCGACTAAGCCTCATAGTCCTCCAGCACCCCCTTAAGTGCATGCATGTTTTCCACTGTTGCCTCAAGAAACACAATGCTGTCTTCTGCGAAAAGTAGGTGAGTAATATGAGGCCCACACGTACCAAATTGAACGCCCTTCAGCATATTCTCCTCCTAGACTTTCTTGAGCAACTTTGAAAAACCTTCCACACAAAAAAGGAAAAGGTACGGGGATAGAGGGTCACCCTTCCTAAGCCCCTTGATGGTCTAAACCCTTCACTCACTCCACCATTCACCTTGATTTTAAATCTCACAGTAGTGACACATCTCATCACCATGGCAACCCAAGCTTCACTAAAACCCATCTTGATCATCATATGTTTGAGAAATATCCACTCAACCCGATCATAGGCCTTCATCATATCTAACTTGATATCATAGAGTGGCTTCTTTTTCTTCTTGGTCCTAATAGAGTGAACACATTTGTAAGCAATGAGAACATTGTCCGTAATTAATCTCCCGGGAACAAAGGCGCCCTGCTCCTCTAATATCAATACTGGGAGAATCTCCTTAAGCCTATTCATCATCACCTTGGACCCGATCTTGTATATGACATTACATAAACTTATAGGCCTAAATTGCGATAGTAACTCCGGTGAGTTACATTTCTGAATAAGCACTATTACTGTATCGTTAAAATCATCCGGGATGTCACCTCCATTTAAAAAATCCCGCACGGCCCGACAGACGTCGTCCCTAAACAGCGCCCAGTGGCGTTGATAGAAGAGGGAAGGCAGCCCATCCGGCCCAGGTGCCTTCAATGGGCCCATCTAGAAAAGGGTCCGCGAGATCTCCTCATCCGAGAAAGGTTTCACCAATTTATCGTTCATCTCCTGGGACACCAAGGCCTGTACCGTGTCCAGGATGAGGTTCAGGTTACTGGCACCTTCCGACGAATACAACATTGAGAAAAAAAAAGTCGGCCTCGGCTCTCATTTCAGCATCAGTCGTACACCAGCTCCCATCAGGCCTCCTAATTGCCTGAATTGTATTCTTCTTCCTCTGCTGAGAGCACCTGTCCTAAAAGTAGCGCGTGTTCATGTCTCCAAATTTGAGCCATTCAACTCTTGAGTGTTGCCTGAACATAATCTCTTCCCTCTCAAACAGCTCATGTAGATCCTCGCTCGGACCTCTAGTGAGGTGACCGACTGGATCTCCCTCTCTCTCTGGCATTCTCTAGCTGGCCTCTCAGCCTTTTAATTTCCTTCTGAACTGAGCCGAATTCTGTCTTACTCCACTCCTGCATACTGCGAGTGACATTCCGAAGACGATGCCACATACCCTGTAGCCCGTGCACACCCTCATCTTCGTCTGCCCAGGCCTGCTCCACCATTGGATTATACCCCTCATGTCTAGTCCACATCTCTTCAAACCTAAACCCTCGTGGGCCCCTCTGCACCGGATTGGTGAAGGCTGCATGTACTTTCACAAGCAGTGCAAGGTGGTCCGATTCTTCAATCATAATGTGATCCACAGACGTGGCCGGGAAGAGCGCCGAAAAACCCATATTGCAAGTAGCTCTATCTAGCCTGACCTGAGTATTGTCTTGCCCCGATCTTGTATTATTACAGGTAAATGGATAGCCCGTGAAACCTAGATCCGCCAGTCCACACAAGTTTAGGCAGACTCTAAACCTGTCCATCGGAATCGCTGCCCAAGGGTTTCCCCCTCGCTGCTCTTTTGATTTTAGGATCTCGTTATAATCACCAGCAACCACCCACGGCAGATCATCCTGCCCTCTCAGGTATTGTATCACCTCCCAAGTTTTCTACCTCAGCTCAACTCGAGGCTCCCAATAGATTCCAGTGAATCTAAATTCATGGGTGCCTTGCATCAATGTAATACTACGACCAAGGCCGTATAGACACCTCGACACCATCTTATTTCCAAAGTAGAGCGAGGGCCCTACTTTTTCCTTTGCAATCCACTGTAACACCATTTATGTAGCCCAGGGACCACTTAAAACGATCAATATTGCTTTCCTCTTCATATTCGTTTCACATAAGAACACCACCTCCGGGTTGAGGGACCTAGTAAGATCCCTGAGCTCCCCTACTTCTAAGTCCAACCCTAATCCTCGGCAGTTTTGGGCCAAAATATTCATTGGGCATGGTGATCCTGCTTCGCAGGACTCGCTGATGTGCCCTCTGTTTCTTACTCCTAGCTGAGTCCTCATCACCTCCTCCTGTTGTTGCTTCTCCAACACGCATCCACACTTTCCACGTTCTCCACTTGTTGTGGCCCGGACTAGGTGGCTATCCACCTCCCCGGCCAGCATTGTCTCTGACGCTTCCTCTGCTAGGCCTTCTCACATATGTTCTTGGTCTCTTAGTCCTAGAGCAGGCCCATTTAGCTCTCTCATCTAGTCTTGTCATATATGTACTATTACATGCAGAATTTGTACTATATATTCATCTCTATATATGCGTGCATATTAATCCATTTCTAAACTTTAAACCTCCATATCTTTTGAATTAAAACTCCAACTTATATTATGTTTGAACATTTGAGTTCCCAACGATGAGAGCTTCAAACCAAGTCCAATATTGCACATATTTTGAAAAATCTTAAATTTCAAAATATGACACTTGATGATACTTTATGAAACAAGATAATCTTAAACTTGTTGTATTCTGTGGTCACATGTTTTATTTTACATGCATAGAAAATTAGCATTTGTGTACCATGCTGTATCATAATATTACATTGTGTGATATTGTGAGTTATTGCTTGACAATATACTACAACGTTTCAAAATAGTTTATCTCGATTCATCATTTAATAAAAAATCTTGTTATATTGAATATTGAATATATTTTGTAACATTTATGGAAAAATTATAACAACGAGTTTTGTTTTTTATGAGAAAATTATATCAATCATTTTTGACTCGTAAATTATAAAAATCTTGTTATATTGAATATATTTTTGATTAATTTTTTAGGATTGGAACTTACTGGAACTTTGTATAACTTTAAATCCATGAAAACTACCAAAACAATGTGTCACATAATATATAACTAGTTATGATAAATATATTTAAATTTTATTGTAGTTTATTGTGTAACTTTATTTTGCATGTGTACATGTAGTTTCACCACGTTTCATAGAGATCCATTATGTTTCAAAAATTATTTTTTAAAACTTGGCAAAACATATTCAAAATTGGTCTTGTTTTGAAGTCCTTATCATTTGGATCAGAAATATGCAATAAAAACATAAAATAAAAATATGATTCAAAATATACGGCATAAACAAGTTTTGGATCTTTTAAGAAAGCTATAACGGGTTAGAGGAGAGAGAAAGTTTGCATGCACACAGTAGATGTGATTGATGTGACATAAAGTAACCAAGTCAAAAAAAAATACAAGAGAATATAATGGAACGAGATTCTTCATGTCCGAATCATAATGTCATCCTATGGTCTAGCCATGCACGGGATCTACCGTGCACGCTAGACTTCCAGTGAATCTAAATTCATGGGTGTCTTGCTTCGATGTAATACTACGACCAAGGCCGTATAGACACCTCTACACCATCTTTCCAAAGTAGAGAGAGGGCCCCACTTTTTCCTTTGCAATCCACTGTAACACCATTTATGTAGCCCAGGGACCACTTCAAACGATCAATATTGCTTTCCTCTTCATATTCGTTTCACATAAGAACACCACCTCCGGGTTGAGGGACCTAGTAAGATCCCTGAGCTCCCCTACTGCTGAGTCCAACCCTAATCCTCGGCAGTTTTGGGCCAAAATATTCATTGGGCGTGGTGATCCTGCTTCGCAGGACTCGCTGATGTGCCCTCTGTTTCTTACTCCTAGCTGAGTCCTCATCACCTCCTCCTGTTGTTGCTTCTCCAACACGCATCCACACTTGCCACGTTCTCCACTTGTTGTGGCCCGGACTAGGTGGCTATCCACCTCCCCGGCCAGCATTGTCTCTGACGCTTCCTCTGCTAGGCCTTCTCACATATGTTCTTGGTCCCTTAGTCCCAGAGCAGCGTTTCTACCATGCACGCGATATACCGTGCATGGGCCCATTTAGCTCTCTCATCTAGTCTTGTCATATATGTACTATTACATGCAGAATCTGTACTATACATTCATCTCTATATATGCGTGCATATTAATCCATTTCTAAACTTTAAACCTCCATATCTTTTGAATTAAAACTCCAACTTATATTATGTTTGAACATTTGAGTTCCCAACGATGAGAGCTTCAAACCAAGTCCAATATTGCACATATTTTGAAAAATCTTAAATTTCAAAATATGACACTTGATGATACTTTATGAAACAAGATATTCTTAAACTTGTTGTATTATGTGGTCACATGTTTTATTTTACATGCATAGAAAATTAGCATTTGTGTACCATGCTGTATCATAATGTTACATTGTGTGATATTGTGAGTTATTGCTTGACAATATACTACAACGTTTCAAAATAGTTTATCTCGATTCATCATTTAATAAAAAATCTTGTTATATTGAATATTGAATATATTTTGTTACATTTATGGGAAAATTATAACAACGAGTTTTGTTTTTTATGAGAAAATTATATCAATCATTTTTGACTCGTAAATTATAAAAATCTTGTTATATTGAATATATTTTTGATTAATTTTTTAGGTTTGGAACTTACTGGGACTTTGTATAACTTTAAAACCATGAAAACTACTAAAACAATGTGTCACATAATATATAACTAGTTATGATGAATATATTTAAAGTTTATTGTAGTTTATTGTGTAACTTTATTTTGCATGTGTACATGTAGTTTCACCACGTTTCATAGAGATCCATTATGTTTCAAAAAATATTTTTTAAAACTTGGCAAAACATATTCAAAATTGGTCTTGTTTTGAAGTCCTTATCATTTGGATCAGAAATATGCAATAAAAACATAAAATAAAAATATGATTCAAAATATACGGCATAAACAAGTTTTGGATCTTTTAAGAAAGCTATGACGGGTGAGAGGAGAGAGAAAGTTTGCATGCACACAGTCGATGTGATTGATGTGACATAAAGTAACCAAGTAAAAAAATATACAAGAGAATATAATGGAACGAGATTCTTCATGTCTGAATCACAATGTCATCCTATGGTCTAGCCATGCACGGGATCTACCGTGCACGCTAGACTTCCAGTGAATCTAAATTCATGGGTGCCTTGCATCGATGTAATACTACGACCAAGGCCGTATAGACACCTCGACACCATCTTTCCAAAGTAGAGCGAGGGCCCCACTTTTTCCTTTGCAATCCACTGTAACACCATTTATGTAGCCCAGGGACCACTTCAAACGATCAATATTGCTTTCCTCTTCATATTCGTTTCACATAAGAACACCACCTCCGGGTTGAGGGACCTAGTAAGATCC
Organism: Avena longiglumis; assembly: GCA_030063025.1. Lineage (NCBI taxonomy): Eukaryota > Viridiplantae > Streptophyta > Magnoliopsida > Poales > Poaceae > Avena > Avena longiglumis. Next base: position 49,205,597 of record CP125979.1, read on the forward strand.
CTGAGCTCCCCTACTGCTGAGTCCAACCCTAATCCTCGGCAGTTTTGGGCCAAAATATTCATTGGGCGTGGTGATCCTGCTTCGCAGGACTCGCTGATGTTCCCTCTGTTTCTTACTCCTAGCTGAGTCCTCATCACCTCCTCCTGTTGTTGCTTCTCCAACACACATCCACACTTGCCACGTTCTCCACTTGTTGTGGCCCGGACTAGGTGGATATACACCTCCCCGGCCAGCATTGTCTCGGACGCTTCCTCTGCTAAGCCTTGTCACATATGTTCTTGGTCCCTTAGTCCCACCTGGGCTTGGCCTCTCATCCCTACCATTCACCTGCGCTCTGAAATCTTTCTTGGGGCTTGTCACCTCCCTCTCCTGCCTGCGCTGGTCCTCCCCCACGTGATGGTCACATGCATCCCCCAGTATTGTAGGATGAACCCGAATCCTCATAGGTATAGAAGAGAGATCATTTAGGCGGGAGATCCCTGACAACTTCTACTGTAGCCATCAGATGACGCCGACGAAATATGCTTTGGTGGTGATCTTATATTCCTTCGCGGGGATGCGCACCGCCATCCACCCCATTGCTAGACCACTTCCTTCCCATCCATGCATCCTTCCTCCTTATGCATCAACAAACCACACTCAAAACAGAAGTGTGGGATTTTCTCGTATTTCAGATCATACCAGTTTCCCACTTTCCACTTCTCAACTTCAAAATCACCCTTCCGTTTCACAATCTCATCTAGGTCATTTGGATCCTTCAAGTTAAGTCCACGCACCAGCGGATTCTCCACATTTATCCTGACCCTGATTCTGAGTTCTTCTCTCCACGCAGTACCATCCTCCTCCACATCTACCGCGAGAAACTTGCCAATCCGGTTCCCGATAAGTTCACTACAGGAAAGATTCGCTACGCCGACGGCCGGCTGCCGTCGGCACAGGCTATGCCGACGGTGGCCGTCGGCGTAGCCCCCTCGGCGTACGTCCTCGTCGGCACAGCTCAGTGGTCGTCGGCACAACCATCCACCTGTTGGAATTATGCCCTAGAGGAAATAATAAAGATGTTATTATTATAATTCTTGTTCATGATAAAGTTTATATTCCATGCTACAATTGTATTAAGCGGAAACTTTAATACTTGTGTGGTTTGTGAACAACACCGTGTCCCTAGTATGCCTCTAAGGACTAGCTCATTGATTAATGATGGTTAAGGTTTCCTAACCATAGACATGAGTTGTCGATTAATAATGAGATCATATCATTGGGAGAATGATATGATGGAAAGACCCAAACTAAACGGAGCAATTAGATCGTGTCATCGTGTTCATCTTTGCGAAGCTTTTCTTATGTCAAATATTGTATTCCTTAGACCATGAGATAATACAACTCCCTGGTATCGGAAGAAAGCTTTGAGGTCATCAAACGTCATCCTATGAGAGGGTGATCATAAAGGTGTCTCTCAGGTGATCGGAAAGTACCTGTTGGGTTGTATGTATCGATATGGGATTTGTCCCTCCCAAGTCGGAGAGATATACTTCGGGCCCACTCGTGTCGATATCAACACCGCTTGCAAGCATGTGGTTAAGGAGTTAATCACAAAGTGATATCGGATTACGAGCGAGTAAAGTACTTCGTGAGCGAGATTGAACTAGGTATGCGGTACCAACGATCAAATCTCGGGCAAGTAAAATATCGCGAGATGAAGGGAATATATATATGGGATTGATTGAATCACGGCATCGTGGTTCATCCGATATGATCATCGATGAATGTGTAGTCAATATGGATTTCAGACCCAGTTGATTATTGATAGAAGATCATGTCCGCATGTTCTCGAACCGAAGGTCACACACTTAACGTGTCTTGGCGCTAGGATAGATTGGATAATTGGTTTATGAGTTTTGTTCGAATCTCGGATGGGATCCGGGACATCATGAGAGGTTCGGAATGGTCCGGAGAATAAGATTCATATAAGGCAATGCAGTTTTGGAGTTCTAATTGTTTGGGTTAATCGGTGTATGGGAAGATTCTAGAACCTTCCTGGAGGGACCAACGTGTCCCCACCTGCGGGAGGGGCATGGGCCTATGAGGAGTGCCACGGCCGCATTGGGCCAGGGCACAAGGCCCCATAGGGCCCAGCGGCCAGATCTAGGGCAAACCCTAGGAAAGCTTCTAGAAGGGAGAAACTTGCCCCTCTTCCTCCTTGGCCGCCTAGGCTTGGGGAGGGCTAGGGTTGGCGCCCACCCTCTATGTAAAGAGGGCTGGGCACCACCCCTACACCTCCTCCTCAATCCCTAGCCCGCCTGCCCTCTCTCTCTCTCTCTCCCATTGCGTGGCGAAGCCTGCTGCAGAAACTCTACCACTTGCACCGCCCGTCGTTGTAGATCCAATCCGTATCTCCACCATACTTGCTGGACCAAGGAAGGAGGAGAGCTGTGGTGCCGCGTGTGCATCTCGGAGGCATCGCCACTTGCGGTGTTAGATCGGGCGGATCGCGAGGAGGAGAAGCGAGTCACTACATCACCCATGTTCCGACGAATGTTCATATGCGAATCTTCAAGGGTATGAAGATCTCATCTAATCTCTCTCGTTGTTTGTATCTCTAGATTAGATCTTGGATTTCCGTTCGCATCCGTAGAATTTTTTGATTTACTATGCTGAAACCCTTGATGGTATCGAGCTAGATCTATGCGTAGATGTGTTTCACGAGTAGAACGCAACATGGTTGTTCGGCGTTGATGTTTTCTGCTGCAAGCCTCTTGTTTGTGTTCTTCTTATGGCGGGGTAGTGATATTGAAGCGGTCCAGCCAACCTTACGGCGTCGTTCGAGACCGGCTCCGCACTTGACGTGTGGCTTGTTCCACATGCGGTGTGGATGCCTGTTTCTCTCACTATAGTTGTCATGGGATTTACACCGGAGTTTGGCAACCATAATATCACCGTTGTGGCTTTCCGTAGGTAAGAATCGTTCTTAGATTGCTACTCCCATAAGCCACGTAAAACATGCAACAACAAAGTAGAGGCGTCTAACTTGTTTTTGCAGGGAGTGTTTTCTGTGATATGGTATGGCCCAAGATGTGATGTGTGTATTGTATGCGATGATCATGTTTTGTAATATTTCACGACTTGCATGTCGATGAGTACACAACCGGCAGGAGCCATATGGTTGTCTTTATAATTATGTATGACCTGTGAGTCAACTTCTTATACGCCATGTAATAGCTTTACTTTATCGCTAAGTAGTTAGCAATAGTTGTAGTTGCTATTCGTGGTGGAGGCAATCATGGTGGAGTGATGGAGATCATGCCGGCACGCACAAGATGGACATCATTGCGTGAAGATTGGCTATACCATGTCACATAAAGTTATATGCATGTGATGTTTATCCTTTTATGTATCTTATTATGCTTAGATAGCGACGGTAGCATTATAAGATGATTCCTCACTTAAAGATCAAGATAAAACTGTTTTCTCCCCATGTATGCACCGTTGCGAAAGTTCGTCGTGTCCAAGCATCACGTGATGATCGGGTGCTATAGACTCTACGTTCACATACAACGGGTGCAAGCCAGTTTTGCACACGCGGAAATACTTGGGTTTGACTTGACGAGCCTAGCATGTACAGAAATGGCCTCGGAACACATGAACCGAAAGGTTAAGCATGAGTCATATGAATGATATGATCGACACTTCGTTGTCCACCATTGAAGCCACATCTCTTCTCGTGAAGATCGGATTAGGTGTGGTGAATTTGGATCGTGTTCACTAAACAACTTGAGGGATGTTAAATTTAGTGGGAGTTCATCTAGTAATTTGATTAAAAGTTGAACTAGTTATCATGAACATAGTATAATTTTTACTTGCAAACATTGTAGATCAAATGGCTAAGTCCAACTTCAACGTTTTTGCTGAGAAGGAAAAGATTAGAAACAATGGGTCTAACTTCACCAACTGTTTCCGCAATCTGAGAATCATTCTCTCTGGCGGTCAAAAGGACTATGTCCTTGAGAAAGCGTTAGGTGACGCCCCTGCTGCAACTGCGCCGGCTGATGAGAAAGTTGTCTATCAGTCGCGCAAAGATGATTATGCTGTGATTAAGAGAACCATGTTGTTTGCTATGGAATCGGACCTTCAAAATCGTTTTGAAGACTATCCCGGGCCCTTTGAGATTCTTGAGGAGCTGAAAACTATGTTTCAGACTTAGGCCCGTTCTGAGAGATATGAGATCTCTGAGAAATTCTTTAACTGCAAGATGGAGGAAGGGATTTCCGTTAGTGAGCACGCCATAAAGATGTCGGGCTACACTCAACGCATGAGAAACTTTGCAAGATTCGGAGGATCTCAAGTTTGAGGTTCTCAATCACTCCTCCCAGCTACAAAAGTTTTGTAGTGACTCATAATCGATTGGTTCCACTAATACGATCACCGAGCTCTTCGCAAGTCAAGGCTGGAGGTGGACATCAAAAGGATAATAATGTGTTGATGGTCAACAAGCCCCCACCTTCAAGAAAGGTAAGGGTGCAAAGAAGCCCTTCAAGAAAGGCGCGACAAGCGCGTTGCCCTGAGAAGAAGCTCAAGTCTGGACCCAAGCCGGACCTTTGATTGCTTCTATTACAAGGACAAGGGTCCTTTGGGCACAATTTTCAAGTACTTAGCGGACAAGAAGGTGGCACCATCAAAGGTATATTTGATATACATGTTATTGATGTTTTCCTTACTAGCCCTCGTTGTAGTGCAGGTATTTGATCTTGGTTCGATTGCTAATATTTGTAACTCAAAGGAGCTACGGAATAGACAATGGCTTGCGAGGGATGAGGTGACGATCTTGGCGTTAGCAATGGATCGAGTTGATGTGATGGCCGTGTACGCGCTCTCCTTAGTTTTACCTTGGGATTAGTTTTAAACCTTAATAATTGTTATTATGTGCGTTGAGCATGAACATTATTTCTGGATCGTGTTTATTGCAAGACGGTTATTCATTTAAATCGGAGAATAATGGTTGTTCTATTTATATGAGTAACATCTTTTATGGTCATGCACCTCTTTGTGAATGGTTTATTTCTTGAATCTCGAAAGGGATGAAACACACATCCATAACATTGAGGCTAAGAGATGCAAAGTAGATAGTGATAATACTACTTATTTGGCAATCGTCTAGGTCATATTGGTGTAAAGCGCATGAAGAAACTCCATTCGATGGACTTTTGGAGTCTCTTGATTTTGAATCATTTGACACATACGAACCATGCCTCATGGGCAAGATGATCAAAACCCGTTCTCGGGATGATGGAGCGAGCAACGGACTTATTGGAAATCATACATACCGATGTATGCGGACCGATGAGTGTTTCGACGCGGTGGATATCGCTATTTTCTCACTTTTCGATGACTTAAGTAGATATGGGTATATCTATTTAATGAAACATAAATCTGAAACATTTCAAAAGTTCAAGGAATTTCGAATGAAGTCGAGAACCATCGTAATGTAAAGATTAAGTTTCTACGATCCGATCGTGGAGGTGAATATTTGAGTTATGATTTTCTCACGCATCTTAAAGCAAGCGGAATCGTTTCGCAACTCACGCCACCGGAACACCACAGCGCAATGGTGTGTCGAACAGGAATCGAACCCTATTAGATATGGTCCGATCAATGATGTCTCTTCTTGATTTGTTATCATTTTGGGGTTATGCATTAGAAACCACTTCATTCACTTTCAATAGGGCACCATCTAAATCCGTTGAGACGACACCGTATGAACTGTGGTTTGGTGCTAAACCTAAGTTGTCGTTTCTTAAAGTTTGGGGATGCGAAGCTTACGTCAAGAAGTTGATGCCGGACAAGCTTGAACCCAAAGCGGAGAAATGCGTCTTCATAGGATACCCTAAGGAAACTATTGGGTATACCTTCTATCATAGAACCAAAGGCAAAGTGTTTGTCGCAAAGAATGGTTCCTTTCTTGAGAAGGAGTTTCTCTCGAAAGAAGTGAGTGGGAGGAAAGTAGAGCTAGACGAGGTTGTTGAACCTTCTCTTGAGTTGGAGAGTAGCGCAGTGTGGCGCCCCGCAAAACCACTACTAGAAAATCGCGTTGTTTTTGTGCATTGCATCGTCATCATCATGCATTTGTTTGTCTGAAACTATTCCAATAAGCCTATTTTTAGTTTTCTAAAAATGCCCTTCTCTTATTTCAAAATAAGTCTTATAATTACCTGTCAAATTATTTTCCTACGAGTTATTTGCTAAAAAGATTTGAAACAAAAACAACACCGTAAATATTTACAAACTAACACAAAGCCTACCCGAAATCCTATTCCCACCTAGTCCTAATCTACCCACCACTCACAGCTCGCCACCTAACCCCTCCCCCAATTTCCTAACCCCCTTGCCACCTCACCAATCCACCCCTTTTCCCCCTCTCTCTATTTCTCACACAGCCATCCACACACCCCTCTCTCTCCCTCTCTCTTACACCCTCGACCCACGCCACCTCCCTCCCCACAGCCCTCCCTTCCTTCCTGCCCATCACCGCCACACGCCCAACCCCTCTCTCTCTCGACCACTGCCCCACGCCCAGCCAAGCCACACCCCACTCACCCCCGACCCTTCGGCCCCACCACAGCCCGCGTCCCCGCTCTCTCTCCTTCTCTCTCTCCCCGTCTCTTCCACCTCCCAGTCCTATTCCACCTCCCACCTCCCCTTTTCTCCGGCTGGCGCCTCTTCTCCTGTGACCCCGCCGGTCGGTCGTCATGGCTCCTCTCTTGGCCTCGCCTCCTCCTCCCGCCCGTGAGCCCTCCTCGCCATTTCTCGCTCGCCTGGTCCTCCTCCACATCGGCATGCCTCCGCCTCCTCCTCCTCTCTGTCGTCCTCCTTGCACCTCCACCCGAGCCTCGAGCCGCCCCTCCCTCCCGTGCGCCTCCCCGGGCGCCGTCCTCCTCCGACAGCCCCCACCAACCTGGCGCGGACTGCCTCGCCTTCGTCCTCCCTTCGTTTCCCTTGACCCGTCGTGGCCGCGCCCGGCCTTCCACCGCCCGCCGGCCTTCCTCGCCATCTCGCTGCCTTCCTCGCCATCCTCCTCCATCCCGCCACCGGTCTCGTCCTCTGCCGCTGCTGGCAAAGCGCCTCCCTCCTCGCCTCTGCCTCGCCGCTGGCTCGCCCGTCCGACGCCTTTGGTTCCTCGTCATCTCCTCTGCCTCCGGGCTTCCTCGGCATCCCACGGCTGCCGCTGCCGCCACCATGTGTGCCATCGCCGACCGTTCCCGTTCAGCTCTGCCGTGGCATGGCCGCCCACGCCCGATCTGGGCGTGATGCGCTCCCTGAGTTCCCCGACCCTCCCGAAGCACAAGACCGTCTCGACACAAGAGCCCGATGCTCTTCTGTCGCTAAGATCTGCATCGTTGCGGGTTTCGTCGACCCATGTGCGAGGTGGAACCCGATGAACGCCGGTACCCAAGATCCACCACACGGACGCGCCACGGATTCGGAGGAACCCTCGGACGCCAAGTTCGCCTCCTGAACCCCGAAGACCCGAACCCCGATGAACCATGATCTTCGCTGCAGAACAACAAGTCCTTCGGAGTGAAACCAACAAGATCTACCACCGGATGCCAAGTACTCCCTCGAGGACGCCGAGTACTTCACCCTGGACACCGAGACCCTGGTCGACAAGTTCTTCCTCCCGGACGCCGAGCTCGCCGAGAACCCGGATGCGACAAGATCTACCCGTTGATCGAGAATGTTTACCAGAGACCGATCGTCGAACCACGAACCGAGACGAACCCGAACCACGGAACCAAGATCGCGAACCCTAATGTGTGACCCTTTTATCGAACCCTATTTTATAAATGAAATAATAAATTGATGCATATTGAATTGTCATACTTGCATGCGTGTGCCATGTGGTTTGGGGGCCTTATGCATTCACCTAATAATTAAATATGGGGTCCATATGCGGTAAATCTAGTCTCATATCGGCCTCATTTAAATTTGTGTAGCGAACCGGTAACTTATTTTGCCATGTTAAGACAACATTTAATTTGCGGGGTAGATAAATAACATGAACCAGTTAATTATCTGTCGGGACCCCGGTTCCGCTTAATCTTGCCTAATTGCATTGCACCCTTTCCATGTCATACATCATACATGCATCATGCCGATCTTTTGCCGTAGTATTAAATAGAGCATCCGGTGTTTATTCTAGTGTTTTGCTTCTTCGCGGATAAGGCCGTTGAGTTGCTGCGAGAGTCGACCCGATCTTCAGTTGAACCTTCGGCAATGTTTTTCAGGCGAGCATCTCCCCCTTTCTACCTATCTTACTTTTATAGTATTTATTTCCCTCCTGTTGATCTATTGCTATCTGTGTTGCGATGCTCTAGTTTTCCGTACCCGAGATATCCCTTGCAGCCCTATATTGCCCTGGACACATCCTATTACCTGTTGTTTGGTAGATAGTTTAGTTGGACCTGCGCGTCGTAGTCGCTTGCTCAAGTGTTGTTGCGTGTCGCCAAGTACCACAGTTGTTGGAGTATTGCCGCCTGTTTGATGTTGGAGATGATCATGGCTTTAAATACCGTTCACTTTATTTACTGTTTAACAACTAAAATTGAAGTAAGTAAGCAGAGGCACAGATGGGCAATAGATGTTATTTGGTTGTTAACCGTCCACTTGTGTCCCGTAGGACCCCGAGTGCTTGATACCTGTTCCTTGATTTATCGCGCTATCCACATCCGGGAGGATTATGGGACCCCCTGAGCTAGAGCTTGATTCATTCTTATTTCTTGGGGCCACAAACTAGTTTGAGGTTTTATTTACTATCATGTACTTATGCCATGTTACTGCTTTATTTACGATTGTGCGAGGAGCACACTGTACTGTTTAGGATCGGGACACGATTCCGCGGTGTCAACAAGCCCAGTTTTGGGTTCCCAGTCGTTCTGACCGTCCACCCAAACCTTGAGTCCGTTTGAGTCATTAAACTTCTTGGGTAGCTTAACGGGGTGGCCCCCTGAAATATTTCTGAATCATGTGATTGCTTTGTCGTGAAGGCCTCGTTGGGTTTTGATTTGGTTTTTCCGAGGTTGATCGAGTGTGTGTTGCTATTGGTGTACCCCGGCCGGGTAAAACTTTCTGAAAGCCGTGTCCGCGGTTATGGACGACTTGGAGCACAGTATCTCGATCATAGACAACTATAATTAAAGTAGTGCTATAAAGTTGACTTTATAATGACTAGTAATCAGCTTCACTATAATGGAATGGCTAAATAATACTGCCCACGATTGCTTGCTTTGTCTGTCGCTTGCGACAATTGTAAGCCTAGTAAGTATTGCAACTACAACGGTATGGCTAAATAAAAGTACCAACAACTGCTGGGTTTTGGGTTATCTCATGCTAATTGTATTTGACTAGTAAGTGTCGCAACTACAATGGAATGGTTAAATAAAAGTGCCCACTGTTTATTTTTATCAGGATGACTAACTATATTTGACTAGTAAATGCTGCAACGATAACTGAATAAATAAAACTACCAACTGTGTGAGTTCCTCGGTTGACTTCCTCGTCTGGTCTCGAGGGGGAAATACCAGGATGGGTTTGTTTGGTGTTAGATGCAGGTTGGTTCAGAATAGGTCCTTCTTATCCCTCTCTGATAGCCGCCAGTTGTATCGAGTCTCTATAGGTTGTTTAGTGCATCTTTGCTGCTTTCGATCCACCATACCTATGTGGCGAGGACCATGGAATTCTAGCCTCGCTGTCTTGGCCTCGATCTTGACGCTCCTCTTTTTCCTTTGTCCTTTGTCGGCACCCTTTTGTTTAAGCGGGTTTTGAGATCGGCGTCGTTAGCGGGGTTACCCTTCCGGCTTTGGCAGGGTTATGGGCGCCATTGGTTATTCTTCGAGCTCTTAGCCCCATTTGCATCTTGTCCGTAGGACGCCTATCGTTTTCAAGGTGATTTGGATCTTTGTATATTATATTTGTATTCTTGACTCTTTGAGTCATTTGTTATATATATGTTACGTGGGTCCCATCGAGGACTGTTGTGTAATGTTATTACTTGATTTCCACCATACGTTAGTGCTGGTGGCACCTTTGAATCGTTTCTATGCGGTTTGGCGGGTTTAAAACTTGCATAGGGTCGATCGGTGTTATAGAGTGGTATCGAGCTCGTGATTCACGACAAGTCCAGCCAATAGGATAACCTAGCTAACGGCAAGTAGAGTGTCAAACTATTTTTGAAAAATCGGTTGGATAGTTCTGATTAGGTCTGATTTTACTCCTTACCCCTCTGCTGCTCTCCTCTCACCTCTACGTGTTTTGAATCCGCTCTCTTCTCTCTCTCTTCAAGTCCAGGATATCTCGTGGTTGGGTTCCATCGTACCTTCAGGGTTTCGCTTCCTCCTTTGATAACAGTGTTCTACCATCCGGTGTTCATGCTGCCTGAGGAATCCGTCTACTGTGGTACCATTCTTTGTTCCTTGTTTGTGCCTTCCGGTGTTTTCCGACGCGACGACATCATCTACGCCAGATCCGATACAGAGTTTGCATCACTCCTTTGTTTCCGAACCTCGTTTGTTGAGATCTTCAGTCTGAATTCCGAGAGTTGGTTGCATAATCCGCCTATTCGTGTGCAGAGTAATGGTTTGAGTGCGGGATGGAGTAGCTACCATACCACTACTCTTATCATTCGCTCTTGTACATTGAGTTGGTGAATTGATGTGATTTCACTCATTCCACGGAAGTTAGAAGTGGCCTTTATCTTTTGATACCTCTACCTTCGACCTTTTGTTTCCGGTGTGTTTCCCCTCAACAATCACGGGCAACGACCTCTTGTTTGTGGTGTCGCGAGGATCTACACGAAGCGAGAAGATTCAGATCGCCGCCCTTATTTCCGGTACCATGAGGCGGATCTCGAGGGCGAGATCCATTGTTAGTGGTGTCGAATTGTGGCGCCCCGCAAAACCACTACTAGAAAATCGCGTTGTTTTTGTGCATTGCATCGTCATCATCATGCATTTGTTTGTCTGAAACTATTCCAATAAGCCTATTTTTTGTTTTATAAAAATGCCCTTCTCTTATTTCAAAATAAGTCTTATAATTACCTGTCAAATTATTTGCCTACGAGTTATTTGCTAAAAAGATTTGAAACAAAAACAACACCGTAAATATTTACAAACTAACACAAAGCCTACCCGAAATCCTATTCCCACCTAGTCCTAATCTACCCACCACTCCATTTCACCACCTCCTCCCACCTCCTACCCCCACCTCACCAATCCACCTTTTCCCTCTCTCTCTTTCTCCCCAGCCATCCACACACCCCTCTCTCTCCTCTCTCTTACACACCTGACCCATACCTCCTACAATGGTAACCCAGCTCTCCTCCCTTTCCTGACACACGCTTTCTGCGCCCCCAACCCTCTCTCTCGACCCCGGACCCCACGACTAGGGCCCCGACCAAATTTGGCAAACCCACTCACCCCGACCCCCTACCCATGACCCACCGGCCCAGCGACCCCTCTCTCCCTTTATCCTCTCCCACCCATCTCTTCCTCCACACAATCCTCCATTGAGTGGTAGCCCACTCTTCTCATGACCAGCCAACTTTTTGTTGTGGCCTCCTCTCTTATTCGCCTCCTCCTCCCTCCGTGAGCCACTCCTCGCCCATTGCTCCACTCATGCCATTCCCCTCATGTCCTTAGGCGTGACTTCAAATGCAAGCTCCTCACTCCTCTCCCCAGGTGGTCTCAAGCGCACCTCACTCGCGAACGCCCTCCCTCTCGTGGCATGCCTCAGCAATCCTCCTCCAAGCGAAGCCCCATGACCCGTGGCGGACCACCTGCGCCTCGCTCGTCTCTAACCATTCCTGTTGCGTCTGTGTTGGCCATGCCTGGCCTTACTCCCGCCATCCTCTTGGCTCCCTCATCGCCAGCATGCAGTCTTCCATCCTCCACTGCAGCAGCCGAGCGCCTCACCTCGCCATGGTCTCGGCCTCCACGCCCGCTCAGGCTGCCCGTGCCCAAGCCATGCACTTCAGTTCTCCCGTCATCTCTCTCGCCTCAAGACTTCCTCGGCATCCCGGCCGCTGCCTTTCTTGCGCCAAGTGTGTGACCATGACTCGGCTAGTTCCCACGTTCGGCCTCCTGCCGCTAAGCGTGGGCCTTTTTGTCCCGATCTGGGCGTGATCGCTCACTGAGTTCTGAAACCCTCTGGCTTACAGTAGTCACAAATCCTGAGCAGATATGTACATGCGCGAAGATCTTGCATCGTTCTGGGTTTAAATCATCCATGCGAGGTGGAACTTAGATGGCCAGTGCAGATCCACCACTGCAGACGCGCCCGCAGTTGAACCCTCGGGCGCCATTCTAAGTCTCGCATGGATACGCTTATATTTTGAATGGAGGAGCTGGAGTCGGAGAAGCTTCAAGCAAAGTGTGATCGCGGATCTACAGAGAAGCGGAATACATGGCTGCAGAGAAGCATCAAGTGAAGGAGTTTGGATCAGAACTTCATCACGAAGCTTGGCGTGGTTCCAAGTGCATTGGACCCATCGAGATATTGTGTGACAACACTAGCGCCATAGCACTCGCTAAGGAACCAAGATATCATCCAAAGACCAAGCATATCAACTAAGTTTCATATAATCCGAGATTATATAGCGTATGGAGATCCAAGATTAGCAAAAGTACAGATCTGAATGTCGCAGATCCATCGACTAAACCTCTTCCACGTAAAACATGATCAACACCTTAGTGCCATGGGTGTGAGATGTTGCCAAATGTAAACTAGATTATTGACTCTAGTGCAAGTGGGAGATCATTGAATTATGCCCTAGAGGCAATAATAAAGATGTTATTATTATAATTTTGTTCATGATAAAGTTTATATTCCATGCTAGAATTGTATTAAGCGGAAACTTTAATACTTGTGTGGTTTGTGAACAACATCGTGTCCCTAGTATGCCTCTAAGGACTAGCTCATTGATTAATGATGGTTAAGGTTTCCTAACCATAGACATGAGTTGTCGATTATCAATGAGATCATATCATTGGGAGAATGATATGATGGATGCATCCAAACTAAGCGGAGCAATTAGATCGTGTCATCGTGTTCATCTTTTATGTTTTCTTATGTTAAATATTATATTCCTTAGACCATGAGATAATACAACTCCCCGTATCGGAAGAAAGCTTTGAGGTCATCAAACGCCATCCTATGAGAGGGTGATCGAAGGTGTCTCTCGGTGATCGGAAAGTACCAAGGTTGTATGTATCGAGATGGGATTTGTCCTCCCAAGTCGAGAGATATACTTCGGCCCACTTTAATCGATATCAACACCGCTAAAGCATGTGGTTAAGGAGTTAATCACAAAGTGATATCGGATTATGGAATCGAGTAAAGTATTTATCGTGAACGATTGAACTAGGTATGACGCATCAACGATCAAATCTCGGCAAGTAAAATATCGCGAGACGAGGAATATATATATATGGGATTGATTAAACTCGCATCGTGGTTGATCCGATATGATCATCGGCGAATGTGTGGGAGTCAATATGGATTTCAGCACTCGTTGATTATTGATAGAAGATCATGTCTGCATATTCTCGAACCCGAAGGGTCACACACTTAACGTGTCTCGACGCTAAGATAGATTAGATAATTGTTTTATGAGTTTTTGTTCGGAGTCTCGGATGGGATCCGGGACATCACGAGAGGTTCCGGAATGGTCCGGAGAATAAGATTCATATAAGGCAATGCAGTTTTTGGAGTTCGGAATTGTTTCGGGTTAATCGGCAATGTACCTAAGCTTTAGAACCTTCCGAGGGGGACCAACGTGGCCCCACCTGCCGGGAGGGGTATGGCCTATGAGGAGTGCCATGGCTGCAGAGGGCACAAGGCCCCATAGGGCCCAGGCCAGATCTAGGGCAAACCCTAGGAAAGCTTCTAGAAGGGAGGAAACTTGCCCCCACTCTTCCCTCGTCTGCCTAGGCTTGGGAGGGGGCTGGCCCACCCTCTATATAAAGAGGGCTGGGGGCGCACCACCCTCCTACACCTCCTCCTCAAGCCCTAGCCGCCCTGCCGCCCTCCTCTCTCTCTCCCTCCCGACTGCACGTAGGCGAAGCCCTGCTGCAGAAACTCTCCACCACTTGCACCGTCGGCTGCTAGATCCAACTCCTCTCTACCATACTTGCCGGACCAAGGAAGGAAGACGTCGAGGTGCCGCACGTGTGCTTCTCTCGGATGCATCGCCACTTGGTGTTAGATCGAGCGGATCGCGAGGAGGAGTTTAGTACGATTACATCACCCACGCTCCGATTTAACGCTCCGCAGGAATCTTCAAGGATATGAAGATCTCATCTAATCTCTTGTTGCTTGCATCTCCTAGATTAGATCTTGGCTTTCCTGCTCGCATCCGTGAGAAATTTTTGATTTACTATGTCACAAACCCTTCACCACCCTCGATAGCGTCTTCAAATGGCCCTGCTGATATCACCAACTACCTTTTGATAACGGTCCAGATGAAGCTACGCCGACGACCAGGCTGTCAAGACAGAATGAGCTACCGACGGCCAGTCGTCAAGATAGCCTAAATTATTTTTTATTTTTATTTTTATTTTTTAAATTTTTTTATTTTTAAATCTTTGAATTGTTTAACTCCTTAATCTCTCGCTTTAATCATTTTAACACTATTTATAGTTAATAATTGATTAAATTGCAGTCTAAGTCAAAGTTCCCGTTCGGTCACCCATCCTAGCACTAGTCCAGCTCTAGCACGCTTAACTTCCTCGTTCCTTCAGAATCTCTTCCCGCAAAGCAATTTACACATTGTTGTCAATACTATGATATCATTCCTATTAACTCTTATATCATCATGTCACATGGTTGTATTTTTTGAAATTATAAGAAATTATTTAAGTAAACAACAATGAATAAGTAAAAATATTATTGAATTCAAATAAAAATATAAAGATTTTATTTTTTTATATTTTTAATTTAATATGGAATAATTAATATCTTTAAATCAGAATCGAATTCGCAAATAATATGTCTAAATTGATTACAAAATGAGAGGAATCCAAATATGATATCAATATAAACTTATCACAAACTATGTCGTGATTCTTATCATAATTTCATTTGCCTGCTTAAAACGACACGCATAAAGATTCTTAGCTCGGGTCGAGACTCGCTAAACTTGAAGTGGATCTATGATGAAACAACATATTTTGAACCTAAAATGATTTTGAGCATCCGATCATGTACCAGAGTTCATATTCGACCCACTTCCTACCGATTCGGCAGAATTTGTCTTTTACCGTGGATAGACGGAAATGTTTGAGATCCCCTGTTATGACATTATCCATGTAAGGTGGTCTAGTATTTTTGAAAAATGTGACGTAGTATTTTGAATTAGGCATTTGGTGGTTGCTTCACAAAACCGCCGCTTTTTTTCGAAAAATGGAAAACGGCTTTTTGGTGCGACGAAAAGGAAAACTTCCTCCTGAAACATTGTTCGTCATCCCATGATGCACACTTATGCACAATATGGACACATTATCATAAACTATGCCTTCATTCTAGCCATAACATTGGTCATTTGACCCGAAAGCCAAGAAACCTCGAACGAGATAGGTCATTTTGTGAAGGTTTTTTTGAGACATAATCAATATACCAAGTTTGATATTTTTCCTTCTAACTATGTCATATAATATGACACCACGCGAAGGTTTCGCATTGTTTGGATTGTTTTTGAATTTATAATGCCCGTTTTAAACTATCGTTAAACTTTGTCGAAGGGCGGGCATGAAGATTCTTAGCTCGGGGCCGAGACTCGCTAAACTTGAAGTGGATCTATGATGAAACAACATATTTTGAACCTAAAAATGATTTTTTAGAAAAATCATGAGCATCCGATCATGTACTTGTAGTTCATATCTGGCCCACTTTCTACTGATTCGGCAGGAATTTGTCTTTTTCACCAGGGGTAGACGGAAATGTTTGAGATCCCCCTGTTATGACATTATCCATGTAAGGTGGTCTAGTATTTTTGAAAAATGTGACGGTGGTATTTTGAATTAGCCATTTGGTGGTTGCTTCACAAAACCGTCGGCTAAGCCGTCGGCACAGACCTAAACAAAAAATTTCAAAGAGCTATGCCGACGGCCTGGCCGTCGGTACAGCCTGTCTGCCTAACGACGTTTCCATCGCCGTGTCTAAACTGGGGCTACGCCGAGGGCTGTACCTATGCCGAGGTCCATCGTCGGCACAGCCCTCTGTACTACGCCGACGGCAACGCTACGCCGACGGCTACCCTCGGCACCGTCACCTACGCCGACGGCCGTCCCTACGCCGACGGCCAGGCTGGTCAGCTGGCCAGGAAAGGTAGCTACGCCGACGGTCCCGACATTTTGGCCGTCGGCGTAGCCGGCCGGTCGTCGGCAACTTCATTCTTTCCTGTAGTGGTTTCCCATATGCTCTATTCATCATGTCCAGCGGTAGATCCATGACTCAAACCACACATCCAGATGCTGGAAAACCATGTCGGATGGCATGACAGATCCATCATACTCCTCTAGGAGCAACGCGTTAAAATCAAACTGCCACGGACCATTCCGAAGAACA
Organism: Avena longiglumis; assembly: GCA_030063025.1. Taxonomy (NCBI): domain Eukaryota; kingdom Viridiplantae; phylum Streptophyta; class Magnoliopsida; order Poales; family Poaceae; genus Avena; species Avena longiglumis. Next base: position 49,222,208 of record CP125979.1, read on the forward strand.
TGGTTGTAATCACCTTCTGACCCAAATCGAACCACGAACCTGTTGTTGCTGATCTCTTTGAATTGGGCGAGGTGGTGGAGACCCCACGCACGATGCATAGCTCTTTCCAGAGCTCCGAGAATCAACTTCCACGGCGAGCATATGATTTCCCAACCATGACCCACTTTGGTTTTGGAATCTGGGCAGTCCCAGGATCCCGGATGAACAGGCCCGTGGCCTCCTTCTCCGTCAACACAATGTCGCCCAGATTTGCAGCTAGAGAGGCCGAGAGGCCCTCATCTCCTTTTTCTGGCGATTTCGACGCCTCCCTTGCCTCGCTGGACGTCGAGGCTTTGGAGCCAATCTCCTTCGACGATGCCAACGCTGATGCCATGGAACCACACCTCCCGTGAGAGAGCACCCCCGCAGAGAGACAGAAACCTTTCTCGACCGACAGGGAAGGTTCGCGCCGTCGCGATCTGCCCTGCCGCCAGACTCTCAACCACCCCCGAGAGCAAAACCCTAGTCGCCTCGACGATCGCCCATCGATCGTCCTAGGTAACTTAGAGCATCTCCACTCGTTGGCCGAATCCAGGCTAAAATCCGGACCAAACTTTTGGCCGGACGGCGCAAGTTTTCGGCATGGGTACGCCAGTTTTCCACTCGCGTACCCAGGGGAGTTCCCGGGTCGCCCGTTTCCGCTTAAATTCGGCTCAAATTTGGCTCAAGTTTGTCCAGATTTCGGCATAGTTCATCAATGAATATAGAACATTTTAAGATCAAAGTTTGGCGAAATTTTAAACAGAGTTCGGCGTAAATGTAAACATAGTTCGGCCTGCAATAAAAGTATAACATATTTCGGCCAAGTTCGGCCAGTTCATGCTCGGCATCTACGTCGTGTTGCCCCTGCGTATCCATAGGTGCTCGACAAGATCATCCTGCAGCTATTGATGCATCGCCGGATTCGGATCTCCTGACGCATTGCGATGAATGTAGCTCATGTTGGAGGCACCTGATGATCAGGCTCGGCAAGAGGATCCTGTCTGTAGTATGGCTCGTCCTCCTCGAGCAAACTCATTGGATCCTTCCTCTCATCCTCAATGATCATGGTGTGTAAGATCACACAACAGTTCATCACTTCCCACATCTGATCTTTCGACCAGGTCATAGCAGGGAACCGGACAAATGCAAACCTCTGCTGAAGCACACCAAATGCCCGCTCCACGTCCTTCCTGCAAACTTCATGTTCCTTGGCAAAGTGAGAATGCTTAGGGAGCATTGGGCTTGAGATAGTCTTCACAAATGTTTGCCATCTTGGATAGATGTCATCTGCTAGATAGTATCCCTTGTTGTCCAACCGATCTCAAATTCCACGGGGGGAGCATGACCCTCAACAATTTTGGAAAAGACAATTGAGGACGTTGATGTCGTTGATCGACCCTGTCATGCCAAAGAAGGAGTGCCAGATCCAAAGATCATGTGTAGCAACTACCTCAAGTATCACAGTGCATCCTCCTTTGTGGCCTTTGTACATTCCTTGTCATTCAAATGGACAGTTCTTCCACTCCCAATGCATGCAATCTATGCTTCCAAGCATACCAGGAAATCCTCTACTTTCATTGACTGCAAGGATCCGAGCAGTGTCTTCAATAGTGGGTGATCTCAAGTACTATTCCCCGAACATCGCAATCATCGCCCGCAGAAACCTGTAAGCAATCAAGGCGGTGGACTCGGCGATGGAGATAGTCATCGCACTGCCGGCGCCCATATGCAAGCAACCTCATATCCACGGTGTACTTCAAGCGAGGAAAACCCAACCAAGCCGATGCATTCTTCTGCAAAGGAAATATGGGTCAAACTCCCGATGGCATGCACGATCTTGAGGAAGAGCTTCCGCTCATCGAACGGGCGGCGAAACACGTCCTCTCCATGAAGTGGCTGGTCGGCGAAGTAGTCGGCGTACAATATGCAGTAGCCCTCTATCCTTTGTCTCGCCTTGCACTTTCGGCGACCTGGCGCCGAACCACCGCGCTTCGGCTTTGCCATCTACATGTACAGCTGGGCGAGTGATGCGAGGATCTGCAAGTGCTCTTCACCTTCGGCGACCTCGGCGCTCTCCTCCTCTAGTAGTACGGCGAGTATCTCCTCGTCGTCGGAATCCATGGCGAGTATCTCGTCCTCGTCGGAGTCAACGGTGAGCATCTCCTCATCGTCGGAGTCCGTGGCCGTATCCAGCCAAATGCCGAACACTTGGCGGGCGTGGTGGTGGGAGCACGTAGCGAAGAAGAGCTACGGCGAGGCTAGGTCGGCGAGATCGGCGGCGGGGAAGGCGTGGTTGCGGGCGGCAACTACGGCGAGCGTAGCTAGAGGCGTGGGCATGCCTCGACGCGCAGGAGCTCCGCCGGCGGTCATGGCGATGAGGCGCGGGAGCTCTTCGGCAGTCTAGGCGAGTGAGTGGGTGGAATGGGAATGTCTCACGACAGCTGGCCCACGCCTTTCTTGCGGCGTCCGTCCCTGGGCGCAGGAACCTGGTTCGCCTGTAGGCGGACCAAAACACCTCAAACCGAACGAAAACAAGTCCCTCGGTACGCGACTGGCCGATTTCGCGCCCGGACTGAATTTCGGCGTCCGGATCGCGCCCCAGGTAGGCGAGTGGAGATGCTCTTACGCCGTGGTAAGGGAGTAGGTGGTTGTGATGGTATGTTCTCGCTTCTCCTTGGCCCTGCGATTCATCCCTAGGGATGGCCGCAAGCCAATTTGGTTGACGAATGCTCATACATAAATAGTTGGCTATTGTATTTGTCATGTTCAGTTTTGCTTCTTTTATTTTCTGCATTTGTCAAAAAATTCTTTTGCGGGTAACATTTGTCAAAGTTAACTACTGCATCAGAAAATCTCGTCTCCAATAGATGGTGAAAGGGCAGCATTATGATGGACCATTTGAAAAATCAGAAATTTAGTTTGAGCACTAGTACCTAAATAATTTATACGTACTAATTTGATTTTACTCCTTCATGGCTGGGTAATCTTGCGAAAAATGAGGAAGGAAAACGATGCTCAAGACGGTGATCGCTGGAGCATATGCAGGAAGGTATGGATAGATGTCGGCTGGAAGGAGAATAGCAGCCTCCATGCTAAAGTCGTTTCTGTTTCGCTAGACGACGCTGATTTTAATGTTCAGGCGTGTTTGTTCCTTTAAAACTTGTGCTAGAGTTTTGTGAAATCTATTTGTACAGATTTGTTTAAAACTTGTGCCAGAGTGTTGTAACGAGGCGTGCCCTGCTTTTCTAAAAAAAAGTCTTGTTTTGTTCTTTCACTATAACAAAATATTAAAAAAAATAGAAGTCAGGCCACTGGATTCATCTCTATAGCAATCGGAAGCCTGATTGTCAATAAAAGGCAGGAGCTTAGCCTTAGCGAATCGTCACACCCATTTATCTGATTAGAGCACAAGGACCCTTGGAATTCTTATTCTTATAACGCAACTTTAAGAAAAAAAGATCACTCGAGGATCCAATGTTTAATTATTGAGTGTTTGTTTTTGTTTGCAAAGTTCTATAAGTTTGAAGTTGAAGCTAATTAAACAGGTCAAGAAATTCTATTTGCTCACAAGTCACAAGAAATTCCATTGCCTTGAACAGACACCATGCACACCATGCTGAGTTCTTTCGAGGAAACATGCGAAGCTGGTGCTCAATTATGAACTTGCAAATTCGCAATCCAGGTGTGGAACAAGACATGGTCGATTAATATAAGCATATAACGAGACATAGCTGAGGAGATGCTCCGTTGGTCCATGATCTGAATCTGTATTTATGGGTACAAATTAAATGATAGTTGTGTGCCTTTGTGGTGCTACGTATTTTTCGAAGGTATTTCTTCAAGCTAGGCATCTAGCAGGCCAAGGTTTATCGACATTAAACACAGAACGGCTTACAAAAAGGTAAAGTTCCACCTCCTCGTGACTAGCATGGAGAAATCCCGTCGCCAAAATCGCAGCATATACAGATTTGGGAACCAAATCTAGCACTGATTCATCCTTGGACAGTAAATGGATCTGAGTCTGATGGTCGCCATGTTCCTCATGCCTCTCACGCCTACTAATTCACATTTTCTATTTTGCCTCGTCAACATGGTCGTATGAACCCTCAAACTCGCTCTAGTTTGTATGTGATCTCCAACGTTATGTTCCTTTTATAAAGGAAGGATGTGTTTGGTTTAATGCATGCATCGACCCATGGGATGGGAGCACATGCTGTTCAGAGTTACTATGCTGTTGTTACAAGAAGAAACATAGAAAGATCATCACAACCTGAGTCGTTTCCACATCTAGTTTGGTAAGAAAATTCATTAGTTAGCTAGAGCAAAGTTACAACACATCCGACCATCATCTTCAATATTAGAAGAGAGTAGGTGGTTGTGAGTTGTGACAGTATGTTCAGCCAGTCTTTCTCTCTCTGTCTGTTGCTTCTCTCTTTCTCTCAGTCTTCCTTTGATTAACAAATGCTCATAGTTGGCCACTGTATTTTTCATGTTCAGTTTCGCCTCTTTTCTTTTCTTTTCTGCATTTTGTCATAGTTAACTACTGCATTTGAAAATCTTCGATAGTATTGTTCGTTTACAGCTCGCGGTGAAAGGACATCAGTATGCTGGACCATTTGGAAAACCAGAAACTCAGTTTGTCTTTTCGAAAAAAAGAAACTCAGTTTGTCTTTTCGAAAAAAAGAAACTCAGTTTGTTTCAAGCACTAGGTACCCGAATAAGTTCTTCTAATTTGATTTGTACTCCTTCGCGGCTGGGTAGTCTTAAGAAAACTTGAAGGGATAGCGATGCTCAAGATGGTGATGCTGGAGCATATGAACGATGGTATGGATAGATGTCGGCTGGAAGGAGAATAACAGCCTAGAGCCGTTTCTGGCATTGGATTCATCTCTATAGAAATCAGAGCCAGAGTGTGAGTATTGAAAGGTAGGATCGTCACACCAATTTATCTGATTATTAGAGCGCATGGACCATTGGAATTCTTACTCTTATAACAAACTTTAAGAAAAACATATCACTCTAGGTCCAACATTTTATTGTGGAGTTTATGTTTTTTGTTGCAAAATTCTGCTGTATACGTTTGAAGCTGAGCTAATTAGAAGGTCAAGCAATTCTATTTGTTCACAATCACAAGAAACTTACCCACTGCCTCGCTGAACCTAATCTTGTTTCTCTATCAGCTTGACTGTCATAACGGCCCAAATTATAAAATTTGATAAAACAAGATAGAAATCCCAGTCCAAATTACTCATGCAGGCCGGTCCAGGATTGAAGGAAGCTCCATCACTTGCATTTTTATCTGAACTAAGCTCTGCATTTGCAGCTACGGAACAAACATCAGATCACATCTATGAAACAAACATCATTTGCAACTAACATGCTACTCCCCAAAATAAGAAGCTGCAGTTCAAGTTCTCCACGAAAATAAAAAATGTTACATTGTACAATCATCTGATAGTCAACTACTGTCTACTAAGGTACACTGACAGGACATATTTGCTCTGAGCAGACAAAAACAGAAAGGAAGCTGGTCGCATTTCTGCCCTTTCACCTTGGTGCTAATGAGCGAGAACTCATGGAAGAATGGTAATTGCTGCTCCTCTGTTTGCGATACGAAGAATAGACATCACCATACTGGTGGCTCTCCTCATTTGGGTCAGAAGAGGCTCCGAGGCCCAGCCGGCCGCTTGAACCCGGCTTGCTATCAAACGTGCCGTCAGCACGCATCCCCGTCTCAGGGTTTACATGCAAGCTAGCAGGGGGAGGAATGCACGCACCTCCCTTGCGAGCAGGAAGCTCCCTCTCATAGTCGTCATAATCATTGGGCTCCCCTTGCTTCATTGGACCTTCTGATGGGTTTACCTCCCCAATCTCCTTGAAGAACTTCGTTACACGGTCAAGGATGTCTGATTCTGAAACTGTTGACGGTGGGATGACTGTGGGGATGTCTAGTGGGCTCAAGGGAGAATATGGCACTCCACTCCCAATTTGCATCTTTCGGACCATTCCTGGAATGAGGCCAGGGGGGAATAGCGGATAAGGAGGTGGAGTTAGATCATTTGTAGTAGCTAGAGCAGCACTTTGAGGAAGCGCAGGGGGAAGTAAAGATGGTTGCCCTGGCAAAGATCCTGGAAAAGTAGATTGGCCTAGAGGAGGGTAAACACCAGCAGGAAGTTGGTTTGCTACAAATTGTGCAGAAAGCACCGATTGGGGTGCAGCAGAAACAGGATAGGTTGCATTTTCCTTCTCCGGCGGAGCAGAGGACCATTTTGAGGGCGGCTTTGCAGATCCTGGAAATATAACCATGAAACATGCTTAGGTTTATGTCCAACAAGCATAAGGTAAATGGCTAAATGCAGTCCATCATAAGAGCCATTTGCAAATGTCTAGCATAGCACTAGAGAATTGATTCATATTTCATATAATGTACTAGAAAAAAGCTAAGTTCATCATGAATAAATTAATTTTCGAGTTTATACATACATGTAGCAAAGATTGTGGACCTGGTAGATATCAAGGATTTTAGTCTAGAAATTACTAGATCAGTCTCAGTGATGACATAGTAACTTTGACATTATCTTTCCTCTATAGACTGGCAAACTGTTTAGAAATTCCAAAGTTACCAGCCCATAAAGTTTCTGGGTATTAACATATCACTGCTACCACTATGAGTTATCAAATGAAAAGGAGAAGGAAATAATAACATGATCAAAATGCCATAGGTTAGGTTACATACGCCAAAACTAACAAGCCCTTTATGTGAAAGCTAGCACCCTAAAAGCTTGTAAACACACATCAAATAAAGCAATTAAGGGCCCTAGAGAGAAAGTATGCGTTGATAGAAGAGGGGGGCAGGAAAAACCTGAAAAGGCAGCGGGATCTGGTGAAACATGTCGTGGTGCCGAAGGATATGACGTCCCACCTTTCATCTCTCTTTCAAGGTTAGCAATGGTTTCCTGGTCATAAACTTCCTTTGAACCCCAGAACTGCAGGATTTTCTCAAGGCGAATCTGGTTGTCATCTTTACTCTGTGGATTATTATAAATCCTTGCAAGCATAGAGCCTAGCACAGATTGAAATGCAACAGCTTCATTGTCAAGGTCCTGAATATTATTTCGTCTTTGCAATCTGTAGCATATGAAATGTGTTAAAAAAACACCAGCAACACATAAAATATAAATGATCAAAGACCATGTCCAATTTGGAGCTTTTAACATACTAGATTTGGTTAACAATGAGACTATGCACTAGCTTCTTAATCAGATGAAATTTATTAAAGATCATCACCAAAAAAAATTGTGCGGACAAACTAAGGCAATCTACTCTGTTAGATGCATCATACTCCCTCCGTTTCATAATATAAGATGTTTTAGCTTTGTGAAAAGAGTGTACCTGGACCTCTTTTAGTGTGTAGGTTCACTCCGAATCTACACACTAAAAAAGATCTAGATACACTCCTCACACAAAGCTAAAACATCTTATATGAAACGGAGGGAGTACATGTCAGGTATCATGGAACATTACAATACCATCATCATGTAGTTATTGGTGCACCATATCTTACAAGCTGATTTTGCTAATGTTGATGTCAAACCAAATTAATCACATTGCATATTGTAATGTTTATTTATTTTATGCTAAAACTTCTTAATAAATGGATAGGCAGAAGCTAACGCAAAATAGCCTTCTGAAATGCACAATCAATGACTAAATAAATGCATAGACTTAGCAGTAACATTTTCATCTCCAGACACGAAAAATCCCAAATAACTAAGTCATGGTTGACTCCTGATCTACTTCCTAATAGGAACATCACACATGATCTAATGTGCGCTTGATACACAACACAGATATGTTAGATACCAATCTTCCCAAAAACAAGGATACAGCAATATGCTAGCATACATATACAAAATATAGCATATAGACCACACAGAGAGACTGAGCGTATGAGGCTGCATCCATGCTGCAAGGAGAGGAGATGAAAGGGAGGAGGGGGTGCAGCAAAGAGGCATCCAATTTCTGGCAGTGAAGCTAGGGGTGCCATGTTTGTGTGGTACGTGCAACATCAGGGAGGTTTCTGTTCTGCGTGATGCAACCTAGGGAGCATAAGGACTGATCTATTTTAGATAATGAATTGGTTATTGAGCTTGTATCGGCAGGGTGATTACTCTATGTACATAAGTATCAGTAGCCTAGATGGAAATCATTTTCGTACTTGCCTATACATACCACGAGATTGAATATTGGTACAACAACCAGATATTAGGGAAACCTAGTGCGTATGTTTTTTGTTTTCTTTAACTGTTTATGTGATTTGAAATGAATAGGGGTGAAGTAAGGCCATATACAATGGCACTTGTTTGCCATTCTTTAATCTTGATGAGAAATGACTTTGATCCTGACAAATGGAGAAGTGACTCTCTACTGCATTATTTCTGCACAATCTTGTAGAGCCTCTTTGGAATGCTGAATTCTAAAAGCACAGGAATAGTAAATACATAGGAATTTGAAAAACGTAGGATTGGATGTCACAAATTCTTTAACCCTACAGAAATATGATGACAAAAATTTGCACATATGGCTCTTTGGATGCTCCGTGACAATTTTGCAGGAATTTGAAGAAAGAGAAGGTAAACACAGAACACAAAATAAAATCTCTATAAGGTCATAACCACTTGCTAGTAGGCTTGCTCTATAAGGTCCTCGAAAGTCCCTTCTAGTTTATTTAGAAATTTTCTAATTCAAATTTTGTCAAAAAAAACTATAGTAGAAATCTTCAAATGAACTAGAAGCGGGCTTTCATGATCCCTTGCAACCCTACTTGATTTGGGTGTATAGCAAAGCACTCCAAACAGCCTCTACAGGAAATTTTATATGGATTAGAATCTTGCAAAATTCATATGAAAACCCTTCAATCAAAAGGGCCTTAATAAGATACGATGGCAACAAGATGTACTGGTTGCAATTCACTTCATATTCAGTCAAATCAAATTTAAAGAACTTATTAAATCAAGTTCTCATCAGCGTTAACACTGAACAAATAGAAAATAGATCAAATTGATAAGTACACTAACTTGACAAGCCATAAGGTGAGCAATTATACTAACAAAACAGATGCTGAGACGAGAACTTACCCTTCGAAAAGAATATCATTCACCAGGAAAACAATGTGCAGCTGCCTCTCCGAATCCTCCAAGGCAAACACTCTCTCCCTAAGAGCTTCGGCCAGAGCTGGCGCAAACGGCGCCCTTTGCATAAACCATGTCTTGGCTCCCTTGATTGACTCTTTGGTGCCATTAAGATTGGTAAGCACGTCGTGCAGCTCGGCAGCGACATCTGCCGGAAGTGGCCCAGAGAGACCCTTAAACGATTGCGCAGCGGCTTCATACTCCCCGTGTCCGTGGGCACCATAATGCTGGTGCTGGTCGTAGAACTGTGGGTACGCCGGCTGGTGCATCGGAGGCCCACGCATCATCGGACCCATCGGCGGCATCATGTGCATGGACCCTGGCGTGTACGGCGCCACCGGAGGCCGCCCTGCGACCCAGAGCATGTACCTGTAGTAGGCGTGCCCCTCCCCGCCGAAGACGAAGGCGTAGTCCGGATTGTCGTGCTGCTTGTCGCGGATCACAATCTCGAACTCTGGCCCGTTCTTGGCGATGTACTCCACGAGCTTGTCGATGCGCTTCTGGAGCCCGGGTCAGCTGGCGGAGGGGCTGCGGCGGCGCGGACTCGAAGGGGGGCGGGTGCATGTAGGGGTGGGGCGGCTGGGAGGGCGTCGACATGGCGTGGGGCGGCGGGTAGGGGGAAGGCTGCTGGTGCGGCGGGAGGTGCGGGTAGAGCTGCTGGGGCGGCATGGCGTGCGGGTACTGCGGGTACTGAGGGATTGGAGAGGCGTAGGTCGGCCCGGCGTGCGGGTGGTGCGGGTACTGCGGCTGCGCCTGAGGGTGGAAGCCGTACTGCGGCGGCGGCGGCTGCTGTGCCTGTGCCTGCGCCTGCGCGTACGCCATGGCTGCCGCCGCGTAGTCTTGGGCTTGCCGGTCCATGAGTCGAGACGGTGGGATTCTAGGGTAGGGGAGTAGGGTTGGGCTCGCAGCGCCGGTGAAGACGGCGGCGGAGGAGGGGGGAAGAGGCTTCTACCCCTCTTCTCTTCTCTTTCGCCGAATATTACAGAAACAACCCTAGGAATTACAAAGACCACGAGAACATCTGGATTTCGGTATTTTTTCCAAATACTTAGAAATAATGGATTTCGCATCACATGAACTAGATAATTTTTAAAAAATAAATAAAACTGTAGTACTATAATTCTGTCTTTCTGATAATAATGAGAAAATAACATCCAAGGGGTAATGGCAACTCCAACCAGCCCTGCATTTCAGACACTTATTCTGTCTGGATCGATCAGTTTGCGGGTTGAGGAAGACATACCCGAGCCTTTTGTCCGCCCATAAGATGTCAGTGCACCCAATTGGCCGACCTATTTCCTAGGTCGTGGTTCGCAATGCCCTCTGACGCACTTCAAGCCGTTCGCTCCACCGTTTCCCGTCCAGTCATGAGCCTCCCTACTGCTTCCGCCTCCGCCTCCTCTATAAAAACCGAGTCACCGAGCCGGATTTGAGCACAACCACCATGCCTCGCCTTCCCACTACTTGGGCGAAGATTAGCCAAAGGCGCCTAAGAGAGGAGGGCATGGAGGTGGGATGAAGAGCTGGCGAGGATCCCATCGCAGGCGGCCACCGATGGTCGGAGGAGCAGACTACCCTCCTTCAATCCTTCCAGTCCGCACGCCCGTGGAATCTAGAGGTCTCCGATGCGCCAATCGAGCACAGCGTCGTTGAGCTATCCGCGTGACGGTCGAGAGGGAAGAACATGACCCTTATTTCATGGCGCGAAAGCAATGTGTAAGAAAAATAGGAGGCGCTCTTCCATTAGGGTGTCCTCCTTGGCGTGCTGGAGGTAGGGGAGGGGAGTCGTCAAAAAGTTGACATCATTGTCGCGCAGATGGCAACCGATCGACTGCAAATGGATGTGGCTACAATAGCACGGGCAACGGGCATATACGACATTTTGTCGAGGCAGGCGCACTCGCTGCCCAAGTGAAAGAGGCGCGGGAGGCGGCCGAGCGAACTCACATGAGCCTCGCCCGACTCAATAGATGCTAACTGGCCGTACAAAGGCACCACCAGGACAGTGGCATGCCAGAGGGATGACAACCCGAGAGCAAAGGGACAAGAAAGCTCCAACAGCACGGCGGACGGCGAGGGCCAAGGATGCTCCGACAGCATGGCCGACGAGAGCCAAGTGCTACACCGATGCTGGCAATGTCCAAGCTACCTATGCCAATACGCGTGGTCCAAGGGCGATTTAGTTTAGCTACCTTTTTGTTGGAATTATGCCCTAGAGGCAATAATAAAGATGTTATTATTATAATTCTTGTTTATGATAATGTTTATATTCCATGCTAGAATTGTATTAAGCGGAAACTTTAATACTTGTGTGGTTTGTGAACAACACCGTGTTCCTAGTACGCCTCTATGGACTAGCTCATTGATCAATGATGGTTAAGGTTTCCTAACCATAGACATGAGTTGTCAATTGATAATGAGATCATATCATTGGGAGAATGATATGGTGGATGTAATTCAAACTAAGTGAAGCAATTAGATCGTGTCATCGTGTTCGCCTTAAGCTTTTCTTATGTCAAATATTGTATTCCTTAGACCATGAGATAATACAACTCCCTGGTATCGGAAGAAAGCTTTGAGGTCATCAAACGTCATCCTATGAGAGGGTGATCATAAAGGTGTCTCTCAGGTGATCGGAAAGTATCTGTTGGGTTGTATGTATCGAGATGGGATTTGTCCCTCCCAAGTCGGAGAGATATACTTCGGGCCCACTCGGTAATCGATATCAACACCGCTTGCAAGCATGTGGTTAAGGAGTTAATCACAAAGTGATATCGGATTACGGAACGAGGTATGACGGTACCGACGATCAAATCTCGGGCAAGTAAAATATCGCGAGACGAAGGGAATATATATATATATGGGATTGATTGAATCCTGGCATCGTGGTTCATCCGATATGATCATCGATGAATGTGGGAGTCAATATGGGTTTCGCACTCAAGGTTGATTATTGATAGAAGATCATGTCTCGATATTCTCGAACTCAGGGTCACACACTTAACGTGTCTCGACGCTTAGGATAGATTGGATAATTGGTTTATGAGTTTTTGTTCGAGTCTCGGATGGGATCCGGACATCACGAGAGGTTCCGAGTGGTCCCAGAATAAGGTTCATATAAGGCAAAGCAGTTTTTGGAGTTCTAATTGTTCCAAGTTAATCGGTATTGTACCTAAGCTTCTAGAACCTTCCGGGGGACCAACGTGGCCCCACCTTCCGGGAGGGGGCATGGGCCTATGAGGGAGTGCCCTGGCCGCATTGGGCCAGGGGCACAAGGCCCCATAGGGCCCAGCCGACCAAAGGGGTTTTAAACTCGAGATAGACCTTCTAGAAAGGGGGGTTTCCTTGCCCCCCACTCCTTCTCCTTGGGGCCGCCGGTTTGGCTTGGGGGAGGGGGCTAGGGTTGCAGCCGCCCACCCTATATAAAGAGGGCTGGGGCACACCACCGCCCACACCTTCCTCCAACCCTAGCCGCTGCCGCCTCTCCTCTTCCTCCCGACCGCTTGTAGCGAAGCCTGCCATGAAATTCTCCACCATATACACCACGCGCCGTGTTGTAGATCCAACTCTCTCCACCATACTTGCTGGACTGAGGAAGGAGGAGACGCCGAGGTGCCGTGTGCATCTCACGGAGGCACCGCCACTTGTGGTGCTAGATCGGATCGGATCGCGAGGAGGAGAAGCGCACGACTACATCACCCACGCCCGATTTAACGCTCACTGCCGTAATCTTCAAGGGTATGAAGATCTAATCCAATCTCTCTCGTTGTTTGCATCTCCTAGATTAGATATTGGCTTTCCTCCGCTCGCATCCATAGAAAATTTTGATTTACTAAGCCGCCAAAACCCTTCAAAGGTATCGAGCTAGATCTATGCGTAGATGTGTTTCACGAGTAGAACGCAACATGATTGTTGCGCGTTGATGTTTTCTCTGCAAGCCTCTTGTTTGTGTTCTTCTTATGAGGCGGATAGTGAGAATTAAGCGGTCCAGCCAACCTTACGCGACGTCGTTCATGCAGACCGCTCCGCACTTGACGTGTGGCTTGTTCCACATGCGATCGTGGATGCCTGCTTTCTCACTATAGTTGTCATGGGATTAACACCGAGTTTGGCAACCATAATATCACCGCTGTGGCTTTCCGTAGGTAAGAATCGTTCTTAGCATCTACTCCCATAAGCCACGTGAAACATGCAACAACAAAGTAGAGGCGCCTAACTTGTGTTTTTGCAGTGTTTTCTCGTGATATGGTATGGCGCAAGATGTGATGTGTATAATGTATGCGATGATCATGTTTTGTAATGTTTCACGACTTGCATGTCGATGAGTACACAACCGGCAGGAGCCATATGGTTGTCTTTATAATTGTGTATGACCTGTGTGTCAACTTCTTATACGCCATGTAATAGTTTCACTTTATCGCTAAGTAGTTAGCAATAGTTGTAGTTGCTATTCGTGGTGGAGGAAATCATGGTGGAGTGATGGAGATCATGCCGGCACGCACAAGATGGAGATCATTGCGCAAAGATTGGCTATACCATGTCACATAAAGTTATATGCATGTGATGTTTATCCTTTTATGTATCTTATTATGCTTAGATCGCGACGGTAGCATTATAAGATGATTCCTCACTTAAAGATCAAGATAAAAAGCATGTTCTCCCAAGTATGCACCGAAAGTTCGTCGTGTCCAAGCATCACGTGATGATCGGGTGCTATAGACTCTACGCTCACATACAACGGGTGCAAGCCAGTTTTGCACACGCGGAAATACTTGGGTCTAACTTGACGAGCCTAGCATGTACAGACATGGCCCCGGAACACATGAACCGAAAGGTTAAGCATGAGTCATATGAATGATATGATCGACACTTCGTTGTCCACCATTGAAGCCACATCTCTTCTCGTGATGATCGGATTAGGTGTGGTGAATTTGGAACATGTTCACTAGACAACTTGAGGGATGTTGAATTTAGTGGAAGTTCATCTAGTAATTTGATTAAGTTGAACTATTTATCATGAACATAGTCTAAATTGTACTTGCAAATACTGTAGATCACATGGCCAAGTCCAACTTCAACTTCAACGTTTTTGCTGAGAAGGAAAAGCTTAGAAACAATGGGTCTAACTTCACCAATTGGTTACGCAATCTAAGAATCATTCTCTCTGGCGGTCAAAAGGACTATGTCCTTGGGAAAGCGTTAGGTGAACCCTCAACAGAATGGTTTACCGATGAGAAAGCTGTCTATCATCGGCAAAGATGATTATGGTGTGATTAAGAGCACCATGTTGTTTGCTATGGAACGTAACTTCAAAATCGTTTGAAGACTATCCGACCCTTTGAGATTCTCAAGAGCCGAAACCATGTTTCAGACTCAGCCGCTTCGAGAGATATGAGATCTCCGAGAAGTTCTTTAACCGCAAGATGGAGGAAGGGAGTTCCGTTAGTGAGCACGCCATTAAGATGACGGGCTACACTCAACGCCTTGAGCAACCGGAATACACGATTCGGAGGAGCTCAAGATTGACAGGTTCTCGCAATCACTTCCTCCCAGCTACAAAAGTTTTGTAGTGACTCATAATCGATTGGTTCCGATACGATCACCGAGCTCTTCGCAAAGATGAAGGCATGAGTGGACATCAAAAGGATAATCATGTGTTGATGGTCAACAAGCCCACCTTTAAGAAAGGTAAGGGAGCAAAGAAGCCCTTCAAGAAGGGCGGCGGCAAGCGCACTGCCCCTGCTGAGAAGAAGCTCAAGTCTGGTCCTAAGCCGGACACTTAGTGCTTCTATTGCAAGGACAAGGGTCACTGGAAGCGCAACTGTCCGAAGTACTTAGCGGTCAAGAAGGCTGGCACCATCAAAGGTATATTTGATATACATGTTATTGATGTTTTCCTTACTAGCCCTCGTTGTAGTGCCGGTATTTGATACGGTTCATTGCTAATATTTGTAACTCAAACAGAGCTACGGAATATACGGCTTGCGAGGGATGAGGTGACGATGCGTTGGCAACGGATCAAGAGTTGATGTGATGGCCGCACGCTCTCTTAGTTTTACCTTCGGATTAGTTTTAAACCTTAATAAATGTTATTATGTGCCTGCGTTGAGCATGAACATTATTTCGGATCGTGTTTATTGCAAGACGGTTATTCATTTAAATCGGAGAATAATGGTTGTTCTATTTATATGAGTAACATCTTTTATGGTCATGCACCTCTCATGAATGGTTTATTTCTTCTAAATCTCGAAGGGATGAAACACACATCCATAACATTGAGGCTAAGAGATGCAAAGTAGATAGTGATAATACTACTTATTTACACCTGTCGTCTAGGTCATATTGGTGTAAAGCGCATGAAGAAACTCCATTCGATGGACTTTTGGAGTCCTTGATTTTGAATCATTTGACACATGCGAACCATGCCTCATGGGCAAGATGATCAAAACCCGTTCTCGGTATGATGGAGCGAGCAACGGACTTGTTGGAAATCATACATACCGATGTATGCGGACCGATGAGTGTTTCGACGCGCGGTGGATATCGCTATTTTCTCACTTTTACCGATGACTTAAGTAGATATGGGTATATCTATTTAATGAAACATAAATCTGAAACGTTTGAAAAGTTCAAAGAATTTCAGAATGAAGTGGAGAACCATCGTAACAGAAAAGATTAAGTTTCTACGATCCGATCGTGGAGGTGAATATTTGAGTTATGATTTTCTCACGCATCTTAAAGCAAGTGGAATCGTTTCACAACTCACGCCACCCGGAACAACACAGCGCAATGGTGTGTCTCGAACGCGGGCGAACCCTATTAGATATGGTCCGATCGATGATGTCTCTTACTGATTTGCCGTTATCATTTTGGGGTTATGCATTAGAAACCGCTGCATTCACTTTAAATAGGGCACCATCTAAATCCGTTGAGACGACACCGTATGAACTGTGGTTTGGTGCTAAACCTAAGTTGTCGTTTCTTAAAGTTTGGGTATGCGAAGCTTACGTCAAGAAGTTGATGCCGGACAAGCTCGAACCCAAAGCGGAGAAATGCGTCTTCATAGGATACCCTAAGGAAACTATTGGGTATACCTTCTGTGGCATCCCGCAAAACCACTACTAGAAAATCGCGTTGAATTTGTGCATTGCATCGTCATCATCATGCATTGTTTGCCAAAACCATTTTCGCAACGCCCGCTTTGTTTTCTAAAACGCTCCTCTTATTATTCAAACATCAAAACCGGGTCTCGGACTATTTTTGTTTTGTTGCTATCGGGTTTCAAAGCGGCCCAATTCAATTAAATAAAATATTTAATTATTTTTGAGGCGGTCGAGCAGGCCGTTCAGGCCGACGACCACCCCTGAAATATAAATCGGGTCACCCAACCCGCCTCTAAAATCCTAAACTCACCTAAAATTCTACCCAACCCACCACAGCCACCTCACCTTAACCTATAGGCTTGCGCCACCTCCTCTCTCTAACCCCCAATCACCCCGACACGTGGCCTCTCTCTTCCCCTTTTCTCTCCCTCACGCTCCCCACCACCGGCGCCCACGCCTGGCGCGTCCCGACCGTCCACCCACCAGTCCCTCGCCCTGCCTGTTCATCTTCCTCGCGACCCCCCCGTTTCCCCGGCTCTCTCTCCGTCGTCTCGCAGGCTCACCGCCCCAGAGGTCACCTCCGCCGCGCGCTCCCCCCCCAACCGCCGCCAGGACGCTGCGACAGCGACACCCACGTCCGCGCCTCGGCCGCCGCTCCGGCCCACCGCCCCGCCTCTCGCGGCGACCTCCCTGCGCCTCGCGTCGCGCGCAGCCGCCGCTCGGCGGCCGCCCCCGCGCGGTGGCGCTGCCGCCACGCCTGCCCCATCAACCCCGCCGCCCCAAAGCCGCCCTTCCGCGCCCCTTCGGCGCCGCCTCCCGAAGGCTGCTCCGTCGCGTCAGCGCCGCCCCGCCTTGACGGCCCCCCTCAAGCCCCGTCCCCACCTCGAGCCAGCGCGGCGACCCGTCTCCTCTCTGCTCCGGTCTCCCCGTCCCGCACCGCGCGCATCCGCCTTCCCGCTCCGGCGGAGACCGGCCGCCCGTCGCGAGCCCGCGGCGGCCAGTACTCTTCCAGACCAGCGGTCCTCACTGAGCCAGCGCGCCCCTGGCGCCCCGCGCGGACTCTCCGCCTCCGACGCGCCCTGCGTCGTCCCGGCCCCACGACCGCTTCCGCGCCCAGGCACCAAGCTCTGCCCCGCCCGCTAGCCGCGCTCCGGCGAGCTCCGCCCCCGGACCAGCGTCTCTCCCCGGTAACCACGCCGCCGCAAGGACTCCGCCGCCGCCGACCCGCAGACCCCTGCCCCGCAGCGCGTTTCTCTGCATCCACCGTGCCGTTCCGGTGCAGTACCAAGTTGGTACTAAGCTGTGAGGTGTGGAGACGACAAAGCCGCAAACCCCTGTGGACCGACATCGAGAACCGAGCCCGACACCAACAATCAAGATCCGAGTCCGACACCGACAACTAGAACCGTGGAACCGACAAGATCGACCTCACCGACGCCATGATCTCCCTCACGGAATCCGAAGCACGGACCCGCCAAGACTCTCGCAACGGCAAGAACGCCCCCGTGGGACCCGACAAGGTCTTCCCGATGACAAGAACGACACCGCCCCGGAAGGACCGATCGCCCGACGCCGAACCAAGTACTCCTCGTGAACGCCAAGGTCTACCTCACGGACACCGAGCTTCCACGACGCCACGACGTCGACATGACCCCAAGTCCCACCGGATGCGCCAAGACCTACGATACTCGAGAAGCGAACTGTCAACCCGGACCACGGACCTGTCGAACCCGAACCGGAACCCAAGATCGTCGAGCCCCCCCTCTGATGTGTGACCCCTTTTCCTCGGACCCTATTTTATAACATCATAACAACTTGTTGCATATTGAATTGTCATACTCGCATGCATATACGTGGTTTGGGGCCTTATGCGATTCACCTAATGATTAAATATAGGGCCCATATGCGGGCAAATCTAGCCTTATATTGGCCTCATTTAAATTTATGAACTTAACCGATGCTATCTTCTACCATGTAAAACAACATTTAATTTGCGGGGGTTCTAAACCACTTGAACCATCTAATTAATTGTCGGGACCCCGGTTCCGCTTAATATGACCTAATTGCATCGCCCCTTTGCCATGACATTCATCATACATGCATCATGCCGATCTTTTGCCGTTGTATTAAATATTGCATCCGGTGTTATTCTAGTGTTTTGCTTCTTCGCGGATAAGGCCGTTGAGTGGATGTGAGCTTCGCCCCGATCTTCGGTTGAACCTTCGGCATGTTTTCAGGCGAGCATCTCCCCCTTTCTACCTATCTTAATTTTATAGTCTTTATTCCTCTGTTGATCTTATGCTATACGTATTTGCGATGCTTTAGTTTCCGACATGATATTCCTTGCAGCCCTATATTGCCTAGGACACATCCTATTACTGTTGTTTGGTAGCTAGTTGGACTTAGCGTCGTAGTTGCTTGCTCAAGTCTTTGTTGTGTGTCGTCATATGCCACGATTCTTGATGTATTGCCGCATGTTGATGTTGGAGATGATGCTAGTTTTACTTATCGTCACTTTAATTTCTGTTTAACAACTAAAATTGATAAGCGAGAGGCATCGGTGGGTGATAGATAATATTTGGTTTCGAGCCCACTTGTGTCCCGTAAGACCCGAGTACTTGATACTGTTCCTTGATTTATCGCTATCCACATCCGGAGGTATATGGGACCCACGAGCGAGCTTGATTCTCTTATTTCTTGGGGCCACAAACTAGTTTGAGGTTTTATTTACTATCTGTACTTATGCCATGCTTTATCGCTTTATTTACGATTGTCAAGGCACCTTTGTCTTTATTTAGGATCGGGACACGATTCATGTGTCGACAAGCCCTGTTTGGGTTCCCGATCGTTCACACCGTATACCCGGACCTTGAGGCCGTCTCGGAGCTTGCTTACTCCGTTCGGGATCTACTTAAAGGGTGGCCCCTGAAATATTCTGAATCCTGTGATTGTTCGATCGTGAAAGCCTCGTTGGCACGCCGTGCGTGGCGTCCACGACCGTCCCCACCCAGTCCGCCCGCCCTGTTCATCTTCTCGCGACCCCGTTTCCCGGCTCTCTCTCCGTCGTCTCGCAGCTCACGCCCAGAGGTCACCTCGCCCGCGCTCCCTGGCCGCCGCCGGACCGCTGCGGCCGTGGCACCCGCCGTCCGCGCCTCCACGCCGCTCCGGCCCGACCGCCCGCCTCGCGGCGACCTCCTGCGCCTCCGCGTCCGCGCAGCCGCCCGCTCAGCGGCGCCGCCAGACGGCCTTCGCCGCCACGCCTCGGCCCATCACCCGCCGCCCCAGCGCCTTCGCCCGCCCCTTGGCGGCGCCGCCTCCCGAAGGCTGCTCCGTCGTCAGCCGACGCCCGCCCTGCCGCGAGCCCCTCAAGCCCCGTCCCACCTCGAGCCAGCGCGACCCGTCTCCTCCTCCTGCTCCGGTCTCCCGTCCCGCCGCGCATCCGCCTTCCCGCTCCGGCGGACCGCCCGTCGCCGAAACCGCGGCGCCCGTACTCTTCAGACCAGCGGTCCTCCCAGCCAGCGCGCCCTTTCGACGCCCCGCCCGGACTCTCCAGCGCCGCCCGCGTCGTCCCCGGCCCGACCGCTTGCGGCGCCGCCGCGGCACCAAGCTCTGCCCGCCCGCTGCGCTCGAGCTCGCCCCGGACCAGCGTCTCTCGGTAACCACGCGCCGCAGGACTCCGCCCGCCGACCCGCGAGACCCCCCGCGGTAGCGTTTCTGCGCATCCGTGCCGTTGCAGTGCGGTACCAAGTTGGTACTAAGGCGTGAGGTGTGGAGACGACAAAGCCGCAAACCCCACAGTGGACCGACGCCGAGGGCCCGACACCAACAATCAAGATCCGAGTCCGACCGACAACTAGAACCGTGGAACCGACAAGATCGACCTCACCGACGCCATGATCCCTCACGGAATCGAGCACGGACCCGCCAAGACTCTCGCAGCGGCAAGAACGCCCCGTGGGACCGACAAGGTCTTCCCGATGACAAGAACGACACCGCCCGGAAGGACCCGATCTTGACGGCGAACAAGTACTCCCTCGTGAACGCCAAGGTCTACCTCACGGACACCGAGAGCTTCCCCTGAACGCCACGACCGTCGACATGATCCCAAGTCCCACACCCGGATGCGCCAAGACCTACCCCGATACTCGAGAACGGAACCGTCGAACCCCGGACCCTGGACCCTGTCGAACCCCGAACCCCGGAACCCAAGATCGTCGAGCCCCCCCTCTGATGTGTGACCCCTTTTCCTCGGACCCTATTTTATAACATCATAACAACTTGTTGCATATTGAATTGTCATACTCGCATGCATATCTGTGGTTTGGGGGCCTTATGCCGATTCACCTAATGATTAAATATGGGGCCCATATGCGGGCAAATCTAGCCTTATATTGGCCTCATTTAAATTTGCGTAGCGAACCCGATGCTATCTTCTACCATGTAAAACAACATTTAATTTGCGGGGGTTCTAAACCACTTGAACCATCTAATTAATTGTCGGGACCCCGGTTCCGCTTAATATGACCTAATTGCATCGCCCCTTTGCCATGACATTCATCATACATGCATCATGCCGATCTTTTGCCGTTGTATTAAATATTGCATCCGGTGTTATTCTAGTGTTTTGCTTCTTCGCGGATAAGGCCGTTGAGTGGATGTGAGCTTCGCCCCGATCTTCGGTTGAACCTTCGGCATGTTTTCAGGCGAGCATCTCCCCCTTTCTACCTATCTTAATTTTATAGTCTTTATTCCCTCCTGTTGATCTTATGCTATCTGTGTTGCGATGCTTTAGTTTCCGTACCTGTGATATTCCCTTGCAGCCCTATATTGCCTAGGACACATCCTATTACCTGTTGTTTGGTAGCTAGTTGGACTTGCGCGTCGTAGTTGCTTGCTCAAGTGCTGTTGTGTGTCGTCATATGCCACAGTTGCTGATGTATTGCCGCATGTTGATGTTGGAGATGATGCTAGTTTTACTTATCGTCACTTTAATTTCTGTTTAACAACTAAAATTGATAAGCAGAGGCATCGGTGGGTGATAGATAATATTTGGTTTCCGAACGCCCACTTGTGTCCCGTAAGACCCCGAGTACTTGATACCTGTTCCTTGATTTATCGCGCTATCCACATCCGGGAGGTATATGGGACCCCACAGGCGAGCTTGATTCATCTTATTTCTTGGGGCCTAAACTAGTTTGAGGTTTTATTTACTATCTGTACTTATGCCATGCTTCTTTGCTTTATTTACGATTGTGCGAGTCACCTTTGTCTTGTTAGGATCGGACACGATTCCGCGGTGTCGACAAGCCTGTTTGGGGTTCCCGGTCGTTCACCCGTATACCCAACCTTGAGGCCGTCTCGGAGCTTGCTTACTCCGTTCGGGATCTACTTAAGGTGGCCTGAAATATTCTGAATCTGTGATTGTTCGATCGTGAAAGCCTCGTTGGGTTTTGATTTGGTTTTCGAGGTTGATCGAGTGTGTGTTGCTATTGGTGCACCCGGCGGGTAAAACTTTCGAAAGCCGTGTCAGCGGATATGGACGACTTGGAGCACAGATGTCTCGATCATAGACAAGCATAACTAAAGTTTCTTGCTCTAAACTTGACTTATAATGACTAGTAATCAGCTCCACTATAGGAATGGCTAATTAATCGCCCACAATTGCTTGTTTGGTTATCGCTTGCGACAATTGTATATGACTAGTAAGTATTGCAACTACTAACGAATTGGTGAATAAAAGTAACAACCACTTCTTTGGGTTTTGGGTTTATCTCATGCTATCTGCACGATTAGTAATTGTTGCCACTATCACGGAATGATTAACTAAAATGACCTTTGCTTATTTTATCGGGATGATTATTTAAACTGACTAGTAAATGCTGCGACAACCGAATAAATAAAAATACCAGCGGTGAGTTCCTCGGTTGACTTCCTCGATTGGTCTCGAGGGAAAACACCGAGATGGGTTTGTTTGGTGTTAGCTTCAGTTGGATCCGGATAGGTCTAACTTACCCCCTCTAACGCCGGTTGTATCGGGTCTCTATAGGTTGTTTAGTGCATCTGCCGTGCGCTTGATCCACCATACCTATGTGGCGAGGACCGCCAATTCTAGCCTCATGTGTCTTGGCCTCGATCGACGCTCCTTCTTTGTTTCTGCTTTGCCCTTTGTGGCACCCTTTGTTAAGCGGTTTTGAGATCGGCGCCGTTAGCGGGGTTACCCTTCCGGCTTGGCGGCAGGGTTATGGGCGCCATTGGTTATTCTTGAGGCTCTTAGCCCCATTTGCATCTTGTCGTAGTGGACGCTCTATCGTTTTCAAGGTGATTTGGATCTTTGTATATTATATCTGTATTCTTGACTCTTTGAGTCGCTGTTATATATATTACGTGGGTCCCATCGAGAATTTGAGTGATGTTATTACTTCGTTTTCCACCTTGCGAAAGTGCTGGTGGAGCACCTTTGAATCGTTTCTATGCGGATTTGGCGAATTTTGCTTAAACCTGCATAGGTCCGATTCGAGGTGTTCTGAGTGGTATCGAGCTCGGCGGTTCGATACCCACAAGTCGACTGTAGGATAACCTAGCTAACGGCAGTAGAGTGTCAAAACTATTTTGCAAAATCGGTTGGATAGTTACGATTAGGTCTGATTTTACTCCTTACCCTCTTTGTTCTCCTCTTACCCCTCGTGTTTTGACTCGCTCTCGTCTCTTCCTTGAGTCCGAGAATTCTCGTGGTTGGGTTTCCGTCGTACCTTGATTCGCTTCCCTCGGATAACGGTGTTCTACAATCGGTGATCATCAAGCTGCTGAGGAATCCGTCCATTGTGTTACCATTCTTTGTTCCTTGTTGGTGCCTTCCGGTGTTTTCCGGCGTGGCGACATCATCTCGCGGATCCGATGCGAGTCGCATCACTCCTTTGTTGAACCTCGCTTCGAGATCTTGATCCGATTCGAGAATGGTTGCACTCTTTTCCGCGATTGTGCAGAGTAATAGTTTGGGTGCGTGATGGATTGGCCCCCATGCCGACTACCCCTTCTATTCGCTTTTGTACATTGAAGTGGATGAGAATGCATCGGTTCCCTCTTTCCAACGAAGTTAGAGGTGGCTTTATTTGTTGATACCTCCGCCTTCGACCTTTTGTTCGGAGAGTTCTCCGGCGATCACGGACAACGAACTCTTGTTAGTGGTGTCGCGAGGATCTACACGAAGCGCAATGTCGAATCGACCTTCCTTCCGGTACCATGAGGCGGATCTCGAGGCGAGATCCATTGTTAGTGGTGTCGAATTGTGGCATCCCATAAAACCACTACTAGAAAATCGCGTTGAATTTGTGCATTGCATCGTCATCATCATGCATTGTTTGCCAAACCATTTTCGCAGCATAGCTTTGTTTTCTAAAACGCTCCTCTTATTATTCAAACATCAAAACCCGGGTCTCCGGACTATTTTTGTTTTGTTGCTATCGGGTTTCAAACGGCCCAATTCAATTAAATAAAATATTTAATTATTTTTTGAGGCGGTCGAGCAGGCGTTCCGACCAACGACCACCCTGGAAATATCGTCGGTCCACCCCAACTGCCCTCTAAAATCCTAAACTCACCTAAATTCTACCCAACCCACCACAGCCACCTCAACCTATAGGCTTGCGCCCACCCTCTCTCTAACCCCCAATCACCCACGACCGTGGCCTCTCTCTCTTTTTCTCTCCCTCGCGCGTGGCCCCCACCACAGCGCCCGCCACGCGTCACGGCCCCACCACCGACCCAGTCCGCCCGCCTGACCTGTTCATCTTCTCGCGACCCCCGTTTCGGCTCTCTCCGTCGTCTGAGCTCGCGCCTCAGAGGTCACCTCCGCGCGCTCCCCGCCGCGCGGGGCCGCTGCGGCCGCGCAGCACCGCCGTCCCAGCGCCTCCGGCCGCCTCGGCCCGACCGCCCCGCCTGCGGCCTCCTGCGCCTCCAGCGTCCCGCGCGGCCGCGCTCGGCGGCCGCCCCATATGCGGCGCCTGCCCGTCAGCCCGTCACGCCGCCCCAAAGCCGCCTTCGCCGCCCCGCCGGTAGCGCCGGCTGCTCCGTCGCGTCCCAGCGACGCCCCGCCCCGCACGCGAGCCGGCCCCCTCAAGCCCCGTCCCTTTCAGGCAGCCCGGCCCGTCTCCCTCCGCTCCGGTCTCCCTCCCGCGCGCGCATCCGCCTTCCCGCTCGGCCAGACCCGCCCGTCGCGAGCAGCCCGGCTGCCCGTACTCTTCAGACCAGCGGTCCTCCTGAGCCCCCCATCAGCCCGCCGCGGACTCTCCGCCTCAAAACCGCCCAGGCGTCGTCCCAACCCGGCCCGCCGCCGCGCGAGCACCAAGCTCTGCCCGCCCGCTTGCGCTCCATGACTCGCCCCGGACCAGCGTCTCTCCCGGTAACCACGCCGCGCAGGACTCCGCGCCCGACCAGACCCGCGGCCCCCGCGGCATTTCTGCATCCGTGCCGTGGTGCAGTACCAAGTTGGTACTAAGCTGTGAGGTGTGGAGACGACAAAGCCGCAAACCCCTGTGGACCGACATCGAGAACCGAGCCCGACACCAACAATCAAGATCCGAGTCCGACACCGACAACTAGAACCGTGGAACCGACAAGATCGACCTCACCGACGCCATGATCTCCCTCACGGAATCCGAAGCACGGACCCGCCAAGACTCTCGCAACGGCAAGAACGCCCCCGTGGGACCCGACAAGGTCTTCCCGATGACAAGAACGACACCGCCCCGGAAGGACCCGATGCGCCCCCGACGCCGAACCAAGTACTCCCTCGTGAACGCCAAGGTCTACCTCACGGACACCGAGCTTCCACGAGCATACGACCGTCGACATGATCCCAAGTCCCACACCCGGATGCGCCAAGACCTACCCCGATACTCGAGAACGGAACCGTCGAACCCCGGACCCTGGACCCTGTCGAACCCCGAACCCCGGAACCCAAGATCGTGAGCCCCTCGATGTGACCCTTTTCTCGGACCCTATTTTATAACATCATAACAACTTGTTGCATATTGAATTGTCATACTGCATGCATATCTCGTGGTTTGGGGCCTTATGCGATTCACCTAATGATTAAATATGGGGCCCATATGCGGGCAAATCTAGCCTTATATTGGCCTCATTTAAATTTGCGTGCGAACCCGATGCTATCTTCTACCATGTAAAACAACATTTAATTTGCGGGGTTCTAAACCACTTGAACCATCTAATTAATTATGGGACCCGGTTCATAATATGACCTAATTGCATCGCCCCTTTGCCATGACATTCATCATACATGCATCATGCCGATCTTTTGCCGTTGTATTAAATATTGCATCCGGTGTTATTCTAGTGTTTTGCTTCTTCGCGGATAAGGCCGTTGAGTGGATGTGAGCTTCGCCCCGATCTTCGGTTGAACCTTCGGCATGTTTTCAGGCGAGCATCTCCCCCTTTCTACCTATCTTAATTTTATAGTCTTTATTCCCTCCTGTTGATCTTATGCTATCTGTGTTGCGATGCTTTAGTTTCCGTACCTGTGATATTCCCTTGCAGCCCTATATTGCCTAGGACACATCCTATTACCTGTTGTTTGGTAGCTAGTTGGACTTAGCGTCGTAGTTGCTTGCTCAAGTCTTGTTGTGTCGTCATATGCCACGATTCTTGATGTATTGCCGCATGTTGATGTTGGAGATGATGCTAGTTTTACTTATCGTCACTTTAATTCTGTTTAACAACTAAAATTGATAAGCGAGAGGCATCGGTGGGTGATAGATAATATTTGGTTTCG
Source organism: Avena longiglumis (assembly GCA_030063025.1). NCBI lineage: Eukaryota > Viridiplantae > Streptophyta > Magnoliopsida > Poales > Poaceae > Avena > Avena longiglumis. The sequence continues at coordinate 49,248,310 of CP125979.1, forward strand.
AGCCCACTTGTGTCCGTAAGACCCCGAGTACTTGATACCATTCCTTGATTTATCGCGCTATCCACATCCGGGAGGTATATGGGACCCCCAGGCGAGCTTGATTCATCTTATTTCTTGGGGCCACAAACTAGTTTGAGGTTTTATTTACTATCCTGTACTTATGCCATGCTTTGCTTTATTTACGATTGTGCGGTAACGCACCTTTGTCTTGTTAGGATCGGGACACGATTCGCGGTGTCGACAAGCCCTGTTTGGGGTTCCCGATCGTTCACCGTATACCCGGCACCTTGAGGCCGTCTGAGCTTGCTTACTCCGTTGCGGGATCTACTTAAGGGTGGCCCTGAAATATTTACGAATCTGTGATTGTTCGTCGTGAAAGCCTCGTTGGGTTTTTGATTTGGTTTTCCGAGGTTGATCGAGTGTGTGTTGCTATTGGTGCACCCGGCGGGTAAAACTTTCCGAAAGCCGTGTCGCGGATATGGACGACTTGGAGCACAGATCTCGATCATAGACAAGCATAACTAAAGTTCTTGCTCTAAACTTGACTTATAATGACTAGTAATCAGCTCCACTATAGCGGAATGGCTAATTAATACTGCCCACAATTGCTTGTTTGGTTATCGCTTGCGACAATTGTATATGACTAGTAAGTATTGCAACTTCTAGCGAATTGGCTGAATAAAAGTAACAACCTTCTTTGGGTTTGGGTTTATCTCATGCTATCATGTCGATTAGTAATTGTTGCCACTATCACGGAATGATTAACTAAAATGACCCATGCTTATTTTATCGGGATGATTATTTAAACGACTAGTAAATGCTTTTAGCAAACGAATAAATAAAAATACCAGCGGTGTGAGTTCCTCGGTTGACTTCCTCGATTGGTCTCGAGAAACACCGGGATGGGTTTGTTTGGTGTTAGCTTCAGGTTGGATCCGGATAGGTCTCTTACCCCCCCTCTAATGCGCCTTGATTGTATCGGGTCTCTATAGGTTGTTTAGTGCATCTTTGCTGCGCTTGATCCACCATACCTATGTGGCGAGGACCGCCAATTCTAGCCTCGCCGTGTCTTGGCCTCGATCTTGACGCTCCTTCTTTGTTTTCCTTTGCCCTTTGTCGGCACCCTTTGTTAAGCAGGTTTTGAGATCGCCGTTAGCGAGGTTACCCTTAAACTTGGCACAGGCGGGGTTATGGGCGCCATTGGTTATTCTTGAGGCTCTTAGCCCCATTTGCATCTTGTCCGTAGGACGCTCTATCGTTTTCAAGGTGATTTGGATCTTTGTATATTATATACGTATTCTTGACTCTTTGAGTCATTTATATATATCTGCATGGGTCCCATCGAGGACCGTGAGTGATGTTATTACCGTTTTCCACCACGAAAGTGCTGGTGAGCACCTTTGAATCGTTTCTATGGTTGGCGAATTTTGCTTAAACTGCATAGGTCCGATTAGGGTGTTACACCTTCTATCAAGAACCCGAAGGCAAAGTGTTTGTGCATGAAACGGTTCCTTTCTTGAGAAGGAGTTTCTCTCGAAAGAAGTGAGTGGGAGGAAAGTAGAGCTAGACGAGGTTATTGAACCTTCTCTTGAATTGGAGAGTAGCGCACCTGAAATTGTTCGAGTGCTTTGCACCAACAATAGAGGAAGCTAATGACAAGGATCATGAAGCTTGGACGATGCTTCTCTCGAGCACGCCGCAGTCGACAAGGTCGCGTGCCCCTCTGAGTGGTACGGAAACCTGTCTTGACTGTCTTGTTAGTAGAAGACAATGAACCTCGAACTATGAGGAAGCGATGATGAGCCCGGACTGAGAAATGGCTAGAAGCCATGAAATCCAATTGGGATCCATGAGCGAAAACCAAGTATGGACTTTGGTGGACCCTCCTAGCGGCCGAAAAGGCGTTGAGTGCAAGTGGATCTTCAAGAAGAAAGCGACGGATGGTAGTGTTACCGTCTATAAGGCACGGCTTGTCGCGAAAGGTTTTCGACAAGTTCAAGGTGTTGACTATGATGAGACTTTCTCTCGTGGCGATGTTTAAGTCCATTCGGATTTTATTAGAAATTGCTGCGTTTCATGATTATGAAATATGGCGGATGGATGTCAAGACCGCTTTCCTCAATGGCAACATTGATGAAGAGTTGTATATGATGCAACCCGAAGGTTTTGCGATCCTAAGGATCTTGATAAAGTATGCAAACTTGACGTTCCATTTATGGTGAAGCAAGCATCTCGGAGTTGGAACCTTCGTTTTGATCAAGTGATCAAGAGCTTTGGATTTGTTCCAAATTGCTCTGAAGCTTGCATCTACAAGAAAGTGAGTGGGAGCTCGGTGGCGTTTACGGTACTATATGTGGATGACATATTGATTATTGGAAATGACATCAACATGCTTAACGATGTGAAGAGTTATTTGAACAAGTGTTTCTCAATGAAAGACCTAGGTGAAGCTGCTTATATATTGGGCATCAAAATCTATAGAGATAGACAAAGGCCTTTGATAAGCGGTACATACCTAGACAAAGTTCTGAAAAGGTTCAGAATGGATAAGGCAAAGAAAGGTTCAGTGCCTATGTTGTCAGGTAAGATATTGAGCAAGGCTCAATGTCCGGATACGATAAATGATAGGGAAGCTATGAGCAAAGTGCCTTATGCCTCGGCCATAGGTTCCATCATGTATGCCATCTTTGTGTACTAGACGGATGTGTCCAATGCTCTTAGTTTGTGAGCAGGTATCAAAGTGATCCGAGTGGAACCTTTGGACAGCGTGAAGAACATCCTAAAGTACCTAAATCGAGCGAAAGAAATTTTCTTAGTCTATGGGGTCTTTGAGCAGCTCGTCGTAAAGGTTACGTCGGCGCTAGTTTCGACACCGACAAGGATGATTCTAAATCTCGGACGGGATACGTGTATATTTTGAATGGAGGAGTCTGTGAGTGGAGAAGCTGCAAGCAAAGCGTGATCGCGGGATCTCTGATGAAAGCGGAATACATGGCTGCTGAAGCGTCAAGTGAAGGAGTTTGGATCAGAACTTCATCCTTTGAGCTTGGCGTGGTTCAAGTGCATTGGACCCACTAGAGATATGTGTGACAACACTAAGCGCCATAGCACTCGCTAAGGAACCAAGATATCATCAAAGACCAAGCATATCAACCACAAGTTTCATATAATCCGAGATTATATAGCGGATGGAGATCTGAAGATCGACAAAATACATGATCTGAATGTCGCAGATCCATTGACTAAACCTTTTCCACGTGTAAAACATGATCAGCACCTTAGTGCCATGGGTGTGAGATTGTTGCCGGATGTAAACTAGATTATTGACTCTAGTGCAAGTGGAGGCTGTTGGAATTATGCCCTAGAGGCAATAATAAAGATGTTATTATTATAATTTTGTTCATCATAATGTTTATATTCCATGCTAGAATTGTATTAGCGGAAACTTTAATACTTGTGTGGTTTGTGAACAACACCATGTCCCTAATGCGCCTCTATGGACTAGCTCATTGATCAATGATGGTTAAGGTTTCCTAACCATAGACATGAGTTGTCAATTGATAATGAGATCATATCATTGGGAGAATGATATGGTGGATGACCCAAACTAAGCAAAGCAATTAGATCGTGTCATCGTGTTCGTCTTTGCGAAGCTTTTCTTATGTCAAATATTGTATTCCTTAGACCATGAGATAATACAACTCCACAGTATCGGAAGAAAGCTTTGAGGTCATCAAACGTCATCCTATGAGAGGGTGATCATAAAGGTGTCTCTCGGTGATCGGAAAGTATCCATTGGGTTGTATGTATCGAGATGGGATTTGTCCCTCCCAAGTCGGAGAGATATACTTGGGCCCACTCGGTGTCGATATCAACACCGCTTGCAAGCATGTGGTTAAGGAGTTAATCACAAAGTGATATCGGATTACGGGCGAGTAAAGTACTAACGTGAGCGAGATTGAACTAGGTATGGCAGTGCAAGCGATCAAATCTCGGGCAAGTAAAATATCGCGAGGACGAAGGAATATATATATATATATATATATATATATATATATGGGATTGATTGAATCCACGGCATCGTGGTTCATCCGATATGATCATCGATGAATGTGTGGGAGTCAATATGGGTTTCGGACCCGTTGTTGATTATTGATAGAAGATCATGTCGCATATTCTCGAACCCAGGGTCACACATAACGTGTCTCGGCTAGGATAGATTGGATAATTGGTTTATGATTTTTGTTGGTCTCGGATGGGATACGGGACATCACGAGAGGTTCCGGAGAATAAGATTCATATAAGGCGGTGCAGTTTTGGAGTTGAATTGTTCCGGGTTAATCGGTATTGTCGGAAGCTTCTAGAACCTTCGGAAGGGACCAACGTGGCCCCACCTTCCGGAAGGGGCATGGGCCTATGAGGAGTGCCCTGGCGCATTGGGCCAGGGCACAAGGCCCCATAGGGCCCAGCCGCCAAAGGGTTTAAACTCGAGATAGACCTTCTAGAAAGGGGTTTCCTTGCCCATCCTTCTCCTTGGGGCCGGTTTGGCTTGGGGAGGGGCTAGGGTTGCAGCCCACCCTCTATATAAAGAGGACTGGCACAACCCCCACACCTTCCCTCCAACCCTAGCTGCCTCCTCTCCCTCCCATTGTTTGTAGGCGAAGCCTGCTGCGAAATTCTCCACCATATACACCACGCCGTGTTGTAGATCCAATCTCTTTCCACCATACTTGCTGGACCGAGGAGGAGCGTCGAGTGCTGCGTGTGCATCTCACGGAGGCACCGCCACTTGTGGTGCTAGATCGGATCGGATCGCGAGGAGGAGAAGCGAGTGACTACATCACCCACGTTCGACGAGCGTTCACGGTATGAATCTTCAAGGGTATGAAGATCTAATCCAATCTCTCTCGTTGTTTGCATCTCCTAGATTAGATCTTGGATTTTCCTCTGTTCGCATCCGTAGAAAATTTTGATTTACTATGCCGCGAAACCCTTCACTTTTATCTTTCTTTTTGAAGTTGTATAAAAGCTCTATTTACGAAAGAATGGAAAATTTGCTACTACTAGAATGCAACAAAATGGACCGCTCATCCTAATTCATTTGCGGGACAGCTTTGGGCCTTGCCCTCGGACACCACTGTCTGTTTGCATGGGTCATCGGAGTTGACCTAATCGAACAATGGTTGCCACACCACACGATTTAAAAGAAGTCATTTTGAAGTTTAAAAAAATTCTTTCTTTATCTATATGTACATAGTATGAATGTCTAAATTGTTTGTTTAAAACATGTGATACTTCAGGCTATAGAAAATCACGAAAGTGTGGCTAAGTAGATATTAAAAAGTGACTTCGTTCTTCACATTTGTAATTTTTGTGAAGTTCAAAATGTACTCAAAATTTGATGGAAAATTTTATACGTACATACTAGACACCCTTTTATGATTTTCTTTTAGAATTTTTTGAACTAAGACCAATGATTTTTCCGAATAATTAAAGAAGGGCTCCATTTAGAAATTACGTTACCGAACCCAAAGGATAGGGAAATAAAACAAAGACCCCTAGTCTTCAAAACCTAGATGAAGCTTGGCGAAAGTCATAGTCGCTGTGTCACCATAACTGTCGTTGATGGTGAAATAGAAAGCTTAGAAATAGTACGAAAAATGCATGATTGAGATGTCAGGAATTGTGGACTCCTACATGATCTCAAAGCCCATAAATTTTGCAGGTGGTGTCTTCATATTGTGCATATGAAGTTAACGTGGAGCACGTTATAGCAAATAAAATGAGGGTTCGGCTCATATGAGATGCAACTGGGAGTATACATATTCATTATTTTTTGTAGTGTGATGAAGTTTACGATCCGTCTAGTTCTACCAAAAAAAAAATAGAATTCCTAATTCATACAAACATAACTGGTTGTCAAAAGAGGCCCTAAAAAGTAATAATTCTATAAGGGCTTCAAGTGTTCCCTGGAGAAACACAAACAATAGCATGCAACTTGAATAGGAAAAGTTTATCCAAGGCACAATTTTTTTTTTTTTGAGAACTTCCAAGGCACAAATGAAATGAGGTCAACATCTTGCCAGAAATCCTCCTTCGATCCAAATATCTTCCCGTAGAGAAGAATAGTAACAGATCGAATTCCTACAAAATTCATATGAGAAGCCCTTCTAACACATGTATAGGCAGTTAGGCTGGGGCGGCGAGCGATTCTCTCAGCTCCACAATAATCCTTCAACAACCTCGTCCCTTACACTGGTGTAGGCCTGACGACCTCGTAGCACCGCAATCTCACCTCTACCACCCCGTCAAAAACATATCACCATGCCACCTCCACAACTTCATGTTGTCCTCCCGATTTCTACTGCTTCGACCGAACACCACAAACCAAACTTAATCGGCAACAATTGCTAACTAAGATCGTGAAGTACACAAGAGTTGTAGAAAAATATATGTGGCAATCACAAAAGGTATAAATTCTGCAAGCAATTTTATGTGGCAATCACATGGTCAAATTGTGAATGTATAATTCTACGTCCTCTCAAATCACCAACAGCGTATGATTCAGATCCTGGTTGGCCTACTATAAAAATTTAGTAAAGAGGCCTAAATGTGTAATTCTCAAGTTGAGGGACCAAACTGGATTACATGACAAATTTAGTGACATATGGTGCCAAATTTAGTGACATGTGGTCACCTACACAGGCACAAGTAGGCCTTTAAATAGAACCTGTCTAACACGAAGGGTGCCAAAAACCTTAACCAATACAAGAAAAGCATGTCGTATGATCCATTGCAAGCTCAGGTGGCAGCTCCAAGAGTCCAGCGATATTCAGATGAAAGCATTACATGATCATGACCTGTCTTGCAATAGTGCAACCTGTCTTCACATAAGTTACTGCTGCAGAAGAAAGTTACCAGAATGCTGAACCTCCTGCTGCAAGATGTATAAAGAACTCGAGTCGTATAACAAGCACTGGTTTCAAAGGCACCAAGTTTTCCTCCATTCAATTTGCTGCTTCCAGTTGAAATCTATCGACCACCACCGAAATCTAGACATCCACATGATCATCCTCCCCATTGCCATTGTACTGCAACAAACAGGAAAAAATGTCAGCACAACGTTCAAGATATTGCAGACAATATAGTCTGAGGGGAAGTGGCTAACCCTTTTGATGCATTTGCAGATAAACATACCAAGCTTGGAAGAAGTTGACAGAAAAAACATGAAAACTTGGAAGAAGTTAACAAAACTTTGGAACTTGGAAAGAACCGTAAATACAGTCAGTTTATGCAAACTGCTTTCATTTTCGCAGAGTGCTTTACAAAAACTTGAATGGCAATGGATGCAAATGATACACACAGTGGTTACAAATAAAATTGCAAGCCCAGCTGGCAACTAGAGATGAGAATATTGCAAAATTCTTGCAAATTATCAGGAGCTAAAAGAAATAGAAAAATAACAGTGGGTATCATATTGCAGTGATGAAATCTTTGCAAAATGCAAATGTGTATGATTAGATAGGATTGTAGAAGGCATGTCAAACTTAAGCTGCTAGCCTGTGATTGTAAACGAGCCGTTGGAAACTACTCCCTCTGTGCTAAATTATAAGACATTTTAGTAGGCTAGTAATGGTCAACTATATAGATAATCCAGCTTGTTATTGCTTGGAAAATGAAAATATATATCATCTTGTTAGCCTTTTGATATCTTTGGTGGTGGCGTCATATACAAAATTTAGTGCTACAACCCACACCGTTTTGTACCGGAATAGACATCTATTTGTGCGCATTTATGTGATCCATCCTGACAATTTCAATAAGATTATTTACATCGTGAGCTAGACTGGTGGAGAACGAAACATGCTTCTTAGAAAATTCTACCTGTAAGTGGCAAGCTAAAAGCTCAACCCCCTATGTTAATACGGAGATGGTTAACCACAAGCTTAGCAAAATGAACTACAACAAGATGAGCTACACCATCAGGCCTGAAGACAGATGCAAACAATACATCACTTTTACTACAGAATTAACCAAGAGTGGACACTGGAATTAAAAAAATGTAGTAAATGAGAAACGAAGTGCACAAACATAACAGGATAATAAGATAATGGGCCCTCAACTGATTAATTCAGCCTAAGAAACAATTTGTGGTGAACATTATCTGCTATGGAAAATATATCTCACCCTGTCTGTAAAATCATTGCGAGAAGAAATGAAATTTCTTTCGTTGTTATTGTCACCTTCCCCTAATTTCTTCAGAGATGACGATTTTGGTGTATCAGTTCCATTGCTGTTCTTGAAAGACTCTAGAGCATCTTCTGGTATATATTTCCCTGACACATGGACCATATCATCACCATTCACCCTCCTTTTCTTCCCTGAAAAAGTAAACGCAGTTGGACATGAAAAAACAAATTTACCACCAAGAAATGCATACATATTCAAGACAACATATTTTGAAGTACAAATAGGCTCAATATCTAATAAAAAATTAACCGACAGTGCCATTTAACTTAAACAACTTGTGCAATGTCATTACGAACTCACCAAGATGCCAATTGTTCCTATAACTACAACAAGTTTGACGACTTCAGGTAGGTAGACTAATGCTGCTATACAAAAATAAAGTTGATGCCACAAAAGTTATCATCCAGGTGTTACCAGTTTTTTCGTCTTCACTTGTTGAAAGAGCGGTAGACCTTTTTCCAGCTGTTAAACCATACTTCTGTCGCTGATCATATGGGCTCAATTCATAAGCATTAGATGTGTCATCATTACCAGCATTCACACTGGAACCATACTCTTTGGTACCAGACTTCAAGGAATCAGAAGCTAGTGAATCAGCCAACCTCTCAAAACGACCTTGCGACCTGCAGACAACCAATGTATCGATAGCTATGAAAATCATGTGACAAGAACCAGAAGTGCAATTATGTGGTGATCCAAACAAAATAGAAGTTCAGTAGTAGTTCCAAACTTCATACTAAAAAACATGCCTTTTTAAATCCTCCTGTGCTTTCACGTAACGCCCATGTGCTTTGACGAGTTTCTTTATTTTGGAGGCCATCCTACATCAAAGAGCAGTACAATCAAGAACTACCTTGAGATATTCTCTTGTACTGAAGAGCCCACTACTAAACATTAGACTACATAGAAGTATGCCCATATGTTGCATAAATGGAGAACCTTTCGCAGTCTTGTTTCTCTTTGTTCAACTGTGATTCGAGATCATCTACCCTGGTAGAAAGTATGCCTGCTTCGTCAATCTTCTGGTCCAATTTCATCTGTGAAAGACAGAACATTAAACCGTGTGCGATATGTAGAGACATAGACGAAAATCAGATATACCCCAAGCACAGACAACTATAAGAAAATACAAATAGACAATTCAGAGAAAGTTTTAAGAAGTATTTTGCTGGCCACTTAGGACGGGTCAAACAGAGCATGTTCCCATGTCAATATTTTATCGATTATGAATGATTGCACATCAATATATTGCATGAAAATTTAGAGAGAAAACCATTCATAGTACCTTCAGCATGAATGCGATTATATTCACTTATTGAGTGAACCTCCTATAAACTTACAGTTTTACATTTCACCATCATTAAAGTCGTCATACATAACTATCTAGTTAAGGTAGAACCAAAATAACGAAGTGTTCAAACTATCTATATAAATATATGCAACTAAACATAACTTACTGATCTGTGTGTGTCATTACATGCATATTTACAACTCCATAACTGATAAGTGAGTACATGCTTACTGAGTCTGAGACATTGATAACTGACCTGTACTTTAGATTTATCTTCATGTAATGCCTTCATATCCAGTGCAATTTGTTTCAGCTGCAGAACGTACATGAATATATAACAGAGGTCAAAGATATGGAGATAGCTCCACCTATATGCTAGTGATGAACTGTAGAGTTCAAACCTGTGCTTCAATATCATCTTTCTCATCACCGCTGGAGTGTCTGTCCTCCTTTTTTCTATCTTCATTATCAGAGGAGTTCAAACTTCCCGTTGAATCAGTTTTTTCACCATCAACCTTCTTCTTATGCCTTCTCTCACTGAAAGATCCGCACCATCACATGGAAGTGTAAGTACAAAACTACCAAATTGCAAGAATGCCATGTGCTAATATTACATGTTTAGTACAAGACAGAACTTAGTCACAAGATCATACAATATAAACTGTATAGTAATGAATGGACAAAAAATAGGCACTTCATAGGCACACTTTCTGACAGTTACATTCTCAATATGTCCAGGATTAAATGAGTGTACAACAAAGACAGTATACAAGAGCGAAACACACATAGAGATCCTTCTTACATACCTTTTCCTGATGGGAGATCTTGAGTTACTAGATCCTGCAAGATTTGAATAGGTACACACTTAGCAATAGGGATTAAATTCTATTTCTTCAAAATATTCATCAAACTTATTTTATACAGAAAAAAACATGGAAGCACGTGACATGTGTGTGTGTCACACACACAAAGAGAGATTACCCCTATCTCGAGAACTTGGCCTCTGGTCACGAAATAAATTGCCCCTGGCATCTCTGTCAGAGGAATACCTCCGACGGGGTGGGCTTCTTCTCTCAGGCCTGCCTCTAAATTCTCTATGATCGTGTCTCCCTAAAAGTTAGGAAAGCATCAGCTTACATAATATAAAGAAGGAAAGAAGCACTATACTGCTACAATAAAAAAATATTGAACTAAATAGAGACATCAGCATACAAAATAATTAAGCTTATGACAACTTTTAGCCATATGGTTATTCAATTCAGTAGTATTTATCAATATAAAGATGCACTATAACACAACAAAAATAGATGGAGCTATATAGAGAGAAATCAACACACAAAACATTTCAGCTTACCACAAACTTGAGCCATATGATTATTCAATTAGCAATAAGTAGCAGAGTCCAATGCAAGGGAGATACCAATATATGATTACACATTTGTGATGGACCACTTAAAAACAGATCCAGCTCTTGCAGTCATCTTAAGTGAAATTTTATGGATACTCCAGATTTCAATATCACGAAGAAAGATCTTCCACAACTCCAATACCACCAAGTAAAAATCTAACTTCACTGTCCAGATATTTCCATATTGATTTCAATTATGCTTGTTCTGTGATAACACTTGGAATGATAGGCGAGAATAAAGCTGAAGAAGAAAACTTGGAGCAGCATATTGAAAGAACAAATAGTTGTGAAAGCTCAACAAAATGGTTTAGCACATTGAGCATATCAAGCCTCTGATTGATAAGAGGAACCAAATTCTTGCCCTGAATAAAGTTCTTCTGCAAGAGCATAACAATGCGAGAAACCACAAATTGTCTGATCACTAGCTGGAATGGCAGGCAGTGTAAATAGGACGAGCCATCCTCTGGAAGTAACCAATCCTAACAAATCTTCTCAGGAGACAGCTAATTTGAACAGAGGCATCAACAGAATAACAAGCAGGAATACCGCGGTGTTCTGCAAGAAGCTCTGGCTTCAGTTCAAGAACTATATCGATTAGGATACAAGATCGTATAGTGATACAACAAGAAATGACATGGTGTAATATCTGATGTCTGCATATTGATAAAAAAATATTTTAATACCCAGCTTTATAGAGTATAACTTGACAGCAAGTTCATAATGCGGACTTCACAGTTCCCTCAGCCACAACAAGTAATCAGAAATAGCACAGGGATAGCCAATTGTAACAATCTCCAAGGGTGTTCCTGTCAGTTACCACAGTTGTGTTATTCTTCCAATTACCTCCCCTCAATGCTAACTCCCATCACAACAACTTCATTTGTTCTCTGTGGGATGTATGCCGCCCATATGGCACTTATATCTCTTGTTCCTCGCTGTGCAACAAGAATCTTACACTGCCGGCCATGTTCCCCCAAAAACAACGGCCATAACGAGATCCAGTAAACAGAGAAGACGTGAATCTCTTGAGAAGGACACTCTTCCTCTTTCGGATCCATGGTAATCAGCAGGACTGAAGCCTAACTCTATGCAGAGCACTGCCCTTGTGCACTGATGGCAGTTCACCCCCACTTCCATGCAGCACACGTACTCTTCAACGGCATCAAATTTTGTATCCACTCACGCAGACGAAACCCTCGGTGCAATTCGTGCAGTACATAGTCGCGGAGCAGACAATAAGCCGTCGCAAAAGCCCTAACCTGGCGCAGACAAAAAAAAAGCAAGCGGGGGAGAGAGATGGGAGGGGGGAGGGGGGATGCTTATCGCGTATACCAGGTAAAAGGCGCGGCGGGAAGGAGGAGCCGGGAGGCGGGCTGCGGAGCTCGCCGGGGCCGTGGGCAAAGCCGCAGGAGGGGCCGCGGGGGCAGGATCCACGCCTCCACAGCACGCACAGCTTCGTCTTGAAGGCGGGGCCGCGACGTGGGGGAGGATCCAGCATTTCTCTCATCTCCCGAGCGCGCCGGCGGTTCGTGGACGGCGAGGCGAGCTCTGCGAGACGGACGGCGCCGAGGGGGAAGACGAGGAATGGAGGAAGGAACCAGACTATCGAGGAGGGCAACCAGGGCGACGACGAATGGACGAGCGTCTCAAAGCCCGGCCCACCCAGTCTGCCGTCTGCGCTCTGCGGAACAGCTGGACGCCAACTGAGCCGAATGGACCGGCCCAACAAACGGGCCCTTTTCATCAGCCCACGCCGAACGGACGAAACTCACATTTTTAGAAACAAACTAAAGATTCTCTCAAAAAAAAACTGAAGAAACTGAATTCCCACAACATGTCGAAAAATGCACGATCAAAAACATGTCGGATACTCGGACCGGTCCATATTAATGACTTTAACTTTGTCTAAAACGAATACATCTGGTCCAAATATATAACTAGATATATATGAATCTAGATAAGGTTGAGGTCGTTAATATGAACCGGAGGGAATATAAAGAAAGAACATCTAGGATCTCTCAAGGTAAGACAAGAAGATCTTGCTAGATTCCAAGACGAAGGGCAAATTTCATTCCGATTCAGTACAAGGGTAGGAGAGTTCATGGGCATCGCCATTATAGATACCACACATCATCCATTTACGACAACAAGTCACACCACAGCAGAACACAGAAGCTATCGCCTTATTACTTGCTACGAAGTACTAGTACCAACAACACACTGTCTCTGTTCCGGAACACAGACTCCACCACCAGACCGCTCAGGTCTCAGTTCAACTTATCAGAGCTCAGAAAGGCCGTCGCGCCAGGAAGAACGGCGAAGAGAGCAAGGGCCGGCTGCCCCTTCGAGTGTCGAAGCCTCGGAGACGCTCTAGGTTCATCACCTCAGAGTGGTCGGTGAAGAGGTTCACCTGCTCTCAGGGAACGTTTTCGAGGATCAGATCAGAGAACACAGCATTGCAAACAGTTTGCAGGTTCAGGGCAGGGGAAAGGTGAGTACCCGTGGGCCGTATCGTTTGACGAACCACTCAGAGGTGTTGGCGCTGGATGTTTCGAACATGGTCTTCTCGAGCCCGAGCCGGCCGACGATCTTCGCGATGATGTCCGCCCTGAGAGAGTCGGCGCGCTGGCAGACATCGTCTGCGTCGATCATGATCATATCTGCACCTGCCTCCAGGCATCTCTCGGCCCTCCTAATCAACAGGTCAACATCTTCAACTCTTTCTGCAAATGAACAGCACAAAGAGCCACCATGTGATATTATTATCTTTTTCCGAAGCAGCATAGGTTGTAAATAAGGGAGTGCAATGAAGTCATCTTATGAAGGAAAATAAGTGATGCACACAGTCTCAGAGACACAGTTACCGGAACACGGTACCGATGATATTTGTTCGGTTACAGAGAATAAGATACCGACAGTTGTCAATGGCTAAGTTACAGCTTACAAGAAAACTGATAGGGAATTGAGAAAAATGTAGGCAATATTCCCTAGGGGCTAGAGAAGTAGCACTGCATGTGAATGAGTACTGAGGAAAGGTGTTTCTAGTTACCTGAGCTCTGCTTCACAGGAGCTATGTAAGCTCCAAACGCCCTATCACCAGATGCAGGGATATCAGAACTGTCAAACTTCACTGAAAACAGGGGCTTCGCTCTCAAACCACTGTTCTTTATGAGGCGGACTAATCTCAGTATAGTCTCTTCAGGGAGCTTGAGAGATCCAGCATTGAGCTCAATGGTGTCAAATCCTAACTCCTTGCATTCCTGCAACAATATATTTCATGTCATGTATGTGGCTTCAGACACGTTTGTACAAACAATGAGACCTACATACACGAAGACAATGAGATGTCCACAGACCTCTACATATTGCTTGAAAGAAGAGGGTCCTTGACGCAAGAGATGCTCTGCCCAATCACCTGTGCTCACATACATGTCATGCTTGTGTGCCAAATCAGTAATCTCTCTGATCAGATCTTTTCCCATCAAACTATGAGATCCACCAGAAAACTTCAAGCCATCAACAAAAGGACCTATAGAATCCAATATCTCCTGCAATAATATGTGGCAGGATTGAGAATCTGCTACCACAAATGGCTCTATAGTGAAACGATGCAGCATTACTTCTAAGCAACATAAGCGTTTAGTAAGTGGGAACCCAAAAAAGGAGCTATCAGCTATGTGTCTTTGTTCTCAAAATTCTTACTATATCTTCAGATTTTTTATTCAGGATGGTTCATCTTCGCTCTAAGAATGCGTGCAAGTTTTACCTTATTACTTCAAAAAGAAAACAACAGGGAGTCTGAATCTGAATTCACACTCAAGATAAGAAAACTGCACCTGCAGGTGACGAAATGAGAAAATTGTGCACAAAATAATACAGTATAACCCCATTTCCTCACTCCCCAATCGCATCCGCTTTGCCGGTGTGATATGTCTTATGAATCTTCAGAGTGGCTCCATCACTTGCCAAACTCACTCACACACAATAAACCTAGACGCTGGAAAATCTGACTGATAGCATATACTGTACCAAAGCACAGATCAGTGTCAATCGTGCAATCAGGCTGAATAAACTGAAAACCCCAACAGCGATCTACAAATCGAACCGTAATCGTCATACACTCCAACTTCTCAACCTGCATCCGTCAATCCTAAGCACCGCAGGACTAATCGCAGACTAGTTAACAACCGAACGGGCTTCGATTTGAGTTTGGAAGCAATAAATCGCTGATTTCGAACGAGACGCGTGCGTGTCAGAATCCAGTGCAGAAGCCCGGATCGAACTACGCGCGCTTGAAATTCGTCTTCGATGCAATGCAGGACAAACAGGGACGGATAGGTGCGCGGAAATGGGGACTGGGTTGGGGGTGGCGGACCTGGAGCGCGTGGTGGGCGGGGCGGAAGGAGTAGTAGGGGCTCCTCATCTCCGTCACCCCGTAGCGCCGCGGCTTCTCCGGCCGGTCGTCGTCGCCATCGTCGCCGGGGCCGCGACCCTGCAGCGAGAGCGCCACCAACTCCTCCCTCCACCCCCTCATCGTCGTCGTCCTCGTCTCTCTCTCTCCACTTCCTGGTCGGTCACTCGACCGATAAAGAGCAAAAGAGAGAAGGGGGTGGAAGCTTGCCGCTGCTTCTGGAATCGCGTCGCGTGATAACGACATGTGGCCTGACGGGTCAGCGGTGGGACCTGTCACGGAGTATATCCAGTTCTCTGGGAGTAAATGACGCAAAACCATCGCATTTAAGTCAAAGTGACAAATACCCATCAAAATACATGTTTTTGATAGTTTTTTTTTAAGGATCGTCACCTTCGCCCTTTAAATGTGGTAGTTTTGCGTTATTTTCTCGTTCTTTGGGCTATGTTGAGCCAGGGTGATTTATCATACTCGTTAGTAATTTCCATGCACATAGGCCCATATTTTGTTCAGCGTAACAAATTTGCCACTTTTTGTTGAAAAATAATACTCCCTCCGATCAATATTAGTTGACTCAAATTTGTCTAGATTTGGATGAATCTTAGACACTATTTAGGATATAGGTTCATC
Source organism: Avena longiglumis (assembly GCA_030063025.1). Lineage (NCBI taxonomy): Eukaryota > Viridiplantae > Streptophyta > Magnoliopsida > Poales > Poaceae > Avena > Avena longiglumis. Next base: position 49,264,300 of record CP125979.1, read on the forward strand.
CAAATTTTAAAAAATTCAAGTCAAGTAATATGGGTCGGAGGGAGTAATCTTTTTTTTCATCAAACTACACAAAAATTACTTACCCCCTACAATCTGGAATGATGGTTTGCACTTGGTTTGATCCGAATTTTTAAATTCTTCCAGCAATACTTTAAAAAAATATAGAAGTGGGAAAGTCATACTTATGTACTACTACCTCCTATCCAGAATTTTGAAACGGAAAGAGTACTGAATAAATATTCCCATGATATAACAAATTAACTTTTGGTTACATAATATTGTGGTACAATTCGATGGTCATATTTGCTTAGATATTCATGTTAATCTTTTTAGATAAACTCTTATGAAATTATGTCATCCAAATAAGAGGTGTAGGGATCCCAAGATTTAGCACGTGATGTCACATCTCTATTTTTTCGATAAAAGAAATATATTAATCTCGCGAAGATATCAATTACACCCATCCTTTATATACAATAAGATGTCCAACGACATCAAAGATGCACACAAACTAGAAAGAAAATAAAGAAAGAGAGAAAAAAACCACGTCGTGGTGATGAAACAATCACAACAGTAACACTCAAACCACCACCGAAGACAACACCAGGATGACACAAGAGATTGTCCAAATGCAGCGTCTCCAAAAAAACAATGCATAAACGTTATTGTCGCCCGAAGATCTTGGGTTTTTACCCGACACAAAGTCCGGGTTTTTAAAACAATGCCTTCAGCAAGTCCATTGCCAGGTATAACCAATAAAGGTCATACCTTAGGTTTTCAACATAAAAATCATAACTCGGTGCTCGAGGAGCACCATCAAAAATGAAGTCCACTTATGCTCTCACCCCCTCTTACCAAGGTTGCTGCTACAAGTCATCACACACACGAAGAACATGTGCCGCCAGTCTTCATCACAACCAAAAACCTCTCTGCCATTGCAAAACTCCGATCGAGATGCCTACCGGTGGATATTCAAGTACCCTTCAAAATGTCGAGTCACTACCGAAGTGGCCCCTGGGACCCGCGTGCCATGCTGGCAAGGGGCGTAGAGCCTTTGCCATAGGAGTTATACTGTGTAGTGTGAAGCTTTTCTGTTAGGCATTACACAAAAGGATTAGTAGAGTAAAATGGTTTCATCACGAGTTCAGTTTGTGAATTCATTTTAAACTTTGGTCAATTTTGTGTATACTGCCCAATTTATTCAAGTCGTCATTTCCATGTAGATAAGCCCATAGTTTTGTGCAGCTAAACTAACAACCATATTTTTGCTAAAAAAAACAGCCATTTTATTTCGCATGAAACTACACAGAATTACCCCCGAGCCCTACACGTGGGTTATGCACTTGGTTTGATCAGACTTTTAAATTTTGACCAGAAAATATTTTAGAAAAAATATGTAAAATCAAACTTATGTATTTTTATCAAATAAATATACAATGTCCTTCACGCCAATCAGTCACATCATCATCCTTATATCTTCCAACGCCCCTATCAACTCTCGCAACTGTCTCCGGAGATGCCAAGTTTAGGGGGTTGCAACACCCCAAATAGGTCATGTTTGATTTAAAGGATTTTAGAAGCACATGAATAGAAAAATCATAGAAATGTTATGTCATGACATGTGAAATTCTATAGGAACGAAAAACGCAGAAATTAGTTGCAGAAGTCATTTGATTGCATCATAGAAAAAATGCAGGAAATTTTATAAGATTGAGTACATGGCATTATTGTCATAGACACATATAAAATTTTCCAAGAGGTCTAACCTCTTGTTAGAAATCCTATGGTGTTGTAGTATAGAAATGAATTCATGGGAATTTTGAAGGGTTCAATCCTTTGAATCAAATGGACTCTATAGAAAAAATCCTATAGGTAAAAATCCTACAAAATTCCTTTGTAAATCTTTGAATCAAATAGGCCTTTAGGTCGTTCACCAAAGCACTCGGAGCCCTTGTTACTAATTGATAGTGGCCACCACCTTATGTGTGAGTTAATTATCTCCTCCACATTTTTAGTCCCTTCGATGCATTTGAATCTAGACAAATCTGATTCCATTAATTTAGATACGAGGGAGAACCTTTTTCATTCTTCTAAATGTCTTCTCCGTGACTCACCGCCTTTTTAGCAGACAACGCAACACATGGCATGCCCAAGGACCATGCTCGCTTCCTAGAATTTCTGTTAATATAGGTTCATACTATTACTAGCAAGCAAATATAGGTTCATACTCACTCCACATAATTTTCCGAGGCCCGTCGAAGTGGGTGTTCTAGTTGAGCGACACAACAGGGCCACCAAACCCTAAATCGCAAGTATAACCTATGTGTTAAAAAAACCAAGAGGGTCAACGCTTCCTCCAACTTTGTATGTTTGACTTTATAAGCGATGTCTGTCTGATTCCGATCAGCTACGCGCCTACAGCCCGATCCGGCTCGCAACAGTAAAATAACGAGGAAACGATCTTGATTTACTATAATCCAAATTGCAGGCATGTCCTCCAGCTGTTCTACAGGCTACGACCGTGCAATTGTCTATACCTTCACCACGGCAAGCCCGGCCTGATGTTCTAGCCGCCACGCGACTCGACACCAGGCTTGATCGATGCCCGTGTCCAAAGCAAGAGTGCTCGACGAGGCGAGCCGGCAACTGCGTTCCACCTACACGCCCATAGCACAATTCTCCCGTTCGGTCTCAAGTTCTTGACAAGATCGTCTTGATTCCAATCTGCGGTCCGGTAATTAGTAAGCCGATTGAAATCAGGTGTTGTCAGCAATTCATAGGTGGTGTTATCAAATAATTTGCAAGATTGTGACAGCACTGTCGTTGCTGCACTACGAATGCATATTAGGTATTGTATTCTTCTATTTTCTTCATAAACCTATAATTCAGCAATAATTTAGAGTTTGATTTCATCAAATTCATTTTATTCAGTTTATAAAACAAGAAGAATCATGAAATATAGAAATAGGAAGTATGATTTGGTTATATAATGAAGTAATAGTATTGGTTGTATTAATTAACTAAAATTTTAAAATTTTAGAGACCAATTTTGCATTTTTGACCAGGGCTCCCAATTTTTAGAGACGGGGCTGATTCTTCTTACTTCCTAAGGAGTACCATGATCTTTGTGTGTAAACTCTAAGTTCATATGATACAAGTTCACATGGTAGAGATATATAAAACTAATTCTTGTAGCAACAAATAAGAACTTTATTTATCCATGCATGATAAATCTCTTATCATACTTTCGGAATGTATTATATATTTGTGGTGTCAATAATGTGCATGTGAATATTCTCCATCTTAGTACTCTCATAGAAAAATAGATCATTTTTATTGAGGTTGATGTATGTATTACTATTCATACTTTGTATGGTAATGCGTTAAAAACAACTCTAATAAAAGGAAGAACTATTTTAAGATGATCCACCTTACCTGATTAGAGGTAAGCTACAATTAAAATCCAAACCGTTTGATTGATGAAGATTAGTTTCAGTCTAATACAAGTGATGCTATTAAGGTACCTAGTACAAAAAAATGGCTTTGACACCCAATCTTCATGGAGCCCTTTAAAAAAAATGAAAACTTCATTCCAACGGTTGAATTTTTTTTTTAGAAAAATATCTAGATGTAGTTAACTATGTGCACTACGAGCGTGCAAATTTTAATATGAGATACCTTATAATTTAGGGTCACCAAAAAGATAAATTGGACAATTTTTAAAAGATTGGAAAGTTGCACTATTCATGCTCCCGGATCTACATTTTATCATTTTTGCCGAGGGTATAATATAAGGTGTTCCATATTAAAACTTCACACATGGGTAGAATAAATCATTAACTACATTCCTGTATCTCTTCTGAACTTTCTAGAGCATTAAATTTGAATGTTTCAAAGTTTTGAAAAATGAGCTCTGTGTCAAACTGACGCACTCTAACTAGTAACTAGTAGTACTAACTTTTTAGTACGGCACTTAATAGCCACCGGAAATCTTGGCAAAAATCACTGTTTTGACCTAATTAATGTTTGATCTCACAAATTGACCTATTTTTTCGAAGATATTCCGATCTGACCTGTTTTCATGGCGCTTTACCAGAAGGCGCCATGGTCAGTAGCACGGCGCCCTCTCCAAAAGCGCCATGCACCCATGACGCTCCCTAAGAAAACGCCATGGCCCCGTCCGACGTGGCGGCCGTCGTGGCACAGGCGGGCCTGTTTTAATGTTTGGCGCTTTCCGCGAGGGCGCCATGCTACCATGGCGCTTTGATCCAGCTATGGCGCGCTGGGACACAGTGACCGCCCGCGCTCGAAGAAAAACTGGACCAGAAAAACTGCTAAGTCAGGAGCATGACGCCCTCGCCAAAAACGCCCATTCTAGGAAGCATGACGTTTTCCTGAAGGGCGCCATGCTCAGTTGCATGGCGCTTTGCTGAAAAACGCCATGTTTTTAGCATATTCAGTTTTTAGCACCAAACAGCAAGTTTAACAAGCATCCAGTTTTTTACATATCCAAACATCAACATTCGTTTTTTAGCACATTCAACAGATACAAACATCAACATCAACAGATCAAGTTTTCCTCACAACAACAGATTCAAACATCAACAAGCATCCAGTTTTTTAGCACATCAACACACCAACAAGTTAAATACGACGACACCAAACAACAAGTTTAACTTACAAGTTCATAATGACCACAAGCACTAGTTCAAGCTACGAGTTCACTTTCTCCCTTTCCCCCTTTTGGCCACTCGATCCTCATTCGCCTTGCTCCGTCCCTCCTGCCTCCTAGCCCTCCGTGGAGGATTGGAGTCTTCCCCCTCGCAGCTAGGATCACGGCGTGACACATGTGCCCGACGCTTGTTCTCCCATTCACTTGGCGTGTATGGATTCCTCGGTAGCCTTCTCCTCCTCACCCGCGACCGTTGACTAGACTGCGGGGCGTCGTTTAATTGAGACATGCCTATCTCCTCCTATTCATCCTCGTCCTCACCATCTTCCTCCTCATCCTCATCCTGGCCAGCTTCCTCCTCCTCGTACTCGCCCTCTTCCTCCTATTCATCTTGTGCATCATCTTCTAGGCTGGAAGACCTAGCGATGCTTGGCGTCGGCAGTCACGGCAACCAAGCAAGACACCTAATCCACGGCCCCAACGCTTGGTACACTATGACATTGACGAATATGTTAGAACATTTCAACACCCATAAAAATACAATAGAACTAGGAACGATATGAACACATACCTCCACAAATGCTCGAAGGGCTGACTCAGACTCCTTGCCAGGAGGATGTTTAAGTGCTTCCGCGGCCTCGTCCACGTGTTTCGAGATCTCCTCGCGCTAGCAAAAGAACAAAAAGTCAATTTTATGTCGCTATAATCGCATATACTTACTCCCCAGGACAATGCTTACCACAAAGCGGACAACCCCCGCTGAATTTGCACCCCTGCCGCCTCGGACAAGTCTGTTGTACTCTAGCTAGCTCAGATCGTCAAAAGCAGGATAAGGATCCTCCACTATGTCATGAGATGCAAATGAAGCGGACTGTAGGTACAAACGAGACACCTTCCCAAGCCACATAAGGTACCGATTGAACGCTGCAGCATCATGCGGCGCCTCAGGATGAGAGACCGCATTCGGTTTTTCGATCTCCTCAATCCTTGCATAGAACTTCTGAACATACTTGTGATGATATGCAGCCCAATGTTTTTCCCTCTTCTTCTTGATCTTGTCCAATCTACAATCAAATTCATCGACTTAGCAAGTATCATGAGACGCCCAAGAAAATTAGATACTGGGTGTATAAGGATCACTCACCCGTGAAGAGCTATGCTAGTGTCCTTGTATGGCGGCGGGGTCTCCTGAAATAATCCAAATTGCCTCATCACCCGTTGTGGAAGGTGGAACTCAACAGCGTAGACACAAATCAACGGGGCACGAATCCTCCAGAGATGTGCTTCTTGCATACATTTGTGATTCAAGTCCGCCTGGAACCAAACACCCGTACCCACATTTCCTTTAGTTCCGTATGGCTCCCATTCCACCTGAGCGAGGAACACAATATTAGCATGTCGACTCGAAGTATATATGGTGGAAAAGATGAGTTCTTGAGAACAATCAAATTATTACCTTCTCCGAGGTTAGCAAGTCGATTTGGTTAGTGTAACGCAAGTAGCATTCCTCGGATTCACCGTGGAATACTTCGGTATTATCCCACAAGTACGCCCATGTAGGAGCGCGGAGACGGCTATTGCCATGATCATCCCACGGTTTTTCCTTTATCGGAATGGGTCGACTAACTGGTATGCGCAACCAGGTGTTGGAGATATGCCCAAGAGACAATAATAAAGTAGGTTATTATCATATCTTCATACTTATGATAAATGTTTACATACCATGCTATAATTGTATTAAAAGGAAACATTAATACTTGTGTGATTTGTAAACATAAAAGAGTCCCTAGTAAAGCCTCTTGTTAAACTAGCTTGTTGGTTAATATATGATCATGGTTTTCTGATCATGAACATAGAGATGTTATTAACAACAGGGTCATATCATTAGGAGAATGATGTGATGGACATACTCCTATAGTTAAGCGTAGCATAAAGACCAAGTCATTTAATATAGTTCATTTGTTATAAGCTTTCTGATACATAGTAACCTAATTCCTTCAACCATGAGATCATGTTAATCACCATCGCTGGAAGGATGCTTTGATGACATCAAACACCACACCGTAACTGGGTGGCTATAAAGGTGGCATTGAGTGTTCGGAAAGTATGGGTTGAGGTACATGGATCAAGAGTGGGATTTGTCCATCCATATGACGGATAGATATACTCTGGGCCCTCTCAGTGGAATGTCATCCAATTAGCTTGCAAGCATGTGACTGGCTCACAAGGGATCACATATCACGGGAACGAGAAAAGAGTACTTATCGGTAACGAGGTTGAACTAGGTATGCAGAGATACCGACGATCAAAACCTCGGATAAGTAAACTATCGTGAGACAAAGGGAAATTGGTATCGTATGTAAGTGGTTCATTCGATCGCAAATTAATCGTAGAAATATGTGGGAGCCATATGAATTTCCATATTCCTCTATTGGTTATTGATCGGAGAAGTGTCTCGGTCATGTCCGCATAATTCACGAACCGTAGGGAGACACACTTAAGGATTCGATGTTGTTGAGTAGTTATGGAATGATGAGTAAGAGACCGAATGTTGTTCGAAGTCTCGAATGGGATCCGGGATATCACGAGGAGATCCGGAATGGTCTTGATGATAAGATTCATATAAGGAAAGTCCTATTTCGGAGTTGGGGAATGATTCCGGTGTTTTCACCGGGAATGTTCTAGAAGGGTCCGGAAGGTTCGGCACTCCGGAGGGGAAGGGTACATGAATGTGTCATAACAAGTTGGAATGGTTACATCATGTACTAGATGTCATTGCTGAGCAAAATAAAGGGATATATCAAATCCTAGTTTGAAAAGTCAAACGCCAATTTGAAAAGTCAAACGACAAGTTTGCTTGGTGGAGGGAGAGTAGGAAACCTACTTAGGGAGGAAGTCCTATGTAACACCCTCAGAATCGGACCTATGCAAGTTTTAGCAAAATTCGCCAAACCCGCATAGAAACGATTCAAAGGTGCCCACCAGGCACTTTCGTGCGGGTGGAATACGAAGTAATAACATTACACAACAGTCCTCGATGGGACCCACAGAACAGATATATTTAACAGCGACTCAAAGAGTCAAGAATACAGATATAATATACAAGATCCAAATCACCTTGAGAACAGTAGAGCGTCCGACTACGGACAAGAAGCAAATGGGGCTAAGAGCCCTGAAGAATAACCAATGGCGTCCATAACCCTGCCCAGGCCAAGCCGGAAGGGTAACCACCTAACGGCGTCGATCTCAAGACCCTTAACAAAAGGGTGCCGACAAAGGCAAAGCGTAAAACAAAGAAGGAGCGTCGATCGAGGCCGATTACAGCGAGGCTAGAATTCGGTCCTCGCCTACATAGGTATGGTGGATCGAGCGGCGGCAGTGCACTAAACAACCTATAGAGACTCGATACAATGGCGGATATCGAGAGAGGATAAGAATGACCTATCCGGATCCAACTGAAGCTAACACCAAACAAACCCATCTGGTGTTTCCCTCGAAACCAAACGAGGAAGTCAACCGAGAAACTCACACGGTTGGCGTTTACTTATTCGATTATAGTTGCGACTTTACTAATCAGATTAAGATAATCGCCCCGATAAAGTGGCGGTGGGCACTTTTATTTAATCATTCCGTTGTAGTTGCAACAATTACTAATCGATCTGAGATATCATGAGATAAACCCAAAACCCAGCAGTTGTTGGTACTTTTATTCAGCCATTTCGTTGTAGTGGCAATACTTACTAGTCAGATACATTTGTCGCAAGCGACAAACAACAAGCAATTGTGGGCAGTATTAATTAGCCATTCCATATAGTGAAGCTGATTACTAGTCATTATAAGTCAAATTTATAACAGTAAACTTTAGTTATGCTTGTCTATGATCGAGATACTGTGCTCCAAGTCGTCCATATCCGCGGACACGGCTTTCAGAAAGTTTTACCCGGCCGGGGTGCACCAATAGCAACACACACTCGATCATCCTCGGAAAAACCAAATCAAAACCCAACGAGGCTTTCACGACTGAACAATTCTGATTCAGAAATATTTGGGGCCACCCTTAAGTAGAACCATAGCGGAGTAGGCAAGCTCGAGACGGCCTCAAGGTCTGGGGACGGCCGTGAACGACGGGAACCCCAAAGCGGGGCTTGTCGACACAGCGGAATCGTGCCACTATCCAAGCGATACGATGTGCATACCTCGCACAATCGTAAATAAAGCGATAAAGCATGGCATAAGTACAGATAGTAAATAAAACCTCAAACTAGTTTGTGGCCCCAAGAAATAAGACGGAATCAAGCTCTACGGTCGGGGGTCCCATATACCTCCCGGATGTGGATAGCGCGCAAAATCAAGGAACAGGTATCAAGTACTCGGGGTCTTACGGGACACAAGTGGGCGTTCGGAAACCAAATATTATCTATCACCCACCGATGCCTCTGCTTATTCAATTTTAGTTGTTAAACAGAAAGTAAAGTGACGATAAGTAAAACTAGAATCATCTCCAACATCGACATGCGGCAATACATCCACAACTGTGGCATATGACGACACGCAACAGCACTTGAGCAAGCGACTACGACGCGCAAGTCCAACTATCTACCAAACAACAGGTAATAGGGTGTGTCCAAGGCAATATAAAAGGCCAGAGGATATATCGGTACGAAACTAAAGCATCGCAACCACGTATAGCAATAGATCAACAGGAGGAAGTAAATACTATAAAAGTAAGATAGGTAGAAAAGGGGAGATGCTGCTTTGGAAAACTTTGTCGAAGGTTCAACCAAGATCGGTGCTCACATCAACTCAACGGCCTTATCCGCGAAGAACCAAAACACTAGAATAAACACGGATGCAATATTTAATACCACGGCGGAAGATCGGCATGATGCATGTATGATGTATGGCATGGCAAAGGTGCGGTCTGATTAAATTGGTCGGGAACCGGGGTCCCGACAATTAATTAAGTGGTTCAAGTTGTTTAGAACCCCCGCAATTAAATCTTGTTTAGCAATACAACAGATGGATCCGGTTCGCTACACATGTTTAAATGAGGCCAATATGAGACTAGATTTGCCCGCATATGGGCCCCATATTTAATTATTAGGTGAATCGGCATAAGGCCCCCAAACCACAGATATGCATGCGAGACGACAATTCAGTATGCAACAAGTTATATTATGTTATAAAATAGGGGTCGAGGAAAAGGGTTCCCACATTTAGGGTTCGGCGATCTTGTTAGGGTTCCGGGGTTCGGGGTCAGGGTCCAGGGTTCGACGAGGATCGGATCTCGGGGTTCAGGGTTCGACGAACTTGACGGGATCGTTCTCGGACGCCGAGGGTAGGTCTTGGCGCATCCGGGGTCTTTGGGTCATGGCGACGTCTGGCGTCCTTGATGGAGAACTTCGAGGTTCGGTTCGCGGTTTCTTGTCGGCCAGTCTCGGCGTTCGAGGAGATGTTCTCGGTGTCGGGTGAAGCACTCGGCGTTCTCTGATTCCACGTTGACGGCCTTGGTTTCCTCGATGAAGAACTTGGTGTGTCCGTGTTCTTTCGGGCTTTCGGCCGCCGGGCATCAGCCGGGACCTCGATGTCCGGAAGCGTAACTCGGTTCGGTGTCGTTCGTCATCGCGAAGGTCTTGCCGTTCTTGGGGTCTTGTCGGGCTGTGCCATCGAGGCGGTCTTGGCGAGGAAGAAGCACTTGGCGTCGAGTCCGGCGATGCTTGTGTTCTCGGGCGTTCTTGGTGGTCATCGAGTCCGGACTTCGCGGATCGGTCTTGATCTTCCATGTTGGCGCACCGAGGTCCACGGCGTCTTGGCGGTCCCGAGGGTTCGGTGGCGAAGGTCGTTGGCGAGCTCGGGGTGCTCCAATAGCAACACAGGGTTCACATGCGTTTCCAGGACACAAACACGAGCACACACATACACGCACCGCCAGGCCCTGAGGCCGGTGGTGGCTGGCATGGTGGGCGGTGGCGCGCCGCTAGGAGGCGGTGAACTCGGCCGGGCATGGCAGCCTGTGGCCTTGCTGGTCATGGCGAGTGAGCAGTGGTCGAGGGCGAGGCGTCATGGCGAGGCGGCTCGGCGGACGGCGTGGAGGCGGCAAGCGGCCGTGGCGTGGGCGCGGCCTGCGGACGAAGCGGCCGGCGGGCGGCGAAGGCGGGGTGGGGCGGGGCGACGCGAGGCGGGGCTTGACGAGGGCGAACAGGCCGGGAGGCGGGCGGCCTGCCGCCACGGGAGGCGCCAGGAGGAGGAGGCTGGCGCGGGAGGACGGAGGCCAGGCGGTCGGGAGGCTGGGGTCCCATGAGCTGACGCGGAGGCGGCCATGGCGAGGGTTGATGGCGGGCGCACGGGCGGGCGCCTGGCGCGAGGAAGGCCTTGGCTAGGTGGAGGCAGCGTGGGGAGAGAAGGAAGAGGAGAGCACGGGCAGGGGTGGTTGGAGGAGAGAGGTTGTCGGGGTCAAGGAAGGAGAGGAACAGGCGTGGGGGGCTGGGGCCCACGCCTGTGAGGCCTTGCAAGTGTGAGTGCGTGTGGTGTGGGTCTTTGGGCGGTGTGTGTGGGGCTGGTTGGGAGGGTGGGGTGAGGTGGCGTGGCGATGAGGGATTGGAGGTGGGAGTGGGTGTCTTGAGGTGGCGGCATGCTAGTGGAGGTGAGGTGGCTGTATGGGTGGGTAGAATATTAGGTGGGTTTAGGATTAGGCGGGGTAGGCAGGTTGGGGTGGACCGTTTAAATTAAAAGCGTGGGTGGTCGTTGGTCAATCGGCCCGATTGCCTGCAAAAAAAATATAAATTTTATTTGTTTAAACAACACTATTTGCAAACCGATAGCAACAAACAAAAATAATTCGAGACCCGGTTTTATGCTTGAAAAATAAAGAGGGGCGTTTAGAAAACAGCACGGGTTTTGCAAACATAGTTTTAGCAAACAATGCATGATGATGACGATGCAATGCACCAATTCAACGCGATTTTCTAGTAGTGGTTTTGCGGGATGCCACATCCTACTCCCTCCACCCGCCGGCCAAGGAGGAGGAGTTGGAGGAGGAATTCCTCCTCCCAACTGCGCCTCCCTCCCACCTATAAAAGGAGGGGCAGGGGTGCCCCTCTTCCCCACACCTCTCTCCTCTAAACCCTAGCCCTAGCCGCCGGCCTACACCAAGTCGCCGCCGCCCCTAGGGTTTGCCTAGCCGCCGAGTTGGGGCCCTCCCCTTTCCCTAGCCGCCAGCCTATCTCTCTCTCTCCTTGGTGCCTCTAAACCTTAGATCGCCAAGGCCTCTCTCATAGTCCACCATACTCGCTCCGGCTTAAGGCGAAGCCCTGCGAGATCTCCCCTCTACTTACAATTACCCGTCGTCTTTGCGTAATCACGAGGAGAGTGCTACCTCCACTTCTTTGGAACAAGGGAGAGGAAGGTCTTCATCGAAAATTTAACGTGTGACCGCGTGGAAGCGCTTGCCGAGCAGCGCCTTGGGAAGGATCGTCTCACGCGATCTTGAGATCGGAGAGTACGACTACATCACCCGAGAATCTGCTCTCGTTAACCGCTTTGGATATTCGAGGTTAGTATTCTATTAACTCTTTGCTACAATCTAGTAGATAGATCTTGGCTTGATCATAGATTAGATCTTGATTGTGTGTTCATCTGGTAGAATTTTTGTTTTCCATGCTGAACCCCTACAAAGTGGTATCGAGCCGTGTCTATATGTAGATCTGTTGCCTGAGTAGAACACAATGGTCATTATGGGCGTTGATGTTTTTGTTGTCGATTGCTTCTTGTGTACTTTGCATCTTGGGATGGTGGGATGAAGCGGCGCTAACCTTACATGACATCGTTCATGAGACTTGCTCCACGCTTGACATGCAACTTGTATTGCATAAGTGGCTTTGGGTGCTGTTTCTCCCAACATAGTTAAGATTCAATTTACAACGGGTGATTGACAATACTAGTATCAATGTTGTGGTTATTGTTCGTAAGTTAGAGCGACACTTATTAAAATCCCCAAACCACGTAAAATATGCAAAGAAAATTAGAGGCGTCTAACTTTGTTTTGCAGGGGTGTGCTATGATGTGATATGGCCATGATTGTGATTATATTTGATGTATGCAATGTTCCTTATTGTAAGTTGGCAACCGGCAGGAGCCATATGGTTGTCTTTAAATTCTGTTAAGACCCGCGTGTCTATTCAAAGTAGTTGTAATAGTTGAAGCTGGTGGACGACAACCATGGATCGGCGTCATTGACCTTGATGCAATGCCGGTGATGATGGAGATCATGTTCGTGCTTGAAGATGGAGATCAGAAGCACAAGGAGAAAGGCCATATCATATCACATATTATGAATTGCATGTGATGTTAATCCTTTTATGCTTCTTGTATTGCTTAGTTCACGACGGTAGCATTATAAGATGATCCCTCATGCACATGAATTTCAAGTCATAATGTGTTCACCCTTAGTTAGCACCGTTGCTAAAGCTCGTTGTTTCGAAGCACCACGTGATGATCGGGTGTGTTAGATTCTGCGAGTGTATACAACGTGAGCAAGCCAGATTTGCTCATGCGGAAGCTAAGGTTTGATCTTGACGAGCCTAGCATGTACAGACATGGTCTCGAAACACGGATCACCGAAAGGTAAAGCATGAGTCATATAGTAGATATGATGAACATGTTGATTGTTCGCCATTGAAGCTACATCAACTCTCGTGATGATCGGTTTTGATGTGGTGGATTTGGTTCGTGTGATCACTAAAACAATGTGAGGGATATTGTTTTGAGTGGGAGTTCAACAATATGATTAAAAGTTGAACACTATTTATCATAAATTAAATCAAAGTGAATTTGCATAATTGTTGTAGTCATTGGCATCCGTTTACCACCTTGCGCTTAGCTATAATTGAGATGATAGAACTATAGAATTCTGGTTAGTTACTTTAACTGGTATCGTATTGTTTTGAAGTGTTAATCTAAAGTTTAAAAGTCCTATTGCAAACTTTCAAGAAGTTCAGTTACTCCATGAAGTTTAATAACTGGTATTAAATCGAGAGTGAAAATTCCAAGAGTTAGTGTATGAGTATCATGTTTATCTCCATGATTCTTGATATTCAAAGAATTGTCTTAATATCAAGGTTATCTACGATCTAAAAGAGTTGTTTCAGAAACCATGATGTGTGGAAGATATTGTGATATCTGAAACGAAGTTTTGGTTGCAACATGATAGAGTATAATATGGCAAAAGTCATGTTCTCATATTTGATGAGAATTTGCAAATGGTTGGAGACACTAGTTGTCCTAATCCACCAAAAGGTTTTGGAGAGCAACATTATACTCGCGATTCATCTTTATAAGCTAAAAGTAGCTTGATCATGAATAATTCCATGATAAGGGTGAATATTTGATGTAGGTAAAATATTTACCACACCAAGAGATTACTAAAGAATGGAATTTGAAAGCACACCAAACATTTGATAATGGTGATCTACTTAAAAGTGCAAGTCCAAAGACATTGGTATTTAATTCTACACGCTTTGGACTATGTGTCATATGTATGACTCCACTATTGATGTTGATAGATTCTTTCAAATGTAAAAGAAATCTTGAAGAGAATCTCATAAATATATGGCGAGAAAGAAAAGACTAGAATTGTTCAGTTTAAGTATATAGATGATATACATGTTATGGCTATATTCTTTGCTTATTAAACAATGTGGTTCTTAAGTATTTGATACTGAATTTGTTGGTGTGAATCGTCATACGAAACAACACAATTCATGAACTACAATGGCCTAAGTAACTAGCAAAGAATATGTGATGATGTTCATCAAGAACAAATAAAGGGTTATTGTCGCTTGTTAAACATCAAAGCTTGCCTTCAAGATTTGTTTTATCAGGTATTATGAGAACAAAAGGGTTGTTCAAATAATTGTCGTAATCCATAAAAGATGGATGATTCACAAATCTCGTTGGAGAAATCACATCCATAAAACTAGTGCTAAAAATGTCGAAAGACAAATTGATTGAAAGATCACTTAGGAAGTGACATCGCCGTTTAAATTATATTGGAAAGAAAACATGAAGAAACTCCATGTGGATGGAATTTTTGAGTCTTTTGATTTTTTGATCAAATGACGCTTGTGAAACTTTCCTAGAGATAATTAAAACTTTGTTCATAGGCCAAAAGGGAACGAATGACTAGCTTATTGGAACTTTTACATATTGTTGTACGAAGTCCATTATGTGTAGTCAAGAGCGATGGATTTCAACTTCATATGTTTTCTCCGAAAATTTGAGTGAATATATGAATATTTACTTAATAAGGATGAAGTATGAAACATTTGAAAAGTTCAAAGACTTTCAAGATGAAGTGCAAAATCATTGTAACAAGAATATAATTAGTTTATGATAAGATCATAAAGGAAGATATTTGAGTTATAAGTTTAGCATAATACCTAAGATTTAAGGAATCGTTCTGTGGATTTGTGTAACACCCTCAGAATCGGACCTATGCAAGTTTGAGCAAAATTCTCCAAACCCGCATAGAAACGATTCAAAGGTGCCCACCAGGCACTTTCGTGCGGGTGGAAAACGAAGTAATAACATTACACAACAGTCCTCGATGGGACCCACAGAACAGATATATATAACAGCGACTCAAGGAGTCAAGAATACAGATGTAATATACAAGATCCAAATCACCTTGAAAACGGTAGAGCGTCCGACTACGGACAAGAAGCAAATGGGGCTAAGATCCCTGAAGAATATCCAATGGCGTCCATAACCCGCCTGTGCCAAGCGGAAGGGTAACCACCGCTAACGACGTCGATCTCAAAACCTGCTTAAACAAAGGGGTGCCGACAAAGGCAAAGAAAAAGAAGGAGCGTCGATCGAGGCCGATGCAGCGAGGCTAGAATTCGGCGGTCCTCGCCTACATAGGTATGGTGGATCGAAAGGCGGCGAGATGCCTTGAACAACCTATAGAGACTCGATACAACCGGCGGTAATCGAGAGAGGGTGAGATAGACCTATCCGGATCAACCTGAAGCTAATACCAAACAAACCCATCTGGTGTTTCCTCGAGACCAAACGAGGTAGTCAACCAAGGAACTCATACAGTTGGCAGTTTTACTTATTCCGTTATAGTTGTGGCACTTTACTAGTCAGATTTAGGTAATCGTCCTGATAAAGTAAGCAGTGGGCACTTTTAGTTAACCATTCCGTTATAGTGGCAGCACTTACTAGTCAGATACAGATAGCATGAGATAAACCCGAAACCCAGCAATTGTTGGTACTTTTATTCAGCCATTTTGTTGTAGTTGCCATACTTACTAGTCAGGTACAATGGTCGCAAGCGACACAAAAACAAGCAATTGTGGGCAGTATTATTTAATCATTCCATTATAGTTGAGCTGATTACTAGTCATTATAAGTCAAATTTATAGCAGATAAACTTTAGTTATGCTTGTCTATGATCGAGATACTGTGCTCCAAGTCGTCCATATCCGGACACGGCTTTGAAAGTTTTACCCGGCCGGGGTGCACCAATAGCAACACACGCTCGATCAACCTCGGAAAAACCAAATCAAAACCCAACGAGGCTTTCACGACTGAACAATCCCCGGATTAAGAAATAATTCAGGGGCCACCTTTGAGTAGAACCCGCCATAGCGGTAGACAAGCTCGAGACGGCCTCAAGGTTTGGGGACGGTGAACGCAGGGAACCCCAAGCGGGGCTTGTCGACACCGAAATCGTGGTCCGATCCTAAGCAAGATGTGCGATTACCTCGCATCGTAAATAAAGCGGTAAAACATGGCATAAGTACAGGATCGTAAATAAAACCTCAAACTAGTTTGTGGCCCCAAGAAATAAGAATGAATCAAGCTCAAAGCTCAGGGGTCCCATATACCTCCGGATGTGGATAGCGCATAAAATCAAGGCAGTATCAAGTACTCGGGGTCTTACGGGACACAAGTGGGCGTTCGGAAACCAAATATTATCTATCACCCACCGATGCCTCCTTATTCAATTTTAGTTGTTAAACGAAAGTAAAGTGATCAATAAGTAAAACTAGAATCATCTCCAACATCAACATGCGGCAATACATCGAAGCTGTGGCATATGGCGACTATCACAGACTTGAGCAAGCAACTACGACGCATAAGTCCAACTATCTACCAATCAACGGGTAATAGGGTGTGTCCAAGGCAATATAGGGCTGCACAGGTATAACATCACACAGGAAACTAAAGCATCGCAACACAGATAGCAATAGATCAACAGGAGAAATAAATACTATAAAAGTAAGATAGGTAGAAAAGGGGAGATGCTCGCCTGAAAACATTGTCGAAAGGTTCATCCGAAGATCGGGGCGAAGCTCACATCAACTCAACGGCCTTATCCGCGAAGAAGCAAATCACTAGAAGGAACACCGGATGCAGTATTTAATACTAAGGCAAAAGATCGGCATGATGCATGTATGATGCATGGCATGGCAAAGATGCGATGTAATTAGGTCATATTAAGCGGAACCGGGGTCCCGGCAATTAATTAGGTGGTTCATGTTATTTAGAAGACCCGCAATTTAAATGTTGTTTAACATGGTAGAAGATATCATCGGGTTCGCTACACATGTTTAAATGAGGCCAATATGAGACTAGATTTGCCCGCATATGGGCCCCATATTTAATTATTAGGTGAATCGGCATAAGGCCCCCAAACCAATGCCATGCATGCGGAATGACGATTTAATGTGCAACAAGTTGTTATCATATTATAAAATAGGGTTCGGAAAAGGGGTTCACACATTAGGGTTCTCGACGATCTTGGGGGTTCCGGGTTCGGGTTGGTCTCGGGGTCGAGTTCGGGGGTCGGATCTCGGGGTTCGAGGTTCGAACTTGACGGGATCGTCTCGGGTTCGGGGTCTCGGCGTTCCATGAAGGAGTACTTGGCCCGGCGTCGGGCATCGGTACTCACAGTTGTTGTCGTTCTTGTCGTGGCGAGCTCTTGTCGGTCCGCCCTCGAGTCGATCTTGGCGGAAGCGTTCTCGGACTCCGGAGTTAGGGTCTCGGCGCATCCGGGGTCTTCGGCCAGTTGTCGGTCTTGGCGTGCGGGGCGAAGAACTTGGCGCATCGGTTTTCTCGGCATCCTCGGTTTTGATTGTAGATCTCGGCGTCCTCGAAAGGGTACTTGTCGTATCCGTGATCGGTCTTGAGCGGCTCGGCATCGAATCCGAGGTGTAGATCTTGGGGTCCAGCGGTAGCTGATCTTGTCGTGTCGTGACTTGGCGTCCACGGAGTCAACCGCGAAACTTCTGGCGGTCACGACCTCAACACGCTGTGGCAGACGGACAAAGGTGACCACAGGCCCGACAGTGGCAACCGGGGCGACCAGAGGCGCAGGCGGCGTGGGTCCGTATGGCGTTTCCCGAGAACGGTGAGGCGACGCTTGTGAGGCGGCTCATGAGCCAGGCTTCGGCGACGCAGGGGCGGAGCTTGAGCGGAGGCAGCGGGCGTGAGCTCGCCAGGGGAGTGGCCCAGCGGCGAGGTGGTCAGCGGCGGAGGCGACGGGCAGCAGGCGGCTTCCTTGTGGCCTTGAGCAGCTCGGGCGGGCTGGCGGCTCAGGCGGGCATGGCCTTGATCGCGGAGCTTGGCGGAGCGGCAGTGCCAGGCGTGAGGCGGGCGGGGCTCGCGGCAGTGTGGGCCAGGCAGTGGCCGGCGAGGAGGCAGGGGCTCGCGCAGGTGGGCGAGGGCGGTGGCCGAGGTCCGGAAGGGCCAAGGCGGCGTGGCGGGCTCGTCTTGAGGAGGCGCGAGGCTGCGGTGGCCAGCAGAAGCGGGGGTCAGTGAGGAGGAGGCGAAGAGGCTCAGGCGGGGTGGGGAGGCGGAGGAGGAGATGGGTGGGAAGCGGGGGACGGGGAGAGAAAAGGTGAGGGCGAGGTGGGAGAGGCGGGGGAGGCGATCATGAGTGGGTCAGGGGTCGGGTGGCCTGAGCCAGGGTGGGCGGCATCGTGGTGGGGTGTGAACCGGGGGGTGAGGGAGATCGCGTGGGTTGGGGTGCACGGTGGGGCCAGGGGGTGGGAGCTGGCGGGATCCCGGAGGCGTCTTGGCGTGTGCCTTGGTGGGGGCTTGTGTGCGTTAGTGCGTGAGTGTCTTGAGAGGGCTGCAGCGTGGGCAGTGGGTGAGTGGGTGAGGGGCTAGGCCACGTGGCAGGTTGTGAGTGGGTGAGGGGTGAGGGAAGGTGAGGTGGCGAGATGCTATTGGAGGGAGTGAGGTGGCCAGGGGGTGTGGGTAGGATAGTGGGTGCGTTTAGGATTTAGATGGGGCTGGATAGGTGAGGTGGCGGTGGGTATAGTTTGGGTGAGAGGGTGAGGTGGCGGTCGTTGGTGGTAGGAATAGATTGGGTGGGACTAGGATTTAGCAAGGCTGGTTTGGGGTGGACCGTTTTAAAAATCTGGGGCGGTCGTTCGGGTCGGGTTGGCCCGTCCGACTGCCCCTACTAAAATATTTATAAATTTTATTTGTGTTAATTGGACCATTTGCAAACCGATAGCGACAAAACAAAATACTCCGGAGCCCCGGGGTTTTGGCGTTTGAATGAGAGAGGGCGTTTAGAAAACAAAGACGGGTTTGGCGAAAATAGTTTTGGCAAACAATGCATGATGATGACGATGCAATGCACAAATTCAACGCGATTTTCTAGTAGTGGTTTTGCGGGATGCCACAATTTGACACCACTAACAATGGATCTCGCCCTCGAGATCCGCCTCATGGTACCGGAAGGAGGGTCGGCGTCTGATCCTTCGCGCTTCGTGTAGATCCTCGCGACACGACTAACAAGAGTTCTTCCGCCATCTTGAAATTGGCGACACCACCAACAAGGGTCGTTGTTCCTGATCGTCGGGAGAACACTCCGGGGAAACAAAGGACGAAGGTAGAGATATCGCAAATAAGGCCACCCCTAACTTCCGTGGACGGAGTAAATTGCTGGATTCCTTTGCCTCATACAAGAGCGAATGATAAGAGCAGTGGTAGGGTAGCTACTCCATCCCACACTCAAACCATTACTCTGCACGCGAATAAGCGGATTAAGCATCCAACTCTCGGAATTAGACTGAAGATCTCGACAAGAGAGGTTCAGAAACAAGGGAGTATTGCCAGCAGAAAACGTATGAAAGACACACTGATTAGGTTTCGCGGTGGTTCCATTGGCATGAACAACACATGCTCAAGGTTAACCCCAACTTCACCAATGCTCGTCCTTCTCATATGTTTTTCAACGACACTGATATCCAGCAAGGAACACCTGGGGATAAGAACAAAAGATTGGAGGAAGGGTACAATGCAAGTTGCGATTGATGATCGTAGCACCTCCGTTACAAAAGGGAGAAAACGAAACCCTGAAGGTACGACGAAAACCCAACCGCGAGAAATCCTGGACTCGAAGAGAGAGAAGAGAGCGGATTCAAACACGTCGAGATAAGGGGAGAATAGCAGAGGGGTAAGGAGTAAAATCAGACCTAACCAGAACTATCCAACCGATTTTTCAAAAATAGTTTTGACACTCTACTTGCCGTCGACTAGGTTATCCTGAAATTTGGACTTGTGGGGTATCGCAATAGCCGAGCTCGATACCACTGTAACACCCTCAGAATCGGACCTATGCAAGTTTGAGCAAAATTCTCCAAACCCGCATAAAGCGATTCAAAGGTGCCCGAGCACTTTCGTGCGGGTGAAAAACGAAGTAATAACATTACACAACAGTCCTCGATGGGACCCACAGAACAGATATATATATAACAGCGACTCAAGGAGTCAAGAATACAGATATAATATACAAGATCCAAATCACCTTGAAAACGGTAGAGCGTCCGACTACGGACAAGAAGCAAATGGGGCTAAGAGCCCTGAAGAATAACCAATGGCGTCCATAACCTGCCGTGCCAAGCGGAAGGGTAACCACCTAACGACGTCGATCTCAAAAACCTGCTTAAACAAAGGGGTGCCGACAAAGGCAAAGAAAGAAGGAGCGTCGATCTTGAGGCCGATTACCAGCAGAGGCTAGAATTCAATGGTCCTCGCCTACATAGGTATGGTGGTCGGCGGCGGCGACATGCATGAACAACCTATAGAGACTCGATACAACCCGGTAATCGAGAGAGGGTGAGATAGACCTATCGGATCCAACTGAAGCTAATACCAAACAAACCCATCTGGTGTTTCCCCTCGAGACCAAGCGAGGAAGTCAACCGAGGAACTCACCACGTTGGCGGTTTACTTATTCCGTTATAGTTGTGGCACTTTACTAGTCGATTTAGGTAATCACGATAAAGTAAGCAGTGGGCACTTTTAGTTAACCATTCCGTTATAGTGGCAGCACTTACTAGTCAGATACAGATAGCATGAGATAAACCCGAAACCCAGCAGTTGTTGGTACTTTTATTCAGCCATTTTGTTGTAGTTGCCATACTTACTAGTCAGGTACAATGGTCGCAAGCGACACACAAAAACAAGCAATTGTGGGCAGTATTATTTAATCATTCCATTATAGTTGAGCTGATTACTAGTCATTATAAGTCAAATTTATAGCAGATAAACTTTAGTTATGCTTGTCTATGATCGAGATACTGTGCTCCAAGTCGTCCATATCCGCGGACACGGCTTTCAGAAAGTTTTACCCGGCCGGGGTGCACCAATAGCAACACACGCTCGATCAACCTCGGAAAAACCAAATCAAAACCAACGAGGCTTTCACGGTGAACAATCACGAGTTGAGAATATTTGGGGCCACCTTTGAGTAGAACCATAGCGGAGTAGACAAGCTCGAGGCGGCCTCAAGGTTTGCGGGGCAGTGAGCAGGAACCCCAAAGCGGGCTTGTCGACACCGCGAAATCGTGGTCCGATCCTAAAGCGATCGGTGCGTACCTCGCACAATCGTAAATAAAGCGGTAAAACATGGCATAAATGCAGGATCGTAAATAAAACCTCAAACTAGTTTGTGGCCCCAAGAAATAAGAATGAATCAAGCTACGCTCAGGGGTCCCATATACCTCCGGATGTGGATAGCAGCAAAATCAAGGAGCAGTATCAAGTACTCGGGGTCTTCACGGGACACAAGTGGGCGTTCGGAAACCAAATATTATCTATCACCCACCGATGCCTCTGCTTATTCAATTTTAGTTGTTAAGCGAAGTAAAGTGATCAATAAGTAAAACTAGAATCATCTCCAACATCAACATGCGGCAATACATCAGAAGCGTGGCATATGGCGACACACATCAACTTGAGCAAGCAACTACGACGGCATAAGTCCAACTATCTACCAATCAACGGTAATAGGGTGTGTCCAAGGCAATATAGAAATTTGCGGTATAACACAGTGCGAAACTAAAGCATCATACACGGATAGCAATAGATCAACAGGAGAAATAAATACTATAAAAGTAAGATAGGTAGAAAGGGAGATGCTGCTTTGAAAACATTGTCGAAAGGTTCATCCAAGATGGCGAAGCTCACATCAACTCAACGGCCTTATCATGAAGAAGCAAATCACTAGAAGGAACACGGATGCGATGTTTAATACTAAGGCAAAAGATCGGCATGATGCATGTATGATGCATGGCATGGCAAAGATGCGATGTAATTAGGTCATATTAAGCGGGCGGGTCCGGCAATTAATTAGGTGGTTCATGTTATTTAGAAGACCATAATTTAAATGTTGTTTAACATGGTAGAAGATATCATCGGGTTCGCTACACATGTTTAAATGAGGCCAATATGAGACTAGATTTGCCCGCATATGGGCCCCATATTTAATTATTAGGTGAATCGGCATAAGGCCCCCAAACCAATGCCATGCATGCGGAATGACGATTTAATGTGCAACAAGTTGTTATCATATTATAAAATAGGGTTCGGAAAAGGGGTTCACACATTAGGGTTCTCGACGATCTTGGGGGTTCCGGGGTTGAGGTTGGTCTCGGGGGTCGAGTTCGACGGGGTCGATCTCGGGGTTCGTGGTTCGGCGAACTTGGATCGGATTCTCGGGTCTCGGCGTTCCATGAAGGAGTACTTGGCCTAAGCGTCGGGCATCGGTACCGTCTGGTTGTTGTCGTTCTTGTCGTGGCGAGGCTCTTGTCGGGTCCGCCCTCGAGTCGATCTTGGCGAGCGTTCTCTCGGACTCGGAGTTAGGGTCTCGGCGCATCCAAATTGACGGTTATCGGTCTTAGTCGTGGCGGCGAAGAACTTGGCGCTCGGTTTTCTCGTCCGTTTTGATTGTAGATCTCGGCGTCCTCGAAAGAGTACTTGTCGATCCGTGAGGATCTACGTAGCATCGAATCCGAGGTGTAGATCTTGGGGTCAATGGGTCCGTGGCGATCTTGTCGATGTCGGGACTTGGCGTCCCACTGTCAACAGCAGCCAGGCCCTGGCGGAACGGCGTCATGAGCTGAGGCTGGGCGTGAGCTTGCCCGGGGCGAGGGAGTCAGCGGCAGCGGAGGCGGCAAAGCTGTGAAGCGACTCGGGAAGCAGTGGGCGGCTCGAAAGGCGAGTCAGCCGGCGTCAGGCGAACTGGCGCCCGGCCGGTGATCTGAGCTTGGCGAGGCACGAGCAGGCCTTGATCGCGAGCTCCGGCGGTGGGCAGCCAGTGGAGACCAAGAAAATGCGGCGGCAGTGGAGTCTTCTTGAGCGAGGAGGAGGAGGAGCAGGGCCGGCTCGCGTCAGTGCAGGAGTAGCGGAGGCGGGCAGCTCAGGGCTCCGGCCGGAGTCGGGCAGGAGAGGTCTTCTTGCAGCGGCGTGAGCTCGTCTTGTGAGGAGAAGCGATCTTTGCGGCGGCGGAGAGATCTGCGTGTGAGGTCGGAGGGAGGCTGGCGGTGGCGAGGGCGGCGAGGCGGAGCCAGGCCTGGCGAAAGAGGCCGCGGCGGGAGAGGGAGGCGGTGGCGAGGCGGTGGCGGCGGGCCAAAGGCGGCGGCGGTAGGGTGTGAGGAGGGGGCTCAGGCGGGTGAGAGGGAAGGCCGGAGAGGGAGGAGATGGTGGCGGGGAAGCGAGGACGGCGGGGAGAGAAGGCGCTTGGCAGGGGGTTGAGGGCAGCGGCGAGACGGTCCTTGGGTGGGGTCAGGAGGCCAGTCGGGTGGGTGCTTGTGGGAGTGGGTCCCAGGGTGGGGTCGGCGACGGGCGTGGCCCAATGCCGAGGAGGTGGGCGGGGGCTGCATGCGTGGTGGGGTGTGAACCGGTGGGGTGGGGAGATCGCGTGGGTTGGGGTGGGCAGGCGCACGGGTGGGGCCGGTCGGTGGGAGGTGGGCGGGATCCAGGAGGCGTCTTGTGGCGATGTGAGCAGGGTGGGGGGGCTTGTGTGCGTTAGTGCGTGAGTGTGCTGAGAGGGCTGGCTGCACGCGTGGGCCAGGCGGGTGAGTGGGTGAGGGGCTAGGCCACGTGGCAGGTTGTGAGTGGGTGAGGGGTGAGGGAAGGTGAGGTGGCGAGATGCTATTGGAGGGAGTGAGGTGGCCAGGGGGTGTGGGTAGGATAGTGGGTGCGTTTAGGATTTAGATGGGGCTGGATAGGTGAGGTGGCAGGTGGGTATAGTTTGGGTGAGAGGGTGAGGTGGCGGTCTGCCGTTGGTGGGTAGGAATAGATTGGGTGGGACTAGGATTTAGCAAGGCTGGTTTGGGGTGGACCGTTTTAAAAATCTGGGGCGGTCGTTCGGGTCGGGTTGGCCCGTCCGACTGCCCCTACTAAAATATTTATAAATTTTATTTGTGTTAATTGGACCATTTGCAAACCGATAGCGACAAAACAAAATACTCCGGAGCCCCGGGGTTTTGGCGTTTGAATGAGAGAGGGCGTTTAGAAAACAAAGACGGGTTTGGCGAAAATAGTTTTGGCAAACAATGCATGATGATGACGATGCAATGCACAAATTCAACGCGATTTTCTAGTAGTGGTTTTGCGGGATGCCACAATTTGCATGTCCCGAAACACCATAAGAGTATGGAGCGTTCGAGATATGTAATTAAACCTTGTTTGGCATGGTAAGATCGAAGGTGTAATTCATAAAGCTGCCATTATATTTTAAAGATTAAAAGCTTTAGAGACTACCGTTTTTTCACTGAAAAGAGCTCCATCATAATCCGTTGAAATGACACCATATAAAGTTATGGTTTGGGATAAAACCCAAGTTGTCCTTTCTTAAACATTGGTATGCTATGCATAAGAAAGATGTTTGCAACCAAAGTCGGATGAACCTGTCTTTGTATGTTATTTCAAATAACTGTTAAGTAATCCTCCATAACATCGGAGACAAAAGTGGGTTTGTCACTTAGAACGTCAAGTTTCTTTGAGAAGGAATTTTTTGTGAAAAGATAAGTGGGAGGACAATAGAACTTTGATAAGGTTAAGAGAACCTTAGGTATATGTGCAAAGTTGCGCAGCTCCGGAGGAAGCAACAATGCTCATGGCTCACGTGCCTCAAAGGTTGTGATTACGAAGGTCAAAGTTTCTATTGAACCAAGTAGGTCGAGTAAACAATCAAATACCAAGATTTGAGGGTTGAATCATTATTTGATAATAATGAACGTACTACATGCAAAGAAGCGATGATGGGCCTTGACTCCGTAAAATGGCTTGAAGCCATAAAATCCGTGATAGTTTCATACACGAGAAATCAAGTTTTGAACTTGAAGGACCCTTGAGAAAGGTGTAAGACCTTACAGTTGTGTTTGGATCTATAAAGAAATAGACATGGATGTTGCACATCTATGAAATAGTTGACATGTTGGGAAAAGAGTTCACAACAATGTTCAAAGGTTGACTATGACAAGATTTGATCTTTCATAGCGATATTTAGTCTAGACGGATTAATGTAGCAACCACTACATATAATTTTTTTATGTGGTAATTGAATAAACAAAACAAGTTCTTCTAATAGAATTGTTACCTAGGACATGTGCATAATGTTGGAATTATGCCCTAGAGGCAATAATAAAGATGCTATTATTATAATTCTTGTTCATGATAATGTTTATATTCCATGCTAGAATTGTATTAAGCGGAAACTTTAATACTTGTGTGGTTTGTGAACAACACCGTGTCCCTAGTACGCCTCTATGGACTAGATCATTGATTAATGATGGTTAAGGTTTCCTAACCATGGACATGAGTTGTCGATTAATAATGAGATCATATCATTGGGAGAATGATATGATGGACAGACCCAAACTAAGCGAAGCAATTAGATCGTGTCATCGTGATCATCTTTGTGAAGCTTTTCTTATGTCAAATATTGTATTCCTTAGACCATGAGATAATACAACTCCCTGGTATCGGAAGAAAGCTTTGAGGTCATCAAACGTCATCCTATGAGAGGGTGATCATAAAGGTGTCTCTCAGGTGATCGGAAAGTATCTGTTGGGTTGTATGTATCGAGATGGGATTTGTCCCTCCCAAGTCGGAGAGATATACTTCGGGCCCACTTCGTGTCGATATCAACACCGCTTGCAAGAATGTGGTTAAGGAGTTAATCACAAAGTGATATCGGATTACGAGCGAGTAAAGTACTAACGTGAACGAGATTGAACTAGGTATGGCATGCAAGCGATCAAATCTCGGGCAAGTAAAATATCGCGAGACGAAGGGAATATATATATGGGATAGATTGAATCACGGCATCGTGGTTCATCCGATATGATCATCGATGAATGTGTGGGAGTCAATATGGGTTTCAGACCATTTGTTGATTATTGATAGAAGATCATATACGCATATTCTCGAACCGAAGGGTCACACATAACGTGTCTCGGCGCTAGGATAGATTGGATAATTGGTTTATGAGTTTTTGTTGAGTCTCGGATGGGCACGAGAGGTTAGGAATGGTCGAAGAATAAGATTCATATAAAGGCGGTCAGTTTTTGGAGTTGAATTGTTCCGGGTTAATCGGTATTGTACCGGAAGCTTCTAGAACCTTCCGGAAGGGGACCAACGTGGACCCACCTTCCGGGAGGGGGCATGGGCCTATGAGGGAGTGCCCTGGCCGCATTGGGCCAGGGGCACAAGGCCCCATAGGGCCCAGGAGGCCAACCAAGGGATAAACCCTAATTGGAGCTTCTAGAAGGGGGGGGGGTTTCCTTGCCCCCCACTCCTCCCTCCTTGGACGCCGGCCTTGGGCTTGGGGGAGGGGTTAGGGCTGGCGCCCACCCCTCTATATATAGAGGGCTGGGGCGCACCACCCCCACCCCCACACACCTTCCCCTCAAGCCTAGTCGCCCTACTGCCCTCCTCTCTCTCTCCCTCCCGACTGTGTGTAAGCGAAGCCCTGCTTCAGAAACTCTCCACCAATTGCACCGCGCCGTCGCGTTGTAGATCCAACCCATCTCTCCACCATACTTGCTGGACCGAGGAAGGAGGAGACGTCGAGGTGCTGCACGTGTGCATCTCACGGAGGCATCGCCACTTGTGGTGCTAGATCGGATCGGATCACGAGGAGGAGAAGCGAGTACGACTACATCACCCACGTTAGGCGACGTTCCATTGTCTTGAATCTTCAAGGGTATGAAGATCTATTCAATCTCTCTCGTTGTTTGCATCTCCTAGATTAGATCTTGGCTTCCTCTGTTCGCATCCGTGAAAATTTTGATTTACTATGCCGAAACCCTTGATGGTATCGAGCTAGATCTATGCGTATATGTGTTTCACGAGTAGAGCGCAACATGGTTGTTCGGGCGTTGATGTTTTCTGTTGCAAGCCTCTTGTTCGTGTTCTTCTTATGGCGGGATAGTGAGATTGAAGCGGTCGAGGCCAACCTTACGTCGTTCGCGAGACCGGCTCCGCACTTGACGTGTGGCTTGTTCCACACATGCGGTGGTGGATGCAGTTTCTCTCACTATAATTGTCATGGGATTTACACGAGTTTGGCAACCATAATATCACCGTTGTGGCTTTCCGAGGTAAGAATCGTTCTTAGCATGCTACTCCTTAAGCCACATAAAACATGCAACAACAAAGTAGAGGCGTCTAACTTGTATTTGCGAGGAGTGTTTTGTGATATGGTATGGCCCAAGATGTGATGTGTATAATGTATGCGATGATCATGTTTTGTAATGTTTCACGACTTGCATGTCGATGAGTACACAACCGAGAATATATGGTTGTCTTTATAATTGTGTATGACACTGTGTCAACTTCTTATCGCCATGTAATAGTTTCACTTTATCGCTAAGTAGTTAGCAATAGTTGTAGTTGCTATTAAGTGGTAGAGGCAATCATGGTGGAGTGATGGAGATCATCTTGTACACAAGATGGAGATCATTCTTGCGAAGATTGGCTATACCATGTCACATAGAGTTATATGTATGTGATGTTTATCCTTTATGTATCTTATTATGCTTAGATCGCGGTAGCATTATAAGATGATTCTTCACTTAAAGATCAAGATAAAACTGTGTTCTCCCCAAGTATGCACCGTTGCGAAAGTTCGTCGTGTCCAAGCATCACGTGATGATCGGGTGCTATAGACTCTATGTTCACATACGGGTGCAAGTCAGTTTTGCACTGCGGAAATACTTGGGTCTAACCAGCGAGCCTAGCATGTACAGACATGGCCTCGGAACACATGAACCGAAAGGTTAAGCATGAGTCATATGAATGATATGATCGACACTTCGTTGTCCACCATTGAAACGACATCTCTTCTCGTGAAGATCGGATTAGGTGTGGTGAATTTGGATCGTGTTCACTAAACAACTTGAGGGATGTTGAATTTAGTGGGAGTTCATCTAGTAATTTGATTAAAAGTTGAACTAGTTATCATGAACATAGTCTAATTTGTACTTGCAAATATTGTAGATCAAATGGCTAAGTCCAACTTCAACTTCAATGTTTTTGCTGAGAAGGAAAAGCTTAAAAACAATGGGTCTAACTTCACCAACTGGTTCCGCAATCTGAGAATCATTCTCTTTGGCGGTCAAATGGACTATGTCCTTGAGAATGCGTTAGGTGACGCCCCTGTTGCTACTGCGCTGGCTGATGAGAAAGCTGTCTATCAGTTGCGCAAAGATGATTATGGTGTGATTAAGAGCACCATGTTGTTTGCTATGGAATCGGACCATCAAAATCGATTTGAAGACTATCCCGGGCCCTTTGATATTCTCGAGGATCTGAAAACCATGTTTCAGACTCAGGCCCGTTCTGAGAGATATGAGATCTCTGAGAAGTTCTTTAACTGCAAGATGGAGGAAGGGAGTTCCGTTAGTGAGCACGCCATTAAGATGTCGGGCTACACTCAACGCCTTGAGCAACTGGACTGCAAGATTCCAGAGGAGCTCAAGATTGATAGGGTTCTGCAATCACTCCCTCCCAGCTACAAAAGTTTTGTAGTGACTCACAATCAGATTGGTTCCACTGATACGATCACCGAGCTCTTCGCAGTCAAGGCTGTGGAGGTGGACATCAAAAGGATAATCATGTGTTGATGGTCAACAAGCCCCCACCTTCAAGAAAGGTAAGGGTGCAAAGAAGCCCTTCAAGTAAGCGGCGGCAGCGTTGCCCTAGCGAAAAGAAGCTCGTGTCTGGTCCCAAAGCGGACAGTGCTTCTATTGCAGGACAAGGTCCTTTGGGCAACTGTCCAAGTACTTAGCGGACAAGAAGGTGGCACCATCAAAGGTATATTTGATATACATGTTATTGATGTTTTCCTTACTAGCCCTCGTTGTAGTGGGTATTTGATCTTGGTTCGGTTGCTAATATTTGTAACTCGAAGCAGAGCTACGGAATAGACGGCGGCTTGCAAGGGATGAGGTGACGATCTTGGCGTTGCAACGGATCAAGAGTTGATGTGATGGTCGTCGACGCTCTCCTTAGTTTTACCTTGGGATTAGTTTTAAACCTTAATAAGTGTTATTATGTGCTGCGTTGAGCATGAACATTATTTCTGGATCTTGTTTGTTGCAAGACGGTTATTCATTTAAATCGGAGAATAATGGTTGTTCTATTTATATGAGTAACATCTTTTATGGTCATGCACCTATTGTGAATGGTTTATTTCTTCTAAATCTCGAAAGGGATGAAACACACATCCATAACATTGAGGCTAAGAGATGCAAAGTAGATAGTGATAATACTACTTATTGTGGCACTGGCATCGTCTAGGTCATATTGGTGTAAAGTGCATGAAGAAACTCCATTCTGATGGACTTTTGGAGTCTCTTGATTTTGAATCATTTGACACATGCGAACCATGCCTCATGGGCAAGATGATCAAAACCCCGTTCTCCGGTATGATGGAGCGAGCAACGGACTTGTTGGAAATCATACATACCGATGTATGCGGACCGATGAGTGTTTCGACACGCGGTGGATATCGCTATTTTCTCACTTTTACCGATGACTTAAGTAGATATGGGTATATATATTTAATGAAACATAAATCTGAAACATTTGAAAAGTTCAAAGAATTTCAGAATGAAGTGGAGAACCATCGTAACAGAAAGATTAAGTTTCTACGATCCGATCGTGGAGGTGAATATTTGAGTTATGATTTTCTCACGCATCTTAAAACAAGCGGAATCGTTTCGCAACTCACGCCATCCGGAACACCACAGCGCAATGGTGTGTCGAGCCGAATCGAACCCTATTAGATATGGTCCGATCGATGATGTCTCTTCTTGATTTGCGTTATCATTTTGGGGTTATGCATTAGAAACCGTTGCATTCACTTTAAATAGGGCACCATCTAAATCCGTTGAGACGACACCGTATGAGCGTGGTTTGGTGCTAAACCTAAGTTGTCATTTCTTAAAGTTTGGGGATCAAGCTTCGTCAAGAAGTTGATGCGGACAAGCTCGAACCCAAAGCGGAGAAATGCGTCTTCATAGGATACCCTAAGGAAACTATTGGGTATACCTTCTATCACAGAACCGAAGGCAAAGTGTTTATGCAAAAACGGTTCCTTTCTTGAAGGGGTTTCTCTCGAAAGAAGTGAGTGGGAGGAAAGTAGAGCTAGACGAGGTTATTGAAACTTCTCTTGAATTGGAGAGTAGCGCAAGAAATTGTTCG
This sequence comes from Avena longiglumis, assembly GCA_030063025.1. Lineage (NCBI taxonomy): Eukaryota > Viridiplantae > Streptophyta > Magnoliopsida > Poales > Poaceae > Avena > Avena longiglumis. The sequence goes on from CP125979.1 coordinate 49,294,991, forward strand.
ATGCGCTTTGCACCAGCGATAGAGGAAGCTAATGACAAGGATCATGAAGCTTCGGACGATGCTCTTGAGCGTCGCGCAGTCGACAAGGTCGCGTGCCCTCTGAGTGATGCGACAACCTGTCTTGTTGTCTTGTTGGTAGAAGACGGTGAACCTGAACTATGAGGAAGCGATGATGAGCCCAGACTCTGAGAAATGGCTAGAAGCCATGAAATCGGAATTGGGATCCATGAGCGAAAACCAAGTATGGAATTTGGTGGACCCTCCTAGCGACCGAAAGGCCGTTGAGTGCAAATGGATCTTCAAGAAGAAAACGGACACAGATGGTAATGTTACCGTCTATAAGGCACGGCTTGTCGCGAAAGGTTTTCGACAAGTTCAAGGTGTTGACTACGATGAGACTTTCTCTCCCGTAGCGATGTTTAAGTCTATTCAGATTTTATTAGCAATTACCGCGTTTCATGATTATGAAATATGGCAGATGGATGTCAAGACTGCGTTCCTCAATGGCAACATTGATGAAGAGTTGTATATGATGCAACCCGAAGGTTTTGTCGATCCTAAGGATGCTGATAAAGTATGCAAACTTCAGCGTTCCATTTATGGACTGAAGCAAGCATCTCGGAGTTGGAACCTTCGTTTTGATCAAGTGATCAAGAGCTTTGGATTTGTTCCAAATTGCTACGAAGCTTGCATCTACAAGAAAGTGAGTGGGAGCTCGGTGACATTTCTGGTACTATATGTGGATGAAAGATTGATTATTGGAAATGACATTAACATGCTTAACGATGTGAAGAGTTATTTGAACAAGTGTTTTTCAATGAAAGACCTAGGTGAAGCTGCTTATATATTGGGCATCAAAATCTATAGAGATGACAAAGGCGCTTTGATAGCTTTAAGCCAGAGTACATACCTAGACAAAGTTCTGAAAAGGTTCAGAATGGATAAGGCAAAGAAAGGTTCAGTGCCTATGTTGTCAGGTAAGATATTGAGCAAGTCTCAGTGTCCAGCTACGGTAAAAGATAGGGAAGCTATGAGCAAAGTGCCTTATGCCTCGGCCATAAGTTCTATCATGTATGCCATGCTGTGTCCTAGACCGGATGTGTCCAATGCTCTTAGTTTGACGAGCAGGTATCAAAGTGATCCAGGAGTGGAACCTTTGGACAGCCATGAATAACATCCTAAAGTACCTAAATAGGACTAAAGAAATGTTCTTAGTCTATGGGGTGATGAACAGCTCGTCGTAAAGGTTACGTCGGCGCTAGTTTCGACAAACAAGGATGATTCTAAATCTCGGGCAGGATACGTGTATATTTTGAATGGAGGAGCCGTCATTTGGAGAAAGCTGCAAGAAAAGCGTGATCGCGGGATCTCTGATGAAAGCGGAATACATGGCTGCTGCAGAAGCGTCAAGTGAAGGAGTTTGGATCAGGAACTTCATCACTGAGCTTGGCGTGGTTCCAAGTGCATTAGACCCACTAGAGATATTGTGTGACAACACTAGCGCCATAGCACTCGCTAAGGAACCAAGATATCATCCAAAGACCAAGCATATCAACCGCAAGTTTCATATAATCCGAGATTATATAGCAGATGGAGATCTGAAGATCAGCAAAGTGCATACAGATCTGAATGTCGCAGATCCATTGACTAAACCTCTTCCACGTGTAAAACATGATCAGCACCTCAGTGCCATGGGTGTGACATTGTTGCCAAATGTAAACTAGATTATTGACTCTAGTGCAAGTGGGAGACGTTGGAATTATGCCCTAGAGGCAATAATAAAGATGTTATTATTATAATTCTTGTTCATGATAATGTTTATATTCCATGCTAGAATTGTATTAAGCGGAAACTTTAATACTTGTGTGGTTTGTGAACAACACCGTGTCCCTAGTACGCCTGTATGGACTAGCCATTGATTAATGATGGTTAAGGTTTCCTAACCATGGACATGAGTTGTCGATTAATAATGAGATCATATCATTGGGAGAATGATATGATGGACAGACCCAAACTAAGCGAAGCAATTAGATCGTGTCATCGTGTTCATCTTTGCGAAGCTTTTCTTATGTCAAATATTGTATTCCTTAGACCATGAAATAATACAACTCCCTGGTATCGGAAGAAAGCTTTGAGGTCATCAAACGTCATCCTATGAGAGGGTGATCATAAAGGTGTCTCTCAGGTGATCGGAAAGTATCTGTTGGGTTGTATGTATCGAGATGGGATTTGTCCCTCCCAAGTCGGAGAGATATACTTGGGCCCTTTCGGTGTCGATATCAACACGCTTGCAAGCACGTGGTTAAGGAGTTAATCACAAAGTGATATCGGATTCTGAGCGAGTAAAGTACTTGTGAACGAGATTGAACTAGGCATGGCAGTGCAAGCGATCAAATCTCGCAAGTAAATATCGCGAGACGAAGGGTATATATATATGGGATTGATTGAATCACGGCGTGGTTCATCGATATGATCATCGATGAATGTGTAGAGTCAATATGGGTTTCTAGACCCATTGTTGATTATTGATAGAAGATCATGTCTACATATTCTCGAACCGAAGGGTCACACATAACGTGTCTCGGCTAGGATAGATTGGATAATTGGTTTATGAGATTTTGTTGGTCTCGGATGGGATCCGAGACATCACGAGAGGTTCCGGAATGGTCCGGAGAATAAGATTCATATAAGGCAGTGCAGTTTTTGGAGTTCGGAATTGTTCCGGGTTAATCGGTATTATACCGGAAGCTTCTAGAACCTTCCGGAAGGGGACCAACGTGGCCCCACCTTCCGGGAGGGGCATGGGCCTATGAGGGAGTGCCCTGGCCACATTGGGCCAGGGGCACAAGGCCCCATAGGGCCCAGCCGGCCAAACAAGGGATAAACCCTAGTTGGACCTTCTAGAAGGGGGGAGGGTTCCTTGCCCCCCACTCCTCCCTCCTTGGCTGCCGGACTTGGGCTTGGGGGAGGGGTTAGGGCTGGTGCCCACCCCTCTATATATAGAGGGCTGGGGCGCACCACTCCCCACACCTTCCCCTCAAGCCTAGTCGCCCTGCTGCCCTCCTCTCTCTCTCCCTCCCGACTGTGTGTAGGCGAAGCCCTACTGCAGAAACTCTCCACCAATTGCACCGCGCCGTCGCGTTGTAGATCCAACCCATCTCTCCACCATACTTGTTGGACCGAGGAAGGAGGAGACGTCGAGGTGCTGCACGTGTGCATATCACGGAGGCATCGCCACTTGTGGTGCTAGATCGGATCGGATCGCGAGGAGGAGAAGCGAGTACGACTACATCACCCACGTTCCGACGAACGTTACGCTGTGCGAATCTTCAAGGGTATGAAGATCTATTCTATCTCTCTCGTTGTTTGCATCTCCTAGATTAGATCTTGGCTTCCCTCTGTTCCCATCCGTAGAAATTTTTGATTTACTATGCCGCGAAACCCTTCACATAACACGGTCCATAGGGTTTTGTTAATTTAAAGGATGCTAAAAGCATATGCAAACTTCAATGTTTGAAGTAAGCATCGCGGAGTTCGAATCTTCACCATGATGAAACTGTTAAAGGAGTTTAAATTCGTCGGAAACAATGAAGATGCTTGCATTTGCAAGAAATTAAGTGGGAGCGCTAAGACATGTTTCTAATACATTATGTGGAAGACATATTGTTGATTGGAAATGATGTATCTTTTATTAACACATATTAAGAATTTCATCCCGATGAAAGACTTGGGCAAAACCCAAATATTTGGCATCAATAGACGCTAATATGGTTGTGCCGAAAGTACATAAATGATATATTGAATGAGTTCAATATAGAAACTATAAGAAAGGTTCTTGTCACACAGAAAGGATTGACTTCAATATTGATGTTATATTCAAGTGTATTGACACTTGGTAAGTGAAACAAAGATTCAAGTATAGATTGATACTTGATGTATGAAATCACAAAGAGTATTTATATCAATCATACTGTGATATGTACAAATCCAGATATGTCCTATGCTCTAAATGTTATGAGCATATACCAGAATGATTTATAAGATGATCATTGGACGATAGTAAGGATATTCTTACGATCTTTTGGAACAACTAAGAGTATATTATTTTGTAGAAGTGGCAAATAGATGGTTAGTTCATTGTAAAAGTACTACATTGATACTAGTTTTGTCACAAAATACAAATTAAGTTTATCTCAATTTGAACTAAGGGTGGCACAATGTAATGGAAAGTAAGTTCCATAATGGATTTGGATGAGTTCCAAGGTTAAGACATTGTGACAGATACTACAACAAAAGGCTGAGTATACGACTGCTATTATAGCAGCTAAAGATGGCATTTGTGTCAAGTAGTTTATCAAACTAGGTGTAGTTCACAGCGGGATAATACTATGAAGATATATTGTACGATAATATTATCAACATGTTTTAACCCCAAAGAACTAAAGGTCTCACCAAAGGACCAAATTTATACAAAGCCATCTCATTAGAGAATGAGTGATGCTTAGAGACGCAAAGACATGCAATTACACACGGACCTGGAAGTGTCAGATCCGGAGATCAGTTGACCACTAGATTATTGACTCTAGTGCAACACCGGAAAGCCATAGGTGTTGAATACACAAAGGTTTGAAACTAGATTATTGACTCTAGTGCAAGTGGGAGGCTGTTGGAGATATGCCCAAGAGGCAATAATAAAGTAGGTTATTATCATATCTTCATACTTATGATAAATTTTTACATACCATGCTATAATTGTATTAAAAGGAAACATTAATACTTGTGTGATTTATAAACATAAAAGAGTCCCTAGTAAAGCATCTTGTTAAACTAGCTTGTTGGTTAATATATGATCATGGTTTCCTGATCATGAACATAGAGATGTTATTAACAACAGGGTCATATCATTAGGAGAATGATGTGATGGACATACTCCTATAGTTAAGCGTAGCATAAAGATCAAGTCATTTAATATAGTTCATTTGCTATAAGCTTTCTGATACATAGTAACCTAATTCCTTCGACCATGAGATCATGTTAATCACCATCACCGGAAGGATGCTTTGATGACATCAAACACCACACCGTGGCGGGTGGCTATAAAGGTGGCAATGAGTGTTCGGAAAGTATGGGTTGAGGACATGGATCAAGAGGATTTGTCCATCCATATGACGATAGATATACTCTGGTCCTCTCGGTGGAATGTCATCCAATTAGCTTGCAAGCATGTGACTGGCTCACAAGGGATCACATATCACGGAGCGAAAAGAGTACTTATCGGTATGAGGTTGAACTAGGTATGCGGAGATCTGAAAATCAAAACCTCGGATAAGTAAACTATCGTGAGACAAAGGGAAATTGGTATCGTATGTAAGTGGTTCATTCGATGCAAAGTAATCATATAAATATGTAGAGCCATATGAATTTCCGATTCCTCTATTGGTTATTGATCGGAGAAGTGTCTCGGTCATGTCGCATAATTCACGAACCGTGGGAGATACATAAGGATTCGATGTTGTTGAGTAGTTATGGAATGATGAGTAAGACGAATGTTGTTCGGAGTTCGGATGGGATTCGGGATATCACGAGGAGATCTGGAATGGTGCGGAGAATAAGATTCATATAAGGAAAGTCCTATTTGAGTTGGGGAATGATTAGGTGTTTTCACGGGAATGTTCTAGAAGGGTCCGGAAGGTCGGCACTCGGAGGAAGGGTACATGAATGTGTCATAACAAGTTGGAATGATTGCATCATGTACTAGATGTCATCGCTGAGCAAAATAAAGGGATAAATCAAATCCTAGTTTGAAAAGTCAAACGCCAATTTGAAAAGTCAAACTGCAAGTTTGCTTGGTGGAGGGAGAGTAGGAAACCTACTTAGGGAGGAAGTCCTACTCCCTCCACCCGCCGTCCAAGGAGGAGGAGTTGGAGGAGGACTCCCTCCTCCCAACCGTGCCTCCCTCCCACCTATAAAAGGAGGGGCAGGGGTGCCCCTCTTCCCCACACCTCTCTCCTCTAAACCCTAGCCCTAGCCGCCGGCCTCCACCAAGTCGCCGCCGCCCCTAGGGTTTGCCTAGCCGACGATTTGGGTCCCTCCCCTTGCCCTAGCCGTCGGCCTATCTCTCTCTCTCCTTGGTGCCTCTAAACCTTAGATCGCCAAGGCCTCTCTCATAGTCCACCATACTCGCTCCGGCTTAAGGCGAAGCCCTGCGAGATCTCCCCTCTACTTCCGGTACCACGCCGTCGTGCTGCCGGAATCACGAGGAGAGTGCTACTACCTCCGCTGCCTGCTGGAACAAGGGAGAGGAAGGTCTTCATCGAGTACCGAACGTGTGACCGACTGCGGAAGCGCTGCCGGAACGCAGCGCCGTAAGGATCGTCTACGCGATCTTGAGATCGGAAGAGTACGACTACATCATCCACGAGAATATGCTCTCGTTAACCGCTTTGGATCTTCGAGGGTTAGTATTCTATTAACTCGTTGCTACAATCTAGTAGATAGATCTTGGCTTGATCATAGATTAGATCTTGATTGTGTGTTCATGCGGTAGAATTTTTTTGTTTTCCATGCTACAAACCCCTACACCAGGACCATATGGTCAGTAGCACCATCGGTCCACCAATACTTGCTCCTTTTCCAGTTCTACAACACGCCTCGTCCAGCTGCACATACAACAAGCATACATAAGTATCCGGTCGATCAAGCATATGTACTACTACCATGCAATATATATGGTTTATTACCTGTCGATACAAGTAAGCAAGTGCCGCCGAACCCCAGCTATGCATATAGCCCCATTCTGCAAATAGAGTGAGCCACATGAATGAAGCATTCCTTCTAGTGCCATCTGAGAAAAGTGTCCTACTAATGGCATACCATAAGTATGCACGGGCATAAATCTAGATCACCTCCTCATCGGCGTCCTCGGGGCACTTGCTGAAATTTTCTTGTATCCATTTGTAAGTAGCACCGGCAGACATCTTCTCTTGCGTTGGCGCCTTACCAATTAAGCCAATCATCACTTCACGCCACTTAGCCAAATCTGAGCTCATACACACGGGCTGTCCTTTGATGGGAAGCGCAAAAATCATGGAGACGTCCTGCAGAGTGACCGTCATCTCACCACAAGGGAGGTGAAAACTGTGTGTCTCCGGTCTCCATCTATCAACAAGCGCTGTGATCAAACAAGGGTTCATATGCGGCGTCGAACGCGAGACAAGCTGGATGAAAGGGAGAAGTCGAGTCCGCTCAACATATGGAGTGTAGCGCTCATCATATGGCATCTTCTTGCTATGCACCTCCTTGGACCTTAGGTGCAACCACTTGAAGACATGCTTATTCTCCGCGATGTACACATACGGTGCCGTTGATCATAATGCCCATGCAAAATAGATTGTCCTTCCATCCTACAAGTGGTTGCAAAAATCCAAGTGAATACACCATCCACCACAATATGCACATATGAATACATATATGAGTACATTCATGACATATACCATTCATTCCATATAAACAATAGCCCAACAATTGCCATATATGCCAACAATAGCCCAACAATAGTCCATATATTAATACATTCGTTCCATATCATCTACACATATCACAATATGAACACACCATTCAACTAAGCTACTAACCATAACTAAGCATTTCATATCATCTACACACCTTTCCATATCTTTGTATTCATATGCCCATATGTACATGTCAAATATAAACTACTAACCCTAACTAAGCAATTTCAATGATTTACTAACTAAATTTAACAAACTATCATTCTACCACACTAATTTCTTCAAACAAATTACACATTGCATAATACACATGCATCATTACACAAGAACTAGGGTTAGGAGGAAGAGGACCATATGATGATTTCAACCAATTAAACAAGCAAAATTGAAGGAGAATACCTCAAGTGGGGGGAGAGGAACAAATTCCACCAGAGAATCGATTCAGATATGAGGGGGGAGCATGTGGATTTGAGGGGGATTGGGGGGAGGAGCCGCCGCCGCCGTCGTCTGTCTGTTGTGAGGGAGTATGGCGCTGGGAGGGGTGGGGGAAGGGCGCCCGAGCCTTTTCTAGGGTTAAGGACCATGGCGCTTTCCGCAAAAGCGTCATGCCTAGTAGCATGGCGCCCTCGCGGAAAGCGCGAAACATTAAAACGGGCCCGCCTGTGCCACGACGGCCGCCACGTCGGACGGGGCCATGGCGTTTTCTTAGGGACCGTCATGGGTGCATGGCGCTTTTGGAGAGGGCGTCGTGCTACTGACCATGGCGTCTTTTGGTAAAGCGCCATGAAAATAGGTCAGATCGGAATATCTTCGAAAAAGTAGGTCAATTTGTAAGATCAAACGTTAATTAGGTCAAAACAGTGATTTTTGCCGGAAATCTTCAATATCAAATGATATTAATCTCTTTAAATCCTACAGAACCTCATCACGGCCTCTACAATTGCCCATGTTTTAGCTAAAATTATCATATACGTGAAACAACACTGCTGCACCAAGTAGAGACGCGTTTGGTAGCATGCACGTGTGATATAGGTATGACTATCAGGTTCGCATGATTAGTATATCTGGCACATACCTGAACTAAGGTGTGATATAGGTATGACTATTAGGGACAACTTATAGCTGTAGCCGGCCGATTTCTACCGAACATCTCCTCGGCGGCAGCGATGGCAGAAGCTGCAGCAATGAAGGATGGGTTGGCCCTTGCTCACAGAATTTTTACTATTATTTCCAAAGCTGCGAATGCCTGGTATCACACTTCGAGAAATTACAACGAATATGGCACCGCAACCACCATTACCTCCTTATTTCATGGCTCAAACTTTTCTCATCCAATTTTTACTCAACCGACGGCGTGATTAATGAGGGGATCTTTCATTGCTACTAAGCGTTCAAATCCCATAACAGACAACGCTACAAAACCGAAAGCTCAACAACCGCACGTAGAATCATGTGGGTCTTGGCCAAAGTACTCCTCCGGCCGCGCTCATGCCGTTGTATCCTCTATCGATGGCCAAGGATGGGATCAGCATCGGCGGTGAGGAACAATGGAATTCAGGCGGGTGGATCGGTGCTGGTATTAAAGAATTGGGTAGCGTCCATGCCGCTCGGTGCGTCGACACCAAATCTGGCTGAGCTCCCGCTTGGGTTTAGGAGCGAGGGCATGGACGAAAACCAGGAGGTGCCGGTGTCGACCTAGCCTGGGGCTGCTTCAGCCTCATGCGCAGGTCAGGTGACTCGTTGTGGCCGTTTAGGATCCTGATCGCGGGCACGCTCAATAGTACGGGCACCGTCGCTCTTCTCCAGCAAACAGACTAATATGGTGCGTATGCAGGACACCGAGCACCGGTCCACCTCCCTTGAGTTCATCCTCATGGCCGGCTCAGCCCGGACCTCGTGGACGAGCCTAGGCAGCGATGGCAGCGGTGGTTGTGGACGAGCACACGGACTCTCACGCATGGATCAATGCAATGGAGGAAAACCAGGAGGTGCAGGTGTCGACTAGCGGTGTCGACCTGGCCTAGGGCTGCTTCAGCCCCATGCGCAGGTCCAGTGGCTCGCGGAGTCGTGGTGGCTGTTTGGGCTCCTGATTGCCGTCTCTGCTTTTTTTTTTTTTAGCGTGAACGACTGGAAGATTTATTGATTATTCAAAGAGTTTATAGGAATTTCCAAATGAGTTGGGGGATCAAACCAAACATGCCTACCAATATCTAAGGTAGTCGTTGATCGCGCTAGGCGATGTGCTTCCCCATTTGCTTCCCTTCGTTCATGGCTGAACTTAGCCTCAAAACCTTGTGCCTTCACCACTATTTCCTTTATAATCATGGCATGCTGCCCCATCCTGCTCCCACCATTTATCTCATTGATAACATTTAAACAATCAGAAACCACCAGCAGCTTATTCATGTGCATATCCTCAGCCAAGGTCAGTGCTTCTGAAACTGCAAGTGCCTCTAAAACTTCAGAACCCGTTATGCCATCAAACACCATAGCTGACGCACCCTGGAAAATCCCATTGGTATCTCTGCTGATGCAAGCCACGGCTCCCTTCAAATTTGACCTGGCAACTGCTCCATCACAATTAACCTTCATAATACCAGCCTGGGGTGGCTCCCAAATGGCACGTACCCCTGTTGTCCCATGTGGTTTAGCAGGACCAGATCTCAGTTCTGCATTTTCCATTTCTGCCAGGTATCTCATAATAAAATGGTGAGTCGACAATGGTGATTGTTAAATACCCTCATGTATCAGCTTCATCCTTGCCCACCAGATGGCCCAAAGGGTTACTATAACCTCTATGAACTGTGAATGGGATAGTGTATTACTGAGAGCAAATAGCCAGTGCTTCGGATCCTGACCCTCTTCTCCAAAAACAGGCAGCATAAGGTCATCTAACTTTTGTGCCCAGACACTAGTCGCCATATCACACTCAAGCAGGGAGTGTCGCCATGTATCTACAACAGCATTACACACCGGACAGCTTGCAGAATTCGCCATATGCCTATGAGCTCTCACTTCTCCCGTTGGCAAAGAAGCTCTAGCCAAACGCCAAGAAAAGATACGCAGTTTTGAAGGAACTTTAACCTTCCAAAGTTTTTTCCACGACTTCTCCTCCTCCTCTGACTTGGAGGATTCCGCATGCACCTCCAAATAGCTCTCCCGTCTTTGCTTTAATTCAGCTAACATTTTATATGCAGACCGAACCGAAAGAATTCCCAGTCGATCATAGTGCCAAGCCCATAGGTCCGATTGGTGCAGGAAGCTGATCGGGATCTGCTTAACCGCCTCCACATCCATTGGCGTTAGGAATTTTTCTAGCACTTCTATTCTCCATGTCCTTGTCGCTGAACAAATCAGTTCAGAGACCTTCTTAGACGGATCATCCGTTGACATGCAGCAAATCGGCCTGAGGTTAAAATCTCTTGGTATCCAGTTACTCGTCCATATGTCAGTGCTAGAACCATCACCATCTCGCTTGATAAGACCCAAGTTAATAATATCCCTTCCTTCACACAAAGATCTTCAAATTTGCGATGGCCTATAACCGAGTTGTGCCTCTACAATAGAGCAGTCCGGGAAATATACCGCTTTGAGGATTCTTGCACTAAGAGATTCTGGCTGAATTAAGATCCTCCAAGCTTGCCGAGCCAACATCGCGAGGTTAAAGATTTCTATATAGCAAAATCCAAGACCTCCCTTATATTTTGGCATGGTCATTGATTCCCATGACATCCAAGCCTCCTTCCTTTCCCCGTTCTTACTCCCCCACCAGAACTTGCGCACCATAGACGTGATGTGGTCACACAGTCCTCGGGGTAATTTGAACAAGGCCATAGAAAAGGTAGGGATTGCTTGCAAGACTGATTTTATAAGTATCTCCTTGCCGCCACCCGAGAGAATTTTCTCAATCCAACCTTGAACACGTTTCCAAATATGATCCTTGAGATAACCAAAAGTTTCGTTATTGGACCATCCCACATCAGTGGGTAATCCTAGATATTTATCACTCAAGCTCTCGTTTGGCACTTCCAAAACTTGTTTGATTTCATTGCGAGTGCTCTCAACACATCCCTTCCCAAAGAAAACTAATGATTTGTCATGATTTATTTGTTGACCCGATCCATTGCAATAGGTGTTTAGGACTGACTTTAGTTTTTGTGCGTCCGCCACGGTAGCCTTGCAAAACACTAAGCAATCATCAGCAAACAAAAGGTGATTAATCTGTGGCGCCGACCTTGCCACTTGGATACCCGTCAGCTCACCAGACCTCATAGCATCCTTCAAAATACATGGGAGGCCCTCTCCTGCCAAGAGAAACAGGTAGGGAGAAATAGGGTCTCCTTGCCGGATTCCTCTAGATGCTTGAAACCCGCCGTCCTCCCGCCATTGATCAGAATAGAAAATGACACAGTTCGGACACATCTCATAATTGCCTCCACAAACATTGGAGCAAATCCCAACTTCCTCATAATTGCTTCAAGATAATCCCACTCCACTCGATCGTAGGCCTTCTTCATATCCAGTTTCAGGGCACAGTGTGAGTTGTTCTTGCTCCTATTCCCCTTCATAAAGTGCAAGCATTCATACGTTGTGATAACATTGTCCGTTATAAGGCGTCCAGGGACAAACGCGGATTGCTCTTCTGACACTATCTCAGGGAGAATCTTCTTCAACCGATTAGCAAACACTTTTGATGCAATTTTATATACCACATTGCACAAGCTAATAAGCCTGAATTGAGAAAGATATGACGGGTTTTTTACCTTGGGAATAAGAACGATGAACGTCTCATTAATCTCCTCAGGTGATTCATCTCCATTGAGAAGCCGAATCACAATATTTGTAATATCCTTGCCACATAAGTTCCAATGTTTTTGGAAGAAATGAGCCGGAAATCCATCCGGACCAGGAGCTTTAGAAGGAAACATTTGGAATAGAGCATTTTTCACTTCTACCTCGGAATAGGGTAGCATCAAATCAGAGTTCATGTCCCTCGTTACCTTCTTTGGCACATGTGATAATACCTCTTCTATACCAATGGTACCTTCAGACTTGTACAGATCCTCATAGAACTCCTTCGACATAGCTTCGAGTTTAGTAGGATTCTCACAGACTGTACCATTTGGCCTGACCAGTCTCTCTATCTTATTCTTCTTTCTTCTATAATTTGCTTTATGATGAATTTTTTTTGTATTTTTATTTCCCTCCGCTAGCCACTGTACACGTGCCCCGTTAACGCCACATAATCTCCTCACGATATCCCAATTCAGCAATCCTTTCCTCCAGTTTCAGTTCTTCATGCGACGGTCCCAAACGTTGGGGATCAGACCGTAGCAGAGCTACCTTCTTCCTTAGCTCCCTTAATTCCTTCCGGACAGCACCAAAATTTCTACCCAATCCAGCACAAGTCTCCGCCGTCACCTGAATTTTCGCCTGGAGATCCTTCACGTTGGCCACACTCGTTCTGCTCCACACCTCTTCAATCATGGGGCCAAAGTCTTCGTGTCTTTCCCACATCATCTCATAACGAAATGGTTTGTCTATTGCAATTCTCTGATTACTCTCTTCCATCTCATTTAACAAGAGAATGGGTGAATGATCAGACTTCACTACATGTAGATGTCGTACAGAAGCATATGGGAATCTGGTGCACCAATCTGCCGAGGCAAGAGCCCAGTCCCGTCTTACCCGTACGTACTGGTTATTAGTGATCTTCCTCTCAAAAGTCCAGTCTAGACCAATAAACCCTAGATCACTCAGTTGGCAGATGTCCACCACCTCGCGGAACATATTTATCTGCGCCATATCGCTCTCGTTTGGACCCATCTGCTCGTCTCTGCGTAAAACCTTATTGAAATCACCAATATTTACCCATGGCAAATGGCAATCCGCTTTCAAAAAGCGCATCATCTCCCATGTATGGTATCTGAGCCCTCGATTAGCCTCTCCATACCATGCTGTCAGCCTCCACTGATCCTTCCCCGGTTCCTCCACCACCATATCAATATGGTATTTAGAGAAATTTCTCAAGTTCAGTACCATCGGATCCTTCCAGTAAATACACAGACCTCTACTTCTTCCACCGCTATCAACTCCAAAAGCATGATCAAACCCTAAGGTATGAGCAAGTCCCTCCACTCTATACTTAGCGATCTGTGTCTCAAGCAAACAGAGAATGGTTGGGCAATTGTCGCGCGCAAGATCGCGCACCTCGTGAACTGTTGCAGGATCGTCCAACCCACGACAGTTGAAAGATAAAGTACTCATTTGGCCCGGCGGTCCTCCTCAGAGGCCGCCCCTGTCGCCATGACAATCGCACTCGAGTTTACACTTGCTACGTCCACCTTGTCACTGCCATTCACCTTCTTAGTACGCTTCTTGTCTCTCAGCTGAATATCATTAGGTGCCAATGGAGACAGCCGTAAAGGTCCTCCATCAGCAGCTCCATGGGCTAGATCGGAATCAAAGTCCAGTTGCTTTGCCACTGTAGAGTTGTTGACCTTCTCCTGCGCACCAACCTGGTCTATCCTTATTGCGGTGCCCTCACCCTCCTTCAAGGGGCTGGAGGCATTGTCAGTTAAGTCGTCCCCCTCAAAGGCATCACCTGATGGGCACTTGCGTCCCGAGTTTTCGCCCCTACCACCTCGACCACGGCCATTGAACCTCCCTGGACTAGGAGCTCGGAAATTGAACTAGATTGCCGTCTCTGCTGAAACTTCACTAATTGCCAAGGACACTTATTGGATTCTTTGTGCATTGCCTTGGGATATTCAGTGGATCCGAACGTATCGTTCATGTGAACTGAATCGTGTTGCAGTTGTAGAATCATCGGGAAAAGACCAGTGAGTGACTCCGAACACTGCAGGAGCCGGGAGGATATGGTCACCATGCTCCAGAAAGCCATCAGCTACGTCAAGTCCCTACAGCTGCAATTCAACGTGTCCAGGGCATCAACTATGTTACATTGATCGATTAGCTTGTTAAATTCTGACATGAATGAGTATTGTCCGGAGCAAGGTAGGATGGTATCCCAAATCTCCCGCGTGAAGGAGGCGCTCGATGTCATCTTGTCGATATGTCGCCATCATCACACACGCCAACTGAACTGAACTAAGGTAGCTAGAAGGGAAAGTAAGATAGCTAGCCTCTGCATCAAACAAAACGTAGTCCTTATGTGGAAATTAATCACCTTGTTGGAAGATACTATGTAAATCGTCAGACCTAGCTGACCTAACGTATACCTGTTCTAGTCATATAAAAGACATGAGCAGTTTAATATTTTTTTAAACCCGCAGGTCCTACTCTGTACAAGAACTCATGCTACTACTTTTCTTTGAATAGCATATTTTGATTTCTGAATTTTATGGGCAAATGGTATGTTCCAAATATCCACAAGGTTTTGAATAGAAGAACTCAAAATAAATTTGTGGTGCGATAACCATAAATATATGTAAGAAAACTTGTGTTTCTATGTCCCCCCCCTTCCCCCCTTCACCAAACTTACAAAACTGAAGACCCAAAGACGGTCACAATTGGCCAATACCCTTTTGGTTTGGAATACATGAAGGGGTTTCGATCAATCCTGACCCTCCTTTTGTTTTCAGTTTCATAAATTTGAGAAAGAGGGGGGACAATGTAAAAAATGATCAATCAGCAACCCTTACGCCCGATATGATTTCTGATATATATTGTGCTTACTGCTATAAGTGAGTCCTTCTAAAACCGGATAGAATACCAAAAGACGATATCTATGGACAGTCGAAAGCTATAGTTTTCCCGTTACCAATTCCTAAAAGGATTACCTTTTCATAGAATGAAAACTCGATGGCCACCTTGTTGCAATACACGAGCATCCAAGTAGCAAATTTGTCGTTAAAGCATTTTTTATGTCATAGCAAAGCACAAACATTTAGCTCGAAACCATGGCTAATATTTGCCAAAGATGAAGACTACGGTGTACCAAGGTGCAACATCGGCAGAGCGAGAGAGACGTGTGGAAATTTAAGAGCATGATTACTTGTGTCATTTGTTAATACCCACTTGACGGGTAGGAAACCTAAGAGGCATGTTGCAACTTTTTGCATAAAAAATATCTATGTTTCCCCTCCCGGTTCGCACACGTGGGAGACCTTGGGGGATGAAACCCTAGGGAGAAGACCCTGACCGTGCTCTCCCTAGACACCATCGGCGCCGGCGGTGAAGGCGAAACTCGGTCGTCCTTGGGCGGCAGGGAGGTGGGCGCACCCCGAACGAGTTGACTACGCACGGTGGAGGGCATCCAATCAGGTGGCACAGATCAGCGGAGATGCCTGGCAGCGCATGGCGGGCCGGCCGAGGCGATGCAGGATGGAGGCATGGCAGAGGTCCCAGTATCAAGCGAGGTTCTAGGAGCGTCAGCGCAAGGCCCTAGAGGTAGAGCTGGACCCTAGTGTGGGGTCGATGAGTCCTGGAGCGAGACTTGGTCTCGGTGCGGCCTCCTAGACCATGGAGGAGGCCTGGAGATGCTGGCGTCATGCTGCCGACATGGAGCTCCTAGAGATGGCGTTTGTGCTATGAAGGAGCCGACACGGGTGGCCGTGGTGGTCCGGGCTAGGGACCCGTTTGGTTGGGCTTAAATTTAGCTTTTGAAGTTTGGCTTATAAGTTATGAAAGCACGAAAATAGCTGTTTTTGGCTTTGGCTTTTGGCTTTTAACTGAATATAGTAGTATGATGGTATGAGCAAAAGCCAAAATAAAAAGCACATATTTAGGTCCTTTTGCGGCTCATAAGCCAAAAGCGAAAAGCCATAAATAAGCACAACCAAACAACCCCTAGGTCTAGGCATACGTAGGCTTGAACTGGGTGATGGGCCTATGACCCGTATCATGGTTGTTTGCCTGGAGTTGGTGCGACAACGGCCCATGGCATGCCCTTGACCTTGCAAGAGGTGGGAGAAGCGCGGGGCTGTGGGTTTCTCGATTGTGCGGGTGGTGGAAGATGAGTGGTTCCTAGCCTTGCGAGTCATTGGTGGACCATGACAATTCGGCTACGATGGCAAAGGTGCTGCGGTGGTGGCGGTGTGAGTCAATGTGGACGGTGTGCCCCAATCCTGTGGAGTGGGCGGAGGTGTGCAACGATTCCGGATGCAAATCCTTCCCGTCTTTTGTTGGTGCCGACGATGACGGTGCCCGTGGGTGTCGTTCCCCTCCTTGGAGGCGTCGTCAGGGTGTGTCAGCACTTCACTCGCTCTCATTCGGTTTGGTAGATGTCTCCAGGCAAAAGCCTAGATCCGGAATTGGATCATCGTGATGGTGGCTTCATCGACATCGTCACTCTATTGGGAGCATCGTGTTTGGAGACACAGTGTGGAGGTTCCGGTTTCCCTTCTATGGTGTTCACCGCTGTCCAAGGCTGAGCTTCAAGGGCACAATGCAAGCCATTGTCAACAAGTCCAAGACGATGCCTTTCTCATGGCCTTTCAAGTCTCGCTGGCAACTCCTCTTGATGGATGATGCGTCGACAAGGAGTGCCAAGGTGAAGTTTTGTTCTTCTGAGGGTTCTAAAGACGGTCGAGACGCGGCTTTGTTCCATAGTGTAGGACGGGTTCTTTTTATGTTGTACTTGTTTTATCTGTGTTGGCGGTCTTCGGACTAGCCATGGAGTGGAGTGGAGTGTGAACTAAATACATTGCTCGCAACGAGTGGTAGTTGTCTTGTATCAAAAATCTGCCTTCTATAAAATCATCGTACTCTTTGGTGTACTCTCAAAATAATTTTTTATGTTTTATTACATGTAAATGGCATGTGTATAAAAATCTTCTATGTTAGTTTGTTAAACAAAGGTCTTGGACAAACTATCTATACTAATCTAAGTTGATAGTGGCTTTAAATAAGATATATAGACCCAATATTTCTTGACACATGGTTAAAGAAAGTTCATTTAATTTAATATAACACCGTAGCAATGCACGGGCATTCAGCTAGTAGGATGTAATTCAGTGGTGGCGGAATCAGACTCTTCGGATACTATTGATGCTTGTGCTGGAACGGAGACTTGGTGGAACGATTCAGCAGCCATATTTGCTGACATTGTTGATCTTTCTACAAACATAGGCTCAGTTCAGTTTAAACATATCCTGAGAGAATCAAATAAGGTGGATCATGAACTAGCTAGGACTTGTTATATTGATAAAATATCTTGTATTTGGGACGATGATCCCCCTAGCTTTCTTTTACAAACCCTCCTCGATGATGTAACGGTTATGTGAACTCAGGAGCAGCAAATTTCAGACGCACTCTTTTCCTTCCAGGGTATCTAAGGGGACTGGGTGGTTTTTAATGAGGCGGCTTGCTGACTCAATATATTGTGTTTTCCCTCAAAAAAAGGTACATGAGGCTCACAAGAAACCGAGAGTCCTGGAAGCATCCAAAAAAGCCCAGAAACCAGGCGTGGTGATCAAGACAGAAGCCCAAACTAACATAGAGTTGTATCTCCAACTTAATTCATCTATACTTGACTCTGAGACACAATCTCTCATATAAAGACTTGGGAGGAGCTGACAGAGAGGTCACCATCGTTTTTTATTAACCACAACCCGTTGTAAGCTAGATCGCATTTAACAACCTGGCAATTTTGTACTCTCCATCAATAATAATCTGACAAGCAGGAGTAGGGTTTCCTCTACGAGAGGGCCTAAACCTGGATAAATCTCGTCTCCCTTGTTTATTTGATAAGCCGGCGAAATCACCAGCGCTCTCTTTCTCCTGAAATTCAAGTCCGTAACAATGGGCATTGCTGAGGTTATCCCTCGTCAACATGATTCTCGTCATGGCCGGGCAGTGCCAGCGGAGCAGGGTCAGACAGATACAACCTTTGGGTCATGTTGTGCAGCCCGTTTGGTTGCCTGCAAGAGGGTTGGATGTATGGGGGCTATTTTCCTCTCTGTTTGGTTGCCTGCACCTATAACTTTTGGCCATTCTCATGCAACATACCCTTGTTTGGTCCATACATGGCCCCTTATGGTCATCTTTTTAAATTCTTGTGTGATTACCACCATGAGATACATAGAACTACATCTGCTCATACACACGATTGTAGTAGAAGATCAACTTGACAATCACCACAAGGAGAATGACGATGATGAAGTTTTGAGGCTATCCTCTTGGACATGATGTTGTTCTTCCTCGACAATTTGCACCTATTGTTCTTCCTTGCCAACATTGTCTAAGTGTTGTTTCTCTTGGTTGATGTTGTTCTCACGAACCAGATAGTTGTTGTTCTGGTCAATCAGGTAGCTATGGTAAGCTGCATAATCCCCCTCCACAATGTCAACCCTTTGCAACTATTGTTGGAGTAACATGTCACTTGATCCCGACAGTGACTCAATCGTGTGTACACTCCTGGATACCTACCTCCGTACGCCACATAGAAGTTTCTCTAGAAGCCAGAAGACAAACATGTACAAAATCATCATAATCATCTACCATTCATGACTAGCATCACAACTTCATAACACAACTTAAGACTAATAGGTGTGTGCGTGTGATCATTTCTAAAAGGGGATCACAAGTTCATCCTAACACTACATGGTGTTAACCTACCACCATATCAAAAGTAGGTGTCATCCTACCACCGCATCAAGTTCATATCGCATGAGGGGTTAGTATATACCACTTCATCATTTCATACATTCCATAAGAAGTTTTTAGGTCCTAGCTATAACTAAAATGTACATCACAAAGTTCATCAGTTCATCATCAATACTACCACCACCATCCACACCACCTCTAGGACTGAAGGAACTGAATCGCTAGTCATAGTACTTGGCCAGGAAAGTCCTGATCGAGAGAATCATGTGCGGCTCACGCATGTCGACGAAGATGGTGTCCTGTGCCTTGTGGTCGATGAGGTTTGCAAGAGCCGCCATGAGATGTTTCTCAGCGAAGCCAACAATGTTCATGACTGCCTTGTACAAGTCAGGGTGCATATCAGTGGGCTTGTTGTTCCCGATGGCCTATGCAATATCCTTAATGGCATCGGTCATGTTGGTGAAGGTGTGGATCTCATCATCTGCAAGGATACCCCTCTTCCTCTCGCCATTATAAGCAGCAGCCTGAGCTTCGCCAGGCTTGTCGGTGCCATCAAGGATCACCGTGTATGACTCTTGAGTGTCAGCGTCCTCGGCTCCAGGGGTACCAAGGGGCTTGCATGACCCCATGGCAAACCTGTCGGTGGCAAGGCCGTAGGAGAAAATGGCCTGCATCTGTACGTAGTTCTGGATGGGCTAGTTGAGGTACTATGTGTCCCTGGGGTGCTCCTACGATTGAAAGAGAGTGTTTTAGCTATGAATGGCAGTGGTAATGTGCAAGACTAAGTGTTAGTTGTGAGAGGCGGTGCGTTAGTGATCATGGGTGCTAACCTAGAAATGTCCTGAAAGTGCTCAGCGGCTAGAAGAGTTTTGGGAATGCTACAAGCGACTCTCAATTTTGGTGTGTATAAATTTCTGGGCATATGCTATAAAGGAATTTATTTCATGTTGCAAACGTGTTTCTAAAATGTTGGATGCATAAGGCACATATGTTTGATTCGTTATTCTTTTTTGTTGTGTACATGTTTTTTTCAACCATGGACAACGTGGTATGGACGTGAATGGACGGCGAGCTTGCCACACATCGCAATACAATGTCTGTGGTGGATTGGTCCAGGTTCACCCGATGTAGCTCAGGTTGGCCTTTGCGGATTCATGTACGGTGAGCTCAAATCGGAGCATGACGATGCCTTTATTATAGACGTTAAAGGTAACTATTTTGGAAATTTCGGATCTTGCATAGGGTGTTTGAAAGTTCTACAATCGTCGTCTATCGTTGTTGTTGTTGTGTACCAAGGAGTAAAATGTTGCAACAGTTTCTGGGCACACGCTACAAAGAGATTTTCTCAATGTTTCAAACGGTCCCTGTATTGTTGGGTATAAATATTGGATGGGCTAGCTTTCTATTGCAAATGGCGACACACTTTAATCTGTCTTCCTACAACCATATAAGAGTTTTGATGCATATTTTGTTGTTTTTTGCTACATAAGTGTGTCAAAATATAACAATATTTTTTCACAACTTTTAGCACGGAGAAAATCGTCTCAAGCGACGTTGCAACCACGAGAACTCGCCATTTTCTGCCATCTTAGATTATCGACCCGTTCAATGTGCCTAGAAGGGGGCAATCCAGCCCCATTCGTGTTGGTGCCGCAGATGTGCTTCACTGGCGGGTGCCCTCTGTAGCTAGGTCGTGGGTGGTTGGGTCGTGACATACTGACATGTTGCAGCTTGAGAGGGAGCATGCAGCTTGAGTGGGGGATGGCCCTATGGTGTTTGGTGTTTGAGGCTTCGCACTATGTATCATTTTTTGCCAAACTTATCTAATTGACTGGGGGGCATTCTTAGTTTTTCTTCCAAAAATACCCTCTTATAGATAATAAAACAAACGAAGTTTTTGTCTCGGTTTCAAAAAATAATGAGGTGCACAAGTCCTTGAAAAAAGGTCAGTAAAAATAAAAAGATGCCTACGAGGCTGACATGTGAGAATGCATGATTCAGTGTAAGAGATTATAGGAAACATGATAAACTCACCATTTCCACTTCGAACATGATCTTTAGCAATAGCATCAGGATGAACTCATAAGACAAGCTTTCGATCGTGTATAAGATTCTTGATCATCATACTAGTTGAAACACAAATGCATCAGAAGAGTTCCAAGGAGCGGGAGAGAAGGTTGGGGATGGATTAGATCTTTGCTAGTCATTCCATTCATTAGATAATGCATATTGGGGTACATGAGTCATAACGCCCCTTTGAAGCCATGAGCAATGGAAATAATGTCCGTCCACTTTCAAGATCTGACCCAAGAGAATAGAAAAATCTCTACTACCTAAAAAAGATGAACTGTTCCGTCGTCGCCAATACGTCGTTGGTTTCGTCCGACTCTCCGCCCTCGCTTGGTTTTTTCCGTCTTCATTATCGCTAATTAAGTCTCCGTCAATCACGTATGTTTCGCTATAAGAAACTGTTCTGGTGCCAAAAAAACGTGCCTTCAAGATCGAGGCCGCTGCCGCCGTATACACCATCCCCACGATCCTCGCATTCCTCCGACGCCTCCGCTCCTCGCCCTACCCTCCGCCTTCAAGTGTCTCCACACCTCATGCTCCATGCGCCCGCAAGCAGTAGCCGCGCTCATGCCTTCCCCGTAGCAGTCGCCGCTGTTGATGCCTTCTTTGGAGATCACCATCTGAAGCTCCTCCCATCGAGGGATCTGGCGTCCCTGTCCTGCGCTGCGGTGTGTTCCCCCGCAGGTTGTGTTGGGCTGGTGGGACTACGAGGCGTAGCTCCGGCAGCTGCGCTCCGGCGCGATCCGCGTTCATGATCCCTTCATCTTTTCTCATCTCTGGAGTGATCTGACATGCTTAGTGCTTCAATTTCGGATACAGACATGGTCTAATTCAATTGCAGGTATGTATGCCTTGTAGGATGATACATGATGTCATTGAAAGAATAGGGATAATTCTTGTGTTTATTCAGGCCTTACTTTAGAGAGCCACGCATCATTGACGGTTCGGAATGCTCCACTTTATGATAATGCTGCAGATACATCTGGCAAGACATACATTTTTCTGAGATCATTCCTAAGAATATATGGGCTACCGTGGGGGACAGTGAGAATATGGGAATTTTGTCTCGCATTGTGTGAATAAGTTACATATGCTTTAGGTACGTATTGATTATTTTCTATAAGCCTTTTTCTTGATAACTTGTGCTGGCTAGGTTTCATTTTGTTGTACTACAATATGCTCGTAGTAATATTCAGCTTCTTGAAACAAGCAAATTTTATTCTAGACTAAACATCAATGATTCAATGATGAATATAAAATTTGATATTGTTATGTTGTCATGTAAGTGGAAATATGATGTTATTTGGCTCCGATCTTGTTGTCATTTAACATAAATATTTTCTTCAATGTATCGATCTAGGATGGATCCTTACTCCTTAGGCAGTGGATGTGATGCGATTCTTGTTTTTTTTTTTGGAAATGGGCGCATTTATTAACCAAATTGTTTAGCCTCTGCATAACCAAGATGCACACAGCCACTCGAACGACCGTCTAAGTCAAAAAGTAGACCAGCATTACAAAAATGCAGTACAAAATAAAATTCTAGAATCTAAGATAGGTCAATCCTCTGATCACGCGGCCATCCATGTCGGGAGAAAATATCCCTCACCGTGTCCTCCAAGCGCGTACATCCCTCCATAAATAAGTCGCAAAACTCCATGCGTTGTAGAATATTCCATGATCGAAGAAAAGTCGTTGCTCGATAAACAACATGTAGAGGAGAAGACACAATGTTATTAAAAATCTTGTCATTTCTACAAACCCATAGCGACCATATAATGGCAAGCGCTCCCACCCTAAAACAAAGTTCTGTATTTATCAACAATTCCATGCAACCAATTACCAAAAACATTGGTTACTGAACGTGGAGGAGATAAACCAGAAGCTATTTGGATGAATGACCATATAGAGCGAGCAAATTTGCAATGAAAGAATAAATGGCGAATTGTCTCTTCTTGATGACAAAAAACACATTGAGTACTTCCATGCCAATTCCTCTTTACAAGATTATATTTTGTTAGAATTACGCCTTTCCGTACATACCATGCAAATATCTTCGTTTTAAGGGGTATTTTCATTTTCCAAATTTTACTATTATCATCGACCGGAAAATCAGGTTGGACCAAAGCTTTATATAATGAGCCAACAGAAAATTTACCACTTTCCAGTAATTTCTATTTGAACACGTCAACACCGTCCGACAATTGTATCATGAATAACCGTAATAATAGATTGTTCCAAGATAAAAGTCTAGGTCCGATGAGACTTCTTCTAAAAGACACATTAGGAGGATAGTCTTCCAACACTGCGGCAATTGTATCCCCTTTGTGTCTAACAATCGAATATAGAGCTGGATATTGTTCGCGAAGAGTAGTTTGGCCAAGCCACTTATCTTCCCAAAATCTAATTTATGATCCATCCTTAATCTCAAAAGCACCAAAACGAAAGAAATGTTTCTTGGTGGCCATAAGGCCTGCCCAAAAATGTGAATCTCCGGGCTTCCAGACCACTTGAGACACAGCTTTGGACCCTACATATTTCCTCCATAACATGGTTTGCCAAACACCATCAACGAGAATAGTTTAAAAGCCATTTGCCCGAGCGGCGGTGTTTTGACTTGCAAATCGTGTATCCATCCACCAAACTCCTTCAAGCAAACCACATTCCATTTTGCCAGTCGATATTTCTTTTTCTCACTATCCCCTTGCCAAAAGAATCTTGAACGGAAATAATCCACTTTGTTCAAGACCCCTTTTGGAATTTGGAAAAACGAGATCATATAAAGTACCATATTAGTTAGTACTGAATTAATGAGTACTAATCTTCCCCCAAGGGATAACAACTTTCCTTTCCAACTATTAAGACATTTTTGCAGCCTTTCCTCAACAAGTTTCCATTCAGCAATTGTGAGACGCCGATAATGAACCGGTATTCCCAAATAATTGATTGGAAACTGACCCTGACCACAGCTGAAAAGTTCAGCATATAGGTGGGCCTCGTTTTGGGCCTCGCCAAAGCAATACAAATCACTCTTATGGAAGTTTATTTTAATCCCAGATAGTTGCTCGAATGCTGATAGTATTAATTTCAGATTCTTAGTCTTCTCCAGATCATGTTCCATAAAAAGAATTGTGTCATCGGCGTATTGAAGAATAGAAAGTCCACCATCAATAAGATGTGGAACTACTCCTTCAACTTGACCATCAGCCTTTGCTCTCTCGATAAGGATACCAACATATCATCCACTATATTAAATAATAGAGGCGATAGTGGATCCCCTTGTCTCAGTCATTTATTGGTCTGGAAGTAATTGCCGGTATCTTCATTTACTTTAATGGCAACACTGCCCCCAGACACAAACGACTGAATAAGAGCGCACCACTCCTCAGAAAAACCTTTCACACGGAGTGTTTGCTGAAGGAAAGACCAATTAACTTTGTCGTATGCCTTCTCAAAGTCAATCTTGAACAGTACACCATTTAATTTTTTTGAGTGTAGTTCATGGATTGTTTCATGCAGAATTACAACACCATCTAAGATATTTCTTCCTTGCATGAACGCAGTTTGAGACGGACTAACAACATTGTCAGCAAATGAGTTTAGTCTAATTGTAGCAACTTTAGTGAAAATTTTAAAACTAACATTAAGCAAGCAGATTGGATGATACTATTGTATACGTTCTGCATTATTAACCTTAGGCAGTAAAATTATATTGCCAAAGTTGAGTCTAAAGAGATCCAATTGTCCGACCTGTAAAAACCCAAACAAATTCATCAGGTCCTCCTTGATAACGTCCCAGAATTTTTGGAAAAATTCCGCTGGAAAGCCATCAGGTCCTGGTGCTTTATTATGTTCCATTTGAAAAACCGCTTCCTTGAACTCTTCCTTGTAGGGTTTCGTAGCATGGAAAACAAAAAATTTCTACCGCATACAAACAAACAATCCAAGATCTATCTACTAGATTGTAGCAACGAGTCGATGGAATAACTCACCCTCGAAGATTCCAAAGTGTTTAACGAGAGGATTCGTGGGTGATGTAGTCATTTCTTCCGATCTCAAGATAGCGTGAGACGATCCTTCCGCTGCGTTACAGCGCTCCCAATCGGTCACACGTTTGGTACTGACGAAGACCTTCCTCTCCTTGTTCCAGAAAATGGAGGTTGTAGCACTCTCCTCGCGATTCCGCAAAGACAACGTGGTACCGGAAGTAGAGGGGAGATCTCGCAGGGCTTCGCCTTAAGCCGGAGCGAGTATGGTGGAGTATGAGAGAATCCCCCGACGATCTAGGGTTTAGACACGCCGAGGAATAGGTGCTAGGGCCGGCGGCTAGGGCTTGGGGTTGCCCAAGTCGGCGGCTAGGGGAGAAACCCTAGGGGGCGGCGGCGGCTATGGTGGGCAGCAGCTGCTAGGGTTTGAGGCGTGGAAGTTGTGTGTCTAGGAGGGAGCCCTGCCCCTCCTTTTATAGGTGGAGGGGCCGGCCGGCCAAGGGGAGGGAGAGGAGTCCCTCCCCAACTCGGCTTGGGTGGTGCGCCGCCGGTTGGAGGAGGGAACTCCTCCCCAACTCGGTTTCCCACTCCTCCTCTTTCCAAAAACTGTCGTTTGACTTTCAAACTAGCCGTTTGACTTTTCAAACTAGGATTTGAATAAACCCTCTATTTTGAACAGCGATGACACCGAGTACATGATGCAATCATACCAACTTGATTTAACACATTCATGTACCCTCCCGGAGTCTTGGGACATTGAACCTTCTAGAACATTCCTGATGAAAACACTGGAACCATTCCCCAACTCCGAAACGGGACTTTCCTTATATGAATCTTATTCTCCGGACCATTTCGGATCTCCTCGTGATATCCCGAATCCCATTCGAGACTCCAAACAACATTCGGTCTCTTTCTCATCATTCCATAACTACTCAAACAACGTCGAATCCTTAAGTGTGTCTCCCTACGGTTCGTGAATTATGCAGACATGATCGAGACACTTCTCCGAACAATAACCAATAGAGGAATCTGGAAATTCATATGGCTCCCACATTTCTACGATTACTTTGTGATCGAATGAACCACTTATATACGATATCAATTTCCCTTTGTCTCACGATAGTTTACTTATCCGAGGTTATGATTGTCGGTATCTCTGCATACCTAGTTCAACCTCGTTACCGATAAGTACTCTTTTCTCGTTCCCGTGATATGTGATCCCTTGTGAGCCAGTCACATGCTTGCAAGCTAATTGGATGACATTTCACCGAGAGGGCCCAGAGTATATCTATTCGTCATATGGATGGACAAATCCCACTCTTGATCCATGTGTTTCAACCAATACTTTCCGAACACTCAATGCCACCTTTATAGCCACCCAGTTACGGTGTGGTGTTTGATGTCATCAAAGTATCCATCCGGTAAAGGTGATATGCATGATCTCATGGTCGAAGGAATTAGATTACTATGTATCAGAAAGCATATAGCAATTGAACTATTAAAATGACTTGATCTTTATGCTACGCTTATCTATAGGAGTATGTCCACCATATCATTCTCCTAACGATATGATCTTGTTGTTAATAACATCTCAATGTTCATGATAGGGAAACCACAATCATCTATTAACCAACAAGCTAGTATTATATAGAGGCTTTACTAGGGATTTCAAATTAAGTTTACAAATCACACAAGTATTAATGTTTCCTTGTTAATACTATTATAGCATGAATGCAAACATTTATCATAAACACAAAGATATAATAATAACTACATTTATTATTGCCTCTAGGGCATATCTCCAACATTCCTCGGTATATGAGGCAGTTAGAAAGCTATTTTATTCATCAGAAACCTGAGGGATATCAGACGTTTGGGACTCATCCATAGATATAGAATTTTCTACTGGGGCCCCAAACAAGGATTTATAATACGTAGTAATATATGACTCCAGATGCTCTTGTCCCTCAATCATACCTTCATCCTGAATCAGAGAGTGAATAAGTTTCTTCTTATGCTTGCCATTGGCAACCGCATGGAAGTACCTAGTATTCGCATCTCCTTCCAGTATGAATTTTGCTTTAGAGCGTTGGTACCATTTGAGTTCCTCCTCGCGCAGAAGCCGGGCTATCTCTGCATTCGATTGACTT
The DNA here is from genome assembly GCA_030063025.1 of Avena longiglumis. Classification (NCBI taxonomy): domain Eukaryota; kingdom Viridiplantae; phylum Streptophyta; class Magnoliopsida; order Poales; family Poaceae; genus Avena; species Avena longiglumis. The sequence goes on from CP125979.1 coordinate 49,322,276, forward strand.
TTCAGCTCAATTTCTTGTGCAATTAATGGCCTTACCTCCGCGGAAGCCTCTAAGTCATCAATTATAGATGTAAGGCGTATTTTTTTGTTTTTAAGAATACCTGCTATGTGCCTGGCCCATCCCCGAAGGAACTTGCGTAAAGTACGCATTTTGTTATTCCATCGTTGGATAGGCGTTTGGCCACCTATCGGTTTCTCCCAAATAGCCTTAACCATCTCGTAAAAACCATCACGGATCATCCAACCGAGTTCAAATTTAAACTCATTCATAGACTTCCGTGGCGGTGATCCAAAATATAGAAGTAAAGGTGCATGATCCGACAAAGCCTCAATACGCTCTAGGGCGCGAACAGTTACCATAGGAAACTTTTGTTCCCAGTCAGTATCCATAAGCACTCTATCTAGTTTTTCGTATGTTGGCTCCGGAAGACTATTAGCCCATGTAAATTGCCTTCCTAACATTGTAACCTCTCTCAAGTCCAGACTGTCTATCACAGCATTGAACAGAAAAGGTCAATGTTCATCGAATCGGCCTCGAATTTTCTCGTGAGGGAATCTGAGCAAATTAAAGTCCCCTCCTATAAGAATAGGATATGGATTGTCCTTTGCCAAATTCACAAGCTCGCGTAAAAAGTCAGCCTTAAAAACATCCTGGGCGGCCCCATATACGGCGACTAAAGACTATGTGAAATTGTCATCCTTGTTACGGACATGGAGTTTTATAAAGAAATCTCCCACCAAACTCGCTAAAACTTCCATAGTCTCATCTCGAACGCCTAACAGGATCCCCCACTCACTTTCTTGTAAATACAAGCTTCTCCATAAGTTTGTATAAAACCAAAACTTTTGATCACCTTATCAAAACGTTGATTCCAACTCCGGGATGCTTGCTTCAATCCATAGATGGACCGTTGAAGTTTGCATACCTTGTTAGCATCTTTAGGATCGACAAAACCTTTGGGTTGCATCATATAAAACTCTTCATCAATGTCTCCATTGAAGAATGCTGTTTTGACATCCATCTGTCATATCTCATAATCATAATATGCAGCGATTGCTAACATAATCCTCACAGACTTTAGCTTCGCTACTAGTGAGAAAGTCTCATCGTAGTTAACTCCTAGAATTTGTCGAAACCCTTTTGCGCCAAGTCGAGCTTTATAGACAGTAACATTACCATCAGCATCTGTTTTCTTCTTGAAAATCCATTTGTTCTCGACAGCCTTCCGGCCATCTGGTAAGTCCACCAAAGTCCATACTTGGTTTTCGTACATGGATCCAATCTCGGATTTCATGGCTTCTTGCCATTTATTGGAATCTGGGCTCATCATCGCTTCCTCATATGTCTCAGGGTCATCGGTGTTGTCCACCAACATGACACTCATAACGGGATCATACCAATGGAGTGGTACGAGTTCTCGTTGACTGCGAGGCTCTGTAGCAACTTCAACCAGTTTCATGATCATCATCATTAGCTTCCTCTCTTATTGTTGCGGGAACCACAGGAACTTCTTCCGGGTCTTTGCGCTACTGCATAATTCGAGAGAAGGTTCGACAACCTCGTCGAGTTCTACTTTCCTTCAGTCACTTCTTTGAGAGAAATTCCTTCTCTAGAAAGGATCCATTCTTAACCGAAGATTTTGCCTTCGGATCTATGATAGAAGGTATACCCAATAGTTTCCTTGGTATCCTATGAAGACACATTTTTCAGATTTAGGTTCAAGATTGTCCGGATGTAACTTCATAACATCGGCTTCGCATCCCCAAACTTTAAGGTGCGACAATCTAGGTTTCTTCCCAAACCATAATTCATACGGTGTCGTTTCAACGGATTTAGATGGTGCCCTAGTTAAAGTGAATGCGGTTGTTTCTAATGCATAACCCCAAAATGATAGCGGTAAATCTGTAAGTGACATCATAGAACGAACCATATCTAAGAGAGTTCGATTCGACGTTCGGACACACCATTCTGTTGTGGTGTTCGGCGGTGTCAATTGAAAGTATTCCGCATTTCTTCAAATGCTCGCCAAACTCGTAACTTAGATATTCACCTCACGATCAGAACATAGAAATTTAATCTTCTTGTTACGTTGATTCTCTACCTCACTTTGAAATTCCTTAAACTTCTCGAAAGTTTCGGACTTATGTTTCATGAAATAGATATACCCATATCTACTCAAGTCATCCGTGAAGGTAAGAACATAACGATAACCACTGTGCGATGCTACACTCATTGGACCACACACATCGGTATGTATGATTTCCAATAAGTCCGTAGCTCGCTCCATCATACCAGAAAATGGAGTCTTAGTCATTTTACCCATCAGACATGCTTCGCATCTATCAAGTGATTCGAAATCAAGTGATTCAAGAAGTCCATCGGAATGGAGTTTCTTCATGCGCTTCACTCCAATGTGACCAAGACAGCGATTACCACATATAGGTCGAGTTATCGCTCGATTTCAAACGTTTAGCCTCAATGTTATTAATATGTGTATTTCCACTATCGAGATTCAATAAGAATAGACCATCTATCAAAGGTGCATGTGCATAAAACATATTACTCATATAAATCGAACAACCATTATTCTCGGACTTAAACAAGTAACCGTCTCGCAATAAACAAGATCCCGATATAATGTTCATGCTCAACACAGGCACCAAATAACAATTATTTAAGTATAAAACTAATCCCGATGGTAGATGAAGAGGTAGCGTGCCGACCGCGATAACATCAACCTTTGATCTGTTTCCAACGCGCATCATCACCTCGTTCTTCGCTAGCTTCCGTTTATTCTGCAGCACCTGTTTCGAGTTACAAATATGAGCAACCGAACCAGTATCAAATACCCAGGCACTACTACGAGTACTAGTAAGATACACATCAATAACATGTATATCAGATATACCTTTCTTCTTGATGTTGCCGTTCTTCAAATCCGTCAAGTACTTTGGGCAATTCCGCTTCCAGTGACCTTCTTCCTTGCAGTAAAAGCACTCATTATCAGGCTTAGGTCCAGCCTTGGTCTTCTTCGTCGGTGTGGTAACTTTCTTACCACCCTTCTTGAAGTGTCCCTTCTGCTTAGACTTGCCTTTCTTGAATTTGGTGGTCTTATTGACCAACAACACTTGGTGCTCTTTCTTGATCTCCACTTCTGCAGATTTCAACATGGCAAAGAGTTCTGGCAACGTCTTGTTCATGTTTTGCATGTTGTAGTTCATCACAAAGTTCTTGTAACTTGGTTGTAGTGATTGGAGGACGCGGTAAATCCCCAAAGCATTAGGAATCACAATACCCAAGCTTTTAAGTTTGTTTGCGTGCCTAGACATCTTAAGCACATGGTCACTGACGGAGCTGCCCTCTTCCATCTTGCAGTTAAAGAACTTTTCAGAAGCCTCATAGCTTTCAATTTCCGCATGAGTCTCAAAGATCAATTTGAGATCCTCGACAATATCATATGGGTCTGAATTCTCAAACCTTTTACAAGCTCGATTCTAAACCATACAAGATAGCACACCGAACTGGAGTACTGAGTCTTCCCAAGTGAGGTAAACATTCTTTACTTCATCGGAAGCATCAGCAGGTGGGTCACCAATGGTGCATCCAAAGACATAGGTCAAATTACCATGTGAGGACAATCCTCAAATTGCGGAACCAATCCGTGAAGTTGCTTCCATTGTTTTCAACTTTTCTTTCTAGGAACGCATTAAAATTGATGGTAGGGGCTGCCATTGATCTACAACATATTTGCAATAGTTTAGACTAAGTTTATGACAAATTGAGTTCAAATTAATAGTAAAATTAATCTAGGTGAACTCCCACTCAAAACAATATCCCTCACATTGTTTTAGTGATCACACGAACCAAATTCACCACATCAACACCGATCATCACGAGAGTTGATATGGTTTCAATGGCGAACAATCGACATGTTCATCATATCTACTATATGATTCATGCTTTACCTTTCGGTGATCCGTGTTCCGAGACCATGTTTGTACATGCTAGGCTTGTCAAGATCAAACCTTAGTTTCCGCTTGAGAAAATCTGGCTTGCTCACGTTGTATACACTTGCGGAATCTAACATACCCGATCATCACGTGGTGCTTCGAAACAACAAGCTTTAGCAACGGTGCTAACTAAGGGTGAACACTTTATGACTTGAAATTCATGTGCATGAGGGATCATCTTATAATGATACCGTCGTCTACTAAGCAATACAAGATGCATAAAGGATTAACATCATATGCAATTCATAATATGTGATATGATATGGCCTTTCTTCTTTGTGCTTCCGATCTCCATCTTCTAGCACGAACATGATCTCCATCATCACCGGCATTGCATCAAGGTCAATGACGCTCCTCCATGGTTGTCGTCCACCGGCTTCAACTATTACAACTACTTTGAATAGACACGCGTGTCTTAACATAAATTAAAGATAACCATATGACTCCTGCCGGTTGCCAACTTACAATAAGGAACATTGCATACATCAAATATAATCACAATCATGGCCATATCACATCACTGCACACCCCTGCAAAACAAAGTTAGACGCCTCTACTTTCTTTGCATGTTTTACGTGGTTTGGGGCTTTCAATAAGTATCGTTCTAACTTACGAACATGAACCACAACATTGATACTAGTATTGTTAATCACCCGTTGTAAATTGGATCTTAACTATGCTAGGAGAAACAGGCACCCGCAAAGCCACTTATGCAATACAAGTTGCATGTCAAGCATGGAGCAAGTCTCATGAACGATGTCATGTAAGGTTAGCCCGGGCCACTTCATCCCAACATACCGCAAGATGCAAAGTACACAAGGCATCAACGCCCACAATGACCATTGTGTTCTACTCGTGCAACAGATCTACATATAGACACGGCTCTGATACCACTGTAGGGTTTCGTAGCATGGAAAACAAAAAATTTCTACCGCATACAAACAAACAAGCCAAGATCTATCTACTAGATTGTAGCAATGAGTCGATGGAATAACTCACCCTCGAAGATTCCAAAGTGTTTAACGAGAGCGGATTCTCATGGGTGATGTAGTCGATTCTTCCCGATCTCAAGATCGCAGAGACGATCCTTCCGGCTGCTCGGGCAGCGCTCCCAATCGGTCACACGTTCGTACTCGACGAAGACCTTCCTCTCCTTGTTCCATCAGGCATGGAGGTTGTAGCACTCTCTCGCGATTCCTAGTGACAACGACGTGGTACCGAAGTAGAGGGAGATCTCAGGCTTCGCTTAAGCCAGGCAGTATGGTGGAGTATGAGAGAATCCCCCGACGATCTAGGGTTTAGACATGCGGAGGAATAGGTGCTAGGGCTGGCGGCTAGGTCTTGGGGTTGCCCAAGTCGGCGGCTAGGGGAGAAACCCTAGGGGGCGGCGGCTATGGTGGGCAGCAACTGCTAGGGTTTGAGGCGTGGAAGTTGTGTGTCTAGGAGGGGAGCCCTGCCCCTCCTTTTATAGGTGGAGGGGGCCAGCCAAGGGGAGGGGAGTCCCTCCCCAAGTAGGCTTGGTGGTGCGCCGGCGGTGGGGAGGAGGGACTCCTTCCCAACTCGGTTTCCCACTCCCCCTCCTCTTTCCAAAAACTGCCGTTTGACTTTCAAACTAGCCGTTTGACTTTTCAAACTAGGATTTGAATAAACCCTCTATTTTGAACAGCGATGACACCGAGTACATGATGCAATCATACCAACTTGATTTAACACATTCATGTACCCTCCCCCCCCCGGAGTGCCGGACATTCCGGAACCTTCTAGAACATTCCTGATGAAAACACTGGAACCATTCCCCAACTCCGAAACGGGACTTTCCTTATATGAATCTTATTCTCCGGACCATTCCGAATCTCCTCGTGATATCCCGAATCCCATTCGAGACTCCGAAAAACATTCGGTATCTTTCTCATCATTCCATAACTACTCAAACAACGTCGAATCCTTAAGTGTGTCTCCCTACGGTTCGTGAATTATGCAGACATGATCGAGACACTTGTCCGAACAATAACCAATAGAGGAATATGGAAATTCATATGGCTCCCACATATTTCTACGATTACTTTGCGATCGAATGAACCACTTACATACGATATCAATTTCCCTTTGTCTCACGATAGTTTACTTATCCGAGGTTATGATCGTCGGTATCTCTGCATACCTAGTTCAACCTCGTTACCGATAAGTACTCTTTTCTCGTTTTCGTGATATGTGATCCCTTGTGAGCCAGTCACATGCTTGCAAGCTAATTGGATGACATTTCACCGAGAGGGCCCAGAGTATATCTATCCGTCATATGGATGGACAAATCCCACTCTTGATCCATGTGTTTCAACCAATACTTTCCGAACACTCAATGCCACCTTTATAGCCACCCAGTTACGGTGTGGTGTTTGATGTCATCAAAGTATCCATCCGGTAAAGGTGATATGCATGATCTCATGGACGAAGGAATTAGATTACTATGTATCAGAAAGCATATAGCAATTGAACTATTAAAATGACTTGATCTTTATGCTACGCTTATCTATAGGAGTATGTCCACCATATCATTCTCCTAACGATATGATCTTGTTGTTAATAACATCTCAATGTTCATGATAGGGAAACCACAATCATCTATTAACCAACAAGATAGTATTATATAGAGGCTTTACTAGGGACTTCAAATTAAGTTTACAAATCACACAAGTATTAATGTTGTTAATACTATTATAGCATGAATGCAAACATTTATCATAAACACAAAGATATAATAATAACTACATTTATTATTGCCTCTAGGGCATATCTCCAACATTCCTCGGTATATGAGGCAGTTAGAAAGCTATTTTCTTCATCAGAAACCTGAGGGATATCAGACGTTTGGGACTCATCCATAGATATAGAATTTTCTACTGGGGACCCAAACAAGGATTTATAATACGTAGTAATATATGACTCCAGATGCTCTTGTCCCTCAATCATACCTTCATCCTGAATCAGAGAGTAAATAAGTTTCTTCTTATGCTTGCCATTGGCAACTGCATGGAAGTACCTAGTATTCACATCTCCTTCCAGTATGAATTTTGCTTTAGAGCGTTGGTACCATTTGAGTTCCTCCTCGCGCAGAAGCCGGGCTATCTCTGCATTCGATTGGCTTTTCAGCTCAATTTCTTGTGCAGTTAATGGCCTTACCTCCGCGAAAGCCTCTAAGTCATTAATTATAGATGTAAGGCGTATTTTTTTGTTTTTAAGAATACCCGCTGTGTGCCTGGGCCATCCCCGAAGGAACTTGCGTAAAGTACGCATTTTGTTATTCCATCGTTGGATAGGCGTTTGGCCACCTACCGGTTTCTCCCAAATAGCCTTAACCATCTCGTAAAAACTATCACGGATCATCCAACCGAGTTCAAATTTAAACTCATTCATAGACTTCTGTGGCGGTGATCCAAAAGATAGAAGTAAAGGTGCATGATCCGACAAAGCCTCAATACGCTCTAGGGCGCGAACAGTTACCATAGGAAACTTTTGTTTCCAGTCAGTATCCATAAGCACTCTATCTAGTTTTTCGTATGTTGGCTCCGGAAGCCTATTAGCCCAGGTAAATTGCCTTCCTAACATTATAACATCTCTTAAGTTCAGATCGTCTATCACAAAGATTGAATGAAAGGCCAATGTTCATCGAATCGGCCTCGACTTTTCTCGTGAGGGAATCTGAGCAAATTAAAGTCCCCTCCTATAAGAATAGGATATGGATTGTCCTTTGCCAAATTCACAAGCTCGCGTAAAAAGTCAGCCTTAAAAACATCCTGGGCGGCCCCATATACGGCGACTAAATACTACGTGAAATTGTCATCCTTGTTACGGATATGGAGTTTTATAAAGAAATCTCCCACCGAACTAGCTAAAACTTTCATAGTCTCATCTCGAACGCCTAACAGGATCCCCCCAGATCGACCACACGGCGGACGTGATATCCACGTAAAGTCCACTCCACCAGAAAGGGGATTGAGTAGAACTTGTGAAAAATCCCGTCTACCAGTCTCAGAAATACCCAGAAAATCCAAATTATGGTCTCTCACACAATCAGCAAAGAATAAATGTTTAGCCAAGTCCCGAAGACCTCTGCTATTTGAAAACATTCCATTCATTGAGAAACTATAGGAGATTTGGATAAACGGGATCTCTTACGCGACCGCTGGCTCTTTGATTTTCGATCAGAAGCTTTTAGCTCATACATAGAGGCAAGCCCAGTCTCATCAAAGTCCACCTCCGACACTTCACCGACTAAGTGAGAAAGGAGTTGACCATCTACTGTGGCATGCAACTCCTCCTCCTCCTCAGTTAATGAAGCATCAAGAAAAACACCGACCTTAGGAGTAACCGTTAGACGGTCAACCTTCATGTGTCGCAAAACATTAGAAGAAAAGGATATTTCCTGTACAGAGCTACCCAAACTAATGCCAACATTGGCTAGTTTAGAAGAAATAACATGAGTAGAAAATGACAAAAAAGATTTCGAAGTATTCATTAAACCTGGCGAATCCAAGTTGCTCTCCGCCTTACGCCGCATGGCCTTGAGCATGGAATCCTCATCAGTCACGGATGCCCAGAGGCATCGACTCCATGACGCGTGCTCCGCCTGAATGGAGTACCACACCCTGCACGATGACTAGCGCGTCACCGAGAAGAATCCTGCTAGAGAGATCGAGGCAACCTGACTCACAGGTCCGTCGCCATCGACCATCGAAGTCTCCGCCCACCGTGGCGAGACGCCCGAAGGGTCCCTGTGTCCTCCTGACCAGGGAGGCGTAGTCACCCACCGCGACAAGGTTGTCCAACCCCACCTGGGTCGGATCAAGCATAGCAGCATCCTGAAGGTGGTCACGAACATCGCGGTCAGCCGACCCCTCCTGGGCCAGCTTCCGCAAGCACACTGAAGGAACGACCTCCTCAAGTACAGGAGTGGAAACAGGAATAGATCTATCCAAAATATGCGTTCTGGATCTCGCTGGCGCCGAGCAAGATCTCAGCACCGGACTAGAAACGGAACGAAGAGCCTCCTGTAACTGAGCTGAAGAAACGCGGGATGCCGAAGTAGAACCCTTCCCGCGAAGAGGGGAATCCAAAGGAAGAGCATCCAGCAGTTGTCGTCCCCGAGGAGCATCCAGCAGTTCTTATTATTTGGATGGCAAATATTTCTGGACCGTTGTGATGCCATCTAAATGTTTCAACTCTCCATTTCTCTCCCACTATATATTTACGCAGGGCTATGCTGCCCAAATATACCACGAAAGTCAGTTTAGGAAGGTGATTTTCTAGATTTGCTCCACTTACCACTCCATGTGATAAAAATCAGTATATTTTGTCTTCTTTTGTGGGGTGAAGATCAGGAGAGGCTTGCATGGATATTGTCCAAGCACAAGTGAAAGGAAAGAAGACGATGCTAGCCATGGACCAATGATTCTAGAAGTTGTGGGTCGTAAGATGTTGCTCATGTTCAATGAGTCGGGTCTTCTACCTTGCCACCGATAAAAAATGAGATTAATGTCAATTACATTTTAGTGCTCACGCATTTCACTGATGATTTCAGGTCGAAGACCGGATATATGTGCAGACTTGCGTGAGAGGCTTTGCTAAACTGCTTTAATTTGCTCGTGTTCTCCGATGCATGGGGCCTTCATCCACCAGGATTTCTCTAGACACAAGGCGCCATCATCGAGAGCTGTCCAAGTATGGTCTACTCTCTATCTATAATCACAATGAAATCAAGCTGGAGTTGACTATTCAATTTTTCCTTGAGTTAACATTGCAATCTCTTCTTCTTCACTGGATGACGATGGGCCGCGGAATTGTGCACTCGGAGATGCCGGCGTCCGTCTCTGGATCAACCTCGCCTCCAAGGACAAGTTGTATGTATCATATGAACTTGAACAACTGCATCAGTATATGGCAATGAGCAATCACTCCACATTTCTTCTTTTGAAAATGATTATGAATGACAGTATCGAGCCAAGGTCCCAGTAGCTGCAGCTCAAGGACATAATCATGCCTTGAAGGACGTCGTTAACGTCCGCGTCATTGCCGGCGAGGCCTTCGGAGTGCGGCCTTGCTGATATATGAATTCATATTGCATGTAGATTAAGTCTGCTTCAGTCCCCCAACTTTCATAACTGAGAGAGTTGATTAAGTCTGCACTTCACTCAACATAAACTTCATGTTGCTTTCTTGCTCGAGCTCTGTATCACTAAAATGCAGATTTAACAAATTTCCTTAATATTTAGGATAATCTTTCAATAGGAAATATAGGAGGGGTCAAGGTTCCTCGGAACTTGTTTCCTGAACCTAGGCGATTGCAATCAATAGTTTGAAGCATGTGCAAACTGTAAATTTAAAGGCCTATAAGATGCTAATTTCAGTTGAAAGCTTGTACCATGCACTTTGCTGCTGTCACATATGTCAGCCACAACACATTTGAACCTCTGAGGTACTAGATTTTTGCTTGTCAGCCTGTATTATCTGTCAACATACGTATTCTAATTAATTTTTTGCGATTTCTGTGTTAGTAATCAGATCTGGTTCGCAATACGTAGATTTCTGTATTAGGAAATCTAAAGTTTTCCTATAGGTGGATGGGTATTTACGGTGGAGGGCACTTTAAGAAAATAACTGGCTGGGTAAATTCGGCGATTGGTCTCATGCAAGCTCTTGCTGTTTACTGAGCAAACCACAACACTCTCACTTCCTGCAAATTGTAAGTTAACTACAAACCTGCAGTTATATCTGACAGTGATTTAGTGTTCTTTATATCTTAAATGGAGCCATTATTGTTTGCAGGCAAGGGCTTCATCAAACTAATCAAGCTGGCATGGTCTAACAATATTTCAGAGAACAGCAAACCTCAAGAAACTAGAGGTATTATTACGGTGTGTAATCATTATGAAGCTAAAACCTCAAATTTGGCAAATATTTGCCCGAGGGCTTCTCATTCTGAGATAATAAGCCAATGTTGCAGTGTGCAATTGTTCTGCACCCAGTCTTAGATTAGGCTTGCATTTAAATTTAACTGAATTAGGCTCCTTCATCTCCTCCTAAAACCAAGAAATTGATTGGTTTACATAACACAACTGCTATTTGTTCCAGTTCATTCTTCGTTTATGAACAGAAAATAATCCCGCCATTTACTCTGCATATTTAGTTTATGAGTTATGTAATGGTACCCTTGCCTTTGTTTCAATCTATTCTTCTCATACTCCCTTTGATTCAAATTAATGGCCTCAGATTTGTCTACATTCGGATGTATCTAGCACTAAAACATGACTAGATACATCTACATTCGGATGTATCTAGCACTAAAACATGACTAGATACATCTGAATCTACATGTTGTATTTGAATTCAACATGCTCTTACTGAAGAATGATGAATTGGTAAAGGCTTGCAACTCAAATTTAGGACGGCTATTTCCTAACCCTTAATCTGTTTCAGGAGTAAGTTATATTTGACCATGAATACTAAATAAACAGGTTGGATTGCATGAGGAGGTTCGAGCACAAGATTCAGTGATAACAAGAAGGCTGATAAAGCTAAAGCTGAGCTTGAGAAAATAGTTCACTCCTATTAGATCCCAAGGTGAAGTTTTATCAATTATTTTCATACTACATCTAGAGCTATCTATAGTCTGAAGTTGTTAGTTAACTCGGATTGATTACAAGTTGGATATCAGGTCTCATTAGTATTGTTTTGGAGTGATTATGCCACAGAAGGAGAAGCCGCCACATGACTCAACCAACCACGACGCCAGCTTCTCCTGCCTGTAATGGCCCTGGAACATCTGTCTGCTCCACCATGCAGCCATGGCAATGTTCATCCTGGCTTGAGATCAGACGGGGCGACACAGGTGCATAGCACTGTTGCCAGAGGAGCAACTAATTGAGATGTAAGCATTGAAGCCTCAATCATGCTTCATCTTTCTTTCTCGTGCTGAAATTTTGGTCTCCGTGCTTGGAATTTCAGGAGCCATTGACCATGGGTGCTGGTCTTGGACCCCCCAACCTTAGGTTACTATTTGTTTCTTCTACCCATGAAAAATTAGGACGCATTCCCTTAGGTATCATGAATAAATTGTGAATTCGAAATATGGTTGTACATCACTAAATGATGGAGATATCATGATGTGGGATGGATAAAACTTAACACTAATGCAAGTCTGACCCTTTCTCTGGAGAAGCTAGCCCTGGGAGTGATAGCAAGAAGCAACAACGACATTGTGGTATTTTTTTCTTGGAAACATATTCTCAATTGCCCTTATGTTGATACAGCTGAAATGTACTACAATTAGTGGTCTTTCTGTTAGAGCATCCTTTTTTAAGCTTTGGAGTTCGTTCTATTCTAATTGGTTCCACCACACAATCGATGGAATTTTTTTATATTTCACCACTCAAATTTTGTACTTAATTTGGTAATGACGTGCACTAAAGAATCAAATAGAGTCCTGTAGTTTAGTTTCCTATTTATTTGAGTCAAACAAAGAGATGATATGAATTCTTCAGATTCCTTTGCATGGTCATGTATGAATGATTAATCCTGCTTTGGGTTGATAGCATAACTATACGGAAATGAAGATGAGTGTAATTTATTAATAGCATTGTCGGGGTTTCACAAAAGAAATAGTGGTGACATGTGAACCCATTGTTTTCATATTAGATGCATTTTCAGGGGTTTACAAAAGAAATACTTGTAAGTATATGTCAATCAACTCATCTTTCTATGTGGTAGTTTGTTGTATTCTGATTTTTACCTTCTCAGAAACTTTCTAATGGGTGTAACATTAGAGTGGGTCACACATATCTAGATAGCCATGTATTTTGTTTGTTCTTGTAAACAAATGTTCAAACTTGTTGTTCGTCTAGACACTTTTTTCCTACACCAACTTTTGGAGTGGAACTATGATAGTATAACATTTGTTCCTCCACACGATAGTTCCAGGTTTGTGCAAGGAAAGTTATGTGTTGTGTTTTTTTCTCATAGATGAATAAGTGACCTTATAAAAAAGAGTAATTAAAGATCTAGGGATATTATTACCCATGCCATTCTCTGGATAATGTCTGTTCTCTGAAAAATGTTCCATCTGCATGCAGGAAAACCAATGGGAGTGGTGATTTTGTGGTCGAGGCAGGGAGTGCTGGGCTTTGTCATAGTAACTTGGAAATTACACTGTCAGGTTTCTGTGCAATCTAATCTTCGTTCTTGCTGGTTGTACACAACATATACTACATTTTGTGCTTCACCAATTTTAATTATACTGGTCAATAAAACTTAGTTGTCGGTTTATGACATCCTGCCTATATTATTCATTTATATGGCACATGCTTATAAGTTTTTGCTTAATGAATTATCATCTTCTAATGGTTTTACTTCTGTGAGGTCCTGATTAACCTATGCTAAAAATATGCATATGTTTACATGTACTATGGAGATATATATATATATATATATATATATATATATATATATATATATATATATATATATATATATATATATGGTCTTTAAATACTTGGGCCATGATATAAAGAAAGTCTTGCTGCATATACTAGGGTGATATCCAGGTTCAGCCAAAGTTAGCAAGTAGCTTCTCTAAGTCCAGGTCCAACTAAAGTTAATTACTCCTCTTTCAAAATATAATATGTTTTAGCTTTGTGAAGCAAATGTATCTAGACTACTTTTAGTATATAGGTTCACTCAAGTTTGGGATGAATCTACAAACTAAACAAGTCTAGATACATTTTCTTCATAAACCTAAAATATCTTATATTTTGAAACGGAGGGAGTACCTCTCTTGGGGTAATTCAAGTTGTCCATCATTACTTTTTTCATCTGAAGTAAAAATGAAAAATACAATTTATGATTTTTTTAAAGATAGTTTGCTCTATGGTCTTTTCTTCTTGAAACATGTATATCTTGCGTTTGAGACTTATGTTTGGTGCTGCTTTCTTGATAGACAACGTTGTTCCATTATATCTTGGCTGATAGGTTTTTTATTCCATGTCGTTCTTCAAAGAAAGAGAATCATGGATGATTGGGTTGGAAGTTACTAACTGGATCCCATTATACTGCTATTGGGCGAGTGCTTAATTGTGTAGTTGTTTATTTGTTTTGGACAAGACCTATTCTGACATACAAAAAGAACATGAACTAAAAGAAGTATTGACAATGTATACGAGTCAGTAGACATTTGAATACTTGATAATATATCTCTAATTATAGAATGTCTTCACTTATTTCTGAACCAATTTCCACTTTTTATATTCCTATCACTATGTTGTTTTGGATTGTCGCTAGGGACGAGGAAAACATTTACTGACTGGTATTCGACGCTTTGATCTGGCAAATTCTGAATGCATTTCATTCTTATATCGGACTGCAGATGGGCCTTGCCTTTTTCAACTTGGTTTTTGCTATTCAACTGTTAGTAGATCATCATGCTTTTTGTAACACACTACTTCGAAAGCTGGTGAAGATATTATTCTAACATCTCATGTTTAGTAATTTTAATTTGGCTATCTGATGCATGTGACTTGATCAATACAACATCTCTTCAAGTAAGGCTTGACACGTGACTTTACTTATTTTCAACAATTGGTCATGTTGATGATGTTGGTGTCTCTGATTGCTTATACAGGGACTCCACTTTGCAGTGTGCATGAAAATGTATTTCTACTGTGAAATAAGAAATTGCTTGTAGTTTGTGCATATGTTCGACAGGAATCGGTATACAGGTTTTGACAAGAATATTCTATACAAGAATATCTATGTGACACCCAAACATTTTTCACAAGAATATTGTATACAAAAATGTGCCCACACCACAATAAATCACCGGAAATTGACCAGAAATATTTTTCGATTTTATCTATGTTTGACTAGAATTTACTTATGGTTTGTGCATATATAAACTAGGTTTTCTATTTTTACGTCCCTATTTTTATTTGTTTGACCGTAGCAACGCACGGGCATTTTCCTAGTTCAAATAAAAACAGCATTACTCAATAATGTAATAGTGCAAAATAATACCATGATCCCTGCTGACTCTCAGTTCAAAATACCACCGTTGAACAACTATCCCGGAAAATTATCTGTGCAGCAGACCGGCAGACCCTGTCCCTAAGTTGCTTGACTATTGTTTCTTGCGCATTTTTGTCCCGTGGAAACAAGCCTCCTATCGGAGGAGGCATCACAGCCAATGCATCACAAGCCGTGCATTCCTCTTCATCTTCTCTGATAAGAACCGTCTTCAAGTTCGGAGCTCGATCCATCACGGCACTTATAAACGAGATATGGTGTTCTAGACCGGGCCTAAAGTTAATAAACTGGAGCTCTTTCAGTTGCCACTTATTAGAGCTCTTGAAGCCAGGTATTTCTCATGAAGGTTTCACTTTTTTATAACCACAAGTTTCTAATCTGTCCTCATCAGCCTCATCGCACGCATGTTCGTAGATCTGTGCAAAATATCAAATCCTAAATATACATATGGTTTTGTGGAATCCTAGACACAATTGAATTATTTGTCTAACATGAGAGTCTATTCTAAATTCTATCTGGCGGTGAAATCAACTCATGGACAGCACTGCCAACTTAAATATACACTATGGTGGTGGTGGTGGTGTTCTTAAAGTTACACCAGGAAGGGCTTACATACCTCAACATTGAATATCTCAATTGATGGAGCAGCTTCAAGGAGATGCATTATCCATAAAACGTCAAATTCAACATAGACGCCATTAATAGACAGCTTCCTTAGATTGCTGAATACATGGCAGAGTTGCTTTCCTTCTGGTTGTATCCAAAGCTGATAAACAGATAAGCAAAGAAGAACAAGAATGAAATAATATGTATATATATACAGGAAAACTATGAGCTCATCAGACTAATCATTAGATAGTGAAACAGGTGCTTCCTGGCAATTATTATACATAATATTATAAAAATAAATATGTTCATCAAGCTTAGAACAACTACAACAGGACGGATATCATAACATAGCAACTGCCTATTGAAATCAGAAACATATGTTGGTGCATGGGGAAAAAATGAAATCACCTTTTCTCCTTGGAAGTTTAAGGTGAGAGTATGTATGTTTTTGGTACCACGCAGAACCTCGCTCAAACTGAAATCTCCTTGATGAAGAGTCGCATAATTTAGAAGGAGCAATTCCTTAAGAGCTGGGACTGAACCAAAACACAAGGGGGGATTGAAATACGACCACATTGTCAAATGGAGCCTCTCTAGCTGGAAGGCAGAGCACCTCAACTCTAAGTAAGCAGGACCAGTCGATTTTCAGAGATCTGAGTTTTGAGTTTGGAGCATTTATCTGCCATACTGACCTTTTCCCAGCGTCACAATTGTCAATACTGAAGTGTTGCAGTTGTTGGCAGCTGTCAAATAGGAAGTGATTTATATCCCATTTAGCAAACCGCACATTACACAGATGGAGCCTAGTGAGGCAACAAAGCACACTAGGATACATGCTGAAAAGTTTAACGACACTCTGAGCCCTTCGTAGCATACCCTCATTTTTGCAGTAGTTAGACTCCCTTTCGTCAATAATGGCTAGCTCCAGCTCTTTTACCATCTCTCTGTCAATAGCGTCACCGACTAGCAGCGCAATGTGGAGCGAGCAATTGCCGGTAATATAGAGCTGAAGGGATAGTCTTGTGATGGTGCATCCCCTGCGACACCTAGCCAGGAAACTCCGACTGGCTCTGGTTAGAGATGACATTGCTCGACCCACGTGTTGTGGCTTAATGGGATCAGGGCATGGGGATGGCAGGAAATCCTTGACATCGAGTTTCAGCTCGGGGAGCAACCAAGGCAAGTTCCTCCATTGCTTCGACAGTGCACTTGTCCTTGCTGCCGTGGCACTGTCGACTCTCTCCAAGATAGACAATAAAATGTCATCAGCCAGCTCTGTGAGCCTGTCTTCTTCCTCTGCTTCCTGCAACAGAAACAAATCATCGATTCCTTTTGATCTTTTATGTGTTGAAAGAGAGAGGGCAAAGCAAAACTAAGCAAGAACATGTTCGGTTACATGTTTCTGAACCTTCGCATGGTTGAACGGTATTGCAGATTCAGAGCAGCTACTACAGTACAGCAAATACGAAGTTGAAGGTGTGACAAGGGCAAATGAACTTACATGAACGCCCACAATGTTCGACTCCATGGATGAATTCCGGTGAACCCTCGCAATCTAAGTCTACCAAGAGCACGCACTTTGCTCGCTCGTCTTATATGCCATAGGAAAGCCGAAATTTGTGGGGATTAATTTGGGTTTAAGTAGACGCTTGATGACTAAAAGGAAAGCTCATACGTGAAAAGAAGTTGAGATTGCGGGCCGAGGGGAGACGTCGGTAGCGGCGGCGACGACGAGTGAGAGGCGGAGGGTCGGAGCCGAGGGGTGAAGGGTCGACGGTGGCACGGCTGCAGCTCTAGGGCACAGCTGTGGTGGGTCAGGACTCTGGACTTGGACTCTGGTAGAGAGCAAAAGGCGTGTCAGCACATGGCCCGCGAGAAAAACCCGACACCAGCCCGGCCTGGCCTATGGCGTGTGGGCCCATCAAACGTTAGGGTCGTGTTCGGGCCGCGGCCTAGACACACGTGCCGGCCCGACACGACCCGTTAAGGTTGCACACGATGAGAATTCAGAAAATATATTGGAAAATGATATACGTCCTCCGGGGGATTCGATCCCCCGCCTCATCGCAACCTCTGTATGTACCTGAGGCCTACTTATCTCCTCTTCCTTGCCTTTATCCTTCGCGCACAGCCGCTCGTCTCCTGCCGCGTGCAGCCGCCGCCTAGCTCCGCCCTCCGCCACGTGCAGCCGCCGCGCAGCTCCGCCCTCCGCCGCGTGCAGCCGCCCAGCTCCGCCTCCGCCACGCAGCCGCCAGCTCCGCCGTCCTCCGCCACCACCGCTACGGAGTAGGCCGCCGCCCTGCCGCCACGCACCGCCGCCAAGCTCCGTCCTCCGCCACCACCGCGGCGGAGTAGGCCGCCGCCTCCCGCCACCACGCGCCGTCGCCGAGCTCCGCCCTCCGCCGCCACTGTGGCCGGAGTAGGCCGTCAGAGCCCACTCTTTGCTTCCACTCGTGTAGGACTTGTGTGCTGTTGCGCCGACAGGGAGACCACGGCGGTGGTGCTCTCGTTTGTCGTCGGAGATGGACTTCACTGTAGAGATGCTCCCCTCCAACCTCCTCCCATGTCGCAGCGCCTCGCTACATACATGATAAGTGTTTGCCGTTCTAAGTGTTGCTGCTGGTGGGAGATGCCAGAGATGCTATCGATGACGAACGGCTTTGCTACATACAACGTCCGATGTCGCTACTATAATTTAGAGCGCTTTCTATTTTAGTTGGCCGATGTCGCTACTTTTTGTGTCTGTTTTGGCTATGAACGTTTTGCTACCTTAGCATATTTTTTTGGCTATGTATTCATATATTTCTTGCTACTTCCGCACAATATTTTTGCTACAACCAGTCTTTGATTTCGCTACGATATTTTCGGCGAGAGTCTCCAGCGATGTTCCTTTTGCTACATTAGAAAAAATATTTTGCTACAATCGATTTGTGGTTTTGCTACAATAGCGTAGATTTTTTGCTACGAGATCTCCGGCGAGAGTCTCCGACGATGTCTCCGGCGAGGTCGGGTTTGCTACATTAGCATAACTTTTTTGCTACACGGTCGCCGACGATGTCTCCGGCGAACTCTTCGACGAGGTCCAGTCTATTTTTCTATTTTCTGGGTCAAACCGTTTTTTACTACGTTGTAGCAAAGCGGGACTATTTGTAGCAAAAACGGGTATGTCTATAGCAAAAGCGAGATTTTAATCCAAAAAAGAGGACACGTGGTTGGCTGGGGACCGGGACATAAAAAACACAAATCCCCGAGGGACGCGTAGTACTGCACAATTGCCAATAAAGCAACACAGAGGGTCAAACTCAAGACCTCCACCTCGACGAACCATCCCCTTCACCGACAAGCTACGGAAACTTTGTTGTTTAATTGGAGACTCGACCATTTTTATATGTTATTTTGACGGGCAGCGAAAAAGCCTAGAGGCCCCATGGGCCTAACGTGTCGTGGGCCAGCGCTCCATGCGCCTGGGCCAGGCTCGAGCTGCAAAGGCGGGCACGTGTGCCGGATCGACACGACATGTAAGCTTGGCGGGCCACGACAGTCGGTGCCAGGCCAGACCCATCTAGCGCGTGCCAGGTCTGGTCCGTGCGGCCGGGCCATTGGCCAGGTTTGGCAAAAGGTAAGGAATTTGCTGTATACTAATGGCAATACGAGGAGTTACAGCATAGAGCCACCAATTTATGTGTTAAATTTTAACTTTAGTATCACAGAAATCTACTTTCTAGGCTCTTAAAATAGATGTTGCAAATTTATTGTCTAAATACATCTTATTTTTGATAAATCTACGATATCTATTTTGATTTTTAAGATGAAGAGAGTACCATTTTTTTTCAAAGTGGTTGCTAAAAACAATAATCTTGAATTTAAGGCGAATTGACACGTGCAGAAACCAGCAATTACCTAAGATGGAAATATTTAAAAGAAATAAAAAATATATAAAAATATATAAAACTTTCGAAGCCTGGTACCGCTGCCAGCCATGTCCGAGGGCTTGGCCTGGCCGGCCGCCCCTCCTCCCCGACCTGTCCCCGCCACGCGCCATGGACGAGGGCTTGGCTAGCCACCTCCTCCTCCCTAACCCATCCCCATCACCTCCCATGGTCGCCCTCCTCCCCAGCCCGTCCCCACCCTCGCCATGGAAGAGGGCTTGGTCGGCCGCCTCCTCCTCCCTAACCCGTCTCCATCGCCCATCATGGTCGCCCCTCCTCCTTAGCCTGTCCTCGCCGTCTGTCGAACGCCTTCAGCTCATCAAGTTGGTGGCTAAAGGAAGAGAGCACGATGGCGCCAGACGAATACTTGAGACCTGCCTAGCAAACACTTAGTGTTTTGGGGTTTTGATCATTTATACGCCCCTCACATTGCTCCGATCTGGAGCGACACGAGCGGCAACGAAACCCTAGCCACCGAGTGCCTCCTCCCTACTCCTCTGTTCTCCTCCCGCCGCTAGAGGCACCCACCGGGAAGCCGGTACGCGAATACCAAGGACGGTTGTGGCAGGGATCTCGATGCGTTTCCTCTTGGCTGGGAGCTTCGGTCCCTGGGGAGGCGACCTCATTTGGAGTGGGAGGCGTTGGTCCTGGCAGCGGGAGACGCTCGCCAGTGTTGCTGGACGTCCTCCTCGGTCGTGGGGGCGGCGAGGGGACGGTATATGATGGTCGCAGAGGGAGGTCACCCCGTTGACCTCTAGTCCAGATCTGAAGACGGCGTATTCGATCCGCGCGGTTCCCTCCCCACTGGCTCCGATTCCTGTGGTTCTGGAGCTATTCGTGGTGGTCGGGTTGGGGCTCTGTCTGAGAGAGATCTTTGGCCGGCAATGGCGCCCACTATGCCGGCCATGTTTCTACGTTGTCTTCCTCCTTGGGGGCGATGTCGAGGTACACCCCTTTCTCTCCTTCTTTTGCCCGCGTGAAAACCCCAAATCCTCGAATTGTGTGGCGATGGCATTCTGGCGTCACTTCCTTCTTGAAGGCACCGTCTTGGCCATGCCGATGACAAGCCAGTAGTTGAGGATGGCGGGATTTCTCTAGTGACGGGTCTATCTACATGGCATCCTATCCTATATTCTGATCATACCGATGATCGATTGCCTCGAAGCTCAAGCTATATTTTTTTGCTTATCCTTTGCTTTCCTATGGTTTTTTTCTTGTAAGATGATCTCTCAATACCATGTACTTGATGACGTGGGTAATCACGTCAATGTCCATATTTGATGGACTTGGGTTTTCAGGAAGAGCGGTGCATTGGAAGATTTGTCAGCTAACAGACAAATGATGGGGACACGAAGGTTTACCCAGGTTTGGGTCCCCGGAGGGAAAACCCTACTCCTTCTTGTCTTCTGTTGATTAATGGAGAAATCAAATATTACAAGGGCCCCGAGATGGATATGGTGTGTAGATTGGATCTGGCAGGTGTGTGTGTGCAAGGGTTTTAAATCGTCGTCCTCAGTGATTCCTCCTAGCTTTTATATAAGGAGGCTAGGTCTCGGGTATCATCTGAGTTGGTTAAAAGATTGAAAGAACATTTCTTAATCCCTAGTGTTTTGTGTGTTAGATAACAATACCAAGGATTATTTAATGTGTGTTGAAGTGTTGCAGCTCTCTTTGAGCAAAAGGGAAAAGAACTCTGCCTTTGGGGGCGGATAATCCGCCCCCACCAGGGGCGGATAATCCGCCCCTCACTTTGCCCAAGCAGGCGCAAGCCCCAGAAGGGGGGGCAGAGTTTTGGCCGGATTTTCCGGCCCCGCCGGATATTCCGCCTCGGGGCGGATAATCCGCCCCCATCGCCATGCGCAAGCCCCAGAGAGGGGGCGGAGTTTTTGCCGGACTTTCCGGCGTGGCCGGATAATCTGCCCATGGAGGGGGCCGGATTATCCGCCTCCCAATATCTTCACCAAGTTCCTCAGGCGCCAGCCCCAGAGAGGGGGCGGACTTTCCCCCGGAGAATCCACCCTTGGGGCGGAGTTTTCCCAGGGGGCAGATAATCCGCCCCCAAAGTTGTGCTGTGACGGCCGATCGGGAGGGGTATTTAAGCCTTCCCTCCGCGTAACTCTTGATTCATTCGAAAAAGACCAGATCAGATCTAAAAGCTTCATCCAAGAGAGCTCCACCTAGATCCACCCAAAGGTCTCATTCCTTGGGGAATCGAAGGAGGAGAACTCGACCTTCATCATCGTAATCAAGCGCCCATCGCCTCTCCATTCATTTGGGAACCTCCGATCTAGTATTTCTTGCAAATACCTAGATCCTTGTTTTTGTTTATATTGATAAACCTTGTTCTTGTGGCAGCTTTTGTCATCTCGAGCCCCAATTCGGTTGTGGGTGTGTGCCCGATAGTGTTGTAAAAGGCACCGGTTCCCGCCTCGAAGGGATCCAATAGTGGAGAAGGTGGATCAGGCCTCTCGTGGCGAGATCCATCGGAGAATAGGGTGAGGCCTATTGTAGCGTGGTGGTATTAGAACCGCCCACCCCTCCAACACAGATGCACTTCCCTTAACAAGGAAGGAACTGCGGTAAAACAAATCCCTGTGTCTCCGCGTGCTCCACTACGGTTTCCTCGCTCCTCTTTTACGTGCTTAATAGTTAGGGTTACATATAGGGAAATTCTCGTAGTTGCATATCTAGAGAATTTACTTTGTGTCAAGCCTAAAATTGAAAAAGTATTAAAAATTGGTTAGCACCTATTCACCCCCCCCTCTAGGTGCCCATACGATCCATTTCAATTGGTATCAGAGCCTCGGCTCTTATTTCGGGCTTAACCGCCTAAGAGAAGTATGGGTTCCAAGGTAGATGGGAGTGATGCTCCGGAGGTAGTCACCATGAACGATCTCAAGACGTTGGAAACAACCTTGGTGAGTTCAATGGAGGCTAAGATGGAAGAGATGCGTCAATTCATAATGCGTCTCTCCACATCCGCAGCATCACCTCCATCTAACTCTGAGGATACCACTCCGCAATCCAAGGAAACGGGTAAAACTGTTTCCAAAGATAACGAAGTGGTTGGTTATGATACTAGCAAGAGCTCCTCCTCGAAAAAGGATAGCGGTAAGGATGGATACAATGAGGTTTCTCATGTGTATTCCCCTGATCCACCTATCCCTCACCCACATATACATAATAGGGGTGATCCACCCAAACTATCAGCTTCTACTTTCTCTCAATGGCAATTTTTGATGAAATATCATGTGTGCAGTTCCTCCATAGAGTTGTGGAAGATCATCGAAAATGGTCTTCACGTTGGAAATCCTAACAATCTCACAAGGAGAGAAGTGGTCGATAGCCAACTCAATGCTACAGCTCTACACATGATACAACTTGGTGTGGGTGATAAAGACATGCCACACATTCAGCATCTTAGCATAGCTAAAGAAGCTTGGGATGCTCTTACCGAGCTCTTCATCGGAAATGAAAGTATGAGAAGGAATAGATATGATGCCTTGAGCAATGAAGTCAAGGATTTTATATCTTTGGATGGAGAAGACCACGAGGACATGTATAGGAGGCTCAAGGCAATATCTACAACCTTCAGAAACCACGGCGCAGCTCATGTTGATGATGCTTGGATCAAGCGCAAGTATGTCAGTGCTCTTATGCCATTTGAGCTCACAGATTTGAAAAGTCTCCAAGGTAGGCATAACTATCACCTCATGTCATCCAATGAGGTAATGCAAGAAATGGCCGCTTTCAAAGTGGCTGCCAAGAATACCGAAGATGCTCGTGCTCGAGCTATGGGGATGCAAAAGGGGGTCAACATGGCCTTGAAGACTAGTGTGATTGATCATGATGAATATGCGGTAGAAGGTCTGGACTGTCCCGAGGATATAAAAAGGATCCACGGACAATACTTGCCTCTTTATGCAAGAAACTTTTGGAAAGATCCAGCCAAGGCTAAAGCTGAACTAGATCACAAGAGTGGAGCCTATGGAAGAAGAGAAAATGGTCCCAAGATGAGAACATGCTTCAATTGTGGTGACCGCACTTCAGAATGAGTGTCCATATCAAAGTAGGGAGGATAATGGAGGAAGACTCATTTTCAAGGACAAATCAAAAGCTCCACGTAAGAAACAATTTGTAAAAAAGAATGCTCCTTTCAAGAAGCAACCAAAGATTGTTCTAGTGGCTCAAGAAGAATATTCATCAGGGAGTGAAGATGAGGACGAGGACGATAGCTCTCAAGAGGTGGCTGCTATAGCCACCACATCTACATCAACATCTCTCTTCGAATCTCCGAATGAAAACATCATCAACAAGAATGCTACTTGCCTCATGGCAAGAAGCTCCGAGGTAACTTCTTCTAACTCTTCTTTTCCTAAGGCTATGATTGACATGGATGATCCTACTAGTCTTAAGGTTAAAGAAGAGATTATTGCTTTGGATTATTTCTACACTAACTTGCAAGGTGAGCACAAAGTTCGTTTTGAAGATCTTATGGATCAGCTGGCCCAAAACGAAGCTCTCCTTGAGGAAAAGGGCGGAATTGAAAGGGAGGATGCAATGGAAATTGCATCCTTAAAAAATGCTCTTGAAGAGGAGGAAGAGGCTCGGGTCTCTCTTGAAGAGAGGCTTGAGTCTATTGAAGAGTCACATGATGAAATTGTGACTAAACTTGTTAAGGAACGTGACAATGCTGTCACCAAAGCAAAGAAGTTAAAGAAGGAAAGGATTGACTTTGGGGCTGCTCATGATAGACTCTCCGAGGAATTGGAGAAACTTGACAATGCTCACAAGGCGTTGAAAAACGAGTTCTCTATTCTCAATGAGTCACATGATCAGCTTCAAAGTCGACACAAATATGATACTCCTAGCTCGTCCAACTCAACATATAGTAACAAAGAAAATGCTAGTGTGGAAAAAGAAGTGATCAAGGACATCACTACCAAGGACAAAGGTGTGCTTGATGAAGTCCTTGGCAAGCAAAGGTCAAATCTTGGTAAAGAGGGACTTGGGTATGTCACCAAGTCCAAGAAGAAGAAAACCAAGAAGAACAAGACCAAGAATGTGCAATCAAAGATAAGCACCGCTGAGAAGAATGTCACAAAAGACAAGACTAATGATATTGGTTTTGCAGTGGCTCACAATCCGAATTATGAACTCTTTTGTGATGACTATGGTGATGTTTATGCTTATTATGTCGGTACCTTTGATGAATATATTGCTTGGTCTATTTGGGTCCCAAAGACCCTTGTTACTAACATGAAAGGACCCATTGAAAAATGGGTACCTAAAACCAAGAAGTAATTTTCTTGCAGGGTTATGCTTCCGGTGGGTCGAAATGGGTGCTGGATAGTGGCTGCACTAGTCATATGACCGGAAGCAAGGAGATCATCACGAAGATACGTCCAAATCATGATAATATCACAGTCTCCTATGGTGATAAGTCTAAATCTCAGGTATTGGGTCTTGGCAAGGTTGTGGTTGCCCATGATATCTCTCTCGTGGACGTCATGCTTGTTGAGACCCTCGGTTACAACCTTCTTTCTGTTCGTGCCCTTGGCAAGATGGGTTTTGCTGTTTTTATCGATGATGATTTGGTGGTACTCTTGTGGAGCAAGTCTCTAAAGGTCGCTTTCGTTGGATACGTCGAAAATGACCTGTATGTGGTGGACTTCTCGGGGAAAACCACTTCGGGTCCGATGTGTCTATTCGGAAAGGCCGACGTGGGCTGGCTATGGCATCGCCGTTTAGCCCATGTCAACATGAGAACTTTGCAAAGTCTCCAGAAGGGTGGCCACATCCTTGGACTAAAAGACAATGTCTCTTTTGCCAAAGATCGTGTTTGCAGGGCTTGTGTAGAAGGAAAAATGCATGACTCTCCCCACAAGAGGAAGACTATTGTGTCATCAAAGAGGATCTTGGAATTACTTCATGTGGATTTATTTGGTCCTCCTTCTCATGCAAGTCTTGGTGGGAAGAAATATTGCTTGGTCATTGTCGATGATTACTCAAGATATACATGGGTCTATTTCTTCAAGATGAAAAGTGAGACTCAACAAACCGTCATTGAATTTGCCAATGAAGTTCAACGGCAACACAATGTTCCTATCTTGGCAATTAGAAGTGACAACGGCTCCGAATTCAAGAACTACACTTTGAATGAGTTTCTTAGAGAAGAGGGGATTAGACATCAATATTCCGCTGCGTACACCCCTCAACAAAATGGTGTAGCCGAGAGGAAGAACCGGACCTTGATGGATATGACAAGATCTATGTTGGCTGAATTCAAGTCTCCTTATAATTTTTGGGCTGAAGCCATATCCACTGCTTGTCACTCATCAAATCGTCTCTATCTTCAAAAGATTTTGGACAAGACTCCATATGAAATACTTACCGGTAAAAAGCCCAACATCTCATACTTCAGTGTATTCGGGTGTAAGTGTTTCTTTCTTATTAAAGGTGTTCGTTTGTCAAAATTTGAGTCCAAGGCTTTAGAAGGTATTTTTTTTGTTACGGTGCCGAATCCCACACTTATAGAGTCTACAACAAGCTCACTGGGATTGTTGTAGAATCTTGTAGTGTGGAGTTCGATGAAAATAACGGCTCCTTTGTAGGGCAAGTTGATGTTTGTGATGCAGATGTTGAAATACCCCAAGATGCCATAAGAAGAATGGGCATGGGATTTTTCCGCCCCATTGAGGAACCCCTTGTGGCGGATCGGGAAGGACAATGCTCCACACATGTGGAGCCCTCATCTACACAAGATCAACAAGCTCCTACTGTTGGAGAAATTCCTGCACCAACACCACAATCTGCTGAAGATCATCTGTCCCCTGGACAAGTTGGTAGTCCCAGGCCGGACTATCCGCCCCCTACAAGGGGCGGATAATCCGCCCCTGGCACTCCAACTCGTTCCAGAGGATCCAGAGGAGAAGGCAACAACTCTGAAGCTCCCAGGCCGGATTCTCCGGCCCCCGAGGGCGGATTATCCGGCCCTGGGTCTTCAACTCCTGTCAAGCACTCGTGAAGAAGACTGCATTACTTCCCAGGCCGGATAGTCCGGCCCCTCCAAGGGGCGGATTATCCGGCCCTGAAGAACAAACTCAGCATCAATCTTCTGGTGTTAACGCAGACCAAGATCAAGGGCAAGGAAGTAATCAAGACAAGGATGCAAATACTGAATCAACTCCTTCTAGAAACAATAAGGACATTGAGACTCGTCGCAAGGCTCGTGCTGATCAGAACCTTGAACTAAGAGGTCACACTCTTGACAAGGTTTTTGGTGATCTACGACGAAGGGTTTCCACTAGAAGAGAACTTGCAAGCTTCTGTGATCATCAAGCTCACATTTCCATGGTTGAACCGAAGAAGGTTTTTGATGCTCTTGAAGACCCCGATTGGTTTGTTGCAATGCATGAAGAATTAAATAACTTCGAACGCAACAAAGTTTGGAAGCTCGTAGAGAAACCAAAGTATTGCCGCAATGTTATCGGCACCAAGTGGATCTTCAAGAACAAACAAGATGAAAATGGCATTGTTGTGAGGAATAAAGCACGACTCCTGGCTCAAGGATTCTCTGAAGTGAAAGGAATTGATTTTGGCGAGACTTATGCTCCTGTGGCTCGTCTTGAGTCCATTCGTATCCTTCTTGCATATGCAGCCCATCATAATTTTAAATTACAACAAATGGATGTTAAGAGCGCTTTCCTTAATGGTCCTCTACATGAGTTAGTATACGTCAAGCCCCTGTGGTTTGAGGACCCCAAATTCCCGAACCATGTCTACAAACTCGATAAGGCGCTCTATGGCCTTAAACAAGCCCCACGTGCGTGGTATGAGCACCTTAAAGAGCTTTTGCTATACCGTGGATTCAAAGTTGGGCAAATCGATCCCACTCTTTTTACTAAGAAGGTTAATGGGGAGCTTTTTGTATGCCAACTTTATGTAGATGACATTATTTTTGGCTCTACTAACCAAGCTTTTAACGATGAATTTTCAAAGATTATGACTGATAGGTTTGAGATGTCCATGATGGGTGAGCTGAGGTTCTTTCTTGGATTTGAGATCAAACAACTTAGAGAGGGAACCTTTATTAATCAAGCTAAGTACATCCAAGACATGCTCAAAAGGTTCAAGATGACGAATCTCAATGGCGTTGCTACCCCAATGCAAACAAAGTGTCATCTTGAGCTCAATCCCAAGGGTAAAGACATGGATCCAAAGGTATACCGATCCATGATCGGCTCTCTCCTTTACCTCTGCGCATCTAGGCCCGATATCGTGTTAAGTGTAGGAGTGTGTGCAAGGTACCAAGCCGCTCCTAAAGAAAGACACTTAGTGGCGGTCAAGCGAATCTTCCGATATTTGGTTCATTCCCCAAATTTTGGGTTATGGTATCCCAAGGGTTAAAGTTTCTCTCTATGTGGTTACACTGATTCAGATTGGGCTAGTGACAAAGATGATAGGAAATAAACCTTTGGTGCATGTCAATTCTTGGGCAGGTCTCTAGTGTGTTGGTCATCAAAGAAACAAAATTGTATTTCACTCTCAACCGCCGAAGCTGAATATGTTGCTGCTGCAAGTGCTTGTACACAATTGTTATGGATGAGGCAAACTTTAAAGGAATATGGTGTCAATTGTGACAAAGTGCCTCTATTATGCGACAATGAAAGTGCTATCAAAATTGCTTACAATCCCGTGCAACATACAAGAACAAAACATATAGAGATTCGCAACCACTTTATTCGGGATCATGTTGCTCGTGGTGATATTGCTCTATCCTTTGTGAGCACGAAGAACCAACTTGATGATATTTTCACGAAGCCTCTTGATGAAGCAAGATTTTGTTATTTGAGGAATGAGCTAAATATCATAGATTCAAGGAGCTTGGCTTGACTACCCTTGCACACTCACTTGCTCTTATTCATGTATTTGGTTTAGATGCGGGCATAGACATAGGGGGAGTGTTGTCCTAATTGATTGGGCCAACCCTCCCCCCATAATGCCGAAAGCAAGTCAAATCATTTCCCTTAATATCATTTTGTGATATGTGGGTCATCGATGAGCATTGGTTTTGAACTCAAGATACATCTTCGCGGTGTCATGCCATGCGCTCCAACACGGTGGCTTCGGCCACCGCCCTCTTCCTCGAGAAGAGTTGGTTTCTCATGGGTATCATCTGATTTTCTTGCTTATCTCATGTTCTGATGGAAAACAAACTCAAATTTGGCTTTTGATTGATTTGATTCTTGCAAATTTGGGTGTGTAGTACCATCTCAGTTTGAAGCTCTCAACCCAAGCCTTTCTCTCCCTACTTGAACCATCTATTCTTGCACACAAGTCCTAAAAACACCATTAAGGGGTTTTTCAAGGTTGCTCTGGCCTGAATCTGCACTTGACAGAATTTTCAGAGGGGGGGTGGACTATCCGCCCTAAGTGGGGGGCGGATAATCCGCCCCGGGCGAAATCGGCCCCATATAGGCTGGGTCGGGGAGGGCAGGCTCAAACAGAGCAGCCAGTCCTCCCCCAACCCTACCTCTGCCTCCAGCCGCCGCCGGAGCATCCGCCTCTCCCGGAGTCGATTCGACCACCGGATTCTCCGGGCTCTCCCCGGATCTTCTTCATCTCGTCTCCGGGTATCTTCTCCTCCACGATTTTCCTCCAATGAGTGAGGGTAACTCCCTTATCTCTCTCCTTTTGTATGGGATGCATTTTATTTGGTGGAAATCTCATTGTAGAAGATCCATGGTGTTGTTCCTTACATGCTAGAATTAGTAGAATCGCAACCCTAGTACCCGATCTGTTTTGCCATGGTAGATCTGGGCCAATCCAGAAATTTTCTGCGGGGGGCGGATTATTCGCCCCTGCTAGGGCCGGATAATCCGGCCTGGAGATTCACATTCTGGTCTGTTTTGGCTCTGCTCCTGCAATACACATTGTTGGTTATGGGTTGCCTTGCTACTCTTTCTCCATGCTTTCTCCTGGACTTGTGTGTATGCTCATCTCCATGCTACCTCTCTAAATGCTTTTCACAGGTGGTTCCAAGCCGACCAAGACCTTCGCACGTCATCCCCGTGCCCGTTATCTCAAGCCTACCGCAGAAGGGAAGTTCATTGACAAAACCGAGGTCAGCAGGGCAGCAAGAGAGGCTGCAAGGATGGCAGAGGCAAGTAAGAAAACTAAGTGGACCGCTTCTCGCAAGGGCAAACAGTCTCGGCCCAATTACAAGTCTATGGATAGCATTCAGTATGCCACCATCCGCCAGACAGATTACTATGATGAGGCTGACGGTGATGGTCCACCCGAGGACACTATGTTTTGGAATGCCCATTTTCGCTCTATTCATGATGATGTGTATGCCACTCTTCGGATTCGCCCTATGCACCCCATCAACTTGACTGAGGCTCAATCCAAGGCACGGCTCCTTGAGGCATTGGAAGTGACCAACAAGATGGGCCTTCACCATCTCATGACCATTCAATACAACTATGACTCTTCTGTGGTGCGCCAGTTTTTCTCCACACTTGTGATCTGCGGTGATGAGCGCCGCACTATTAAGTGGATGACCGGGTCTACAATGCTTCAGTCGGACTTCCGCACTTTTGGGCAGGTTCTTGGGTATGCATTTCATGGTCGTGACACTCCCTCTGGTCACCGCATCATTACTCCTCTGAAGCCATCCAAGGACACTGTGCTGGCCCCTTGCCTTTCTCCTGATGGTATTGCTGGTACTTTCACTGGACTCTCCCTTGTATGCCTCCCTTGTTGGCATGTTTCGGGACTGCATCGCTCCTAGTGGTGGCAACAATGACAAGATTCGTGGCCACCTGGTTCCTCTCCTTGCGTTTGCTCACGAGTGTGCCACCAACCCTGGATCAGCCACAGGTTACAAGCTGGATGTCATGGACTACATATATCATGAAATGAAGGATGCTATGGTCAACAGGCTTTCTATTCCTTATGATCCTTTCATTATGATGCTTGTCAAGCATATGTTGCCCCATGAGGATTTTGGCACTGCTATGGATGGTGTTCACAAACACAAGAAAATCTACAACAAGTCTCAGAAGACCCATCACCCTTCCACTGCCCCGGAGTCCTTCATGCGTGATGCTCGGGCTAGTGGTCGTCGTTCTGCGGTGTCCCCAATGGCACGCGAGGTTAAGCAGCTCACTTGGTTCCAGCGGCACATTCTTTGCATGGGCATTGACACTCACAAGGGCCAATATGAGGCGCTTGAGGATCATGAGAGGGATCACACACAGCAGCTTATTCTCCACCATGTCTCCGGTGCCACTGGCCACCCACCTCCTCCCACTGCTCCGGACCCATATGCTCAGTGGAACACTTCAGGGATCAACTATGGCGAGCTCGAGAGTTGCCTCTTTCCTCCACCACCGAGGGCACCCACTCCTCCCGCTGATGACGATGATGATGAGTATGATGAAGAGGAAGGGGACGGGGATGACTACGACGAGGATGAAGAGGAGTGATCTTCAGGGGCGTTAGCATCGCTCTTCTTCCTTTTTGGCGTTTCGATGCCAAAGGGGGATAAGTAGTTCTATTAGGTCTCGTGGATTTACAAGGGTCGGGCGCAAGTTTTTTTCAGTCGCTTTATTTGCTTGCTTGTGCCTTTTAGCATGAACTCATTTGCCATTTGTGGTTGATTTTGTAAGACTTTGTTGTGCTCCACTAAATTCGGTACTATGTACGGTATTCATGGAAGTCTGGATTCATCTATTGTGGATCTCATGGAATTCTGGATTTATCTATAAAGGCATATTTGATGGCATATGGAATCATGGGCCTATCTAATGTTTGTATCAATATTGTCGGTATTGTTGGGATGATTGGAGGCTATCAAGCTAATTGTATTCTTTGGCTATAATCCCACCCCGGTGGTATGACCTTGTTTCACAACCCACCTTTGTTTCAATTATCTTTGCTATGGAAGTTGTGCTCTCTCTAGTGTGTGTATTTGTATTCAAATGCAAAATTTAAATATGCACACATCTAGGGGGAGCGACTTTCATCTTAAGGTGGTGTTAGCCGGTTTCATTGCAAATCCTAGTATTGTCATCTAACACCAAAAAGGGGGAGATTGAAAGAACATTTACCAAGGATTATTTAATGTGTGTTGAAGTGTTGCAGCTCTCTTTGAGCAAAAGGGAAAAGAACTCTGCCTTTGGGGGCGGATAATCCGCCCCTCCCTTTGCCCAAGAAGGCGCAAGCCCCAGAAGGGGGGCGGAGTTTTGGCCGGATTTTCCGGCCCCGCCAGATATTCCGCCCCTCAGGGGCCCGGATAATCCGCCCCCTGCTCATCGCCAAGGCACAAGCCCTAGAGAGGGTGCGGAGTTTCTGCCGGACTTTCCGGCGTGGCCGGATAATCCGCCCCTGGAGGGGGCCGGATTATCCGCCCCCAAGATCTTCACCAAGTTCCTCAAGCGCCCGGAGAGGCGGACTTTCCCGAGAATCCGCCTTGGGCGGAGTTTTCGTGCGGATAATCCGCCCCAAGTGGGGGACGGATAATCCGCCCCCAAAGTTGTGCAACGGCCAGATCTGGGGAGGGGGTATTTAAGCCAGCCTTCCCCCTCCTGCCAGAACTCTTGATTCATTCGAAAAAGACCAGATCAGATCTAAAAGCTTCATCCAAGAGAGCTCCACCTAGATCCACCCAAAGGTCTCATTCCTTGGGGAATCGAAGGAGGAGAACTCGACCTTCATCATCAGCAATCAAGCGCTTCATCGCCTCTCCATTCATTTGGGGAACCTCCGATCTAGTATTTCTTGCAAATACCTAGATCCTTGTTTTTGTTTATATTGATAAACCTTGTTCTTGTGGCAGCTTGTTGTCATCTCTGGAGCCCCCAATTAGGTTGTGGGTGTGTGCCCCGATAGTGTTGTAAAAGGCACAGGTTCCCGCCTCGAAGGGATCCAATAGTGGAGAAGGTGGATCAGGCCTCTCGTGGCGAGATCCATCGGAGAATAGGGTGAGGCCTATTGTGGCGTGGTGGTCTTAGAACCGCCCACCCCTCCAACACAGAAGTACTTCCCTTAACAAGGAAGGAACTGCGGTAAAACAAATCCATGTGTCTCCGCGTGCTCCACTACGGTTTCCTCGCTCCTCTTTTACGTGCTTAGTAGTTAGGGTTACATATAGGGAAATTATCGTAGTTGCATATCTAGAGAATTTACTTTGTGTCAAGCCTAAATTTGAAAAAGTATTAAAAATTGGTTAGCACCTATTCACCCCCCCTCTAGGTGCCCATACGATCCATTTCAAAGATCAAGGGCATAACCCTACAAGTCTCCTACCTAGTCTTATCGTATCCATCAAGGATTCGAAGTCTTCATGGAATTTGCTTTGTCCGAATCACCATGGGACTCGAGATCCTAGCCGATCATGGCATGGGCTTCGCAGTTAAACACACTAGGTAGGCCAAGGGTGAACACCTATAGTGCATACCTATTAGTAGCTCCCGAGTGTCCAGTCGAATCGTAGATTCGGATGGATACATAGAAGTAGTGAACCTCAGAAGGTACTATGTTACCTATCCAAAAATTTGTTAGGTCATCATTTTGAGGCTCATAGGGATTTTGGAAGACATGCCTGGTACACTCAACAGATCGAGACCAGTTAATTGCCATCGGGCAAACGTTCGTTATTGATGATAACATATAAACCACGCAACCATACATAATTGCCGTTACTGGAGGGGGCCTTGATCATATCAAGTATCAAACTATAAAAAGGTGATCAAAAAGGTACAATCAGGTTTTCCGAAGGAACATGTTGAGGAGTATGTATCAAGACCATGACTTGCCAATCTAAGTAACGGATAAATACACGTGGCCAACTCGGTGACGTTGCATTAATGAAGCTTGCAAGCGTATGAATAGGTCATAGAATGCAATGACACGGGAATGAGTAAATGAGTTCATCGGTAACAAGATCGAACTAGGTATGCGATACCAAAGATCAAATCTCAGATGAACTAGGTATCGAGTGGAAAAGGGAGCGGTACACAACGTTGGAGGTTCAAGCGACGTGATTCATGAAATGCACGGGGTCATTATGGGCATCTAGGTCCCGCTGATGATCATTGATATGAGAGGGGTCTCGGCCATGTCCAGAGTGTTTCTGAACAGAAGGGTTGCACACTTAAGGGTGGGGATGCATAGGGATTGATCTGGCACCGCGGGAGAAATGAGAGAGAGAAACCGGAAAAGTTCCATGTTGGACCTGATGTTGATCGAAGGGGTCCAGAAGGAGTTTCGGAGTGTAAGATACAATACTATATGTATTTTATATTAATTAATTGAATTAATAATAAAACATATTATTTTATTTTTAAAGGCACTCCATGCCTAATGGGCCTCACCCGAAGGGGAGGCCCAAGAGGGCAAGGCGCCAAGGGAGGAGGGGCTAGCCGGCCTAGCCCTAGTGGGTTCCCCGCCTGGTGCCCAGCTAGGGCCGGCGGATCCCCATGGTGGCCGGCGGGTGTGTCCATTAGTCCCACACTGCGTGCCTCATGGGAGATGACCCTCCCCTCCTACTATAAATAAAGGGGCACCCCCTCCCATTTGAGGTATCCCATTCTCTCCTCTCTCTCTCTCCCACTTTTCTTAGAGTTTTCTCCATAAGATTGGAGATGACTTTGAGGAACTTGGTTTATCCACCTTCGCACTACCGTCGTGCGTTGTTCGATCCGTCTTCTTTATTCTTCCACTGCTCGGCTGGATCAGAGCCCAGGAGACGTTGCCTACACCTGATGTGTGTAGAACTTCGGAGGCGCCACACTTGGGGTGCTAGGAGCTGCTCGTCTTCATCAACATGCACCTACCTATGTAAGGCATACGTCGGTATTCAAGGGTATGATTACTGTTTCCTTCTCTGTTACTTATGTCTACATAGAATAGATCTTGGTTAACGTGTTCACATAGTTAGAATTTTTTGTTTTCTTCTGCGGAACCCAACAGACCTCCTCATCCTCTAGCTATGGCGCCTTTGATGTGCTTCGTGTCTCCTTGCTTGGGAGATGGAGAACACCATGATATGGGGTGGGGATGAGAAGGGAATGAAGCTGGGGGAGGGGGTTAGGGGAGAGTCAGAAGTGGGGATTGAGGTAAGAGACAAGGAGGAGGACGATGAACGCAGGAGGACCTGCGGTGGCTACGACGCTATGGGGATCTTTGGGGAGAAGAGGGGTGAGAGGAGGAAGGAGGAGGAGGAGAAGATGGAAAGGGGTGATGGTTGCTAGCTAGAGGAGGCAGTGGGACGGAGCGAGGGGATTGGGGGGAAAGGGTATTGAGCTAGGGTTGCATCACGGGATCCCACGCATGGATCACACGTACAAATTTTAAGCATATTTTCTACCCTCTACAGTCGCTGACAAGTGGGATACGTGAATAGTCGACATAAAACAGACATACGAGATCTGCTGGTTGTCTTAATCGAAAGGCCGAAAATCGTAGATTATTGTGGGAGGCCCTTGGGTTCCCTTCAGTTATTTATTTGGATGCATGATACTAGTAATATGATATTCCCACTATGATCATCCTTATCTCGACAAGTGTGCTGCCTCGGGGCCAGTGAGCGTATGTTCCAAAGGTTTGGAAGCCGGAGTGGCGACTCAAGAAAATGTCGTCATGTTCTACTAGGTTATCAACTCATGTTGCTTGGCTGGCGGAGCATGCAGTTAGTTCACTTGCTTATCTTGTGCAATGCCTCATGGAAATGTAGCATGGTTGCTCGAAAAACTATGTAATCTGTCGTAACGAAAGCCAAGATCTAAGGACTAGTAATAGTGGTTCCAGTTTTGGTGGTGATGAGAAATTGATATGGTGATTCTTGACTTATAGCAACGACATTGGAAATTAGGGGCGATAGCACAGGAGGAGTTCAGTTTCAAAGCTTTAAGGTTTAAACCCAAGGCCTTCCCTTAATTGGTTGCGCATGGCAATGGTCTTGTTAAAGTATTTGTTTTGAGAGCGTATATTTTAAAAGGGTGAAAACCTATGATCTATGTCGGACGATGACTGCGCATGTGCATTGTTTTCTTCTTGGAGGCATCGCTTTTGGAGAAGTTGGATTTCTGGTGTCGCCTAGATGGTGTATGGTATGTTGTTATAAGAAATAGATCGTTGTAGCGAGCCTTTTTTGGTAATTCTTCTTTATTTTTTGATTGTGTGCATCCTTATTTCCACCAGGTCATTGTGTTGTAGCAGTCACTAGGCATAATTGGTATATTCACGATAATAATATATTTTGTTTGTCAAAAAATTTAATCTACATAATGCCTTTCACAATAGGTGTTTCTTACCATGGTATCCTAGTGTTATCGCCACATTTTGGCCAAAGGAGGAGATGGGCCGTAATCAAGATGGGCTTGGAGGATACATATATGCAACGTATTGCTGGATCGGCCTTGTGCGTGGATTTGGGCTAAATTGCCCGTGTATCTGTATATTATGGTAGGTTACGTTTCGGTTTAAGTAAGAGATAGAGTTGTTAGGGTTATTCCAAAGATAGAAAGTCTCCGGACTATAAATATGTACCTAAGGTTATTGAGAAAGAGGACGATCACGTTCACAATAAACACAATCTCGGCGCATCGCCACCCCTTGTTTCTAGGGTTTCTTCGGTAGTGTCATGCTGCCTAGATCGCATCTTGCGGTCAGGCGATATCTGCTATCGTTATTTAGTGTTACTCGTCAAGCCTTGTTGATGGCGAGTAATACATTATCATAGATTTGTTTGGGCTAGCATCGGTACCTTTTTTGTTATGATTGCTTAGTTATGCTGCCTTTAGTTATCTCACGCTTTGCACCTTTTTCGGTGTAAGGGCGATCTTGCTTGATCTTTATCCAGTTGATTTGATACATTATAGTTTTGCCTTGTTTTCCAAGGTTTAGTTTGATATCCACATAGTCGCCTTGCAAACGGGTTGAACGATCCAAGAGTATGTAAGGATATGGTTTGCCAATTCGAGAGGAGTTGTTCCGGAATTGACTTTACGTCGGTTGTTAGGCCTTCTCTAGGGTTAGTTTTCTATCATCTTTGCATCTACCGGGCTCATTACGTGTAGGATGTTCCAATTATGTGGTGAAAACGTTAAACCGTCAGAGGTCGATTTAACTTGTATTGATGAAGCAAAACCCCATGTTATCGTAGATCTAATGCGTAACCATGGGATAATCGGCTCCGAGCCGATTCACGGAAACCAGGAGCCCGCAGCTCGAATTTTACGTATACTTGTTTGCCATGCAGGAAACTAATCGAAGCAATCCATCACCTTCCTGACCAGGTATAGGTCAGGTGGCACGCCCTTGCATCAGCCAGGACGTGTGCCGGAGTTTTGCGGG
Organism: Avena longiglumis; assembly: GCA_030063025.1. Taxonomy (NCBI): domain Eukaryota; kingdom Viridiplantae; phylum Streptophyta; class Magnoliopsida; order Poales; family Poaceae; genus Avena; species Avena longiglumis. The sequence goes on from CP125979.1 coordinate 49,359,255, forward strand.
CCGTTGCCCGAGGGACCAGGGCCCAGTTCCTGGAGCCTCCGGCTCTTACGTGTTGCTTTTCGCTGCTCGCCGTGGGTTTTGACAGCAACACATTCGCACGCCGGTGGGACGTTCAACAACATCTGCATCAACATACGACGCTGCGATGGGGGATGACGGTCACGACGATTTATCTCCCGACGAGCACAAGGCGGCGATGATGATATCAAAGCTCTTCGGCCGATCTCATCGGATCTTTTGAAAGGACCGTAAGCATGGCATCGTGGAAAGGGTTCTCACCAAGGTGCTCTTGATGAGGTGGATCTGCTCTTCCTTGAGGAGCGCACTGAGCTCTCGACGAAGTCAATTACATGGTGGCTCATTCTTCACCGCCATTCCGAGAGCCTAGTGAACGCTTTCGAGCGTTCGCGTAGTTCAGAGATCATGAAACATCGCATCTCCGTGGGGCCTACTCTAGGGACTCACCAGGAGAAAGATCGCTCACCGTGCCACAGTGCCATTCACGCTTGCAGCCCGAGCCACCAGGGCACCGCGTCGTCGTCTACAAGGTTGGAGGTGACCTGGCGATTGCCAATTCTGTTTGAACCACCTAAAGAAATCCCACATGGATATGTGTGCACCTACGCGTCGGACTGCAATAGCCTTGACGCACGAACCAGATTGCAACCGCAGGATTTACAGGGCAGGAGTTTCGGAGCAGGGCTTGAGCGGTATTTACGAGCAGGATGTCCGGGATGGACGATAAAGCATGGCTAGCCAAGTATGCCACCGAACAAGTCATGAGAATTTAGCCCTGCAGCTCAAACGGTGGAGCAAATCCGTACCATCTTGAGAGACCGGTTCGCGTGTCAAGAGAAGGACAATCGGCTATTCAAGCCGTACTTAACGAGTTTGATCTGATTCCGCGCCACCCAAGTATCGGCTCCCGAGTTCTCAAGGTTTAGCGGATCGAGGGTCGAGCTCGATCGAGCATGTGAGCCGATACAGCACGATTAGGCATGATTTCAGATCGGATCGATTCTGGCGTAAGGTTCTTTGCGCAATCTCGACAGACCAGCTTTTGGGTGGTACACCTCGTTGCCACCGGATTCGATCCGCACTGAAGCAACTGGAAGAGCAGTTCCACATTCGATTATCATTGGCTACCGAGGCTGGCATTGCGATCTGGCGCAGTGCGGAAAAGCGGGAGAAACGGCAGCAGTACATTCAGCGTTCAGATCACAAGAACCGATGTTATTCGCCTGCTTAATCGAGAAAGAAGCGCCGAGCTGGCGGTGTTGGGTCTCTCGGCACCTATCAAGGATCCGCTTTCAAGTAGAATACAATTCATTGGCGCACATGGCCTGACAATGTATGAACAGCGCCACCGAGTTGTACCAAGACAAGTTCAAACGTCCGATAGGCCTGGTCGACATGAAGAAGAGGATCCCGTACAAGACCGGGGAGGTGGCGTGGTGAATGGGCTCGGGGCGATCTGTGTCCTGCAAATGGGTAAAACAGCAAGGGCCCGCAAAAGGGTTCGACTTGGTGAGCAAAGCCGAGCAGATATTCGATTCTTCGAAGAAAAGCAGCTGAAGTTACCCGAAGGCCATAAAATCCCTACGGCTCAAGAGATGAACGGGAGACCATACTGCAAGTGGCATCACTCGTTCACCCACACCACCAATGATTGCAAAGAGCTACGTCGCCAGATCCAAACGGCGATAGAACAGGGTCGTCTGATCCTTGGGCAATTCGCCATGAAAGTAGACACAAACCCGTTTCCCGGCGTCAACATGGTAGAACACAGCCACTCCACGAGGCGTCAGTTAGATTTCTCATTCGATGTTAATATGGCAGGACCTGTGTACCACCATGGCACATATAAGGAGGAAGGCGGTCGCTCTCAGGGCAAAGAAAGAGAGGAGGCTGGTCCACGTGACCGGCCCCGTTATGATGATAGGCAGTATTTAACCGAGGAGCAAGTGAGAAGTGTGCGATATCAGAAGCCACACTCCACGCATCTCCTTAACAAGTATGAGCGTCAGTATGACCGACGTCGCCGGCACGATAGAGATGATGAAGGATATGAGCACCTCGCTAGGGGAAAGTCAAAGGAAAAGGAAGGCGTAGATAAACATTGGGATTGTCCTTTGTTCAAGTATTGCTGGGATGCGGGAATGAGCCGATTGCCTACAATCGACAACTGCCCGGAATGTGGACGGCAGAAGGATGACACAGGTCCAGTTTCAGTGTTCAAGCGTCTAGGGCATCTCCCGCCTCAGAACAGACAAGAGGAGTCATCTCGAGCAAAAGATCTCGAGGAGCCAATGGGTGAAGAAGAAGAAGACAGATATCACCGGCCAAGGTGGTGTCCCGATGGACTCAGACACACCCAAAAGCGTAGAGTTCAGCGACTGCGTAGCTTGGAGGAAGCTGAAGCGCAGTACCTCCACACTTTAAGGAAAGCACGGCCCGATCTGGCCGTGAAAATTCGGCAAACCTTGGAAACGGAGGCTCGTCCGAAAAGGAAAGAGTGGCGCCCCAAACCAGTAAAAGCCGATGCGAAGACATCGGCTGGCACAAACATGGTGTTCATACTTCCGTCAGAGTTTTGCGCTCCAAGAACCAAAGAACTACCAGTGGCACATTTTGACTGCGGCCCACGGGCGAGGTTATATCAATGGGCAGCCTGTCCGCAAGATGTTGGTTGACACCGGAGCGGCAGTCAATATAATGCCGTACTCCATGCTACGACGTTTGGGACGCTCCACTGCAGATCTGATCAAAACCAACGTCACGTTAAGCGACTTCAACGGCCAAACTTCAGAAACGCAAGGCGTCAACGTGGATCGACTGGCGTAAAACCATCCCTACGTCATTCTTCGTCGTTGACAGAAAAGCACCTCTGCCTTGTCTTCTGGGAGGGATTGGATTCACGCTAATCGCTGCATTCCATCCACGATGCACCAAAGTCTACAAAGGATGGAGATGAAGTGGAGGTCATTCACGCAGATGATTCGATCGAGATATCCATAGCTGGCATGAACATCCGGGAGGCGAAGACCAAGAGCCGATCTCTGGAATCAGTCTAGACGGCCAGCGCATTGAAGCTACAAAAACGGGGTGAGGCTGGTCTTATCCATCGCCCGACAGAGTAGCAAAGTCCACAATCGTGGTATGGCCGATCCTGCGATCGCCACAAAAAATAAAAAGTAATCTTACGACAAATGGTCATGCGATCGTAGGGAGATTCCTGCCATTGTAGAGCACAAATAAGTTGTAAACCTTCCTTGACTAATGCAATCAAAAAGGGGGCCGATTCCGGCAATCGGCCCAAATTATCTTTGTTATCCTCACCAACTGTTTGCCCCGTGTTTAGCATCGATTTAGCAGGTGACGGAAAGCTAGGGTATGGGTTTACCTCCGCTGATGAGCTAGAGGAGATTGACATCGGTCCTGGGGATAAGCCGCGACCAACATTTATCAGCAAGAAGTTAGATCCGAATCTGCGGGGTCCGATGATAGCTTTGTTGAAAGAATATCCAGATTGCTTTGCCTGGGACTATACAGAGATGCCCGGGTTAGACAGGAGCATCATCGAGCATCGACTCCCGCTTAAAAAAGGGTTTCGGCCATTCCAGCAGCGAGCACGACAGATGAAGGCCGAAATTTTGGAAGAAGTCAAGAAAGAGATCGAGAAAATGTTGATAGCTAGGTTAATCAGGCCATGCAGGTATGCTGAGTGGATTTCTAGTATCGTACCTGTAGAGAAAAAGGATGGCCGCTGGCGTGTTGCCATAGATTTTAGGGATCTCAATAGAGCCACTCCAAAGGATGAGTATCCGATGCCGGTAGCGGAGACATTAATCAATGCAGCTGCTGGTCATAAGATCTTGAGCTTCATGGATGGCAATGCCGGTTACAACCAAATTTTTATGGCTCCGAAAGATATACACAAGACGCATTCGAGTCCTGTGTTCGGTGGGTTGTTTGAATATGTAGTCATGACGTTTGGACTGAAGAATGCCGGCGCCACATACCAAAGAGCCATGAATTACATTTTCCATGATCTGATCGGCAAGCTGGTGGAAATTTATATCGATGACGTGGTGGTCAAGTCTGCTTCAGTACAAAGACACTTGGACAATCTGCGGTAGCGTCTGGACCGAACAAGAAAATTCGCCACGGATGAATCCAAAGAAGTGTGCCTTCGGGTGACGGCGGCCGTTCTTGGGTTTCTTGGTCCATGAACGCGAATTGAGATCGGCCTGAAAAGTCGAGGCGTGCGAACAATGAAGCCACCTACCACGAAGAAAGAACTGCATCTCTCATCGGCAAGATCAACTTCGTAAGATTCATCTCAATCATCGGGAAGAATAGAGTCGCTCATGGACCGGTGAAAATTAAATCGATGAGGAGTTCCATGGGGAGAACAACAACGAGCCTTCGACGAGATCAAAGAATATCTAACGCCCGGTGTTGGTTCCGCCCAGGATAGGCCCTTCTACATTTACTTGTCGAGTCGACACGCCCATCGCCTCGGTGGTGGTGCAAGTTTATGATGGTCGGAGCGAGTTGTGTTTTACATCGCCAAGGATGCCGGATGCAGAGACAAGGTACCACGAGATCGATAAGTTGTGCCTCGCCTGTTTTCACTGCACCAAGCGCGCCACATCTTGCTCTCGCGGAGATTATCATTATATGCAAATCGGATGTCATAAAACATATCTTTGCGGCTCCTATGTTGAAAGGCCGACTCGGCAAATGGATGTTTGCATTATCGAATTTGATATCCGTATCAACCCGCCGAAGCGGTTAAGGGTCGCGTTACGACCTTATTGTTGAAAGAATCAACACCGATATAGCAGCGTTGTCTATCTGACGTGGGCTATGTTTTTCGATGGATCGGTTTGTGATGATGGTTGCGGCATCGGCATTCTACTAACTATGTCGCCCTCGGGGCAACATATTCCTTCTCCATCGATATCTACCCTTGCACCAACAACGTCATTGAGTATGAGGCGATGCAAGGAATGGAGTTGCTCATCGAAGCTAGAGCGGTGGAAATTTTGGAGACTCCAAATTGGTGATTTCCCAACTCACGGAGGAATACAAGTGTGAGAGCAGTCGCTCTTCCCATTATGGTTGCAATGCCGTGAGCTGATGGCACAGTTCGGTACATAAACTTTAATCGGATCCCGCGATCGCGAGAATACCGAGGCGAATGATCTCGCACAAATGGCTTCGAGCTACAAGGGCGAAAGGTGAGGAGCTGATGTTCAAGTACAGTTCACGGAGGCGAGATCGAGAGCCGATATCTTCAATTACTTGAAAGATTCGGCTGGGGCACCTAAACGGATAAGGTACAAGGCCATGAAGTATGTGCTTATTGGGGACGACATGTTCTCAGGACTGGAAGGGTTATTGCTCAAATGTCTGGGGCCAACCGAGGCCAATCGGCTCCTACACGAGGTACACGGCGCTGTGGAACTCACCAATCGGCTCACAAGATGAAATGGTTGATCGGCGATCGGGTTTTATTGGCCCACCATGCTTGAGGACTGTTTTAAGTACTACAAAGGGTGTCAAGCATGTCGAAATTTGGAAAATTCAGACGGTACCGTCGACAAGAATGAACCCCATCATCAAGCCTTGGCCGTTCCGAGGTTGGGGCATGGATATGATTGGCAAGATCAATCCTCCATCAAGCAAAGGCCACATGTGGATTTTGGCCATTACGGATTATTTCACTAAATGGGTGGAAGCCGTCCCTATGAAGTCGATGAACTCAAGGATGTTATCAATTTTGTGAAAGAACATGTCATTCATAGATTCGATTCCCAAACTATCACGACCGATGGAGGTTCGGTCTTCATTTCTCACGAGTTTAGAAAGTTCTGGAGGACACGGGAATTAAGCTGATCCGATCATCTCCATACTATGCTCAAGCAAATGGGCAAGTCAAGGCCCAACGAGCCTTATCAAGTGATCAAGAGGAAAGTCGATGAGCACCCTAGGCGTTGTACGAGGTTTTGTCGAGGCTTTATGGGCTTATCGCATGTCATGTCATGGAGCGATAAAGACCTCGCCATACCATCTAGTCTATGGACAAGAAGCCGTGTGCCACAGGAAATTACGGTTGAATCGAGACGTGTCACTTTCGAGCGATCTAACAAGCTGAAGAATATGCGCCCCGATGAGTGACGGTGTTGAGGATTTAACGAGCTTAGGCTGTGGTCGCTGAGAAAATCAAAGAGAACAAGGCCAAGGTAGCTCGTGCATATAATAAGAAGGTGAGACCAAAGGAGTTCCACGTTGGCGATCTGGTATGGGAAGTCATTGCCATTGGGGACTAAGGATGTAGCATATGGTAAATGGTCTCCAAATTGGCACGGGCCATACAGGTCGATCAAGTTTTAAGAGGGGCAGTACATGCTTGAGGAGCTGGACGGCGTGAAATTCCCAGTGGATGTCAACGGTCAGCATCTCAAGAAATATTTCCCAAGCATGTGGGATGATGGACAGTGAAATATGGGGGCCGATACACGAAATCGGCCAATAAAAAAAAATATAGCCGATGCACAGCCATCGACTCTAGAGGTTCAAACTGTTACAAGCAGGTGTCAGTTTATATGAATAAGCTACTAAAGGAATGCCTCGAAGGCGTGGGGGGCGTCAGCGCGGACACGATCCACCTCGGCGATCTCGGCTTCGTCATCTTCGTCCTTGCCCATCACTAGCTGCTTGTTCAGGGCACGTATTTCCGCCAGATCAGTCTTCAGTTGAGCTTTGAGGCCTTCTGCTTCGTCTTGGGAGCGGGCGATGAATGCTTCCTTGTCACGAATGAGCTGTTTAGTCGCCCGGACCTTCTCTTCAAGATCTCCCAATTCCTTGTTCAAGGATGCAAGCTCGGCGGTGCTGACAGAGGTGTCAGTTTTGGCATCCAAAGACGCCTTTTTCTCGTTGAGCCGCTGACATTTGTCTGCAATATTGGCCTTCAGCGGGAGTTGGGCGCGGCGCAGATTAATCCTCTCACGAGCCAACTTCACCCTTGACCCGTAGAAAGACAGAGTTACAACTGGCCAAAGCTTCACCTGCAATGCTACTGGGAGTTGGTCCTTGATTTCGGCAAGAACACTCTTCACCTCTTCAGAACCCTCGATCAACTTCTCGATCGGGGAGGACAACAAGGCTTTGAGACGCTGGAATTAAGGTAGAACAGCCCTTGCTCGTGGTTCATCGTTGGCGACAGAGGGAGTTGGTTCGATGGATTCAGGGTCGAACGTCAGCAGGCCTGAGATATCACAACCCTGGCAGGCCGAAATGGCGTCAGTATGCGTCCAACATGGAAGGATGAGCCGAACGAAGCGAACGTACCTCTCCTAAGATCAAGGGGATAGCAGATGACGAGACAATCGGCTTGTGTGTTGTTGCTGGGGGCTTGGCCAAAGTGGTAACCGTTTCATCTACGCCTTCAGGGATTACTAGATCCAGCCTTGCGAAAGGCATCGGCACTTCCCCGGCTTTCCCACTAGAAGTGTCAGTCGTCTGCATGGAAGGTGCTTAGCCGATGTAAATAGTGATGAATCGGCAGATAAAAAAACAATTGGTAAGAGCATGGAGGGTGATGACTTTCGAAACCTCCTGGCTCGACGAAGAAGTTTGCAGTCCCTTGCGAGCCCTCTTGGGGCTCACGGTACCCCGCCGACCGATGCTCGGGGCGAGGTTCAGAACCGCCTTTTCACAGGAGCCGATGGTGGCAAATCTGGCTGGCTCGGTGTGGCATCCCGTAAAACCACTACTAGAAAATCGCGTTGAATTTGTGCATTGCATCGTCATCATCATGCATTGTTTGCCAAAACTATGTTTGCAAAGCCCGTGTTGTTTTCTAAACGCCCCGTCTTTTATTCAAATGCAAAACCCCGGGCCGCCGGATTGTTTTGTTTGACAAATATCGGTTGTAAACGGTGTATTAAAAACAAATAAAAATGATATTAATTTTAGTAGGGGCAGTCGAACGGGCCGTATGACCCGAACGACCACCCGGTATTAAACAGATCGGTCCACCCCAATCAGCCCCCACCTAAATCCTAGTCCCACCAAATTCTATCCTACCCACCAACCGCAGACCGCCACCTCACCCACTCACCCTTTTCCTACCCACTTGCCACCTCAACCATCTAGCCACCCTTTATTCCTAAACCTACCCAGAAATCTACCCACCCCAGCCTCCACATCACTCCTACCTATCAAGACACGCCACCTCAGCTCCCCTCTCTCCCCAACCAACCAGAGCACGCCACATGGACCTCACTCAGCCACCCCACATGCCACACACGCCAACCACAGCCCCACCCTGCCCCTGGGTCCCACGCGCCAGCCCTCCCCAGAAAAACCTCCCCCAGGCCGACCCCCACTCCTCTAACCTCCCTGACGCGCGGGCCCCGCGTGACCACCCCAGCCACTCAGTCTCCCCTGGACCCGGTCCTCCCTGGGGCCCACCTTCCTCCTGGCCCCACCCCGTTCCCAGCCTGGCCATCTCTCCTCTCCGCACGCACGCACGAGCCCCGCGTTCTCGTCTTCCTCCTCCCGTTCTCCCTCCTCTGCCCCCCTCTCTCCCCGGCAGCCCGCCGCTCCGGCCACCCTCTCCCTCGCTTGGTCCTCCGCTCGCCCTTCTCCCGCCCCTCTCGGTCTCCCGCGCTCAGTCCACCATGGCCTCGGGCCTCCGCCGTCCTGCGCCCCAAGCCCGGCTCCGCGATCTCCGGCCTCCGCGGCCGCTGCACGGCCTTGCCGCCGCCTCCTGTGGCGCCGCTCGCCACCGATCTCCGCGGCCGCCTCGGTCCGCTGCCCCGCCCGCAGACCCCTTGCTCCGAAGTCGCTGGCCGTCCATGCCGCTGCCGCCACGCCCAGAACCACCGCGCGCCAGAGCCTCCTGCCCCGTCACCGCGCCTCCCGCAGCCGCCGGACCCTCCATCCCGCAGCGCCGCCCTACCTCTCCGCCGCATCGCCGCCCCACGGTCGCCTCTCTCCTCCTTCTTCCTCCCGAGCCAAGCCGCAGCAGCTCCCTCGCCGTTCGCCTCACCGCCCATCCTCGCCGCCACCGCGAGTGCCGCTGCCGCCTGCCCCACGCTGCACCGTCCGCCTGGTCGCCACCGAGCCGCCACCGCCACCTCCGTGCCTCGCCCGCGCACCGCTGACGCCGGCACCAGCTCGCCGCCCGGCCCGCGTCTGCCGCCAGCCCTTCCCGTGCTCGCTGCGCCTGGCCTCCCAGTGCCTCATGCCCGTCGCCGTGGCGCCACTGCCCTCGCCGGCCCGACCTCCTGCAGGCGTGAGCTCCGCGCCTCCCCGCGATCTGCATCCCGCCGCCGCGGACCCGGGTCCCTCCGCCGCGTGGCCCCCCTCCGAGCCTGCCTCCTGCCGAGCCGCCCCACTGCCCCGCCCGGCCCCAGACTCCGACCCCGCCACACCTTCCGCGGCAACCGCCTCTTTGGTGGCGGACTTGTCGAGGTGAGGGCACGGGTAGCACGTATCCCAAATTGGGGTAGTGTATGCTCGAGCGCGTCTCCGTGCGAGTCAAGGCCGCTCCTTGCAGCGTTTTGGTCGACAAGATCTTCTCCGCTATCTAAGACGTGGCGATGTTCGAAGCACCAAGGACAAGGAGATGTACCCGCTAATCGCAACAAGAAATGAACCTTCGGACCATCAAGATCTTACATGACGTACGAGACACCCCGGACCCCGGAGACCCCCATGGTCCTCGCCGCAGAACCATAAGGCCGTTGATATGGGGCCGACAAGATCTACCGCCAGACGACAAGTTCTACTTCACGGACACGGAGCGTCAAGATCGCCTCACGGAATCCAAAGCGCGGACCCGCCAAGACCCTCGCAAAGGCAAGATCGACCCCGAGGGACCCGGCAAGTTCTTCTCGACGACAAGATCATCGACATAGAACCCGAAGGACACATGGGCGACAAGGACTCCCTCGAGGACGCCGAGTGCTTCACCCCGGACACCGAGACCCCGGATGCGCCAAGACCCTAACCCCGGAGCCGAGAACGCATCCGTCGAACCCCGAACCCCAGACCCGTCGAACCCTGGACCCCGACCCCGAACCCCGGAACCCCAAGTTCGCCGAACCCCTAAATGTGTGACCCCTTTTCCTCGAACCCTATTTTATAATATATCAATTTGTTGCACATTAAATTGTCATTCCGCATGCATAGCATTGGTTGGGGGCCTTATGCCGATTCACCTCATAATTAAATATGGGGCCCATATGCGGGCAAATCTAGCCTTATATTGGCCTCATTTAAACTTGAGTAGCGAATCCATACTATAATCTTTCATTGTTAAACAACATTTAAATTGCGGGGATCTAAACAACTTGAACCATCTAATTAATTGTCGGGACCCCGGTTCCGCTTAATATGACCTAATTGCATCGCACCCTTTGCCATGCCATGCATCATACATGCATCATGCCGATCTTCTGCCGTGTATTAAATACTGCATCCTGTGTTATTCTAGTGTTTTGCTTCTTCGCGGATAAGGCCGTTGAGTTGATGTGAGCTTCGCCCCGATCTTCAGATGAACCTTCGACAATGTTTTCAGGCGAGCATCTTCCCCTTTCTACCTATCTTACTTTTATAGTCTTTATTCCCTCCTGTTGATCTATTGCTACCTGTGTTGCGATGCTTTAGATTCCGTACCTGTGATATCCCTTGCAGCCCCATATTTGCCTTGGACACACCCTATTACCTGTTGTTTGGTAGTTAGTTGGACTTGCGGCCGTAGTTGCTTGCTCAAGTCTTGATGTGTCGCCATATGCCACGATTCTTGATGTATTGCCGCATGTTGATGTTGGAGATGATTCCGCTTTTACTTATCGTCACTTTAATTTCGTTTAACAACTAAAATTGATAAGCGAGGCATCGTGGGTGATAGATAATATTTGGTTTCGAACGCCCACTTGTGTCGTAAGACCCGAGTACTTGATACTGTTCCTTGATTTTGCGCTATCCACATCCGGGAGTATATGGGACCCCCCCCTGAGCGAGCTTGATTCATTCTTATTTCTTGGGCCACAAACTAGTTTGAGGTTTTATTTACGATCTGTACTTATGCCATGTTTTACCGCTTTATTTACGATTGCGAGGTAAGCACTGCATCTTGTTAGGATCGGACCACGATTCATGTGTCGACAAGCCCGTTTGGGGTTCCTGCTCACGCCGTCTAGCCAAACCTTGAGGCCGTCTCGAGCTTGCTTACTCTAAGGATTCTACTCTAAGGGTGGCCCCGAAATATTTTCAATCTGTGATTGTTCATCGTGAAAGCCTCGTTGGGTTTTGTTTTGGTTTTTCCGAGGTTGATCGAGTGTGTGTTGCTATTGGTGCACCCGGCCGGGTAAAACTTCTCAAAGCCGTGTCCATGGATATGGACGACTTGGAGCATGATTCGATCATAGACAAGCATAACTAAAGTTTATCGCTATAAATTTGACTTATAATGACTAGTAATCAGCTTCACTATAATGGAATGGCTAATTAATACTGCCCACCATTGCTTGTTTGGCTTGTCGCTTGCGACAATTGTACCTGACTAGTAAGTATTGCAACTACAACGAAATGGCTGAATAAAAGTACCAACAACTGCTGGGTTTTGGGTTGATCTCATGCTATCTGTATCTAATTAGTAATTGTTGCAACTATAACGGAATGGTCAACTAAAAGTGCCCACTGCTTATTTTATCAGGACGATTATCTAAACCTGACTAGTAAAGTGCCGCAACTATAACCGAATAAGTAAAAGCGCCAACCGTGAGTTCTCGGTTGACCTCCTCGTTTGGTCTCGAGGGGAAACACCAGATGGGTTTGTTTGGTGTTAGTTTCAGTTGGATCCGGATAGGTCATTCTTACCCCTCTCGATAACCGCCAGTATCGAGTCTCTATAGGTTGTTTAGTGCATCTTCTTGCCGCTCGATCCACCATACCTATGTAGGCGAGGACCGCCGATCTAGCCTCGCTGTAATCGCCTCAAGATCTTGACGCCTTTCTTTTTCCTTTGCCCTTGTCGGCACCCTTTGTTTAAGCAGTTTTGAGATCGACGTCGTTAGCGGGGTTACCCTTCCGCTTGGCACAAGCGGTTATGGACGCCATTGTTATTCTTCGTGCTTAGCCCCATTTGCATCTTGTCCGTAGCTGGACGCTCTATCGTTTTCAAGGTGATTTGGATCTTTGTATAATATATCTGTACTCTTGACTCTTTGAGTCGCTGTTATATATATCTGTTCTGTGGGTCCCATCGAGGACTGTTGTGTAATGTTATTACTTCGTTTTCCACCCGCACGAAAGTGCCTGGTGGGCACCTTTGAATCGTTTCTATGCGGGTTTGGTGAATTTTGCCCAAACTTGCATAGGTCCGATTCTGAGGGTGTTACACTCGGTGTGGTGGTCCTCTCAGAGTCTGTTGGGCCCGATTCTCCTCGATTGGATTGTGTGTCCCTGCTGGAGGTGTCTTCGGTGGAAACCTGTAAGAAAAGGAGAGCTAGTAAGCACAAGCATGTTTGCAAGGATGAAAGAGATCAACCAAGGCATGGATCAACGTACATGCGAACTTTCTGGAGAAGAGCTCCGGCGCCTCAAAGTCTTCCTGGCAGCTACCTTCCTCACCGCCGTTTTTGTTTTAGTCGGAACTCGAGAGGCGGCTGACCCAGAAGTTGCTTGGCTCTTGGAAGCCGATTGTGGTGATATCGCTGGTTCTGCATCACGACCTTTTTCAAAGGTGGCGATTTTTTGCAGAAAAGGACCACAGGAGCTGGTGGGAAGAATTCGAAGGGGGAGCCATCACCGTGTGTAGGTTCAGGACCATCTTGTTGCTGCAAGGAGATAGAGCGGGTTATTAGAAGAATCATTTGTGAGCTGCATCAAGAAAATTTACAAGTAGTGGTACCTGTTCTACGGGGATATCATATTCAGCATCGAGTTCCAAAGAACGGTCCCGAGCTCTCCTGAAGGCATGAGTCTTCCACATCGACCACCAGTTCTCAAAACCATCGGTTGATGAAGCGAAGGTGAGGTTGTTAGGAATTGGGATGGTCAGAGCATCGAAGAAGGAATAACACCTTTGACTGGTGAGAGGATCGGGCAGGTCAGCTCTGCTCTCTATAAGATGGTGGAGAAAGAAATGGGGATTTGTCCAAGGCCAAATTGCCGAGCCACGACCGGCCGGTAGAATTCGTGATCCAGCTTGATTATTCTGTTGGATGTGCTCATACCAACCGGAAGGAAGCAGGACGGATCACAATGGAAAATAGCCGTCTTTGGCGTCATCGGCAAAGTTGTCTAGCTGAAGGAGATTGGATTTTCAAAATGTTCGATTCTTCCGTAAGGAAAGAAGATAGGATTGTCCGTGCCTTGGAAGAAAATGCTGAACCACTTGGATGCTTCCTGAGGGATCAGTTTACTACCTGACAGTCTATACAGAGCTTGGTCGTAGCTGGTGCATCAGATCTGCTTCCCTTTGGCATCTGGAAAGGTGCAACTCGCCAAAAGGGGGAAGTTTGGGACATGGTTTTGAAAATACATGAGACCATAGCTGAATGAACCACCAAGGACCTCTGTTTTGACTGCTATGCGAGAATAGTTTGTGAGACATCAACGGAGATATCGATAGACTTCTCCAAGGAACAGTTTGCGATGCCAAGTTGAGTGCCTTTGGCAAGTTCGAGGCCAAGGAGAGATAATTCTTGGTTGGAGCAAGGAAGGGCCACGAATATGAAATGTTCCAGCCGAAGTTGAGGAAAGCGTGTGTTCTTTCTCCGTGACAGGCCTTTAGTTTTCATGTGGCTTTGAAGATAGGCACCCGATTCAGGCAAATTGCTTTTGGAAGAAAGCTTGTAGGGGACCTTTGTCCGACTTAAAAGCGGAGAATTGGGTGATGTAACGTCCGACCAGTAATCATCACCACGTCTAATGAGTTGGTGTCATGGGGCCATGACCGAACATGAAGCGATTCAGAGCATCGGACCAGAAATAGCCGATGGTTTTAGAAGATTTTCATGTTTCTCAAGGAGACAATGACAAATCAGGCATCGGCTATTCCGTGGTTTCCCATTGGGATTGGTAAGTTTTGGCTACCTGCTGTACCAAGAAACCCAATGTTCGGAGGATTAGGCCAGTGCATAAGCGGCCCAAGAATTCAAATCTAGGTTTTGGCTTACGAAGGGATTCTGCCTTGCCTGCAAGAGATCGGATGGGAAGGACTAGATTCTGCAGGGGCCAAGACAGAGAGAATTTGGGAGAGAAGGATGCGGCAGAATGTCCGAAACCTAAAAATTTAACGGTGGAATAAAGCATTAATCGTGTTTGCTATTAATTCTAGCACCGTGTTCGATCGCGAGGAGCAGGCGACCTTCGAACCGAGACCGCTGTGTTGGTATTGGACGATTCCGCCATCTAGTTTTCCAAATGAGATGGATCTATGCGATTGGGGATCGAGGGTTCTTGTCACGTAAGCTCGATCTATTCGGTGAGGCAATTGGAGATCTAGGTTAGCCTTTTGAAGAGGGTCGCAGCTACCGCTTGAAATTGGAAAGTGGCCGCTCAGATTTATCTAAATATGCGACCAAATTTGACCTTGTCAACGTTTGTGGGGAAAGTCGATGTGTTACCATCGGCTCTTTGGGCTTTGATTTGGTTGACCATATGAGCGTAGTATGGTGAAAGCCGATACATTACTATTGGCTTCTGGAACGTTGACCTATTTTGACTATCGGCAAAATCGAATTGGGAAAGCAATCTTTGTTGATTCAAAAGACGGTTGTTTACAATGAAGCCGATTGCTTACAAATGGAAATCTACTACTAGTACTACTACTAGTTCCTAATCTAGAAGCCGGTGTCGTCGCCGCTGTCGCCGCCGTCAGATTCGCTGTCATCGCGGCCGCCTTTGGCGTAGTCTTCGCCAGCTGCTGAAGTTATCTGGGGCCTCCTCGTCGCCGCCGTCGGTGTCCTCGCTGGACCCGGCGCGAAGCGCTCACCGGCTGGTATTCGCCGGAGGAGGTGTCCTCCTCCTCCTCCTCGCCGGAGGATTCGACGCCCCGCCCAGACACGGCGTCGTCGGCTCTCCGCCTCCAGCCTCGTCGACAAGGAACTGAGGCCCTCTTCACGCCGGTCAGGGACTCGTCCTCCGACCAAAGGCGAAGTCGATCCCTCTCGTCCCACCATTGTGGGCGAGAGCTCATCTGCCGCCATTGGCGGGTGCTCCGGCGTCGGCTCCCGGTCGCTCATTGTGTTGGAGGATTGGAAGGAAAGGCCGGATGATTTGGAGGAAGAAGAGGAGGCCATGGCGGAGGAAGAGGGTTTTTTGGCGGAGGAAGAGGGTTTTTTGGCTAATGGAAGAGGATGGGGGTGCAGACTGCTCAGATGAATTTAAATAAGGGGAATAGTGGGAGGTGGTTCAATGCCATAGCGGTTTCCCAGAATGTGGTGCCAAAACTGTCAAATCATGCACTGCGGAGAAGTTGAGAAGACAAGGCGTCATGATGAGGGGGCGGCGTGACGATTCTGCTCTGCAACGCGTAACCCGATAAAAAAAAGAAAAAAAAACAGAGTGGTTTTGGAATTATTATTGCCAAAACCAGGGGGGCATGTGTTATCGCCACATTTTGGCCAAAGGAGGAGATGGGCCGTAATCAAGATGGGCTTGGAGGATACATATATGCAACGTATTGCTGGATCGGCCTTGTGCGTGGATTTGGGCTAAATTGCCCGTATCTCAGATATTATGGTAGGTTACGTTTCGGTTTAAGTAAGAGATAGAGTTGTTAGGGTTATTCCAAAGATAGAAAGTCTCCGGACTATAAATATGTACCTAAGGTTATTGAGAAAAGAGGACGATCACGTTCACAACAAACACAATCTCGGCGCATCGCCACCCCTTGTTTCTAGGGTTTCTTTCGGGTAAGTGTCATGCTGCCTAGATCGCATCTTGCGGTCTAGGCAGTATCTGCTTATGCGTTATTTAGTGTTACTCGATCAAGCCTTGTTGATGGCGAGTAATCATTATCATAGATTTGTTTGGGCTAGCATCGGTACTTTTTGTTATGATTGCTTAGTTATGTCGCTTTAGTTATCTCGCCTTTGCACCTTTTTGGGTGTAAGGGCAGCATCTTGCTTGATCTTTATTCATTGATTTGATCTGGTAGAGTTTTGCCTTATTTTTCAAGGTTTAGTTTGATATCCACATAGTCAGGCCTTGCAAACGGGTTGAACGATCCAAGAGTATGTAAGGATATGGTTTGCCAATTCGAGAGGAGTTGTTCGGGAATTGACTTTACGGTTGTTAGGCCTTCTAGGGTTAGTTTTCTATCATCTTTGCATCTACCAGCTCAATTACGTGTAGGATGTTTCAATTATGTGGTGAAAACGTTAAACTGTCGTAGGTCGATTTAACTTGTATTGATGAAGCAAAACCCCATGTTATCGTAGATCTAATGCAGAACCATGGGATAATCGGCTCTAGGAGCCGATTCACAGGAAAACCTGGGAGCCGGTCGCGGCTCGAATTTTACGTATACTTGTTTGCCATGCAGGAAACTAATCGAAGCAATCCATCACCTTCCTGACCAGGTATAGGTCAGGTGGCACGCCCTTGCATCAGCCAGGACGTGTGCCGGAGTTTTGCGGACCGTTGCCCGAGAGACCAGGGCCCACCAGCAGTTCTGGGAGCCTCCCGGCTCTTCGTGTTGCTCGTCGCTGCTCGCCGGTGGGTTTTGACAGGCAACACCTAGGTACTTTGTTTATGTGTCATGTCACTTAATAAAGAGAGAGGGTTGTTATATCTTAACTAACATGCAACTCTTGTATCTACCATAGGGGAATAATTTGGCTAGTCCAGTCACACACATATATGAACCTAAAATCGTTGAATGCAACATCTTTAAAAAACAACATATAAAAATAATGCACTGTGATAATTATTTCTTAAATTTTAATTGCTCTTATAAAAACTTGTTAAGATACATTCCATCATGTGAAAAGGCCCGAAAGAACCATATTTCTTTGAACATGTTGTGACATGGACTTCTTCTATGAAGGGAACTTTTATCAACTCAAAAGTCATACTATCAAGATGGTAACTATCAAACCCATCCTACATGGTCGTAAACTACATCATCCACAACATAACATGTTCCTGACCAACCGGTCCCACACGGCCCCACATGGCACAGCCCCATACGTCAACATAATGTGTTCCCGACTAACCAACCCACATGGTCTCATACCGTGTGGCCCCACACATCAGCCAACGGTCATCCTGATGACAGCTTTCATTCGAGCTTTTTGATAAGTTTTAGAGAAGAAGCTGGGCAAAAGTAAGAAAAAGTTAAGCGGCTGAAAAAAACTAAGTACAACTAAGAAAACAAAGTCACGGAAATAAATATCTCTACTATCTATTGCGACCGATCTTAGAATATTTGGAATAAATGAGGTTCAATGCACCTTAAAATGTGCCGTAAGGCCTTTCATAATGGGTGTTTCTAGCATCGTATCCTATGTACTTTGCTTATGTGGCATGTCATTTAATGAAGAAAGAGATAGTTATTGTATTTTAGCTAAGATACAACACTTGCATGCTATCATAGGCAAAAACATGGCACATGCATGAGACTAAAATCATTAAATACAACCATTCTAAGAAACAACATATAAGATACACTCTATTGTGATGATTGTTTTTTAACTTTTAATGACTCCTATGATAACATGCTAAGAGACCCTCAATTGTGAAAATCCTAAGTTTCAATTTGCATTAAAACAGAGCCCAAAATAAGGCCTTCCATAATGGATGTATCTTAGCTCATAAGTAATTTGTTTATGTGGCATCATAGTTAATGATGAAAGAGATAGTGTTGTATCTTAGCTAAGCTACACCTCCACCCATAGGTACAAAAATTGGCTAGCCCAATTCTATACATGCATGGGCCCCTTAAATGCATGAACCCTTTAGATGCATTTTTAAAAAACAATCCATTATAGTGACCGTTTCTTAAAATATATAAGTATTTATGATAGCGCGCTAAGAAATGGTCTATTGGACTAAGTCTGATCATAGTGGGAGTAACTTCAATAATAACTAAGAGTCCAACTCATCACCTTTGTTGTATGTTATTGTAATATCACACATATCAAGACAAATTATGCCTACAACTTAATTAATGTAATATTACATGTTACCATACATACGTTATTTCTCACTACGAAGGTACTAGTAATCTAAACTAGTAACATGCATATGTTGTTTAAGTCATTTTGCACTATAACTAGCCTAATGAAGGCTTCCCAACACAAGTGTACAATACGTAGTACTAGTACTCACTAATCAGTGCCACCATCAGGCCGGCTGCTGCTCCAAGAACCCATGGTCAACACACTGCGCAACGATGTCCCTCATGATGCGCGTCACATCGTGCTCGAACCTGAACCCCAGATCCAGCAGCCTCTTGGAGGACACCACGGACGGCCTCGAACCAGCATCGAAATCCTCACTCAGCCTGCAGCAAAATCGTCCCGCGAAGATCTCAGGCCACGGAAACAGCTAAAAACACCTGGAATCAAATGATACTGTAGCCCGATTATTGCGGCGTAGGCTTGCCTTTCTGCTGGTTTGAACGGTGGGTACGACGAGGAGAGGAGCCCGGCGATGTGGGACATCGGGTGGCTCCCGGCGGCGCACAGGTACCGTCCGTGCGCGGCCGGCGCGTCCATGAGGAAGACGTGCGCGTCGCAGGCGTCCTGGACGTGCGCCAGCGGCACGCACCCGAACCTCCCGTGCACCGACGCCAGCAGCGCGTACAGCTTCGGGTCGCCTGCCCCCAACGTTTCCAATAAACCTCATTTCAGTCAGTAATGGAGATACAAAAACTGCAAAATCTTCGGAGCTGCATGGAGTACTAGATAGGTTCAGTGAGTCGCTCACGTACGTGTTACGGGGGACAGGAGGAGCTGGACGCTGGTGGGCACGGCCGGCGTCAGGAACGGGCCGGCGACGGTGGGCAGCACGACGGAGACGAGGTGGATGCCGTTCTCCCGCGCGAACCCGAACGCCGCCTCCTCCGACACCCGCTTCGACAGGATGTAGACCTGCATTTGCCATTGCGTTGTGTCAGAGAGAAGATCGAATAGCATTGTGTTCGTCGTCACAGTCACAGTGCTGTCAGTGTGTGACACGTACGTACCCAGCCGATGGGTTTGGTGGCCCAGACGTCGTCGAGGTCGCGGAGGCACGACTCGTCGACGACCGCCGCCGAAGACAATGTGCTGACGGAGGAGGTGAAGACGACACGCCGGACGGTCCCGGCGCGGACGCAGGAGCGCAGCACGTTGATGGTGCCCCGCGTCGCCGGCTCCAGCACCTGCGACCTCACCCGCTCCTCTTCATGCAAGTATCACATGACCAATGATCAGGACACCAACAGTATAACGGTACCGTGATCTGAATCATGCGAGCGTCAGCTACCAAGGACGGTGCGGTGCGCTAGCTGTCAGGTCAAAACTAGATCCGACAAACACGCACTAATAAAGAGCTCTAACCACCTGGCAGGAGTACTCTACTAATTTTTTTTTCACGACGAACACGCATTGATTAAGCTTGGTCAAATGCTGTAGTAGTAGCCAGGTAGAGCCTAGATTGAGATTTAGCTCGGCAATCAAGAGCCTCCCTGCTCGTACAGTTTGATCGGAAAACGGAGCGATCAGAACTAAGTCAACATGGAGAGCGCGCGCGGCTTACCGACGTGGTGCTGGTCGGGCGCTAGGTGGAGGTCCATGGAGGCGGCGACGTGGAAGAGCGCGGCGCACCCGGCGACGGCGCCGTCGAAGCTCCCTTCCTCGGCCATGTCGGCCCGGAACACCCTGAGACGCTCCTTCCCCTCCACCGCCGACAGCATCCGCCACGCCTTCGCTGCCACAGCACGCGCGCACCACCACCACCTCAGCCATGGCTACATCTCCAAGAATTACTCTATCGGTGCCAACTATATCCATGTGTACGTACCTGGGTCCCTCGCCGTGGCGTGGACGCGGCGGCCTCGCCGCAGCAGCGTGCGGACGAGCCACGAGCCGACGTACCCCGTGGCGCCCGTCACGCACACCGGCGCGGCGGCATCCACGCCGGCGTCCTGTTCCGGGGAGGCGCCGCCGATGCTGCCCATCTCGGTCACTCTTGTGTCTAGCACACGCCGGCCCGCGCTAGCTAGCTTCCCGATCTGGCCGGCGCGCTGACGTACGGGGACAAAGTGGAGAAGCTACCCTGTCCTGTCAGCCCATGCTCTCTCTAGAACTGTGTACCTGCGCTCTACAGCATGACAAGTAAACCTTACGTGGTTGCGCTCTAAACGGGAGGACAGCTGGCAGGTTTTTTTTTTTCAAAATCCCACGGCTCTACATTTTTTTTAGGGAATCCCACGGCTCTACTGAAAATCATCAAGAGAGGTGCAAATGCATCTCATAGCGGGCCGACCCAAATCGGCGATACAAATCGTCTGATTCGGTCAGGATGGCTCGTCTGGGACAAAATTTAGGCGACTATCTAGCCCGTGCGCCTATCAATGTTAGACATCCTGTCCGAGGTGGGAAGATTTTGGCCATCACTAATGGCTACCGGTGTCGACGCTGGGGTGTTTTTAGTGTCTTCCCACCGCCCCACCATTTCCCACCCATTTTTCTGCCACTTATAACCACTTCCCAACACGTCTTGCCGCAGGCAATAAAAGGGAGGCCAGAGACAGCGGATTTCCTCCATCTTCCCAACGACCACCATATCTGGACACTGTCTTCCTTCCACCGGCACTCACAACTGCGGTGAGGGAGATTCGGGGTAGTTGTCGGCATCGAACCAACGGGCAATCCTTGACTCCATCCAATCGGTTGGAGGGCGATCGCGCCAGCCCGCAGCTCTCGGAGGCTCCACAAGTTGAGATATCACGCAAACCGGCGAGTGTTTCTCGCGCGACGTCCTCATCAATGTCATGCTTCCGGAGCACCTCCGGTGGCAAGCACTTGACCAAGTGCACAATGAGGTCATGGAAGTGGTGCACGCTAATCCCGATGACGCGGTTGCGTGCCCACCTCGCCCAAACTATAGAGGACCTAGAGACGCAGAGGACGGTCTACCGCTCTCTCGAAGAGGAGTAGGGTCTTGTTGCCCCGCTGCCACCGCCAGCATCATAGCCAACGCAAATTTACATTGTTGTATCATGTTCAACCGCTTGTAATATGCCTACTATTAATAGAAGTTTCTCATTGTAATGGACGTCGCCGCACTTGTTTGATCATTACAAGGAAGTTGCATACATGGTTCAGAGACATGGAGCAAATAGATGCGAAAAACATAAGGTAAACTAGGAGACCATGGTCTTCTTCTTGTCCTCGTCTAGTCATCGGAGTCAGATTGTTAGTGTCGATGGCACATTGTATTGTAGAAGACGCTGATGGTGAGCATGGCTTTGTCTTCGTACTTGAAGACGAGGAAGTGCCCGACTTCGACTTGGTACGCGTGGGCGAACTCCTTCCAACCGTTGGCAAGGAACATATGACCATAGCGATCGAATAACGCCTCCACGGACCACCGGTCGGTCGTGCCGCCGGGCACCCGCATCACGGCATGGTGGGGCTCTTGTCCGTCTACCATCGACGCGAACTTCTGGGGGAGACACATCATGCCCCAGTTCATGCCCAATTGGATGGTCACGGCAAACTCGAACCCGTCGAGGTTGATGGCGACCGGCTCGAGCTCGGGTGATGATGACGCCAGTGGCGACGAAGGTGACGACGACGAATCGCTATGGATCATGTCGGTCTGAATGGATCGCACCGCTGGATGGGACGCGACCACCCTCGGATCTGGTCGGACCAATTCAGACGCGGCAGAGCCGTTTAGGTTCGTGCCGCTGGAGATGGCCTGAGTGTTTGACAACGTAGCGAACAAGTAGCAGATTATTAACGTGTGTGTAAAGTAAAACTGAACCTGGCGACACGCGCCAAGCTAGGGATATGAGACCAAGATTTGATGTGATGCCACGGCATCGTTGTAGGGGAGCAGAAACACATCAAGTCACGCCCTGGTGGTCGATTACATGGGGGCTTTCCATCGTGGGTTTGGCTGGCTGTCGAACGCGCGAGGCCAAGGCGCACGACGCAGATTAGGAAGAAGATGGTTCGATCCGATCGGGTTAAACTACTTTGGAAAAAGTCCAAAACAAACCTTGAACTTGTAGACAAAAGATAAATCAAATTCTAAACTCCTAATCCCTGAAATTGGCACATTGAATTCTTTGATCCCGGTTTATTTTAAACCTTGAAGCAGTTTTAACAAGAATTTGCTGACGTGGCAAGTTAGGACCACCATATCAAATTCTAACCTTGAAGCCATCGTCTTCCTTCCACCGGTGCTCGCAACTGCGGTGAGGGAGATCCGGGGGAGTTGCCGGCGTCGCACCGGCGAGCAATCCTCGACTCCATCCAATCGGTTGGAGGGTGATTGCGCCAGCCCGCAGCTCTCAAAGGCTGCCACAAGTTGATATATCACGCAACGGGCGCGCGACGTCCTCATCAATGTCATGCTTCCGAAGCACCTTCGGTGGCAAGCACTCGACCAAGTGCACATTGAGGTCATGGAAGTGGTACGCGCTAATCCTGACGACATGGTTGTGTGCCCGCCTCGCCCAAACAGTAGAGTACCTAGAGACGCAGAGGACGATCTACCGCTCTCTCGAAGAGGAGTGGTGTCTTGTTGCCCCGCTGCCACCGCCAGCCTCGTAGCCAGCGCAAATTTACATTGTTGTATCATGTTCAACCGCTTGTAATATGCCTACTATTAATGGAAGTTTCTCTTTATAATCGATGGTGTCGTACTTGTTTGATCATTACAAGGAAGTTGCATAGATGGCTCGGAGACATGGAGCAAATAGATGAGAAAACATAAGATAAAACTAGGAGACCATGATCTTCTTCTCGTTGTCATCTAGTCATCGAAGTCGGATTGGTAGTGTCGACGACACATGGTGTTGTAGAAGACACTCACGGTGAGCATGGCTTCGCCTTCGTACTTGAAGACGAGGAAGTGCCCGACTCCGATTTGGTGCACGCGAGCGAACTCCTTCCAACCGCTGGCAAGGTACATCTGGCCGTAGCGATCGGATAACATCTCCAAGGACCACTGGTCGGTCATGTCGCCGGGCACCCGCAACACGGCGTGGTGGGGCTCTTGCCCGTCTACCATCGGCACGAACTTATGTTTGAGGCGCATCTTGTCCCAGTTCATCCCCAAGTGGATGATTACGGTGAAATCAAACCCGTCGAGTTTGATGGCGATGGGCTTGAGCACGGGTGACGACGACGCCGATGGCGACGGAGTTGGTGCCGGCGAACCGCTCTGGCCGCGCCCCGCACGTCTTTCTTGGCGGCCTCGGCTATGACCAAGGCCCGGTGGTCGTCTAAGACTCCCTACACTCGTTCCACGTCAGCAATGGCTAGCTAGCGCGATGTCTATGGTGGTGCTAGCGAATGAAAGATGGCCGCGAGTGGCCTGTTAAAAGGCCACGGCATTGGATGTCAGCGCGGAGGCCAAAACGATGTTGCCGTCACAGGAGGCAGGCGTCAACGGCGCAACCAGACTTGGAGCAGCCTACCTCTCTCCATTGATGGCTAGCGAAAGAATTACATTGGGTCGCTGCCATGTGGGCCATTGACCCATACGGGAGGACACGGGAGGGCGTGCCTGCTGTTAGCCACTGACGCAACGTTGGTCAAATTTGATGCACTGATGGATCGCGTCAGACGTGTTTGTTCAGATGGATTGCGCCGCTAAAGAAGACGCGACTACCATCAAATCTGGTTAGACCAATTCGAACAGACATACCATTTAGTTCGTGTCGCTAGAGATGTCCTAAGTTTTTGGTCAATGTAGCGAGACGACTAGATTATTCACGGGTGTGTAAAGTAAAACTGAAACTGGCAACCGTTGGCCAAATTTGAGACAAGGATGGGTCGCGTTGGACGCGTTGGCCAGCAAGAGTAGCACCGCTGAAGGGGACATATTCACCCTTGGATCCGGTCATTTTGCACAACTTAGCGACGACTAGATTATTAACAGGTGTGTAAAGTAAAACTGAACCTGGCGACACGGGTAAGCTAGGGATATGAGACCAAGATTTGATGTGATGCCACGGTAGAGTCCTGGTGGTAGGGGAGCAGAAACGTGAGACATCAATTCACGGATGGTGGTCGATTCACCATGGCCTTTCCATCGTGGGTTTGGCTGGCTGTCGAACGCGCCAGGCCAAGGCTCGCACGACGCGGATTTGGAAGAAGAGATGGTTCGATCCGATCGGGTTAACTACCGTACTACTTTTTTCCCCCACTCGCCGCGCCCTGACCTTTACGGCAAAGCGACACGCGAGCCACGGAAGCGCGACAGATAGGCTGCTGGAATTGGATGGCTCCAATCCGCGGGGTACGTGCGCGGTGCGCCACAGCACAGTGCCACCCGCGGAGACGTGCTGAGGGTCGATCAGCCACACAACACATGGTGAACTTACGGGAAGGAAACCGCTAGTGGTACGAAACTTTCTTACGGACCGCACAAAGAAGTGTACAGAATCAGTGCGTGGCCCGTTTTCAAAGGAGGGATCAAAACTCAATCAATTCACTGCACCTCGGTAAGGACATGTACAATGGAACGGAAGAGAAGAGGGAGTGCGGATTTACCCCTCCTAGGTTGGCTCCCGGCACCATCATAGCCGTCGGTTGATTTAAGATTCGTGCAAAAGTCTACCGGTCAAAACTTTTTTTTTTTTTGCATTTTAGTGCTTGGCAAAATCCCTATTCAGCCCACTTCGTACTCCCCCGTCTGACGCTGCCGCCCCCACCCCAACCCTCACTCCATCTCTGTACTGAGCCGACCCATCCTCCTCCTCTAGCCCGTCGCCGTCCTCCTCCTCTAGCCCGACGCCTCCTCCTCCTCCTCTAGCCCCGTCGCCGTCCTTGGTCTCCCTCACCCTGCTTGATGTGGACAAGGTCCCTCCTCTCGTTCGTCGTGGAGCAGCAGCTTCGGTCCTCCTCCTCGGCCGTGAGCGGCCAGCCGGCCTCCTTTGCGCGTGCAGATTCCGTAGCCGACGATGGAAGGCCCGATCTAGCCATGGAGGTCCCGGATCTAGGCCTGGAAGGCACCTCCTTTTGATTCTTTTTATTGGTCACTTTAATTTGGAAACTTTGGTTGAGCTCCCTTTCCTGTTGAATCTAGATGAAGTTTCTTAGATGGGTCCATTTGAATCTGTATTGAATCCTCTTAGTTTCTGCCAAGTTTATTCATGTTTCTCGCAAAGTATTTTTCTTCTATATCTTGGAATGTTTGCAGTGTGGATGTTCCGTGAATTAAGTTTTACTTATGCATGAAACTTGTAAAAATCTATGGTAAATTTGATGTTGGAAAGGTGCATCGAAAAAATCCATATCCAATTTGTATGATTTTGTTCTGAATCATGAGTGATTATTGTATGAATCTTCTATGAGTTTGTATCAATGTCTATGATGTATAAATCCTATGAAACCTACCAGATTTGATAATCTTTGAAAAACTATATGAATCATGTATGATTCTTGGCAAAAACATATGTAGACATTATAATAATATTTTGTAAATAAAATATATGAATACCTCTTGAAAAAATTATATGAATATCTCATGAATCTTGTGTGAAACTGTTCACAGGTCTCCTCCCATTTCACATCTTGTGTGAAAAATTATTACATGAAAATCTGTGAAAAATAATATGTAAGAAATATTTCGTGAATTTTTTTGTTCAAAATATTTTATCATGTATGAAATGAATTTTTGTTTGTTACCAAAAATATTGGTTAAATATTTCTACCGAAAATATTGGTACCTAAATTATCTTGTATGAATCAGTCAAGATGAAACATAGTTTTAGTTCTCTGATTAAATAACCTTGGACTGATTCCATTTTATCCAAATTGCTTTCCCCAAATCTGGAAGTACAAATATTCTGGGATTCTTGTATGTACCTTTTTATGAATCTCGACACACTTGACAATCCGTGGTGAATGTGTAATATTTTTTTTGGTATTAACCTTATTAATGTGGATTTAAGAAAATCAACATAAAAAAAATACTTTGGTTGCAAATAAAAATCATGGTAGATCTGTTAATGAGAGGAGTGACATTGAGATAGTGTTAAAATTTTGTTATGAAATCAGATTATATAGTGTGTGAGATCTCGTGAATCTTGTGTGAATCTTGTATGAAACGTTCTTGGTATTAATCTTGGTTGATGCAGATTACAGAAAATCAATTTCTAAATTGTTGGAAAATCTTGTATGGAACGATGTTGAATCCTATAGATTTTGATGGATTTTGCATGAATTGTTCATGTTTCTTGCATGAATTTGGAAATATGTGATAAGAGTGCATTGAAACGTCCATGAATTTTATAGTTGCAAAATCCTTAATAAAATTTACCTTAAAAAAATAATATGAATGTTCGTATGGCTATTTGAAAAAAATCTGTGAAAATATTTTGTAAAGATTCATACATGTTAACAGATAAATTTTGAATAAATATCTATGAATTTTTTTATGAAACTATATTATAACTAAAAATGGATAATTAATAAATTAAAAATATATTGTAACTAAAATTCTTTTAAGAATCCCACCGTTGTCATGAACAATGTATTTCTACAGTTTTACAGTTTATCTTGTACCTATAGTTGTAGTTGTGTACACTGTCAGCAATCATTAAGCCGCACACCCTGGATAGTGGTAAATTTAAAAAATATTTTCTCTATGTAACAAGTGAGGAGACAAACAACGACGAAATATATATAAAACTTGAAAACACTAGGGCCTGAGAAGCAAAACTGTAATAGACTCAAGAAGTGAGGTGAGAGGGTTATTCTGTAAAAAGACTAGCACGAATCTCCAACAAATAAAGGGCAATGATGGTGCCAGGGGCCCCTCCTAGGGGGGGGGGGTGCATTGTCCAGAGAAGACGGGTCTTCTCTTGTCCCTCCACATAATCTATAGAAGACAGTAAAAATAAGTTGTACGATGGATCATCTCTTATTATTATCTCTAAAAGTTAATATAATTAACTGATGATAATAAGCAATTGTGTTGATAAGGGAAGACACAAGGTATAATGGAGAAATATTCTTTTCTTATTTTTAGGTGATCATCAGTTAGCTAAGAGAAGGCAAACTTCTCTTTCTTAATTCTCTCACCTCTAATCCGACATGGCAATGCTAAGGGAAGGCTGACATCACCCCATTGTACATGCCATAAGTAGAAGTTTTTCTAATCTAGACCATCAGTGGGTTCAGGGCCGGTCCTGAGATTTCAGGGGCCCGGGGCGAAACTAAAACTTTGGGCCTATTCCTATTTTTTTATATACAAGAATGAAATTATGAAGAATAAATACTTCAAATATACCTATTTGCAATATTCATATAAAAATGACAATGTTTACATATTACCTTCAAAATTTCTTCGTGTATTCCTAGAAGCGAAGTCGGTGATAATAAAACCAATATCAATCTCGTCCAATAACTTCTTCTCGATGCCGAATCATAAATAACCACACTAATTGGTTCCTCATCAACACTAGCAAATTTTGTAGGAGACGAATGAAATGCGATATCATGATCACTTATATTGCTATTACCCGCGTTGATGTCATCATTCTCCTCTGTACCAATCTCATCCTCTAGATCAATATTACTATATTCCTCAACAAGAACTACTACCTCCGTTTCGGTTTACAAGTCTTGCGCGTACTTCTATGTCACCAAATTGATAAACTTAGTATGAGGTATATATTATAAAACGTATATCATCGAAAACTTTAGACTTTATATTTTTCAATGATATAATTTTTGTATTATATAATTTAAATTATATAGGTCAATTGATACCTAGATATACATGAATGACTTGTAAACCGAAACGGAGGAAGTAGTGCTAACTCAACTGGATTCCTCAAAGTGCTCTTGTTACTCTTTAAAAATTTATGAAAGGATCCTCTATGTGAGTCAATCAACTTCTGCTCTTCCTTTCTCTTTTTACTTTTCTTAGCACCGGAATAAGGTGCCATAACCAATTAACCACACTAAAAATATAAAGAAGAACTAATAATTAAATAAAATATTAGGGGCAACGTTAGACTGTAGAAGACTGAGATCAGAAATTCAGAATCCGGACCTGCAGACGCTGAATGAACAAAGCGAGATGAGAGACAGGCCACATGCAGAGGGCGAGGGGGCGAGGCGATAGGCTTGTTACCTGCCG
Source organism: Avena longiglumis (assembly GCA_030063025.1). Taxonomy (NCBI): domain Eukaryota; kingdom Viridiplantae; phylum Streptophyta; class Magnoliopsida; order Poales; family Poaceae; genus Avena; species Avena longiglumis. Next base: position 49,387,605 of record CP125979.1, read on the forward strand.
CGTGCGGACCTTCCTACGATCGATAGCGCAGAGTTGAGTCGAGGTCAAGACAGAACCAGCGTGCGGCGTGCCTTCATACGATACGATCAAAGAGGATAGCTGATCTAATCGCAGTTTAGGTACGTGCTGTCGTGATGGACTTCAAATCTAAAAAATATGTGTATGTCTAGCAAAGTAGAAGACCTAATCTAGTCCAATAGAAAACTCAAAACGACTACTTTTTTTATTTTTTCTGATATCTACTATAGCCTATATATACAACACATATCTGGGGAGGGCACCCCAAAATTTTGGGCCCGGGGCAGCTGCCCCTCCGGTCCCCCCAAAGGGCCGGCCCTGAGTGAGTCTTGGATTATCGCGCAACAAATTCGAGCGAGCTTAAAAAGAGAAAATGTGAAATTCTTTTTTTCCTCGGGCCGCGAGGAGAGGACTTGCTCACTTGCGGCTCCTACATTTCAACGCCAATCTCCGGCGGCTCTCCTCCGCTGACGACCTCCTGGTTGCCAGTTGTGAGGGGAGTCCGCGTGTGCGGACTTGTGTAGCTCTAGGGTTAGGGCCTATGTAGTTTAGGTTTTTTCGGTCCCTCGGCGTCTTGGCTCCGGGAAAGGCGACGACGATGATGAATAAAAGTGTTCGAGTTTCTCCTCCGGTGCAGTGTTCTACTCTGTGGTTGGTGATGGATCTGGATGGTAGTCGGTCCAAGCGAGGATGGTGTGACGGCGTTGACATCCTTTTGATGGACTTGTGTCCTCGGGATCCGCCATTGCAATGTCGCTCGCTCCTGCATCGGAGCAGAACTCAGAGTTCTTCAAGAGTGCATGCGTACAGTAGACTGTGTTGGTAACAGCTGGAAGATGGCGAGTCTTGTGCTGGATTCATGGCCGAAGGCTATTAAATTTGGTTTCACAAGATTTAAAAAGAAGCTATTGGTATATCATCTCCCAATCGCAGGGGGGCACACACACCCATTTCGAGATACAAGTAACACCGTCTCCTTGGGTAACTATAAGCGACCATCTTCTTGGTTAACGCAGTTGGGATTAGCTAACAATATAGAAACATCCCGGCCTTTATTTCTCATATCCAATCTGCACAGTTACGATTTCATTCATGTTGTTGCACATCTAAATTAGTAAATTGTTTGTAGGAAACGAATGGGTCATGTCTTTGCCCCAGCCCAACAAATAACTTGTGACTTCTTACCAAGCAATCTATGCTGAAGTTCACTTAGGCATCTAAGAGGTGGTCAACCAGCCATGCCAAGCCACCAGAATAAATAGCCACATGCACCTACAATTCGCTGGACACTAGCACTAAGCGTATCCAACTCATAATCCTGATGCCTATTGGATCAATTCATTCATTTATCGGTACTTATTTAAGCATTTTTTATACAAGTATGAAAATATCTAGAATCATCCTATGCAAAGTAGCATTGTGTAAATGCAGAGCTCAAAGATTTATGTTTGGAGCGACACTTAGAAATGATCTGAAATAATATGCCCGGTTTCTTGAAGTGCTTGTCAAGTTCCTTTCTTTTCCATTTCAACCTCAGTAAGTCCATAGTAACTTGGATATCTCTCATGAACTGAAATTTCCTTAATTCATCCACCTTAATTCAAATATTAAAGGAAGAACATAAGATTCTAGAGAATAAAATATAATTTAGAACTTGAAATGGATATCATTAGGTAGAGCATATTGTTCTATGTATATGCCTGCATTGCACAACTTTTCATTTAGGCACATAGGCTGCAACATATATTTATCTCCGTTATCATGAAATGTATTTTTAGAAGGCTACCTGAAAGGTCATGCATGGTATTGAGTTAAATAACAGAGGTTCATTCTTTATGTTATAGCTGGCTAATTCCTATTGCACATAAGCACCTTAATCAACTTCATATCCAGTGTACATATCTGCAAGGTCAATGCCAAAAGATTCATAAGTGGTATCATAAAGCTTCAGTATATATAGCATCAAACCATGGAAAATGCTTCTTTCATATGGTTGTGAATCTTATAATTAACCGTCTTATGTGATTGTTTGATCCATGAGGCTCTCTATCCCTCTATAAAATGGCGAAGCAAATTTTATTGGGTAATTTAGACGTGAAAGAATTCCCAGGTTCCTAAAAACTTAATAAAAGGGAATTTACAGGAATGAGTTCCTTAAGATTCAGTGATTTCTTAAGAAATATGTTGAGTTACTGTTGTGTTTTCCATAATGTTTATGAAGTCATTGACTATGAATCACCAATGCTGGAATTGTTCCCTTATTACCTAAGAGGAGGTGAATAATATTTGATTGTGTTGTACTACAAAAAAAATGTCACCACATATGTTATGCAGAATACTCGAGTGTGTTCTACTGCTTTACATAAAATGGTTTTGAAGTGCTTGAAGGTCCTTTTGATTGTTACTGTAATGTACAAAAAAATTGTATTTTATTACCAAAATATGGCGTCGATTTGCATATGCAGTTTATAACTAGATCAACATCCACAAAGGGTTATCAACGCTATTTGCTTGAATTTATTTTTATTGTGTTCTCTAATTTAAGAAGTGGTACAACATGCATGATGTCTTGTTTATCCTATGCCACATGTGAATTCATATACCCAACAGGAACAACGGCTGGTGAACTTGGGACAACAAAGCCTGCACATTTTGAAGTGAAGGAAATGATTAAGACAAAATGGTGATGCCATATATGAAGTCTATAGCAAACTATACATATCAAGTATGTCAAATAAAATTTCCAACTTAACATGTTAAATACATACCATGACTCATGGGACGGTGCAAGAAAGGCACTATGAGGGAGCAACATTTAAGCAAGCATGTAGAAATGCCGTGCCATAGCAAATTAATAAATTGTGAAAAATCTTGGACATACAAGCAGTTGGTAACATCATCTTGTTGCGTCAAGACACCGAAACCTTAAATGTGTTGGATTCTCCTTATCATCTCAGGAGAGATAACAATTTTGGAAGTCAAGAACTATGAAACTACAAGTTTAGTAAAAAAATCTTGAAGTCAAGAAGTAGAAATAACCAATTTTTGGACCTGGTTGACATCTTTGCTACATAATTTTAGTTGATAGAGGGTAATACTATGATGGCTAACAATAATAAACGTCCTAGATTTTTCTTCTCTATTTACACCTAGCAGCATATTAGATGGAAACTACAGATTAGTGGAACTCTGTGGCATCCCGCAAAACCACTACTAAAAAAAATCGCGTTGTTTTTGTGCATTGCATCATCATGGCCGCATGCTCATGTCATCATGCCACATTGCATTGGAGCATCGTCATCATCATGCATTTGTTTGTCTGAAACTATTTCTGAAAAGCCATATTTTGTTTTCTAAATATTCTCCTTTCTATTTAAAAATTCAAACCCCGGTCTGTTCGGATCTTTATTTGTCTAAACATATTTGCAATTGATCTGTTCTAAACAAAATAAAATAAATATATTTTACCCCCCGGGGAAGGCAGACACTGGTCAGGCCCAATCGGCCCAACCCGAGTCCACCTACCACCCCATATAAAACCTAGACCTAATCCTAGCCACACATCTAACCAAACCCTAACCCTAAATCCCCATCAGCCTACCCTACTCCGCTCCACCCGCGCGCCGCCAGACCCACCAAGCCGCCCACGCACGAAACCCCGCTCCCTCTCCCGCGCGACAGCCTCGGATCCCGCCCCTCCTCGCTACCGACAACTTCCCGATCGACCTGCCAGTACTCTCACACCAACCGCACGCCACCGTCCCTGGCCCACCCCGGTCCCACGCCCACGCGACCCGTCCTCTCCCTCGTTTCCCTCCCGCACGAGCCGACCCTCTTCCCCGATGCCCCAAGCGCCTCCAGCTCCATCTCGCTCCCCGCCGCGCCTCCTCCGGCCCTCCTCGTCGTCCGGCCGCCCGCCTCCGTCTCCAACCACCGCCCCAGGCCCCGTTATCTTTCCTCCCCTCGCTCTCGTCTCCTCCTCCCCAGCGCCGCCGCCGGCCTCCCTTCCTCCCACTCGCCACCGGCCGCCGCCCCTTTCTCCTCCCTCCGGCGCCGGTTCCGCTCGACCCCGCCGCCCCGGCCGCCACTGCCTCGCCCCGGCCCTCCTCCTCCTCTTCCTCCTCTCGCTCTGCCACAGCTCCCGCCGCGGTGCTCCTCCGCCTCCGGCGCCGCCTCTGCCGCCCTTCTCCCTGCCGACCACCGCCCGCGCCGCCCAAGGCCGCCTCGCCTCCTCGCCGAGTTCCTCCTCCTGCCCGGCCTCCACGTCCTCCCCGAGCGCGCCCGGCCGCGCCCGACCACCCTAGCCTCTGCTGCAGCGGTGCACCGCCCGGCCTTCCTAGCGCAGCCTCACGGCCGCTTTGCCGTGCCCGTGCCTCCCTCCTCTGCGGCGCAAGCCTCAACAATGAGCCTCAACTGCAGTCGCCGCCGTGTGCTTCTGTCCCTTTCCCAGCGCATGTGGCTCGCTGATGGTTTTTGGTGTTCAGTCGTCAGCAAGTGTTGGCCAGGGATCCCTAGTTTCAGCCAAGATGGATGTTTCGGTGGCGTTTGATGTACTCTAGCAGTGATGTTGAGTTTGAGTATTGGGGATGTTAGTGGAATGGTGATGTGGAGATGGTGTAGATGTTCGTCTCCAATTAAGATCGACTCGCCAAGTTCGCCATCGACCGCGACGCCAAGATTTCCATCGCGGAGCACCGAGGATGCCTTCATGGGACGTCAAGACACCCGACAAACCCCAAGATCGTCTCTCAGACGCCAAGAGCTTATTCCCGGCCCCGGAGCCCAAGCCTCGACACCCCGAACCCTGTCGCCGTTCCCAAGTTCGCCACCGGTGCATAAGGAGGAAACCCCAAGGACTTCGGCATGGAGCGGCAAGATCGCCTCACGGAATCCGAAGCGCGGACCCAAAAGTTCTGCACGACGACATGAACGACATCGACCAGAGAGAATCCGACGCACCCCGACACCGACCCAAGTCCTGCTTCCCGGACGCGACAAGAACTACCCCCGATATCCGAGAACGATCCCGGAGTCCGAGAACGTTTCCGTCGAACCCGTCGAACCCTGAGACCGGACCCCCGAACCCCGGAAACCCAAGATCGTCGAGACCCCCTAAATGTGTGACCCCTTTTTCCTGAGCCCTATTTTATAAATGCTAAATATAAAACCTGTTGTATATTAATCATTCATCTTGCATGCATGCTTGTCATGTGGTTTGGGGGCCTTACGCCGATTCACCTAATAATTAAATATGGGGCCCATATGCGAGCGAATCTAGTCTTATATTGGCCTCATTTAAATTTGTGTAGCGAACCGGTACTATATTCTGCCATGTTAATACAACATTTAAATTGCGGGGTATCTAAACAACTAGAACCATATATTTAATTGTCGGGACCCCGGTTCCGCTTAATATGACCTAATTGCATCGCACCTTTTGCCATGTCATACATCATACATGCATCATGCCCGATCTTTTGCCGTAGTATTAAACATTGCATCCGGTGTTTATTCTAGTGTTTTGCTTCTTCGCGGATAAGGCCGTTAAGTTGATGTGAGCTTCGCCCCGATCTTCGGATGAACCTTCGGCAATGTTTTCAGGCGAGCATCTCCCCCTTTCTACCTATCTTACTTTATAGTATTTATTCCCTCCTGTTGATCTATTGCTATCTGTGTTGCGATGCTCTAGCTTCGTTCCCTGGATATTCCCTGCAGCCTCATATTGCCTTGGACACATCCTATTACCTGTTGTTTGGTAGATAGTTGGACTTGCGCGTCGTAGTCGCTTGCTCAAGTGCTGTTGCGTGTCGTCCAGTGCCACAGTTGTTGATGTATTGCCGCATGTTGTTGTTGGAGATGATCCTAGTTTTACTTATCGTTCACTTTAATTCCTGTTTAACAACTAAAATTGAAGTAAGCAGAGGCATCGGTGGGTGATAGATAATATTTGGTTTCCGAACGCCCACTTGTGTCCCGTAGGACCCCGAGTACTTGATACCTGTTCCTTGGTTTATCGCGCTATCCACATCCGGGAGGTATATGGGACCCCCTGAGCCAGAGCTTGATTCAGTCATATTTCTTGGGGCCACAAACTAGTTTGAGGTTTTATTTACTATCCTGTACTTATGCCATGCTACTTATTCTGATTACGATTGCGAGGAGCACACTGCATCTTTTAGGAATTGTGACCCGTTTACGCGGTATTGACAAGCCCAGTTTTGGGTTCCCAGTCGCTTACAGCCGGCCCCACAAACCTTGAGTCCGTCTCGGAGCTAGCTTACTTCGTTGCGGGTTAGACTACAAGGGGTGGCCCCCTGAAATATTTCTGAGTCCTGTGATTGCTTTGTCGTGAAAGCCTCGTTGGGTTTTGATTTGGTTTTTCCGAGGTTGATCGAGCGTGTGTTGCTATTGGTGCACCCGGCGGGTAAAACTTTCAAAGCCGTGTCATGGTTATGGACGACTTGGAGCATGATCTCGACCATAGACAAGCATAACTAAAGTAGTGCTATAAATTTGACTTTATAATGACTAGTAATCAGCTTCACTATAATGGAATGGCTAAATAATACTGCCCGCAATTGCTTGTTTGGAGTGTCGCTTGCGACCATTGTACCTGACTAGTAAGTATTACAACTACAACGGAATGGCTGAATAAAAGTACCAAAAACTGATGGGTTTTGGGTTATCTCATGTCAATTGTATCTGACTAGTAAAGTGTTGCAACTATCACGGAATGGTTAACTAAAACGGCCCACTGCTTATTTTATCAGGACGACTATCTTTACCTGACTAGTAATTGCTGCAACGATAACTGAATAAATAAAACTGCCCACAGTGTGAGTTTCCTCGGTTGACTTCCTCGTTTGGTTTCGAGGGGGAAACGCCAGGATGGGTTTGTTTGTTGATAGTATCAGGTTGGTTCCGAATAGGTCTTTCTTACCCCTCTCTGATAGCCGCCAGTTGTTTCGAGTCTCTATAGGTTGTTTAGTGCATCTTTGTCGCCGCCGCTTGATCCACCATACCTATGTAGGCGAGGACCGCCATTCTAGCCTCGCCGTGTCTTGGCCTCGATCGACGCTCCTTCTTTTCCTTTGCCCTTTGTCGGCACCCCTTTTGTTTAAGCAGGTTTTGAGATCGACGTCGTTAGCAGGGTTACCCTTCCGGCTTGGCCTGGGCAGGGTTATGGACGCCATTGGTTATTCTTCAGGGCTCTTAGCCCCATTTTCATCTTGTCCGTAGCCGGACGCTCTATCGTTTCAAGGTGATTTGGATCTTTGTATATTATATCTGTATTCTTGACTCATTGAGTCGCTGTTATATATATCTGTTCTGTGGGTCCCATCGAGGACTGTTGTGTAATGTTATTACTTCGTTTTCCACCCGCACGCAAGTGCCTGGTGGGCACCTTTGAATCGTTTCTATGCGGGTTTGGCGGGTTTCGCTATAACTTGCATAGGTCTGATTCTGAGGATGTTACAGAGTGGTATCAGAGCTCAGCAGTTACGATACCCCACAAGTCCAGCCTGTAGGATAACCTAGATAACGGCCGAAGTAGAGTGTCAAAACTATTTTGGAAAAACGGTTGGCTAGATCTGGTTAGGTCTAATTTTACTCCTTACCCCTCTGCTATTCTCCTCTTACCTCTACGTGTTTTTAATCCGCTCTCGTCTCTTTCTTCGAGTCCAGGAATTCTCGGGGTTGGGTTTCCGTCGTACCTTCAGAGTTTCGTTTCCTTCTTTGATAACGGTGTTCTACGTCCGGTGTTCATGCTGCCCGAGGAATCCTTCGTCTGTGGTACCATTCTTTGTTCGTTGTTTGTGCCTTCCGGTGTTTTCCGACGTGACGACATCCTCTATGCCAGATCCGATGCAGAGTCTGCATCACTCCTTTGATCCGAACCTCGCTTGTCGAGATCTTCAGTCTAAATCTTGAGGGTTGGTTGCATAATCTATCTGTTCGTGTACAGAGTAATGCTTTGAGTGCGGGATGGAGTCGCGACCATACCACTACTCTTATCATTTGCTTTGTATATTGAATGGTGGATCGATGCAATTTTACTCCGTCCATGAAAGTTAGAGGTGGCCTTACCTTTAACTCCGTCCGTTGTTTATCCGGAGTGTTCTCTTGACGAACGGGATCAACGACGTCTTGTTGGTGGTGTCGCCGATTTCAAGACGAAGGAAGCATCATTGTTAGTGGTGTCGCGAAGATCTACACGAAGCGAGAAGACGCAGATCGCCGACCTTCCTTCCGGTACCATGAGGCGGATCTCGAGGGCGAGATCCATTGTTAGTGGTGTCGAATTGTGGCATCCCGCAAAACCACTACTAAAAAAAATCGCGTTGTTTTTGTGCATTGCATCATCATGGCCGCATGCTCATGTCATCATGCCACATTGCATTGGAGCATCGTCATCATCATGCATTTGTTTGTCTGAAACTATTTCTGAAAAGCCATATTTTGTTTTCTAAATATTCTCCTTTCTATTTGAAAATTCAAACCCCGGTCTGTTCGGATCTTTATTTGTCTAAACATATTTGCAACTGATATGTTCTAAACAAAATAGAATAAATATAATATAATGCAGACCTATTTTACCCCCCGGGGAAGGCAGACACTGGTCAGGCCCAATCGGCCCAACCCGAGTCCACCTACCACCCCATATAAAACCTAGACCTAATCCTAGCCACACATCTAACCAAACCCTAACCCTAAATCCCCATCAGCCTACCCTACTCCACTCCACCCGCGTGCCGCCAGACCCACCCAGCCGCCCACGCACGAAACCCCGCTCCCTCTCCCGCGCGACAGCCTCGGATCCCGCCCCCCCTCGCTACCGACAACTTCCCCCCCCCCCCGATCGACCTGCCCAGGTACTCCCTCCCACCAACCGCATGCCACCGTCCCTGGCCCACCCCGGTCCCACGCCCACGCGACCCGTCCTCTTCCTCGTTTCCCTCCCGCACGAGCCGACCCTCTTCCCCGATGCCCCAAGCGCCTCCAGCTCCATCTCTCTCCCCGCCGTGCCTCCTCCGGCCCTCCTCGTCGTCCGGCCGCCCGCCTCCGTCTCCAACCACCGCCAGCCCGCCTCTCTTTCCTCCTCGCTCTGCTCTCCTCCCCAGCCCGGCCTCCTTCCTCCCACTCGCCACCGCCGCCGCTTTCTCCTCCCTCGTCCCGGTTGGCTGACCGCCGTCCGGCCGCCACTGCCGCTTCGCCCCCGACCCTCCCGGCCTCCTCCTCCTCCTCTCGTTGCACCAGCGCTTGCTCCCGCCGCCGCGGTGCTCCTCCGCTCTCCGGCCGCCTCTGCCCTCCCCGTCGACCACCGCCCGCCCGATGCCGCCAGTGCCGCCTCGCCCTCCCTCGCCGAGTTCCTCCCGGCCCGGCCTCCACGTCCTCCCCGAGCCGCGCCCGCCCCGACCCTAGCCGCCTCTGCTGCAGCAGTGCTTCACCGTCGGCCTTCCTAGCGCAGCTCTGCCGGCCGCCTGCTCACCCGGTGCCCCGTGCCTCCCTCTGCAGCGTGCGCAAGCCTCAACAGCGAGCCCCTGTGTCTGGTCGCCCGCCGTGCTCTGTCCAGCGCATGTGGCTCATGATGGTTTTGGTGTTGATCGTCAGCAAGTGTTGGCCAGGGATCCCTAGTTTCAGCCAAGATGGATGTTTCGGTGGCGTTTGATGTACTCTAGCAGTGATGTTGAGTTTGAGTATTGGGGATGTTAGTGGAATGGTGATGTGGAGATGGTGTAGATGTTCGTCTCCAATTAAGATCGACTCGCCAAGTTCGCCATCGACCGCGACGCCAAGGTTTCCATCGCGGAGCACCGAGGATGCCTTCATGGGACGTCAAGACACCCGACAAACCCCAAGATCGTCTCTCGGACGCCAAGAGCTTCTTCCCGGACCCGGAGCCCAAGCCTCGACACCCCGAACCCTATCGCCGTTCCCAAGTTCGCCACCGGTGCATAAGGAGGAAACCCCAAGGACTTCGGCATGGAGCGGCAAGATCGCCTCACGGAATCCGAAGCGCGGACCCGACAAGTTCTGCACGACGACAAGAACGACATCGACACGAGAATCCGCGCTTTGACACCGACCCAAGTCCTGCTTCCCGGACGCGACAAGAACTACCCCCGATATCCGAGAACGATCCCGGAGTCCGAGAACGTTTCCGTCGAACCCGTCGAACCCTGAGACCGGACCCCGAACCCAAGATCGTGAGACCCCTAAATGTGACCCTTTTCCGAGCCCTATTTTATAAATGCTAAATATAAAACCATTGCATATTAATCATTCATCTTGCATGCATGCTTGTCATGTGGTTTGGGGCCTTACGCCGATTCACCTAATAATTAAATATGGGGCCCATATGCGGCGAATCTAGTCTTATATTGGCCTCATTTAAATTTGTGTAGCGACCGTACTATATTCTGCCATGTTAATACAACATTTAAATTGCGGGGTATCTAAACAACTAGAACCATATATTTAATTGTCGGGACCCCGGTTCCGCTTAATATGACCTAATTGCATCGCACCTTTTGCCATGTCATACATCATACATGCATCATGCCCGATCTTTTGTCGTAGTATTAAACATTGCATCCGGTGTTTATTCTAGTGTTTTGCTTCTTCGCGGATAAGGCCGTTAAGTTGATGTGAGCTTCGCCCCGATCTTCGGATGAACCTTCGGCAATGTTTTCAGGCGAGCATCTCCCCCTTTCTACCTATCTTACTTTATAGTATTTATTCCCTCCTGTTGATCTATTGCTATCTGTGTTGAGATGCTCTAACCGTTCCTGGATATTCCTCGACCTCATATTGCCTTGGACACATCCTATTACCTGTTGTTTGGTAGATAGTTGGACTTGCGTGTCGTAGTCGCTTGCTCAAGTGTTGTTGAGTGTCGTCGATTACCCACGATTGTTGATGTATTGCCGCATGTTGTTGTTGGAGATGATCCTAGTTTTACTTATCGTTCACTTTAATTCCTGTTTAACAACTAAAATTGAAAGCGGAGGCATCGGTGGGTGATAGATAATATTTGGTTTCGACGCCCACTTGTGTCCCGTAGGACCCCGAGTACTTGATACTGTTCCTTGGTTTATCGCGCTATCCACATCCGGAGGTATATGGGACCCCCAGCGAGCTTGATTCATCATATTTCTTGGGGCCACAAACTAGTTTGAGGTTTTATTTACTATCTGTACTTATGCCATGCTACTTACGTATTTCTGATTGTGCGAGGAGCACCTTTGTCTGTTAGGAATTGTGACCCGTTACGCGGTATCGACAAGCCCAGTTTTGGGTTCCCGATCGCTTCTGCCCCACAAACCTTGAGTCCGTCTCGGAGCTAGCTTACGTTGCTATGGTTAGACTACAAGGGTGGCCCCTGAAATATTTCTGAATCCTGTGATTGCTTTGTCGTGAAAGCCTCGTTGGGTTTTGATTTGGTTTTCGAGGTTGATCGGCGTGTGTTGCTATTGGTGCACCCGAGTAAAACTTTCTCAAAGCCGTGTCCATGATTATGGACGACTTGGACCTGATTCTCGACCATAGACAAGCATAACTAAAGTAGTGCTATAAATTTGACTTTATAATGACTAGTAATCAGCTTCACTATAATGGAATGGCTAAATAATACTGCCCACAATTGCTTGTTTGGAGTGTCGCTTGCGACCATTGTACCTGACTAGTAAGTATTACAACTACAAAGGAATGGCTGAATAAAAGTACCAACAACTGCTGGGTTTTGGGTTATCTCATGCCAATTGTATCTGACTAGTAAAGTGTTGCAACTATCACGGAATGGTTAACTAAAACGGCCCACTGCTTATTTTATCAGGACGGCTATCTTTACCTGACTAGTAATTGCTGCAACGATAACTGAATAAATAAAACTGCCCACAGTGTGAGTTTCCTCGGTTGACTTCCTCGTTTGGTTTCGAGGGGGAAACGCCAGGATGGGTTTGTTTGTTGATAGTATCGAGTTGGTTCGAATAGGTCTTTCTTACCTCTCGATAGCCGATTGTTTGAGTCTCTATAGGTTGTTTAGTGCATGTTGCCGCTGCCGCTTGATCCACCATACCTATGTGGCGAGACCGCCAATTCTAGCCTCGCCGTGTCTTGGCCTTAATCTTGACGCTCCTTATTTTTCCTTTGCCCTTTGTGGCACCCTTTTGTTTAAGCAGGTTTTGAGATCGGCGTCGTTAGCGAGGTTACCCTTCCTTGCTTTGGCAGGGTTATGGGCCATTGGTTATTCTTGAGGCTCTTAGCCCCATTTTCATCTTGTCCGTGGCGGACGCCTATCGTTCAAGGTTATTTGGATCTTTGTATATTATATCTCGTATTCTTGACTCATTGAGTCATTTGTATATATATATATCTCTTATGGGTCCCATCGAGGACTGTTGTGTAATGTTATTACTTCGTTTTCCACCCGCACGCAAGTGCCTGGTGGGCACCTTTGAATCGTTTCTATGCGGGTTTGGCGGGTTTCGCTATAACTTGCATAGGTCCGATTCTGAGGGTGTTACAAACTCCCTAACATTCATGTATCTTTTATTCTTGAGGGAACCTATCATTCATGCATTGGACAATAACAAGACCAAAACCTTAATTCATAAAAGGATTTGGTTCCCGTAGAACCAATCAAATACTACTATTGCCTATAAAAAGGATGGAGCTTAGCTAAGACATAAATTACCTTGAGCCCTTGAAGTTATGATTCCCAAAGGCCTAAGAAAACTCCACGACATCCATCCACAATTAAACTGGCTTCTCATCGAGGTCCCTCAGTGCTTTCTACCATTTAGTGGTGCTTATACCACAGGAGGAGGAGACCATCGACATGGAACCCTTCAACGCAAAGAGTAGGTGTGTGTGCCGCCAACATGAGGAAAGGGCGACAACAGCAGGAATGCAATAAAGATAGGGAAGGGCTGGTCGTCTCGTGCTCGTGGCAGCACAGAGTGGCTGGGGAGGGGCGGAAATCACGACAACGAGGGATGCAGGGGAGACGGCGGCCCTTGGCAACGACGACATGGATGCAAGAGAGAGTGTGGCTATCGGCTACGGCGGCAGGGAGGCATTGGAGCAGTAGGTTGACACATCTTGAGGATAGAGTGAGCTAGAGAGAGTGGATGGTGAGGACTAAGCGATGTGTTCTATTCGTGCATTTTTTTTTCTTTTTGTAGGATGGCCGATTGATTTGACAGACCGATGTGTCCCATAGCATCCATAATGTATCTACCCTTTATTTCTTCTCCACATACCAAAGTGAGTTACTTAAACAATTTATCATTTCATGGTAGGCATGGTTATCAATTTCAATGTTTTAGAAATAGGCCAAAAGCAAAATCTCTTGATTTCAATTTAGACGAAATTAATGTCATGAATTTCCTTTGGTCCATGTAATGTTAGGATTACATTAAGATTTTAAACATGTGTGTTTGTTTTAAAAAATTAAATATTCTACTATCTTTTGGATAATTGTTAAAAAATGATCGATTATAGTGAAAAGTGCATTATCAAAAATCCGTAAATTTTATAGATAATCAAGCGTTGGCTTATTGGCTTGACCTCACGGTGGTAAGCTTGTCCACCCGGGTTTGAGTCATAGGTGTGACCGAATTAAGTGAAGTTTTATCTAGCGTGTAGTAACAACTTATAGCCAAGGAGGGATCCTTCACCGTTGGTCAGTGTTTTTAAATTTCAGGAGTACTTTATGGGAGATATTTTATCCGTAATTCACAATATTTCATTATTTGAAAACTAACTCCAATTACTACTCATTGACAACTTGATTTTACACATTTTCTATTTGAAAACTAACTCTAATTACTACTCATTGATAGCTTCATTTGACACATTTTACAAGAAAACTTGCTATCAGTTTAGTGGACTCGGACTTGGAATTAAATGGTGATAAATATAAAAAATTGAAACTTCAAAGAATAAAGTGTAGTTAATATTGTTTAGTTATTGTTTTAAGTATTTTCGTCACTAATAATAATATATTTATGTGATTGTCAATTTTATACCAAGACATGTGCGTGAATCATGTGTTACAATGCGTGCTCACATCTTTGGCCTTGAGACACATTTATGTGTGGCTTGATAAAATACCAATAGAAGAGAAATGAGATTTGAAATAGATGTTTTATTGTAGATTATGTGTGTGGCTAGATAAAAAAACTTGCTAAAAGAGAAATATTAAGATTCATAATGGATGTTTATTGTAGATTAACGCACGTGTGGATTTATAGTGCCAGGGCTGGCTCTAGACCAAGGCAAGATGGGCGACGGCCTAGGGCCTAGCCAAACTAGAGGCCCATTTATACTACACATGTACATATAGGATAGAGTAGAAAAAAGGCCCATATATGGGCGGTAGAAGAACAGCTAGCCAAGAAGATTACGGCAAGCAGGCACGCACGGAGAGTACCGATGCCTGTAAACTGTATCACGTATGTTCCCTGTTGTTTAGTTTTCTCTCGATGACTTTACGGTTCGTTCTCTCGAGATCGAATCACGCTTATTCGAACGATTGTAATAGCCATGAGTAATGAGTAAAGCTTTCTTGATTTGTAAAAAAAAAAAAAATCACGCTCATTCGGTTAGGCTGATATTGGAGGCTTTGAATTTTGCTAATTGGCCGCAAGTTTCAGGTGTTCTCCCCCTTTTTTTGTATATATACATGTAGCCATGCCTACAAATTCACGGAAGTGTCGTTTCACATGATTACATGGTCACTGGAGCTTGGCTTCTATGATTCTTGGTTTAGAACAGAGGCAAAAAAAAGATATTATGACCCTACAATAACTTTATCCATTCATGTATAAAATACACTGTTTTTTCCGTTGGGCCCATCGATGAAGTTCGCCCTTGGGCCCTTGAAAATCCAGAGTCAGCCCTAACTAGTGCAAAATCTTTAATGCGCAATCTCTCCGATGCATATAAGGGATATTTAACCTCAACGTAAGAGTTTTCGAAGTCCGTTATAGTAAAACTACATCCGTATGATTTGGAGGTGGAGTTCATAGATTGTCTGGCGCAGAACTACAAAACCCCATGCATAAATACATAACACAATACGTTACCGTACATCGGTTGCGCTGATCAAATCCAATTTTGGCAGATAAAACCGAGATATCTATTTTTTTTTTCCTAAAGGAAACGGAAGATATCTATTTTGATGCATACAAACTATCATAAGGCCGTGCCGAAGACTACACCGTGCAAACATTTGCATACAGAAGATATGTTAGCATTCATTTAGGCTAGCCTAGTATCTGGGTATGGCCTCCTCCCAGGGCCGGGCCGGCAAAATCCGAGGCCCTGTGCAAAACTCTAAAATAGGACCCTAGGGCATTTTTTTTCTATTTAACAAATATAATGTATATGTCGGAGTATCTTACATAGAAATTGGATATATGAATAAACATACCTATTAAACTCCCGTTTGCATATTGTTTATTTGAACAACTTCATTCTCTTAGTGTTTTTCAAAATGAAATCTTTAATAACATCCTCTTAATCAATCTTCTCCAACACTTCACTCTCAAGTGCTATTATGGCAAAATCATTGAGTCTTTGTTGTGTCATAGTAGTACGTATATAGGACTTCAACTGTTTTACTCCCTTCGGTCCATATTAGTTGACTCAACTTGGCTAGATATGGATGTATCTACACTAGATACTTAACTAGATACGTATGAATTTAGAGAAAGTTGAGTCAATTAATAAGGGTCGGAGGGAGTAATTTGGAAAAACTTCGTTTTTCTGAATTAATTCTTCCTCCTTTTCTTTTTTCTTACGCTTTTGATAACCGGGTTCTTGCTTTTCCATGTTGACTCCTAAAAAAAAAAGATGAACAACACAATTAGACGAATTTAGAATTGAAGTAGAACTAGGACACAAAGCACGAAGAAGATGAGATCCAGGGATAAAGGATGAGAGATGGGAGATGCACGTACCTTCCGATTGATAGACTCAATCCACAAAATAAGTTTTTAGGATTGTCACTGGAAGAACTCGGAAGGGCTAGGCAGCAAAGCACAAATGGAAAGACGAACTGACAGGCGTACGCGTGACCGCCCTGGCGCTTCTGGAGTACTGTCTCGGGTGTCGCAAGACCTCGCCTAGCCTGGCTTCCTGAGGGGGCCACACGACCGATCAGCTGGAACGTGTATGTATCGATCGATCAATACAGCCCAAAGCGGCAAGCTAGCTACATCCAATCGATTGGCCCAAGGGCCCAAGCTGGCCCATTATTCCTATTCCTAACAGCCACACACCAACAAACCAAGAGGAGGAAATATGTTTTTTTTCAGCTGCATATATAAGACTATACAAAAAATTTGGGCCCTGAAATTTTATGGGCCCTGTGCGAGTGCACAGTTTGCACTCCCGTCGGTCTGGGCCTGCCTCCTCCTCCCGTAGACGAGGTGAGACTAAACCCAAACAGCCACCACCGATCATCAGGCCCCTAACAAGATATACATAGGTATATACAAGCACCTTCTTCTTATTGACCAAATTACTAAACAACTATTAATCCCGAGTAGCGCTTGCTACACTACAGGAAAAAAATTCTACCGACGGCAAGACAATTAAATTGTGCCGTCAGCACGGCCGACGGTGGCATCAGCGTAGCCTCGGCGTCGTCCTCGTCGGCACAGCTCCCTGGCACAGTTGTCTTCCAATGGCCCAGTGTCGACCAACGGCCGTTGGCTAACAATCTGCTCACTGAGCTACGCCGACCAAGCTGCCGCAAGACAGAATGGAGCTACGCCGACGGCCAGGCGTCGGCATAGCCTAAAATATATTTTTTATTTTATTTTTATTTTTTATTTATTTTTATTTTTTATTTATTTTAAATCTTTGAATTATTTGACTCCTTAATCTCCCGCTTTAATCATTTTAACACTATTTATAGTTAATAATTAATTAAATTGCAGTCTTAGTCAAAGTTCACGTTCGGTCACCCATCCTAGCACTACTCCAGCTCTAGTACGTTTAACTTCCTCGTTCCTTCAGAATCTCTTCCCGCAAAGCAATTTACTCATTGTTATCAATACTAGGATATCATTCATATTAACTCTTATATCATCATGTCATATGGTTGTATTTTTTGAAATTACAAGCAATTATTTAAGTAAACAATAATAAATAAGTAAAAATATTATTGAATTCAAATAAAAATATAATGATTTTATTTTCTTATATTTTTTATTTGATATGAAATAATTAATATCTTTAAATCTGTAAATCAGAATTCGGCAAATAATATGTCTAAATTGATTAGAAAAATGAGAGGAATCCAAATATGATATCAATATAAACTTATCACAAACTATGTCGTGATTCTTATCATAATTTCATTTGCCCGTTTAAAACGACACGTATAAAGATTCTTAGCTCGGGGCTGAGACTCGCTAAACTTGAAGTGGATCTATGATGAAACAACATATTTTGAACCTAAAAATGATTTTTGTAAAAAATCATGAGCATCCGATCATGTACCTGTAGTTCATATCTGACCCACTTCATGCCGATTCGGCAGGAATTTGTCTTTTTCACCACGGATAGAAGGAAATATTTGAGATCCCCCTGTTATGACAGTATACATGTAAGGTGGCCTAGTATTTCTGAAAAATGTGACGGTAGCATTTTGAATTAGCCATTTGGTGATTGCTTCACAAAACCGTCCGTTTTTTGCACTCGGTAAATGGAAAACGGCTTTTTGGTGCGACGAAAAGGAAAACTTCCTCCTGAAACATTGTTCGCCATCCCATGATGCATACTTATGCATAATATGGACACATTATCACAAACTATGCCTTCATTTTAGCCAAAACATTGGTCATTTGACCCGAAAGCCAAGAAACCTCGAACGAGATAGGTCATTTCGTGAAGGTTTTTTTGAGACATAATCAATATACCAAGTTTGATATTTTTCCTTCTAACTATGTCACATAATATGACACTACGCGAAGGTTTCATGTTGTTTGGATCGTTTTTGAATTTATAATGCCCGTTTTAAACCATCGTTATACTTTGTCGAAGGGCGGATATGAAGATTCTTAGATCGGGGCTGAGACTCGCTAAAATTGAAGTGGATCTATGATGAAACAACATATTTTGAACCTAAAAATGATTTTTGTAAAAAATCATGAGCATCCGATCATGTACCTGTAGTTCATATCTGACCCACTTCCTATCGATTCGGCAGGAATTTGTCTTTTTCACTAGACATAGACGGAAATGTTTGAGATCCCCCTGTTATGACATTATCCATGTAAGGTGGTCTATTATTTTTAAAAAATGAGACGGTAGAATTTTGAATTAGTCATTTGGTGGTTGCTTCACAAAACCGTCCGTTTTTTGCACTCGGTAAATGGAAAACGGCTTTTTGGTGCGACGAAAAGGAAAACTTCCTCCTGAAACATTGTTCGTCATCTCATGATGCATACTTATGCATAATATGGACACATTATCACAAACTAAGCCTTCATTCTAGCCATAACATTGGTCATTTGACCCAAAAGTCAAGAAACCTCGAACGAGATAGGTCATTTCGTGAAGATTTTTTTCAGACATAATCAATATACCAAGTTTGATATTTTTCCTTCTAACTATGTCACATAATATGACACCACGCGAAGGTTTCATGTTGTTTGGATCGTTTTTGAATTTATAATGCCCGTTTTAAATCATCGTTATACTTTGTCGAAGGGCGGGCATGAAGATTCTTAGATCGGGGCTGAGACTCGATAAATTTGAAGTGGATCTATGATGAAACAACATATTTTGAACCTAAAAATGATTTTTGTAAAAAATCATTAGCATCCTATCATGTACCTGTAGTTCATATCTGACCCACTTCCTGCCGATTCGACAGGAATTTGTTTTTTTCACTAGGGATAGACGGAAATGTTTGAGATCCCGCTGTTATGACATTATCCGTATAAGGTGGTCTAGTATTTTTGAAAAATGTGACGGTAGCATTTTGAATTAGCCATTTGGTGATTGCTTCACAAAACCGTCCGTTTTTTGCACTCGGTAAATGGAAAACGGCTTTTTGGTGCGACGAAAAGGAAAACTTCCTCCTGAAACATTGTTCGCCATCCCATGATGCATACTTATGCATAATATGGATACATTATCACAAACTATGCCTTCATTCTAGCCATAACATTGGTCATTTGATCCAAAAGTCAAGAAACCTCGAACGAGATAGATCATTTCGTGAAGGTTTTTTTGAGACATAATCAATATACCAAGTTTGATATTTTTTCCTTCTAACTATGTCACATAATATGACACCACGCGAAGGTTTCACGTTGTTTGGATCGTTTTTGAATTTATAATGCCCGTTTTAAACTATATATAATATTTTATATTTTACTTAATTTTTATTTATAAATGTGTAATATTTGAGTGTAGATAGATAGATTTTTTTTCTGTAAATTTTAATATATTATTTGTATTTTTCTGAATTAGAATGATTTAGTTATGATTTTTTAAAAATAATGAAAAAAGAAAAAAAATCTGGAGGCCTATGCCGACGGCCTGGCCGTCGGCACAGACCAAACAAAAATTTTCAAAGAGCTGGCCGTCGACATAGCTTGCATGCCTAACGCCGTTTCCGTCATCGTGTCTGGGGCTATGCCGAGGGCTATATCTACGCCGAGGGCCACCATCGGCACAAACCTGCTACTACGCTGACGGCCACACTACGCCGTAGTCATCTACGCCGACGACCGTATCTACGCTGACGGCTGGGCTGGTCGGCTGGCCAAGGAAGGC
Source organism: Avena longiglumis (assembly GCA_030063025.1). Taxonomy (NCBI): domain Eukaryota; kingdom Viridiplantae; phylum Streptophyta; class Magnoliopsida; order Poales; family Poaceae; genus Avena; species Avena longiglumis. Next base: position 49,407,426 of record CP125979.1, read on the forward strand.
AGCTACGCCGATGGCCCCGATCTTTGGCCGCCGGCCTAGCCGGCCGGCCGTCGGCACATTACTTCTGTTGGATTATTAGGCATAATTTCCACGATTAATTCCAGAATATAAATCATGACAAAACCAGCTACTAGCTCATGTAACTCGAACATACTAGATGTACTAAACAACAGGATGATCGGAAACAAACAGCAGCCTAACATGTACTCGCAGAACATGATGAATAACCAAACAGGATCACGTAGCACGTACCGTTCGGTTGTCGTAGTAGAAACTTTGGAGAAGAGTGATCGCAGCAGATGGCGACGAAGATGGCGGTAGGCAGCACCGCCTGACTTGGATGGAAGACAACCCGTGATGGAGAACTCGAGCAGTCGCCGCAGAGCGCTTCCTAAAAACCTTATTCGCCCTCTCCCGTACAGGATCACAAGGGCGAGTGGTTCCGGAGACCTGCTCTCCCGTCCGCCGGTGCACGCCGGATGGAGTAGACTACGATGACGGCGCAAGTAGAGAGGATGGCAAAACCCTAGATTGGTTTTCGGTGGTGTTGTGGCGGTAGCCGCGCAGGACTTTATATAGAGCGGCTCAGGAAACCCTCGATCCGGGAGCGACCCGAATAAGCTGACTGTTTGACACGTCTGTCAATTTTCCTGAGCAGCAAAATAAAGCTCGGCTCGGCGAGATTCCCGCAACCCGCAACCAGCGGTAGCCTTGCTGTGACGGCGAAGGCGTCAAGGCGCCCGTCGTCGGAGGAGGAGCGTGTGTATCTCTCTTATTCCCACTCACTTACAAAGTGGTGCAACACTCCACCTTATAAGGTGGTGCAACTCTCCTCCAACTTTCCATGTGGGACTAAACTTTAGCTCCCACTCCACTCCCATGTGAGCTGCCACAAACATGGGCCCAAACACATAACCTTGAATTGCAAGTTTGGTGCTAATAGATTTCGTTCAAAATCATAACTAGTACTTGGCTGTCAGTAGCCTACCCCGCGGGTTGGAGCATATGCGTCATACTCCCTGGTCTCTTCATGAGTTTACTAGAGATCACCCAGATCTCATAGACCGCGACGTTTACAGTCGAGCTCATATATGTGTGTTCTTTCAAGAATGCCCTGTAGGACGACATCTTTGCTAATTAAAGCCAACAGAAACACATTAAGGCATGTTGCCAACCTGCCTTACAGATTATGAGAGTCATGCATCTTCACATAGAGAGGTTACAATACTCTCTCGGTCAAACCACTAGCTTGTTCTTCCTGTGTTCTAATTCACGGGATCTCCGATCACATAGGTTGAGTTACCACTAAGGTGTGACATCCATGGGTCTCAACCCCATCTCCTCGATGCACTTTCTATCACATTTCGTGATAGTCCCTTTGTAAAGGGATCTGCCAGTTTTGTCTGTTTGAATACGTAACAATTATTACTCGAGTTTCTCAATTTCTGACAGATTTCAAACGCGTCTCTTCACGTGTCTTGATGACTTCGCGTTATCCTTAGAATTGTTCACTTTGACAATAAGTTTAGTTGTCACAATTCAAGGATTGCGACATGTTTCTCAACCATAGGCAAGTCCATCAAGAGATCACGCAGCCATTCGACTCAACAGTGGTTGTGTCTAAAGCGATGAAGTTCTGCTTCCATAGTTGACCGTCAATATGGTTTGTCTGAGACCTCCATGACACTGCGCCACCTCCAAGGGTAAACACATACCCGCTCGTGGCGTAGAGTTCATCAACGTCAGAGATCCAATTCGAATCACTATATCCTTCAAGCACAGCAGGATTCCCTAAATAGTGAATCCCATAGCTCATTGTACCACATAGATAGCGCATGACCCTTTCAAGTGCATGCCAATGATCAATACACGGGTTAGACATGAACCTACTCAACTTGCTCACAGCAAAAGAGATATCGGGTCTTGTAGCGCTTGCTAAGTACATGAGAGAACCAACAACTTGTGAATATTTCAGCTGATCTGTTGGTTCCTTCTTATTCTTTCGTAATGTCAAACTGGGATCATAAGGTGTTGGAGAAGTCTTGCCATCATTAAAGCCAAATCGTCTCAAGACCTTCTCAACATAATGAGATTGCGTTGAAGTAATCCCATTCTCGTTCTTAATAAGCTTGATATTCAGAATGACATCAGCCTCTCCCAGATCTTTCATATCAAAACTCTTTGACAGGAAATACTTGACTTCATTTATCACTTTCATGTTTGTACCAAAGATCAGAATGTCATCCACGTACAAACATAATATAATGCTATCGCCCCCACCATGGCGATAGTAAACACACCTATCGACCTCATTAATGACAAAGCCAGAAAGTAGAGTTCACAAACTTCTCATGCCATTGCTTAGGTGCTTGTTTGGCCATATAAAGATTTCAATAACTTACACACCTTTGTCTCTTCACCTTTTACCACAAACCCATCCGGCTGATCCATATAGATCTCCTCTTCCAACTCTCCATTAAGGAAAATGTCTTCACGTCCATTTGATGAGCAGAAGACCATAAGAGGCAACAGGGACAATAGTACTCGAATGGTGGTCGGTCTAGCGACAAGTGAATAGGTGTCAAAGTAATCTTCGCTTCTTCTCGTGTGTAGCCCTTAGCTACAAGCCGTGCCTTGTACTTCTCAATAGTACCATCGGCCTTAGCTTCTTCTTGAACACCCACTTACATCCCAATGGTTTTACAACCATAGGATCGTTCGATAATTCCCAAGTTCCATTAGAAAGAATCCAGTCCATCTCATTTTGGACAGCTTCTTTCCAATCATCTGCATCGAGATGCATATGCCTCGATAATGGATCCGGGAGTATCATCCACAAGGTACACGATGAAATCATTGCCAAAGGATTTTGCAACCTCTGTCTCTTACTCCTCGTGAGAGGTTCATCGTCATCCTTCTCAAGAAATTCCTCATGTGGTTGTTCAGAATTATCAATAGATGCACTAGATTAGAAGTATTTTAAGAAATCCTACCAATGCTATGCATATCTTTCATAGGAAAAATATTCTCAAAGAATGTTGCATCACGAGATTCCATTATAGTATCAACATGCATATCGGTACCTCAGATTTAACCACTAGAAATCTATAGCCTACACTCCGTGGCATATCCTAGAAAGATACAATCCACTATCTTGGGTCCGAGCTTGCGTTTCTTGGGAATCGGTATGTTGACCTTCGCCAAACACCCCAAATGCAGAATCAAAGTGATGGTTTTCTCCCAACCCACTCCTCATAAGGTGTCTTTTCTTTATTCTTGTTAGGAACTCTATTCAGACATGACATGAAGTCAACAAAGTCTCCCCACCATGCCTTTGATAAACCAAAATTGTCTAACATGGAATTCACCAAGTCGATCGATGCGGTTTTTCCTCTCGAACCCCGTTTGATTGGGGCGAGTAGGAGGCGTCCTCTCATGAATAATTCCGTGTTCTGTGAATTCATCAAATATTTTGGGAAAATACTCACCACCACGATCCGACCTAAGACGCTTGATCTTTCTCTCTAGTTGATTTTCAACTTCGGCCTTATAGATTTTAAAGTAGTCTAAAGCCTCATCTTTAGTTTGCAACAAGTAAACATAGCAGAATTTAGTAGCATCATCTATCAACGTCATGAAATATCTCTTTTCACCTTTTGTCAACACACCATTCATCTCACATAGATCAGAATGTATGAGTTCTAGAGGTGCCAAGTTTCTCTCCTCGGCAGCCTTGTGAGGCTTTCGAGGTTGCTTTGATTGCACACAACTATGGCACTTAGAACCTTTGGCAATAGTGAAATTCGGAATTAAACTCATACTGGACATCCGAGACATCAAACCAAAATTAATGTGACATAAACGAGAATGCCAAACACTGGTATCATCATTAACACCACCACAAATATGATTCACGGATTTATTACAAAACTCTGAAAGTGAAAACCGGAACAAGCCTCCGAACTCATAACCTTTACCAATAAATTGTCCATGTTTCGAAACAACGACTTTATTAGACTCTAAGACAACCTTAAACCCATCTCTGCAAAGAAGGGAGCCACTAACGAGATTCTTGTTCATAGTAGGGACATGCGACGCCTCGTGCACGATCTTTCGAGTAAACTTCAGATCCACCGCCAACACCACGAACAAAAGCATGTGATCCATTCCCATTAGACGGATGAATCGGCGACCGATAAGAAGTGAACATAGAGATGTCGACACACATGAACATTAGCACCGTATCAAGCCACCAACACGGTGATTGAAATACTGAAAAACGATAAATAAATTACCATACCCATCAAGATTGCTAGCGGTCACGGCGTTGATGCCTTGGCCTTTTTCCTCTCATGCTCTGCGCGTTACGGGCGATCCTTGAAAAATGGCGGCTCTCCACAAGTGTAACAAGACAGTTCACTCTTGTCCCTGTTCGTCTTCTTCTTCTTGAAGGTTGTAGTCTTCTGCTTGTTAAAGGAGGGTTTGAAGTTTCCTTTGTTCTTGCCTACGGACTTGCCTTTCTGCACAAAGTTAGCAGTAGCAAGACCCTCTCCTTTCTCAGTAGTGTCCTTAGCCCGAGCCTTCTCCTCAACATCAAGGGACGCTATCAGATTTTCAACTGATATCTCCTGTCTCTTGTGTTTGAGAGTTGTGGCAAAGTTCCTCCATGAAGGGGGCAACTTAGCAATAATGCATCCCGCCACAAACTTGTCGGGTAAGGTACACTTAAGGAGTTCGAGCTCCTTGGCAATGCACTGTATCTCATGAGCTTGTTGAACCACAGGAAGGTCCTTAGTCATCTTAAAATCATGAAAGCTCTCCATGATATACAGTTCACTGCCAGCATCTGCAGCACCAAACTTGGCATCCAGTGCATCCCAGAGCTCCTTTCCGTCTTTTATGTGCATAAACACATCACACAGACGATCAACAAGAATGCTCAGAATACATCCCACAAAGACAGTATTAGCATCCTCGAACTTTTTCTGATCCTCGTCAGGATATAGTTCCTCGGTTTTCTTACGATGTGGAACACTTTTATCGTGGTCACCAAAGCTCAGCCTTGTACGCCACCTCTTAAAGTGCACACGTAAACTTATTCGGCCTCGCATCGGTAAAACCAGCCATTGTTAATTCAGGAAATTGCCTACAATAAGGTTTTTGGATTGTTGGATTATTAGGCATAATTTCCACGATTAATTCCAGAATATAAATCATGACAAAACCAGCTACTAGCTCATGTAACTCGAACATACTAGATGTACTAAACAACAGATGATCGGAAACAAAGCAGCCTAACATGTACTCGCGAACATGATGAATAACCAAACAGGATCACGTAGCACGTACTGCTCGGTTGTCGTAGTAGAAACTTTGGGAAAGAGTGATCGCGCAGATGGCGGCGAAGACGGCGGCAGCACCGCTGACTTGGATGGAAGACTGTGATGGAGAACTCGGCAGTCAGAGCGCTTCCCAAAAACCTTATTCGCCCTCTCCCGTACAGGATCACAAGGGCGAGTGGTTCCGGAGACCTGCTCTCCCGTCCGCCGGTGCACGCCGGCAAGCGGGATGGAGTAGACTACGGTGACGGCGGGATGGAGTAGACTACGGTGACAGCGCAAGTAGAGAGGATGGCAAAACTCTAGATTGGTTTTCGGTGGTGTTGTGGCGGTAGCCGCGCAGGACTTTATATAGAGCGGCTCAGGAAACCCTCGATCCCGGAGCGACCCGAATAAGCTGACTGTTTGACACGTCTGTCAATTTTCGTGCGTGCGAGCGGCGGCGTCATCGGAGGAGGAGCGCGCGTGTGTATCTCTCTTATTCCCACTTACTTACAAAGTGGTGCAACACTCCACCTTATAAGGTGGTGCAACTCTCCTCCAACTTTCCATGTGGGACTAAACTTTAGCTCCAACTCCACTCCCATGTGAGCTGCCACAAACATGGGCTCAAACACATATGGGCTGCCACAAATTTGGGCTTTGAGATTTAGGGAAAATCTGAAATACTCATGAGGCTAAATAGATTAGTCCTTCTTTAATGTAGTGCTGCGTAGATCGAGCTAGCAACACCACCTGAGTACTTGCTACGTACTCTCAATTTGTAGCTGCGCCACACACAGCATCTGGTGCCTGATCAGTCGTGGACCTGCGCCTTCGCCCGGTACATCGGCTCCGGGATCTCGTCGGCGTTAGCGCAGCAGGGGCAGCCACGCAAGGGGATCCTGCAGCAGCTGATCCGGCATCCGCTGCCGTGGGCGTCGGCGCCGCTGGCGCCGCCGCGGCGGTAGCCCCGCCCCCGTGGCAAGCCGGCCTCCATCTCCTCCTTCTTGGCCTCTGCATGCATAAACAGAAATTTATTACATGCATGTAAACAAGAAGCAGCTAGCCAGTTTCTTGCTCGAGTTACTCTAATCAACCATTATTTCAAAATTAATGACAGAGGCTCACCAGTCTGTTCGGCCGCGCCGGCGACGAGGAAAGCGGCGGCGAGAAGGAGAGTAAGTAGGAGGAGACCCTTCGTAGACGCCATGCCTGCACACCTCACCCACAGTCTCCTCGATCTTCCTTTCGATCGTTATGTAGCTGGTTCTACTTCGTAAGCTAGAAGACCAATCGATTTTTTTATAGGCGGAGATTGTGGGCGGCCGGCTCGGATTAGATAGCGAGGAGGGGCTGGCTAGGTAGATGTTGTGAGCAGGTTGAGACTTGAGAGGCTGCAGGCTGCCTCTGATCCACCCTACACATGGCTGGGAGCTAGCGTGGCTATGATTTGGAATGTCTGCACGAGGAAGTATCCTGGGCATGCATTTAGCCTCGTGGTCGTGGTGAACCGCCTGGTATATGGACACAAATTTACTTGAATTGTATGCACCAATCAAGTCACGGCAGTTTACATCCAGAAACAAAACAATAAATTGAGCTATGTCAGTGTCTCGGGACCCAATTCATGGCCTCTCAACTTGAGTTAACTGCTTTTTATATAGAGCATATTTTTCTTTTCTTTTATTTTCTTATTTCCCAGGTTGCGAGTCAAGTATTAAACTAAAAGAAAATTGTGACATGATATAGATAGGTGTCGTGCCTCAGTTATTTTCAGATTTTGTAGGACCTCTAGGAGTTGTTATCAAGATTGGCTGCACCGGGTGCTTGTTGCTTGCTTGATTTTCCTCAAGAAGCAAATGATGATATTGTGTACCCACAAAAAAATAAACACTTCGCGAGGTTCCTAGAGACGCTCCATTAACCTTTTTCTTTTGTCTTTGCACTAGGGCAATGCCGCCATTTTGTTGAGGCCAGCCCAAAATTTTGGGAATATCTAGACTTTGCCTAACTCCCATTTATTTGTTTACCGGCGAGTTTTGGTCTCAAAGAGAGTCTGCTTGTTTCGTGGTGATCTATAATATGCCTATGTCAAAGACTCGGCATCTCGGCTGTGGGAGTACCTCCTCTATTTGTGTGAAGAACTTTGGACGAAGAGCCACAGGTGGAAAAAGGGCCTCCAGTCCCGTGCCGTAAAGGGCTCTAGTCCCGGTTTTGGGTCCGGGACTGCGAAAACGAGAATAGAGGTCTCCCTCTAGTCCCGGCTCGCAACGGCCCGCGACTGATAACAGCCACGTGGCTGTTTCAGCGCCGCGGAATTTTCTAGTCCCGGGCTAATACCACCGGGACTAAAGGTTCTGCCTTGGCGTAGATTGTGTATTTCCTTTTTTTTTGCCATTTTGTTCCTTTTTCGTTTTGTGTTTCACTATAACAAACATATATTTCAGTAGACATATTATACGCTACCACATACACACTACACGTCGATGCATTTATATAAGATCGATCCCTTGCAAGCATATATATAATTAATCATATCAAAAGGAAGAAATGTTTTGAAATTACATGGTCATCGATGAATATATATATCATATGAGCTACATGGAGATGACTAAGGCAAATCGAGTTCCACGTCATCCGTATAATGCTCTCCATGTACATCAAGGACTTCCTTCATCATAAATCCCGTCAGCTCCTCTTGAATTGCTCTTATGCGCTGGTCTGGCTCTAGTTTCTCCCACAAATCATAAATATAATGTGAGTCAACTTTTCGCTCACTGGTCAACTCTCGGATGTACTCGCAGACGTAGTATCCGCATAAATGAGTTCCCGGTGGTGCTGTAAACTCTTCGCCATTTTATAAGTTAGCTCCTCTTTGAATGGACGTGGTATTTTCTGCCTAAACCGTGTCAAACACCTGCTCGGCAAAGAAAATGAACAAAGGAGTTATTAGTTACTTGATATCAGGAAATGAATGAAAAGAGGACGATATAATGCGATAATGATTGAAATTACTTATGGAGCATTGCTTTCATGTCGCTTCACTTCTCTTGGTCCCAACTTAATGAGTCGTGGACTTCAACTAGGGACTTGTCAACTTGAATGTTTAGCAAGATCCAGTGGAATCTGCGGACATTTACATAAGCATACATGCATAGCTCATCCAGTAAGAAAAAATAAAATGTGTACAAGATATAAACACTCACTTGAAGTTGTAAGAAAATAATATTTCCTTAACAAAATTATGCTCGGTTAAGAACCTGGACAGGTCTTCCTCCACGTCTTTGGGGTGATTCTTTAACGTATATTCATTAATGATATATGGGTCAATGAACCCAACGTCGTATCTTCTAGCTCTTTTGCATTCAAGCATCTTCATTCTGCGGAATATAATATCATCATACAAAAGGATATATAGTTAGGATAATATATTAAATGCAATGAGCGAGCTAAAGCTACAAACTTAATTATAAAAATAAATAACTTCACAGAGTAGCAACCAATGATAGATTTGTCGAGGCGCTGGTTGTATATAATGAACAGTTCGGTCATTTGAACTGTATCAGTATGGTTTGAAGTGATGCTCCTTTCTAACGTCCACCGAAACAAATCTTTATGATGCTTTTTTCGCTTGCGACATGTACCATTCATGCATATTTCGCATATGTGTGGATAGACGCGAGCTCCTCATTCTTGACTAGAGGCTGCCTTGGACATACTGTCGCATTATCTCACCACCACATATCTTCATAGCCTAAATATTGACCAAGAGACATATTTGCTTCGTTAGCAAGTGCTTTGGCCTCCGATACAGTGATTCCCATAAGTGCAGCATTATTACGGGCTCTAGGGTCCATTATTTGTATGTCCATATCCATTTCAGCTCTGAAGGCCTTGTCGAGGTCTGAAATGACTTTGAGCGGGGCGACCGATTGATTCTTCTGTGCTCCGAGCTGGGCAACTTGCTTCCCGCTTTTTTCACTTGTGATTTTTTTTCTTCCGTGCTTGCTTAATAATCTCCCGGTCATAGTCTGATTTCAGATTCATCGATATCTGGGATGGTTGATCAAGAAAGGACTTAGCCCACTTTTTTGTTTTTTCGTTATATACCGGCTTTGGCTCAGGCTTTTTGGGTGCAAAATGCGCCTTAACGTGGGCAGCCACATCCGCGTTAGTTTCCTCGTCGGTCTTGTCATAAGGTCTCTTTGGAAGAGCCGGCGGGATATCGACTATCTTTGGCGTTTGACCTTTCTTTAATGTGGGGCGCGGGGGACCGTCGAACTTTTGTTTCTTCGACGAGGTAGTAGTATTGCACGGAGGCGGAGGCGGAGATCGAGTTGATGTACTCCTGCTGCAGCGATCGTCAGCGGGGCGGGGTGGACTTGGAGGTTGGCGATAATCGGGTTGGGGTGGACTTGGAGGTTGGCGATAATCGGGTTGGGGTGGACTTGGAGGTTGACGATATTCGATGCGGGGTGGATTTGGATTCCTTGGAGTCGGTGGCCTTGGCGCCGAGCCTGGAAACTTGATGTACTTCTTATTCCATAGAATGATGTTGCGCTTGACATCTCCTAGTTTCGTAAGGCCTTCAGGCGTAGCGATTTCAATCTCTAGGTCCACAAAATCTTCCACTATGTCATCCACCATGACACGAGCATAGCCTGGTGGAATCGGAAGTGAATGCTGGAGTGCTCCAGGTAGACAAGGTAAAGCAGTGTCGATCGCCACCTTGAAGGACAGGTTGTTCATTGGCTGATGTAGCTCACATTGTGCCATCTCTCTGACATCATCCACGGGGTAGTGAGGAGCCGGTGCATCATCCAGCAGTGCTTGATCATCAGCACGGACCTCCGTGGAAGCCACGCTGCTTCTCCGTTGGCTAAGATCCAATGCAGGATCATCAGACCGCGGGTGAGTTGACGACGGCGGCCTTTGGCTAATTTCATGCATGAGGTTCTTCAGATCAGCTAGGTCCTGCTCTACCCTGGAGATCCGGTCTGCCTCCCGGTCCTTCTTTCTTTGACGGCTTCAGAATCGCATCGTCGGAGAAACCCTTTCTTCCACGAGACACCGGCGCCTTTTCCTCGTGTTCGTCCTCCCTTTTCAGGATTCCCTAGGGCGCGTGTCAGCTCATCGTTATCTCTCTCGGGACGGAACAATCCCAATTGAGCATCGTTCATTGCTTGAATAAGGTCTTGGGAGGGTTTTAGAATTTTATCATGAAATAATGTCTTCCTTGTTTCTGGGTCCAAGGATCCCCCGTGCCCGTACCACCAGTTCTGACCTCTCGGGCCATCCATCTGTACCAGGAGTGACGCCTCTAGCCCTCATATCCTTCTCCATAGTTTCCCACTTAGGGATGGCACTCTTGTAGCCACCTGTACCCATTTTACGATGGTATTTCTTGTTTGCGGCATTTAACGTGTTCTTTGCCGACTTTGCCTTTGCTTTATCAGATTGCTTGTACTGTACAAAATCGGGCCACTGTTCTCTCAACTTCTCCTTTACTCCTTTGAAGTCTGGAGTTTTCTTTTTCGCGACATATTTCGCGTATAAATTTTCTTGTGGTTCCGGTACAGTTCAGCCATCTTGCTTAGTGCCCACTCCTTGACTTTTGCTCTATTTTCAAGCCCACACGGCCTTGGGGTAATACCATCTACCTCAAATTCCTCATACTGTGGAGGTAGTATGAAATGCCTATGAGCTTCTGCCAAAGGTCATCTTTGGCATCATCGGTGACATAGCTGTTGGATTCTTCACCGGGTTTCTTTGACTTATTCCATTCTTGGATGGTGATCGGCAGGTTGTCCCTAACAAGCACCCCGCATTGATTTATAAACATCCTCCGGTGCTTCTCTGGAGCAATCGGTTCACCATCATCATCTATTTCTTCGATGGTGAACCTCTGATTACCATCCAACTTTTTGTTCGGCCCTCGTTTCGTTCGAGCTGTCGATTGCTTCGATCCGGTGGGCTAAAAGAAGAAGAGAGAGTAATATATATCTAGATCAGTTAATGAATAGAGGTAACACGAGACTTTATATATATATATATGTACCTCATGGGATCGAGGGGCCATCATTATTGTTGTTATTTGTTTGCCCTTCGTCCATCTGGTCTTCCCCTTGGTTTTCCTCTAGTCCATCACCGGATGGATTCAGATATGAGGATATCTCTTCCTCGAGCAAAATATCTTCGGCGCCGGTAGTAATAAGAGGAATTTCACCTCTTATCATGCCCTGAAGAAAATCTTCACCGATGCGACCAGGATCTTCGGATGGATCCACGACTTAATTATCTATAACAAAAAGAGAGTTAAACAGGTTAGAAAAAACAATAATCCTAATAACTAAAACAATATAATCCTAATTATAATAATCCTAATATTATTTGTGCTAAAACAATAATCATAATAACTAAAACAAAAAATAACCCTAATCCTAATTCTAATCTTAATAAATAAAACAAAAAAATCACTAAAACAATAATACTAATTGTGGTAAAACAATATAATCATAGTTAATAATTAAAACAAAAAACCCTGGCTAATTATAATTAAAATAACCCTAGCTAACAATATAATCCTAATCCTAGCTAATTATAATTAAAACAATAATTAAAAAAAACCCCAAGCTAATTATAATTAAAACAATAACCCTAGCTAATTATAATTAAAACAATAATTAAAAAAATAACCCTAGCTAATTATAATTAAAACAATAATTAAAAAAAACAAGCTAATTATAATTAAAATAACCCTAGCTAACAATATAATCCTAATCCTAGCTAATTATAATTAAAACAATAATAAAAAAATAACCCTAGCTAATTATAGTTAAAACAATAACCCTAGCTAATTATAATTAAAACAATAATTTAAAAAATAACCCTAGCTAACAATATAATCCTAATCCTAGCTAATTATAATTAAAACAATAATTAAAAAAATAATATAAAACACATTTGTATTTAAAAAACCAAAGAGAAAAGGAAAAACAGAAAAAGAAAAAAAATTGGAAAAAAAACAGTTGCCCGACCCCAACCAGGCCGACCCATCTCTCCCTCTCTCCCCTACAGGCCCAGCAGCCGACCTTCCCGTCCTTTAAGCGGCGACGCTCGCGGCCGCATGCCACTGTCCTTCTCCGTCCTTCAGCGCCTCGCTCGCTCCTTCTCTTGTTTCCCTAACTGAGCAGGCGCTGTTGCGGAGCGGGCGGCGGCAACGACGGGCGCCACGTCTGGAGAACCATCTCACTGCGGGCATGACATGTGAGCGGCGTGAATCGACAACACCTCGTCGTAAATGCCCGTCGTCGATGAGAATCAAGTGTTGGTCTTTGGCGCCCGAATATAAAGGGATGAACCTTTAGTCCCTGCTAAGCCACCGCCCGTGACTAAAGGGTCTTTAATCATGGTCGTGGTTTAACCCGCGACTAAAGACCCACTTTAATCATGAGCTAAGCCACGACCGAGGACTAAAGGTCTTTTTCGCCGCTTGCAGCGCGCCTCACCCTTGAATCAGGGTCCAAACGACCATGACTTGTTTTTTTTTTTATTTTCTTTTTTAATTCAAAACTAATATAAAAACTTTGAAAAATCATATCTTTTATTGTAATAATCAAAATAAAACAAATAATATGTCTATTATTATCAGAAAAATATAAAGAATTTAATATAATATCCATTTATCTGTTTGCATCATTTATAAATTATTTCATTTGTAAATTTTCTTTTTTAATTCAAAACTAATATAAAAACTTTGAAAAATCATATCTTTTATTGTAATAATCCAAATAAAACAAATAATATGTCTATTATTATCAGAAAAATATAAAGAATTTTAATATAATATCCATTTATCTGTTTGCATCATTTATAAATTCTTTCATTTGTAAATTTTCTTTTTTTAAATCAAATCAAATATAAAAACTTTGAAAAATCATATCTTTTATTGTAATAATCCAAATAATACAAATAATATGTCTATTATTATCAGAAAAATATAAAGAATTTTAATATAATATCCATTTATCTGTTTGCATAATTTATAAATTATTTCATTTGTAAATTTGCTTTTTTAATTCAAATCAAATATATAAACTTTGGAAAATCATATCTTTTATTGTAATAATCGAAATAACACAAATAATATGTCTATTATTATCATAAAAATATAATGAATCTTAATATAATATCCATTTATCTGTTTACATCAGTTATAAATTATTTCATTTGTAAATTTTCTTTTTTTAATTCAAATCAAATATAAAAACTTTGGAAAATCATATCTTTTATTGTAATAATCCAAATAACACAAATAATATGTCTATTATTATCAGAAAAATATAATGAAATTTAATATAATATCCATTTATCTGTTTGCGTCATTTATAAATTATTTCATTTGTAAATTTTCTTTTTTTAATTCAAATCAAATATAAAAACTTTGGAAAATCATATCTTTTATTGTAATAATCCAAATAACACAAATAATATGTCTATTATTATCAGAAAAATATAAAGAATTTTAATATAATATCCATTTAGTCCCGGATGTAGTCACAAACCGGGACTAAAGATATTTTCCGCCATTTCCCACCTCTTCCCGCCAAGTTTTCCCGCCCTTTCCTTTCTACGAGAGCTTTTAGTCCGGATGCGTCACTAACCGGACTAAAGATATTCTGCCATTTACCAAAGCTTCATGCCAAGTTTTCCGCCTTTCCTCTATATCTAGGGAGATCGCTCCATGGCTATCCACACATCCACACCTTCCTCTCTTAGAACAATAGACAACGCCTACTGGGCCATTCTGACCCTCGAGGAGACCGAGGCGCTATGCGCCTCCAACTACCCTTGTACGCTGGGCTACCGGCCGCCCGCCGGATGCTTTGAGAGCCGGAGGGTTCTGTCCTCCCGTCCTCAAGGTTCCGCACGCCAGTGCCATCACAAACCACTTCTACCACGAGCTCACGCCGAGCGGATGGATTCCAGTGGGATCCCGACAAACCACGACACAGAATGCCTTCGCTAATAGGCGGGAAAGGGAGCTCGCAAATACGAGGTGATGGTGCCACCGGTGAACCACAACGGCCGCCATGGTGGGCGAACTACTATCATCGGGTGATGCGCTACATCGCCGGGAGACCATCTCGCCACGGTGCCCACGAGTCCACCCGCCAGGCCACACCGTCCCCGGTAAGCAGCATCGTCTTCCAGAGACCCCTCTCGCCGCCGTGAATCCGAGGCTGGAATGGCCCTGGTATATGCCATGGATGGTGAGGATCCCGGTGGCGGTGACGGCGATAGCGATGACGATAATGATGACGATGACGATGACGATGAAGACCCTGAAGCTACGTACTATAGGACTAGGCATGATTATGACTAAAGGGGGCGGCTTTAGTCCTGAGTGTTAGCTAGTCCCGGTTGGAGAAACCAACCGCGACTAAAGGGATTGCGGCAGACTGGGCCAGGCAACACTAATAATAGGGGTGAGTGTCGACATTATGTCGTGCGGCTTGTACCTTGTCCCGGATGGTGTCACCAACCGGGACTAAAGATGAACCTTTAGTACCGGTTGGGGACACCAACCAGGACTAAAGATGAGTCAGCACTAATAATAGGGGTGAGTGTCGACATTATGTCGTGAGTGTCGACATTATGCCGACCTGCTTGTACTATAAATAGGCATCCTTGTGAGTCCAGTCCTCCAGCCAGTTTGAGGCAGCTCCAAGATGGTTTTAGAGAGCAGGGACACCACTACGGCCATTTGAGGAGATGACGTGAGCCCATCCTCCGGCATCTCCGAGAAATCGGTCATAGAGGCACTCAATATGTGAAATTAGTTAGCTCCAGCGTATTGATCTAGTTAGAGAAGTTACAAGCTGCAAGATGGTTTTCAAGAGCAGGACACCACTAAGGCCAGTTTGGGAGATGCCGACGAGCCCGATGCCTCCCATCTCCGAGAAACTGGTCATAGAGGCACTCCCTAATATGTGACATCACGCGTTTGGAGATCAGATCTTAATGGTAAGTATGAATTGGTACTAAAGGCCCTCCTTTAGTCCCGGTCCAGCCACAAAACGGGACTAACACACTCAAGATTGTTTACAGACAACACTATAAAAATGGACACATGCATGGAACATCTTCACTCATAAAATGTTACAATTATTACATATCATTTCTTCGCATGTGTTCCTTTCTGATCCCGTCGTATCCATGGAGCATGTTCATTCATTAACATGATGCTTGGGTCATCCTTCACCGCGAAGGGCGGAATTTCATGAAACTTATCACAATCTTCTGACATGTCTGTCTTGTCCTCCACTCCCACGATGTTTATTTTTCCTGAAAGAACTATGTGGCGCTTTGGCTCATCGTCTGATGTATTCTTTTTTCTTATTTTTTCGTTTTCTAGGTTTGGTAGACATGTCCTTCACACAGAAAACTTGGGCCACATCATTGGCTAGGACGAATGGTTCGTCTAAGTACCCAAGATTGTTGAGATCCAACGATGTCATTCCGTATTTCTTGTCTACCTCAACCCCTCCTCCCGTCAGCTTGACCCATTTGCACCGAAACAAGGGGACCTTAAAATTAGGTCCATAGTCAAGTTCCCATATCTCCTCTATGTAACCATAATATGTGGCCTTTGACCCATTGTTGTCTGTTGCATCAAAGCGGACACCACTGTTTTGATTGGTGCTCTTTTTTATCTTGGGCTATCGTGTAAAATGTATACCCATTTATCGCATACCCTTGTAAAGTCGATATAGTCGAAGATGGTGACCTAGACAACAAGTATAGCTGATCTCCAAGAGTGTTGTTTTTTATGAGATGTTGCAACCAACCGCCAAAACTCTTCATGTGTTCATCTCTAATCCAAGAGTCATGCTTTCCAGGGTTGTTGGAGCGTAAGATTTTCTTGTGTTCCTCGATATATGGGGCTGCCAAGATAGAATTCTGTAGAACGGTGTAATGTGCTTCGGTGTAAGAATGTCCGTCTCTACATATTATTGATTTACTTCCTAGAGTACCCTTTCCACTCAGTCTCCCCTCATACCGCGATTGAGGAAGACCAGTCGGCTTAAGGTCAGGAACAAAGTCAACACAAAATTCAATGATCTCCTCTGTTCCATAGCCCTTGGAGATGCTTCCTTCTGGCCTAGCACGGTTACGAACATATTTCTTTAAGATTCCCATGAACCTCTCAAAGGGAAACATATTGTGTAGAAATACAGGACCGAGAATGGAAATATCTTCGACTAGGTGAACCAGCAGGTGCGTCATAATATTGAAGAAGGATGGTGGGAACACCAACTCAAAACTGACAAGACATTGGACCACATCATTCTGTAACCGTGGTAGATCTTCAGGATTGATTATCTTCTAAGAGATTGCATTGAGAAATGCACATAGCTTCACAATGGGTACTTGAACATTATCTGGTAGAAGCCCCATTAATGCAATCGGAAGCATTTGCGTCATAATCACGTGGCAGTCATGAGACTTTAGGTTTTGGAACTTTTTTTTCTGCCATATTTATTATCCCCTTTATATTCGACGAGAATCCATACGGGACCTTAATACTGATTAGGAATTCAAAAAATATTTCCTTCTCTTGTTTGGTAAGAGCGTAGCTGGCATGACCTTGAAACCATTCTGGATGCAGGCCATCTGGGTCTTTCATACGTTGATGGTCCTTTTGTGCTTCCGGTGTATCTTTTGTCTTCCCATACACGCCCAAGAAGCCTAGTAGGTTCACGCAAAGATTCTTCGTCACATGCATCACATCGATTGCAGAGCGGACCTCTGAGAATTTCCAATATGGTAGCTCCCAAAATATAGATTTCTTCTTCCACGTGGGTGCGTGTCCTTCAGCGTCTTCTAACAGATTTTCCTCCGGACCCTTTCCAAAGGTTACCATTGATCCAAATCTTTGACCATATCAAATATATCAGCACCGGTCGCTCCTTAGGCTTAAATGGTGACATGCCGCACTTGAAATGCTTGCCTTTCTTTCTTAAGGGATGCTTGGCCAAAATAAATCGATGATGCTCATTGTATACTTTCTTCTTACAATGTTCCAAATATATACTTGCAGTCTCATCTAAACAGTGTGTGCATGCATTGTATCCCTTGTTTGACTGTTCTGAAAGGTTACTAAGAGTAGGCCAATCATTGATTGTTACGAAAAGTAATGCTCGGAGGTTAAATTCTTCCTACTTGTGCTCATCCCACACACGTATCCCGGGTTCGTGCCACAACTGTAAAAGTTCTTCCACTAATGGCCTTAGGTACACATCAATGTCGTTGCCGGGTTGCTTCGGACCTTGGATCAACACTGGCATCATAATGAACTTCCGCTTCATGCACAACCAAGGAGGAAGGTTATAGATGCATAGAGTCATGGGCAGTCTTTGGATCGAGCTCTGCTCCCAAAGGGATTCATGCCATCTGTATTAGACCAAACCTTAAACTCCTTGCGTCATCTGCGAAGTCCGGTACTTTCTATCGATTTTTCTACATTGCGACCCATCGCGGGTGTCTCTAACATCCCGTCGACTTACGTTCCTCTTTATGCCATCGCAACAACTTGGCGTGCTCTTTGTTTTACGAATAAGCGTTTCAACCGTGGTATTATAGGAGCATACCACATCACCTTCGCAGAACCCTCTTCCGGGGCTCCTCAACGTCACCAGGTCATCTCATCTAATCTTATACCCAAGTGAAGTGCATACCGGCATGCATCTAAATTCTCATACTCCTCACCGCGGTGAGGATGCGATCATTAGGGCATGCATGTATCTTCCGAACCTCTAAACCTAGAGGGCGTACAACCTTCTTTGCTTCAGATGTCTTCAAGGGCAATACATTATCTTTTGAATCATATTCTTCATCATTTTCAGCAACTTTTCAAATGAGGAGTCGTATAACACACTCGCCTTCCATCGCAGAAATTCCGGTGTCTTTGCCCACTTTTCGCACCATTTTTGCAATTTGGGTACAACAACTTTTTGTGATCCTCTAGCATGTGATTGAACTTCTCCCTATCCTTTTCAGTTTCACAATCTCTTTGTGCATCGGCAATGGTCCGACCAAGATCATCAGCGGGTTCATCATGTGTCTCTTCTTCATCCTCCCCTTCAGCATCCCCCATGGAAGTATCTCCGTACTCAGGGAAACCATGATAGTTGTCATCCTTCTCCTCTTCTTCATTGTCTTCCATTATAACCCCTCTCTCTCTCCGTGCTTGGTCCAACAATTATAACTGGGCATGAAGTCGGACTTCAACAGGTGGATGTGAAGGGTTTTTGAGTCAGAGTAATCCTTCTGATTCCTACATCCATTACATGGACAAAATACAAAACCATTGTGCTTGTTTGCATCAGCAACACGGATGAATTCATGCACGCCATTAATGAACTCGCCAGAGCGTTGGTCAGTACCGTACATCCATTCCCGGACCATCTGCATTATAGTAAAAGTATATCAAAAACCATTACACAACATGATAAAATTATTACAAGTTATATTGAGAGCTTCTAGAGCATTAATTTTGAATTTTGAAAAATTTACATGCACAAATTTGTGAATTGGAGAAAACAATCAACATGATAAATGTGGAGTTTTTTATTATTGTTCCATCAGTGAAAACCTCATTCCATTCTAAGCTCTGAAACTCTAAAATTACACATTTCAATTTTCAGTAACTATGTGCCTAATCAAAATTTGTTACACATATATATCAAAATCCTTCTAGCTACTTCTAGAGCATGCATGAATTTGATCCATATCTCTATACTTCTAGAGCATTATATTATTGCAGGACAAGAGGCTTTACAACAAGGTCTGATGAAACGTATTGGTGATGGTTCATCTGTCTCGATATGGAATGATAAGTGGATTCCTGGAATTAGGACAATGCAACCATCATGCCAAATAGATAATGATGATGCTGATGAGCTTATCCGTGTCTCTGACCTCATTGATCATGACATTGGCGCATGAAAGATTGATTTGGTTAGGAAGAATTTCATCTCCCCAGAAGCGGATGCCATTCTAAACATCCCACTTAGGCGTGATGGTGGAGAGGATTTTTGGGCCTGGTCTTTGGAGAAATCAGGGAATTATTCTGTAAAGTCTGCGTATCGTTCTCTAGCGAGTCGCAACGAGTATACTACTCTAGACGAAGGGACGATTACGGAAACCTCAATGACAGAAAAGCAGATGTGGTCTTCCCTGTGGAAACTGAATGTTTTGCCAAAGGTCCGTGTTTTTTGGTGGAGGGTGTTGCGAGGTATTCTACCAGTCAAGGCTACGCTAAAGCATAGACACATTGCACAGATTGGGAGATGCAAAATCTGTATGCAAGAAGATGAAGATTTAATGCACGCTTTGATCACGTGTGATCATGCGCGCAAGTTCTGAGAAGAGGCAAAAGTGTGGATGGATTTCTCCATGCCGCGGCTTCATCCTCTAACCTGGTCAAGAGATATTCTCTGTGATAGTAGATTCTCAGATCTGGAGCGTCGCCGTGCTATCACTGTTATGTGGGCGATCTGGAACTCCCGAAACATCTGGACTCATGACAGGGGTAGCTATGACCCGGTTCAAGCTATCAAAACAACGAAAGAGGCTTTGGCTGTTCTGGAGGTTCCGAAAAATAAGGCAATCATTTTGCCTGGTCATGGATGGAGGCCACCGGAGGAGGGTGTAGTGAAGATCAACACTAACGGTGGGCTTTCGCTGGATGCTCGCGGGGGTGGTGCAGGTGGTGTGGCTAGATCACACGCTGCATACCTGGGAGCATGGAGCAAACCATACGAAGGGATCAGTGATCCTTTTGTTGCTGAAGCCTTGGCGATCCGAGATGGTGTCATCTTTGCCAAATTAAGAGGATTCCCCAAGGTACTGATGGAGACCGATTGTCTGGAGTTTGTCAATCTCTAGAACGCTCGTCATGGTTCTCGTTCAACTGTGACACCAATTCTACATGAAATTGGAGAGTTGTCTAGTTGTTTTTTCTTATTTCGTATTGTTCATGTCTCAAGATCAGCGAACCATTCTGCTCATCTTTGTGCTAAGCTTGCTAGCACGGTGATGAAGACGAATTGCTGGCTTGATTGTATCCCGGAATTTCTGATCGTTAGCCTCCAGGCTGATCGGTCGGGTTGTGTGCTAGATGAATAAAGTTCCGATTAAAAAAAATGCTGCCACTGATTAGTTTAAAGAGTATATTATATAGTATAACCTTAAGAGGACTTTTCCTAGCATTCTTGAGTATTTTTTTATTTCATATCAAATGCCTACACGTCAGTGCTTACGTGGATGGCTACGTGTGTAGGGTTTCGTATCATGGAAAACAAAAAATTTCTACCGCATACAAACAAACAAGCCAAGATCTATCTACTAGATTGTAGCAACGAGTCGATAGAATAACTCACCCTCGAAGATTCCAAAGTGTTTAACGAGAGCGGATTCTCGTGGGTGATGTAGTCGATTCTTCCGATCTCAAGATCGCGTGGACGATCCTTCCATTGCGTTCCAGCAGCTCCCGCAATCGGTCACACGTTCGATTACTGACGAAGACCTTCCTCTCCTTGTTCCAAGAAAATGGAGGTTGTAGCACTCCTCGCGATTCCTAAGACAACGGCGTGGTAATGCGAAGTAGAGGAGATCTCGCAGGCTTCGCTAAGCCGGAGCGAGTATGGTGGAGTATGAGAGAGTCCTCAATGATCTAGGGTTTAGACACGAGGAGGAAGCTTGGCCGTGGCTAGGGTTGCTAGGCGGCGCGGCTTGACCTAGGCAAGGTGTGGTGGAGGCCGGCTAGGGTTTGAAGGAGGATCTTGTGTGTCTCAGGAGGAGCCCCCTCCTTATATAGGTGGAGGCCCGGCCAAGGGGGAGGAGTCCTCCCCAACTCGGCTTGGTGGGCCCGGTTGGAGGAGGAACTCTCCCCAACTCGGTTTCCCACTCCTCCTCTTTCCAAAAACTGTCGTTTGACTTTCAAACTAGCCGTTTGACTTTTCAAACTAGGATTTGAATAAACCCTCTATTTTGATCAGCGATGACACTGAGTACATGATGCAATCATACCAACTTGATATATCACATTCATGTACCCTTCCCCCCCGGAGTGCCGGACATTCCGGAACCTTCTAGAACATTCCCGCTGAAAACACCGGAATCATTCCCCAACTCCGAAATGGGACTTTCCTTATATGAATCTTATTCTCCGGACCATTCCGGATCTCCTCGTGATATCCCGAATCCCATTTGAGACTCCGAACAACATTCGGTCTCTTTCTCATCATTCCATAACTACTCAAACAACGTCGAATCCTTAAGTGTGTCTCCCAACGGTTCGTGAATTATGCGGACATGATCGAGACACTTCTCCGATCAATAACCAGTAGAGGAATCTGGAAATTCATATGGCTCCCACAAATTTCTACGATTACTTTGCGATCGAATGAACCACTTACATACGATACCAATTTCCCTTTGTCTCACGATAGTTTACTTAACCGAAGTCTTGATCATCGGTATCTCTGCATACCTAGTTCAACCTCGTTACCGATAAGTACTCTTTTCTCGTTCCCGTGATATGTGATCCCTTGTGAGCCAGTCACATGCTTGCAAGCTAATTGGCTGACATTTCACCGAGAGGGCCCAGAGTATATCTATCCGTCATATGGATGGACAAATCCCAATCTTGATCCATGTGTTTCAACCAATACTTTCCGAACACTCAATGCCACCTTTATAGCCACCCAGTTACGATGTGGTGTTTGATGTCATCAAAGCATCCATCCGGTAAAGGTGATATGCATGATCTCATGGTCGAAGGAATTAGGTTACTATGTATCAGAAAGCATATAGCAATTGAACTATTAAAATGACTTGATCTTTATGCTACGCTTATCTATAGGAGTATGTCCACCATATCATTCTCCTAACGATATGATCTTGTTGTTAATAACATCTCAATGTTCATGATAGGGAAACCACAATCATCTATTAACCCAGAAGCTAGTATTATAAAGAGGCTTTACTAGGGACTCTTATTTTAGTTTACAAATCACACAAGTATCAATGTTTCCTTGTTAATACTATTATAGCATGAATGTAAACATTTATCATAAACACAAAGATATAATAATAACTACATTTATTATTGCCTCTAGGGCATATCTCCAGCCTCCCACTTGCACTAGAGTCATCTAATCTAGATTACATGGTAATATACCGAACACCCATGGCAGTTTGGTGCTGGTCATGTTATGCCCTCGGGAGAGGTTTAGTCAACGAATCCGCCACATTCAGATCTGTGTGTACTTTGCAAATCTTTATATCCCCATCTTGGATATGTTCTCGAATAGCGTGAAAACGTAGCTTGATATGCTTTAGCTTCTTGTGTGACCTTGGTTCTTGCGCATTGGCTATGGCACCCATGTTATCACAAGAGATGACATTGGGTCCAACGCACTAGGAACCACACCCAGCTCAGAATGAACTCTTTCATCCATATCGCTTCTTGTGAAGCCTCGGCACCATGTATTCCACTCGTTGAAGATCTCGCAACGCTTTGCTTTGCAGTCCTCCATTAACTCCTGCACCATTCAAAGTAAATACGTATCCAGATTGTGATTTAGAATCATACGGATCGGTGTTCCAACTAGCATCGGTGTAAACATTAACAACGAAATGTGCACCACCTCCATAAGAAAGAACCATATCCTTAGTTCTTCTCAAGTACTTAAGGATGTTTTTGACATTGTCCAATGATCCACTCCTGGATCACTTTGATATCTGCTAGTTAAACTAAGATATGCAATGTCGGGTCTAGTACATAGCATGGCATACATTAGAGATCCTATGGCTGAGGCATAGGGAGTCTTACTCATCCTTTCTCTATCTCCTGTCGATGTCGGACTTTGAGTTTTACTCAAGGTCGTATTGGGCAACATGGGCAAGAACCCTTTCTTGTTATCTTACATTCCAAACCTCTTTAGAACTTTGTCCAAATATGTACTTTGTGGCAATGATATTTGGCGTCTTGATCTATCTCTATAAATCTTTATGCCTAATATGTAAGCTGCTTCGTCAAGATCCTTCATTGAAAAACTATTATTCAAATATTCCTTGACACTATTAAGAAGGTCTACATCATTCCCAATCAACAATATGTCATCTACATATAGTATTAAGAATGCTACAGAGCTCCCACTCACTTTCTTGTAAATACAAGCTTCCCCATAAGTCTGTATAAAACCAAAACTTTTGATTACCTTATCAAAACGTTGATTCCAACTTCGGGATGCTTGCTTCAATCCATAGATGGACCTTTGAAGTTTTCATACCTTGTTAGCATCTTTAGGATCGACAAAACCTTTGGGTTGCATCATATACAACTCTTCATCAATGTCTCCATTGAGGAATGCTGTTTTGACATCCATCTGCCATATCTCATAATCATAATATGCAGTGATTGCTAACATAATCCTCACAGACTTTAGCCTCACTACTGGTGAGAAAGTCTCATCATAGTCAACTCCTTGAATTTGTCTAAACCCCTTTGCGACAAGTCGAGCTTTATAGTCAGTAACATTACCATCAGCATCTGTTTTCTTCTTGAAAACCCATTTGTTCTCGACAGCCTTCCAGCCATCCGGTAAGTCCACCAAAGTCCATACTTGGTTTTCGTACATGGATCCAATCTCGGATTTCATGGCTTCTTGCCACTCATCATCGCTTCCTCATATGTCTCAGGGTCATCGATGTTGTCCACCAACATGACACTCATAAAGGGATCATACCAACTGGAGTGGTACGAGTTCGTTGACTGCGAGGCTCAGAGCAACTTCAACCAAGTTTCATGATCATCATCATTAGCTTCCTCTCTTATTGGTGCAGCACCACAGAACTTCTTCCGTGCATTACTGCAATTTCGAGAGAAGGTTCGACAACCTCGCCGAGTTCTACTTTCCTTCCAGTCACTTCTTCGAGAGAAATTCTTCTCTAGAAAGGATCCATTCTTAACGAAGATTTTGCCTTCGGATCTATGATAGAAGGTATACCCAATAGTTTCCTCTGTATCCTATGAAGACGATTTTTTCGCTTTGGGTTCAAGCTTGTCCTGTAACTTCTTTACATAGGCTTCAGATCCCCAAACTTTAAGGAACGACAATCTAGGTTTCTTCCCAAACCATAATTCATACGGTGTTGTTTCAACGGATTTAGATGGTGCCCTATTTAAAGTGAATGCGGTCGCTTCTAATGCATAACCCCAAAATGATAGCGTAAATCAGAAGTGACATCATAGAACGAACCATATCTAAGAGAGTTCGATTACGACGTTCGGACACACCATTACGCTGTGGTGTTCCCGGCGGTGTCAATTGTGAAAGTATTCCGCATTTCTTCAAATGCTCGCCAAACTCGTAACTTAGATATTCACCTCCACGATCAGAACGTAGAAATTTAATCTTCTTGTTATGTTGATTCTCTACCTCACTTTGAAATTCCTTAAACTTCTCGAAAGTTTAGGACTTATGTTTCATGAAATAGATATACCCATATCTACTCAAATCATCCGTGAAGGTAAGAACATAACGATAACCACCGCGCGATGCTACACTCGTTGGACCACACACATCGGTATGTATGATTTCCAATAAGTCTGTAGCTCGCTCCATCATACCAGAAAATGGAGTCTTAGTCATTTTACCCATCAGACATGCTTCGCATCTATCAAGTGATTCAAGAAGTCCATCGGAATGGAGTTTCTTCATACGCTTCACTCCAATGTGACCAAGATGACGAGTACACATATAGGTCAATTATCGCTGATTTCAAACGTTTAGCCTCAATGTTATTAATATGTGTATTTCCACCATCGATATTCAATAAGAATAGACCATCTATCAAAGGTGCATGTGCATAAAACATATTACTCATATAAATCGAACCATTATTCTCGACTTAAACAAATAACCGC
Organism: Avena longiglumis; assembly: GCA_030063025.1. NCBI lineage: Eukaryota > Viridiplantae > Streptophyta > Magnoliopsida > Poales > Poaceae > Avena > Avena longiglumis. Next base: position 49,432,746 of record CP125979.1, read on the forward strand.
CTCGCAATAAACAAGATCCCGATATAATGTTCATGCTCAACGCAGCACCAAATAACAATTATTTAAGTATAAAACTAATCCCGATGGTAGATGAAGGTAGTGTGCCGACCGCGATCACATCAACCTTTGACCCGCTTCCCACGCATCGTCACCTCGCTCTTCGCTAGCTTCCGCTTATTCGCAAAGACCGCTTTGAAAGTTACAAATATGAGCAACCGAACCAAGATCAAATACCCAGCACTACTATGAGTACTAGTGAGATACACATCAATAACATGTATATCGATATACCTTTCTTCTTGATGTTGCCGCTCTTCAAATCCGCCAAGTACTTTGGGCAATTCCGCTCAAAGGACCTTCTCCCTTGCAAGAAAAGCACTCAAGATCGTGATTAGGTCCAGCCTTGGTCTTCTTCGTCGGTGGTAACTTTCTTACCACCCTTCTTGAAGTGTCCTTCGCTTAGACTTGCCTTTCTTGAATTTGGTGGTCTTATTGACCAACAACACTTGGTGCTCTTTCTTGATCTCCACTGCAGATTTCAACATGGCAAAGAGTTCGCAACGTCTTGTTCATGTTTTGCATGTTGTAGTTCATCACAAAGTTCTTGTAACTTGGTGGTAGTGATTGGAGGACACGTAAATCCCCAAAGCATTAGGAATCACAATACCCAAGCTTTGAAGTTTGTTATGCGTGCACATTTTAAGCACATGCTCACCGATGGAGCTGCCCTCTTCCATCTTGCGCTAAATAACTTTTCGAAGCCTCATAGCTTTCAATTGCCGCATGAGTCTCAAAGATCAATTTGAGATCCTCGACAATATCATATGGGTCTGAATTCTCAAACCTTTTCAAGCTCCGATTCTAAACCATACAAGATAGCACATCGAACTGTGGAGTATCGAGTCTTCCGAGTGAGGTAAACATTCTTTACTTCATCGAGCATCACCGGTGGGTCACCCAATGTGCATCCAAAGACATAGGTCAAATTACCACCGTGAGGACAATCCTCAAATTGCGGAACCAATCCGCGAAGTTGCTTCCATTGTTTTTCAACTTTTCTTTCTCTAGGAACGCATTAAAATTGATGATAGGGGTTGCCATTGATCTACAACATATTTGCAATAGTTTAGACTAAGTTTATGACAAATTGAGTTCAAATTAAAATTAATCTAGGTGAACTCCCACTCAAAACAATATCCCTCACATTGTTTTAGTGATCACACGAACCAAATCCACCACATCAACACCGATCATCACGAGAGTTGATATAGTTTCAATGGCGAACAATCGACATGTTCATCATATCTACTATATGATTCATGCTTTACCTTTCGGTGATCCGTGTTCCGAGACCATGTCCATATGCTAGGCTCACAAGATCAAACCTTAGTTTCCGCATGAGAAAATCTGGCTTGCTCACGTTGTATACACTTGCGGAATCTAACACACCCGATCATCACGTGGTGCTTGAAACAACAAGCTTTAGCAACTGTGCTAACTAAGGGTGAACACTTTATGATTTGAAATTCATGTGCATGAGGGATCATCTTATAATGCTACCGTCGTCTACTAAGCAATACAAGATGCATAAAGGATTAACATCACATGCAATTCATAATACGTGATATGATATGGCCTTTCTTCTTTGTGCTTCCGATCTCCATCTTCTAGCACGAACATGATCTCCATCATCACCGGCATTGCATCAAGGTCAATGACGCTTCTCCATGGTTGTCGTCCATCGGCTTCAACTATTACAACTACTTTGAATAGACACGCGGGTATTAACATAAATTAAAGATAACCATATGGCTCCTGCCGGTTGCCAACTTACAATAAGGAACATTGCATACATCAAATATAATCACAATCATGGCCATATCACATCACAGCACACCCCTGCAAAACAAAGTTAGACGCCTCTACTTTCTTTGCATATTTTACGTGGTTTGGGGCTTTCAATAAGTGTCGTTCTAACTTACGAACATGAACCACAACATTGATACTAGTATTGTTAATCACCCGTTGTAAATTGGATCTAAACTATGCTAGGAGAAACAGGCACCCGCAAAGCCACTTATGCAATACAAGTTGCATGTCAAGCGTGGAGCAAGTCTCATGAACGATGTCATGTAAGGTTAGCCCGGGCCGCTTCATCCCAACATACCGCAAGATGCAAAGTACACAAGAAGCAATCGACAATAAAAGCATCAACGCCCACAATGACCATTGTGTTCTACTCATGCAACAGATCTACATATAGACACGGCTCTGATACCACTGTAGGATTTCGTAGCATGGAAAACAAAAAATTTCTACCGCATACAAACAAAGAAGCCAAGATCTATCTACTATATTGTAGCAACGAGTCGATAGAATAACTCACCCTCGAAGATTCCAAAGTGTTTAACGAGAGCGGATTCTCGTGGGTGATGTAGTCGTACTCTTTCCGATCTCAAGATCGCGTAGACGATCCTTCCGGCCAAGGCTCGTTAGCCCGCAGTCGGTCACACGTTCGGTACTCGAAGAAGACCTTCCTCTCCCTTGTTCCAGTTGAAGGGAATATGCCCTGAGAGGCAATAATAAATTGTTTATTATGTGTATTCCAAGTATATGATAGATGTTTATTTTGCATGCTATAATTGTATTAATACGGAAACGTTAATACATGTGTGTTTGATAAACAAACAGAAAGTTCCTAGTTAAGCCTCTCTCATAAACTGGCTCGTTGATTAACAAGATGATCAAGGTTTCCTGATCATGGACATTGGATGTTGTTAATAACGGGATCACAACATTAGTGTAATGATGTGATGAACATTCATCCGAAGTATAGCATTACGATCAAAGTCATTGAGTTTATATTGCTATAACAACTTACGAAGTGATCCTAATCCTTAGACCATGAGATCATGTCAATCACTAACACCGGAAGAGTTTCTTGATAACATCAAACGTCACACCGTAATGTGGTGATTATAAAGATGGGTTCAGAACTAATAAAGTGTTATGTTGAGGCTCATGGATCAAGAGGAATTTGTTCATCCCGATGACGGATAGATATACTCTGGGCCCTCTCGGTGATATCACATTGATTAGCTTGCAAGCAAGTGATTTGATCACTAGAATGTTATATCACGGAACGAGAAAAGAGTGCATGTCGAACGAGATCAAACTAGGTATGGAGATACCGATGATCGAATCTCGGACATGTAATATATCGAGACAAAGGGATTAAGATACTAGCGTAAAAGGTTCCGACGATCACAAGAAAGTCATCGTTGAATGTGTGGGAGTCGATGGGTCTCCAGATCCCGCTCGATTATTGATCCGAGAGGGTATCGATCATGTCCGCATTATTCACGAACCGTAGGGTGACACACTTAAGAGACACCGACATCCAATTGGAGCAAAAGTTTCATGCCGAAAAGAATAAACAAGCGCAGAATTTATTTCACTAGATACCAAACAGTTTTTGGTGAAATTGCATAAAGTGGTTATGCATGTGAAATAGAATTCTAGCAAGGTTATTTGTGAATGTTTGTCATTAAAGTAATTGACAAAATTCTGAATAAAATAAAAGAGTTTTATTTAATGAGAGTTTGCATTAAATTTGGTGGAAATTTAATGGGATTTTGAGTGGGATTTTGAGTGGACTTTTGAAGGGTCATTTTGTGAGTGGAGTGTCCACCCACATGATGAGGGAGGGCAAGGGGCAGCCCCATGCGCAGCCACCCCTTGGGGTTCCCTCCTCCTATAAAAGGAACCCTCCTCTCACTTCTCACTCACACCTCCTCGTGAAGGATCTCTCTCCTCTAGAATTTATCCCCATGGTCTCGGGACTAGCGAGATACATGTTCCGGTGGCTTTCGGCAAGAAAGAGTTGTGCTTCCGCTGCATCGCTGGAGCGAGGAGGCGGAGGTTGCTCGGTGCCTCGAACGTGTGCGAAGCACGGATGCGCTGATTTGCGGCGCTAGGACTTCCTCTCGATCTTGAGATCGGCAAGAGATCGTCACATCAACCACGAGTTTGGACTCGTTAAACTTTGTCGGTCTTCAAGGGTATGTTCTCTACGGATGTACATCCGCCCGCTGTTTGTATCTAGTATAAATAGATCTTGGTATATAGTTCACACCGTAGGAAAATTTTTGTTTTCTATGTCGAACCCTTCAAAGGGTATCGGTAGGATCTATGCGTAGATACTTTACACGGTAGTACACATATGAGTATGTGGGCGATGATGATCATGTTGTTGCTCCTTTCTTGTGATTTTGGATATTGGTGGCATAGTGGGATGAAGCGCCCGAACAAACTTTACATGTCCTCGCACATGAGACCTTTCCACGCTTGACATGCAACTAGTTTGCATAAGTGGCTAGCGGGTGTCCTGTCTCTCCTACTATAGTCAATATCTATTTTGCAAGCGAGTTGTCAACAATTTGATTATCCTCGTTGTGGTTCATGTTCGTAGGTAAGAACGGTTCTATCTCGAAAGCCCTCACCACGTAAAACTTGCAATGGATAAATTAGAGGCGTCTAGTTTAGATTGTTGGGCTAGTGTTATGATATGGTAGTGTTGTAAGTAGAAGTATGAGATGATACTCTTAACACACATAGCGTAAAACCCATAGATTGTGGATTTACACATATAGGTATGATAGTGATCATACCACGATGCACATGATAGAGATCATCTCGGGAACCATATAATTTCACTATTAAACATATGATGTTTGATTGCATCTTATATTGCTTGTTTAGCGCTTTGTTAAGCATAATAAGATGATCCCTCATTTTAAATATCAAGATAAGAATGTGTTCTCCTTTAGTATGCACCGATTATGTTTTCGCCGCTCCAAGACATCACGTGATGATCGGGTGTACTTGGATCCGACCATACTGGTGTAAGACAGCTTACACGCAAAATACTAAGGTTCTAACTTGGCGAGCCTAGCATGTACAGACATGGCCTCGAACACGTAATCGAAAGGTTAAGCATGAGTCATATAGTTGATATGATGCCCATTTGATGCTCGCTTTGAAGCTATACCGACTCACGTGATGATCGGACTTGGTGTAGTGGATTTGGTTCATGTAATCACCAAAAGGACACGAGGATGTCGCTTTTGAGTGGGAGTTCATTCGTAATATAGATTAGTTGAACTCAATCTATCATACACTTAGTCTAAACTTTACAAATTCTGTTGTAGATGGCACCACCGCTTTTAATTTCAATGCTCATGGAGAAAGAGAAACTAGCAACGAACGGTAGCAACTTTACTGAATGGGCCATGAATTTGAGGATTCTCCTCTCACGCACAAAAGCAATATGTGCTAGAAGCGCCGTTAGGCCCCCACCTTTGACGATGCCCCGACGAGGAGAAGAATGTCTATCGACTCGTCAGAGGACCACAACTTAGTTCATTGCGGCATATTGTATGGGCTAGAGAACTTCAAAGCGTTTAACGGCAATGCTTTTGATACAATGGGTGAGTTGAAAATGATTTTCGACACACATGCTGTAGAGAGCTACAATGCTTCGTAAAAGTTCTTTAGTCAGATGATGGAAGAGAACAGCCCGTTAGTGAGCATGTACTCAAGATGTCGGGTTACGCCGATAAGCTTGTGTCCTTGGGAATAACGATTCCCATTGACTTAGGCATCCATCGTGTTCTGCAGTCTCGCCACCTAGCTATAAGAGCTTCGTGATGAACTATAATATGCAAGGCATGAAGAAGTCTTCCCCGAGCTCACAATGCTTAAAACCGCAGTGGAGATCAAAAGGAACATCAAGTGTTGATGATCAATAGGAACACTGGTTTCAAGAAAGACAAGAAGGGAAAACGGAAGGAAGTAAGGCAAGCCTGCTGTCGCTGAAAAAGAAACCCCGAGTTGGACCTAAGTCCGATACCGAGTGCTACTATTGTAAGGGATCGCCATCGAAGAATCGCCCAAGTATCCGCGCATAAGAAGGCCGCAAGGCAAACAAAGGTATATATGATATACATGTTATTGATGTGTACTTGACTAGTGCTCGCAGAGCACCGGTATTTGATACCGTCGCTTGCTAATATTTGTAACTCGAATCGTGCGGAACAGCGACCGCTAGCAAGGTGAGGTCAAGATGCGTCGGCAATGGATCAAACGTTGATGTGATCGCCCGAACGCTACCTCTCCACTTACCGTCGGGATTAGTTATAAACTTAAATAATCGTTATTTGGTGCCCTGACCGAGCATGAACATTGTATCCGGATCATGTTTGATGCAAAGTGGTTTTTCATTCAAATCGAGAACAATGGTTGTTCCATTTATATGAATGAAATCTTTTATGGTCATGCACCAATGTTGAATGGTTTATTTCGTTGGATCTCGATGATAATGTTACACATATTCATAATATTGATGCTAAAAGGATTAAACTTAGTGATGATATATCCGCATATATGTGGTAATCGCCGTCAGGTCATATTGGCATTAAACGATGAAGAAGCTCCATTCGGATGGACTTTAGAATCACTTGATTATGAATCATTTGATACATGTGAGCCATGCCTTATGGGCAAGATGACTAGAACGCTTTTTCCTGTTCAATGGAACGGCAGATTTATTGGAAATCATACATTCGGATGTATGTGGTCCAATGAGTGTGCCGAGGTGGATATCGTTATTTTGTTACTTTCACGGATGATTTGAGTAGATACGGTTATATCTACTTGATGAAACACAAGTCTGAAACCTTTGAAAAGTTCAAGGAATTTCGAATAAAGTGGAAAATCATCGTAATAGAAAGATCAAATTTCTACTATTCGACCGTGGAGGTGAGTATCTAAGTTACGAGTTTAGCACTCACATGAAAGAGTGTGGAATTGTTTCACAACTCACACCGCCAACACCACAAATGAAATGGTGTCGGAACGTAATCGTATTTTATTAGATATGGTTCGATCTATGATGTCTCTGACGGACTTGCCGTTGTCATTTTGGGGTTATGCACTAGAACCGCTGCATTCACTTTAAATCGGCACCATCTAAACTGCTGAAACGACAGTATGAATTGTGGTTTGGAAACAAACCTAAGTCATCATTTCTAAAGTTTGGGGTTGCGATGTTTATGTGAAGAAACTTCAACCGATAAACTCGAACCCAAAGCGAAAAATGCGTCTTCATAGGATACCCTAAAGAAACTATTGGGTATTCCTTCTATCACAGATCCGAGGGCAAGGTTTTGTTGTTAAGAATGGATCCTTTCTAGAGAAAGAGTTTCTCGCGAAAGGTGTGAGTAGTCGGAAGGTAGAACTCAAGAGGTTATGGAACCTTCTCTTCAAAGTATGGCGAGTAGCGCAATACCTAAGTCGCTCCGGAGTTGGCTCCACCTGAAGAAGGAACTAATGATAATGATCATGAAACTCCGAAAGAGAGTACTACCAACCTCGCAGTCAAACAGACACGTGCAGTCCCGAGCTGTACGGAAATCTGTCATAAATTTCATGGTTGATGAAAATAATGACCTGCGACGTATGAAGAAGCGATGATGAGCCCGGATTCCAACAAATGGTTAGAAGCCATGAAATCCGAGATGGAATCCATGTATGAAAATCAAGTTTGGAACTTGGTGGATTACCTCACCGAAAGGCCGTGGAGAACAAATGGATTTTCAAAAGGAAAACTGATGTCGATGGTAATGTGACCATCTATAAAGCTCGACTTGTCGCAAAGGGGTTTCGACAAATTCAAGGAGTTGACTACGATGAGACTTTCTCTCCGTAGCGATGCTAAAGTCGATTAGGATTATGTTAGCAATTGCTGCATATTTCGATTATGAAATATGGCGATGGATGTCAAAACCGCTTCTCAATGGTAATATTGAAGAAGAGTTGTATATGATACAACCAAAGGGTTTTGTCGATCCTAAGGATGCTAACAAGGTGTGCAAGCTTCATATCCATCTATGGATTGAAGCAAGCATCACGGTTGGAATCTCCGCTTTGATGAGGTGATCAAAGAGTTTGGATTTGTCCAAACTTATGGAGAAGCTTGTATTTACAAGAAAGTGAGTGGAGCAATGTGGCATTTCGATATTATATGGATGACATATTATTGATCGAATGATATAGAACTTTAAACAAAGGTTAAAAGTTATCTAAACAAAGAAATTTTCAATGAAGGACCTAGGTGAAGCATCTTACATATTAGGCATAAAGATCTATAGAGATAGATCTAGGCGCCTAATAGGGCTATCGCAGTACATACCTTGATAAGATTTTAAAGAAGTTTAAATGGACGGAAGTAAGAAGGGTTCTTACCTATGTTGCAAGGCAAGACATTGAGTAAGACTCAAAGTCCGGCTTCGGAAGAAAGAGAGATAATGGACAAAGTCCCTATGCTTCACCCATAGGCTCTATAATGTACGCCATGCTATGTACAAGACCGGATGTGGCACACGCTATTAGTTTGACTAGTAGGTACCAATCGGATCCGTGTTCGAACATGGATAGCGGTCAAGAATATCCTTAAGTACTTGAGAAGAACTAAGGATATGTTTCTTGTATACGAGGTGAAGAAGAGCTCGTCGCTAAGTGTTATGTCGACGCTTAGCTTTGACACCGATCCGGATGACTCTAAGTCTCAATCCGGATACGTATTTCTCATGAATGGCGGAGCGGTTAGTTGGAGGAGCTCCAAACAACCTGTGGTAGCGGGATCAACAACGGAGGCCGAATATGTTGTCGCCTTAAGCTCGAGAAGCGCTTGATGAAGGAGTTCATATCCGAACTAGGAGTTGTGGCAAGCGTTGGACCCAATGGTGATCTATTGTGACAACAATGGTGCCATTGCCAATGCCAAAGAGCCAAGGTCTCACAAGCATTCCAAGCATATTAAGCGCTTTCACTCCATCCATGAGCATGTCAAGGATGGAGATATAAAGATTTAGAAGTACATACGGATCTCAATGTAGCAGATCCGTTGACTAAAACTCTCCCTAGAGCAAAACATGATCAACACCGTAACTCAATGGGTGTTAGATATATCACTATGTAACTAGATTATTGTCTCTAGTGCAAGTGGGAGATCAAGGAATATGCCCCGAGAGGCAATAATAAATTGTTTATTATGTGTATTCCAAGTATATGATAGATGTTTATTTTGCATGCTATAATTGTATTAATACGGAAACGTTAATACATGTGTGTTTGATAAACAAACAGAAAGTTCCTAGTTAAGCCTCTCTCATAAACTGCTCGTTGATTAACAAGATGATCAAGGTTTCGATCATGGACATTGGATGTTGTTAATAACGGATCACAACATTAGTGTAATGATGTGATGAACATTCATCCAAGTATAGCATTACGATCAAAGTCATTGAGTTTATATTGCTATAACAACTTATAAGTGATCCTAATCCTTAGACCATGAGATCATGTCAATCACTAACACCTAAGAGTTTCTTGATAACATCAAACGTCACACCGTAATAAGGTGATTATAAAGATGGGTTCGTAACTAATAAAGTGTTATGTTGAGGCTCATGGATCAAGAGTGGAATTTGTTCATCCCGATGACGGATAGATATACTCAAGGCCCTCTCGGTGATATCACATTGATTAGCTTGCAAGCAAGTGATTTGATCACTAGAATGTTATATCACGGAACGAGAAAAGAGTGCATGTCGAATTTAGATCAAACTAGGTATGGAGATACCGATGATCGAATCTCGGACATGTAATATATCGTGAGACAAAGGGATTAAGATACTAGCGTAAAAGGTTCCGACGATCACAAGAAAGTCATCGTTGAATGTGTGGAGTCAAGATGGGTCTCAGATCCCGCTTCGATTATTGATCCGAGAGGGTCTCGATCATGTCCGCATTATTCACGAACCGTAGGGTGACACACTTAAGAGACACCGACATCCAATTGGAGCAAAAGTTTCATGCCGAAGAATAAACAAGCGCAGGAATTTATTTCACTAGATACCAAACAGTTTTCGGTGAAATTGCATAAAGTGGTTATGCATGTGAAATAGAATTCTAGCAAGGGTTATTTGTGAATGTTTGTCATTAAAGTAATTGACAAAATTCTGAATAAAATAAAAGAGTTTTATTTAATGAGAGTTTGCATTAAATTTGGTGGAAATTTAATGGGATTTTGAGTGGGATTTTGAGTGGACTTTTGAAGGGTCATTTTGTGAGTGGAGTGTCCACCCACATGATGAGGGAGGGCAGGCAGCCCCATGCGCCAAGCCACCCCTTGGGGTTCCCTCCTCCTATAAAAGGAACCCTCCTCTCACTTCTCACTCACACCTCCTCGTGAAGGATCTCTCTCCTCTAGAATTTATCCCCATGGTCTCGGACTAGCGAGATACATGTTCCCGTGGCTTTTCGCAAGAAAGAGTTGTGCTCACTGCATCACTGGAGCGAGGAGGGAGGTTGCTCGGTGCCTCGAGCGTGTGTGAAGGATGCGCCTGATTTGCGGCGCTAGGACTTCCTCTCGATCTTGAGATCGGCAAGAGATCGTCTACATCAACCACGAGTTTGGACTCGTTAAACTTTGTCGGTCTTCAAGGGTATGTTCTCTACGGATGTACATCCGCCTTGTTTGTATCTAGTATAAATAGATCTTGGTATATAGTTCACACCGAGGAAAATTTTTGTTTTCTATGCGAACCCTTCACCAAAGAAAGTGACGGAGGTTGTAGCACTCTCTCGCGATTCCAAGCGACAACAGCGTGGTACCGGTAGAGGAGATCTCGCAGGGATTCGCCTTAAGCCGGAGCGAGTATGGTGGAGTATGAGAGAGTCGCTCGACGATCTAGGTTTTAGACACGCCGAGGAGGAAGCTTGGTCGGCGGCTAGGGTTGCTAGGCGGCGGCGGCGGCTTGACCTAGGTGGCCGGCGGCGGCAGTGGAGGTGGCGGCGCCGGCGGCTAGGGTTTGAAGGAGAGGATCTTGTGTGTCTCAAGGAGGGAGCCCTGCCCATCCTTATATAGGTGGAGGGGCCGGCCGACCAAGGGGATGGAGGGGAGTCCCTCCCCAACTCGGCAGTGGGCGCCGTTGGAGGAGGAACTCCTCCCAACCTCGGCTTCCACTCCTCTCCTCTTTCCAAAAGCGTCGTTTGACTTTCAAACTAGCCGTTTGACTTTTCAAACTAGGATTTGAATAAACCTCTATTTTGATCAGCGATGACACTGAGTACATGATGCAATCATACCAACTTGATATAACACATTCATGTACCCTTCCCCGGAGTGCTTGACATTCCGAACCTTCCGTAACATTCTGATGAAAACACCTAACCATTCTCCAACTCCGAAAGGACTTTCCTTATATGAATCTTATTCTCCTGACCATTCGGATCTCCTCGTGATATCCCGAATCCCATTTGAGACTCAACAACATTCGACTCTTTCTCATCATTCCATAACTACTCAAACAACGTCATCCTTATGTGTCTCCCTACGGTTCGTGAATTATGCGACATGATCGAGACACTTCTCCGATCAATAACGAATAGAGAACTGGAAATTCATATGGCTCCCACGTATTTCTACGATTACTTTGCGATCGAATGAACCACTTACATACGATACCAATTTCCTTTGTCTCACGATAGTTTACTTATCCAAGTCTTGATCGTCAGATCTCTCGCATACCTAGTTCAACCTCGTACGATAAGTACTCTTTTCTCGTTTCCGTGATATGTGATCCCTTGTGAGACAGTCACATGCTTTCAAGCTAATTGGATGACATTTCACCGAGAGGGCCCAGAGTATATCTATCCGTCATATGGATGGACAAATCCCAATCTTGATCCATGTGTTTCAACCAATACTTTCCGAACACTCAATTCCACCTTTATAGCCACCCAGTTACGTTGTGGTGTTTGATGTCATCAAAGCATCCATCCGTTAAAGGTGATATGCATGATCTCATGGTCGAAGGAATTAGGTTACTATGTATCAGAAAGCATATAGCAATTGAACTATTAAAATGACTTGATCTTTATGCTACGCTTATCTATAGGAGTATGTCCACCATATCATTCTCCTAACGATATGATCTTGTTGTTAATAACATCTTAATGTTCATGATAGGGAAACCATAATCATCTATTAACCAACAAGCTAGTATTATAAAGAGGCTTTATTAGGGACTCTTATTTTAGTTTACAAATCACACAAGTATCAATGTTTCCTTGTTAATACTATTATAGCATGAATGTAAACATTTATCATAAACACAAAGATATAATAATAACTACATTTATTATTGCCTCTAGGGCATATCTCCAACAACGTGTACATTACGGTGAGCTGGACAATGGTGGGCACATCTGTCCCTTCTCGTTCCTCCATTTCTTCTCTTGTTTCTCACCTCACGGGGAACCAGCCTGCCCTGATAACAGGTGGGCTCAGTGAAGAGCTCAGTGTAATGTTCACGTAGCTATCCACCAAAGCGCTGAGTCGCTGACAACTGGGTCCCAACGTGTACGTCTAATTGACTTTTTGAATAACTAGCATGGTGGCCCTCGCAAATACGAGGGCATCACCTTTATTTGTTTTTTATAGAAGAGCATCATCTTTAGTGTTTCAAAATTTATGACATAATTAATATCTTTATAAATTGATGGACATAACATTATAGGATTTGAAGTAATACATGATACAACCATCATTTGTATATCTGAACTAAATAGTTATCACATGACGTAGAAGAGTTTTTTAATCATTGTTAATTTATATATAGAAGACAATTAGGATATTTCGAAACAATACATTAATGAAGATATGTGAAATGTATGCATGTGATTAAATGTGTATATACAATTGGAGTTTAAACTATAAGATATCTTGTAGTTTTTATGTGATTTTAGATTAGTATGCAGGGCTTTAGACCATTTTGAGGGAACATAATATATTATTTTTTAATAAGGCTAAAAAAATTTCGCCCCTTATTTTTCGTAAAAAGAGTTTATCCTCATTGCACATCAAGAATTTTAATTATACTTTTACCTGATCGTTTTACCTCCAGTCCCTTCATTTTGCCATAAAAACATGGTATTTTCATGTTGTTTGAAATACATGACGTCTTACAAATGGTCATTCTAAAATATACAATTGAACCGTTAGTTATGTTATCACAAAAAAATACATGTTATGTCAAATTAATCGATATGACTTTATTTGTAAGGATCCAATAAATATTTTACATACCCATAACAATATCCTATCTTTATTTTGCAATGGATGCAATATTATGTTTAACCATTTTAACCTACTATTTAGTCAAGTTTTTATGCGCTCACTTTTACTTGTATTTGTCTTGTCATGTAACATGACTACACTGTTATGGATGACATAGTTATGGCATCTTAATCAACTACTATTTTCTCTATATGATTACAAATTCTAATAAGTATCCAAATAAATTGTAAGGATACGAAACCACATAAACTTACTCACTTTTTTATTTACTAATAGATTATTTAATCATGTCTATCATAGGAAAACCACTCATTATATATACAAAATTTTCAAAAGGTTATACAGAAAACAAATTTACTTCCACTTGACTGTGATTTATAAAAATACTTTCTAAGCCCTTGGAATTAAACAATATTGATCCCAAGTAAATTGGTAAAAATTTAAAATGTACGACTACTTTAAAATATTCTTGAATAAAAATTGTAGCATGTGTATATATAGTGTATTCTGGAGCATGTATTATCGGTGGAAATCTCTTCTCAACAAACCAACTTTTTGGTATTGGTACTTATGTAGTAGTATCATTGATCCAATTCAAGCAATCACATGCTTAATAACCGACCACCGATTCTCCACATCCATGCATATCTTGAACTTGGTACCGGTATGTTTCTCTTGCCACTGACCAATTGTGCCAATGGGCTATGGCTGACTGTGTTCTAGAGCTCAAATACAGTTACATAACTCCAATCTAGTTCACCTTCCAACACTAAATCATAAGATTATCTAGTGGAATGCACCTCTTCATTGTGTCATCTACATAAGATGAAGCTCCACACTTCTGCCTGCATATATATACCATAAGAGATTGAACAAAATTTGAGATAACTAGACGCTTTAATTTTTATAACTATACCATCTTTTGATGATGCTTATATATGACATTTAAGTAAACTACAATATCTTTGGCTTACAAAGAGTTTAACCAATTTTTTATTAATTATTAGTAACTTGGTACTCCAATTAAACAAATTGTTATTAAGAGTTTAGGCTATTTATTATTAGCATATTGAATGCTTTAATCCTGATTAACTATTAATAACTTGATCAGAGTATTGGATTTTCTTAAACTATCGTCATATTTAGACATGAGGAAGACCTAATATTAATTGTTAAATCGCATGCACTATATGAACACCTATCGGTTTTAGGTGCAACAATTATGATGATTTATTAGATTTGATTTGTCATAGATTGTGATTTGTTTAAATAATAAATTATAATAAGATGTTGGTTTAATTTGGCTTACACATAGTTATGGACATTTTATTCCAAATTAATAATTTTGAATAACCTTTTGAAAATTTGGGATTGAAATGCCCTAGTTACAATGTTCATTAAAGGAGTAATTACCTGTAATAAAATCAATAATCCTTCCAGTTTGATAGGGGCGTCGTTATAAAAAATAATTTAAAAAATCCAAATTTCTATCAAACACAAATACACCGAATAGAAAAACAAAGGGAATAACTATTAAATAAATTTACTCCATCATTGTCATGGAAAAATATCATATGTAGAAAGTTGCATATTTTCTGCGTAGCTGGTCCTAGTTTGTAGTTAGAAAAAATAGTATTTGTAATCATCCTCAAATTACCTTCATTTAAAGCAATGGAGTAAATATACAAAACTTCATGAAGTTAATGATGATATATTTGGAGCTTTGCAGGAAATATGTCATATTAAAATTTAGTGCATATGCAATTATATATAAAATGTTGATCAACCATAGCTGTCCATGGACACATAATAAATAGTACTAATGAGACCATGACACATAATAGTAACTAAACGATCAGTTGTGTACATGTAAACCTTGTCAGCTGTTGTATAGTCATTGAAAGTAAGAGTATGCAAATATATCTACTGAAAAAAACAAAAACTATGTTGGAAAATGGTACTGTAATTATAGCAGACATAGTGAAAGACCTTCAAAATGTTGAGCTAGCCGACTAACACTTTCCGGTATCCCTCACTCCGGTTGCATATACCTTATATTTTCTCGGCTTCTCTGTACGCAACATGCGAGAAGATCACATACCATGAGTTTATGATTCACCTTAGATGATGAAGGTTTGTAATGTGAAAAAGCTAAAGATGTTAAAGAACATAAACATACATGGAATAATTTAGTTCTATGGGCGGTGAAGTTCATCAGCAGTGCAGAGAGGAACAGATATTTTTTGTTGCTCATGTGTATTCTCCTTTGATGGTCTTCTGGGTACCATGTAGCAATAAACAAACATGTGTTTTTAACCCAACATGGTGAGTCGGTGATACCATTCATCATTGCAGCTGCCTCTTACACCGGGATAAATCTGGGCCAGGAAGTAGTAGTGTAAAACAAAGGGGCACGACATATCAACTTTTTTAAGGTGTGCTATCTAATTCAAAAAGTATAACAAAGGTGTAGGCATGGAATAGCAGCTATATATACATAGTACATACATGACTTGGGGAATAAAATCAATCATCTGAATTAGCTGATAGTTACTACTGACACCACATAGGTTGTTCTGCGAGCCATCTTGATGGGCCAGTGGCGGCCGGTGCCAGATCTTCAATTACGTTAAACGATCATCATCACCCACAAAATAAGAGCTAG
This sequence comes from Avena longiglumis, assembly GCA_030063025.1. Taxonomy (NCBI): domain Eukaryota; kingdom Viridiplantae; phylum Streptophyta; class Magnoliopsida; order Poales; family Poaceae; genus Avena; species Avena longiglumis. Next base: position 49,448,615 of record CP125979.1, read on the forward strand.
CAGGAACGATTTGCGGCTGGGAGATCATCGGAGAAGTGCCCAACCGTAACGGCCTGCCGACAGAGTTACTCCGAAGCTCTTGCCGGATAACATGGTATCTACTCCCTCCGTTTTAAAATATAAGATGTTTTAGATTTATAAAGCAAATATATCTAGACTTGTTTTAGTATATAGGTTCATTTGACTTAGGGGTGAATCTAAAACATCTTATATTTTGTAACGGAGGGAGCATCACTTAATTAGCTAGCTATATACCTCTGGCCGGATTGAATTATACAGATCAATGTTTCCCCACTGGCCGGAGTCAACAATTTAAGTACGTATGCAAAGAGCAGTACACCTGTGCTTATAAAAGAATTAAGGAATTGTAGTCTACCTCAAGTATGGGTCGCTGGTGCTGGTTACCTTTGCTGAACGCTGCAACAATCCGCCGACGGAGAAGGCACGTCCACGCTAGGTTAGGTTAATTAACTTTTGAGGTCGGGTAGGGTTATGTTTTGATGATGGTGGCTGGCACGGGAAATCACCGGGTCGTACAACTTCAATTCTTTTAAAATCCAAGCCATAAACTAAAGATCTAATGGTTCATATTATTGGGATAACGTGGATCAACATAGTGTCTCGAAAAACACCTTTATATTGCTTTTAGTATATAATAGATGGTATGAGTTATTACAGAAAAGGAATAGATGATATGTGAAGTTAAGTCCAACAAGTAGTCAGGTAGCAAGTGCTGCATTTCCACCTCAAAATTGACAATTGGCAGAAGTGCGCCAAGTATATTCTACAAGAATAATTTTGTCATTACGATTCATCAAAATTGGCAAAATATCATTGTGATTCACTAAAATGACAGAAATGTAAGGAACCATTCTCGCTGGTAGAAGGACCAAGCGTGTCATGCTGTCACAAAAATGGACATAACAGCGTAGTAGCAATTTACAAGAAAGACTCTGAAGCTAGTGAAAATTGATAGTACAAGCAGCGGCATCAGCAGAAGAAGAAAGAAAAGCGTTTGGGCATGCGAGTAGCAGCGGAGGTTGAGAGCATGTGCAGCGTTCTCATACTAGGATGATTACTCCGATTCTCCTTCCTTGAACACCTTCACCCAGTTGTCGACGCTGTCGATTACTTCGCCGGTCTTCTTCAGGTAGCGAACCTTGGTGCCGTCCTCGAGGATCTTGTGCCCAACCCTACTCGTCACGTTCTTCTCCTTTGAGTAGAGCATCATGTTCGAGCTGTGAATGGGGCCTTCGATCTGACCAAAAGGAAATTCCAAGTCCAGTCAGGAAATAACACTTGCGGCACTGAAACTACATTCTTGCCAGGAATATGTGGGAGTGCGCAAGGCATCAGGCATGGAGAGAAGCTTCAATAGAACTATTACTAACCATGATAATTTCACCCGGTTCTTCGTCTGTTCCCTTCTTGTGTTTTGACTTCAAGTTCAGGTCCTTCACTATCACGGTGCTGTTGTGCTTGTAAAGCCGTACGACTTCCCCAACTTTACCTTTCTCACGCCCTGCAATGACCTGTACTGTATCGCCGACCCTAACATGCATCTTGTGCAGCATAGGAAGACTGTTTGGCTTACACTTCTTCCGTTCCCATCGTTGAAGCTGCATTGGAAAAGGACCTTCTGACATTAAACAGTAGCTAACACAGCGTGAGCCATGTTAAACCCAGAGTGGTACTCACCCTCATTTCAATTGGGCTTGTCTTGACCATAAATCTGATCTGCATATCAAATTTATATGTACAGCTTGTTAGAGTTTCATATGAAGAAACATGATGATTCACTTAAAATAAATTTAAAAAAGGACACATTTATCAGTTATGTCGCTAAACTCACACAGGGTACAGGAGGAGAAGCTGACTGTCCATTTAAGAAGCAGTAGGGTCATGCTTTACTTTTTAGTACAAGATTTTTTTTTTCTTTCTCTTTCACTACATAATGTTAGTATGGGGTATAGATCACACAAGTACCAAAGCTCTGTCGGTACCACTTCACTTAGCAGCAATTATCTGGTCTTCACTATTTCCTTTCACCGTTTTGCGGTAGCTATGTTCAGTAGGATTTATACCCCCTTTTCGTATTTGTTAGGAATTAGCTATCAGTGAGATTATCCGATGAAGAGGGTAAAGTCTATGTTCAAGACAAAAGAACACTCTGAAGACGGCATAGCAACGACAACATGTATTCACTACAATCAGTGCCATTTTGGGTCAAAAAATTATAATTAGTGCTATGCTTATAATATACGAATTCCTGCAACATAAAAATAGGAGTTCCTAGAATATACTACTAGCGTGTCAATAATTTGCTATAAGCTACCGCTTGAGTGAGTTGAGCTATATGTTAAATTCCACCATTTGTGATTTGTTACGAATTAGCTATGAGCAAAAGTATTGAATGAAGCAAGAGGCGAGAAACACTGAAGATGACATAGCAATGTCAACATATGTTCAGTGCACTCAGTGCTATTTTTGGTAAAAGATAGTACAGCCAGTGTTATGCTTACAATATATTAGTACCTCTGCTCCTAAATATAAGATGTTTTAGTAGGCTACATATTACCTCTTGGAACAGAGGTAGTAGCAAATGCCTACACTACGAGTGTATCAATAATTTTCACCATTTTTGATTGATAGAATGAATGCAAAAAACAATTATGCCAAGTCATATCTGATACTAGTATGTTTAGTTTTCACAAGAGAATGCAAAAGCAGAAATGAACATTAAGGTCGGCTGCCCAGTAATAAATCTGAAGAACATTGTTGTCCTTGGACTCCGGTACACTGGAGATACACCATTTATAGCGCCATCAGCATATGTGGCACAACAACAAAATTGCAGGACTCAAATCAGATTTAACGTATGGTACATGGGGAAAACCTCAATTTAAATACATACTCAAATTTGGGAGTTCTAACATTTTCAATCCCCCACTCAATCCATACTCACATAAATTTCGACATGTTGGTTTGCTTGAGCGGAACAGCAAGCAATGCAGACATCACACTACCGTCGCCACGCTACATTTGTATCCAACTCTAAGATTCCAAGCTCCAACGCGAGGTAGCATCTCCGGCGACAGACAGAGGGAAATTAAAGGAAGAGGAAGAGGCGTAGGCGGCACGAATTGATTACCCCGGACGGCGCGGCGGAGTAGGTGGCGAGCGGGTTGCCCCAGAAACCGCTGCTGCTCGCCGCCGCGCCGGGCGCCGAGACGGAGAGCGCCCCCATGGCCCCCTGCAACGCCGCCATTCCAGCCATCCCTCTTCCTCGCTCAGCCAAGTCGCGAAACCGCAGAGCAGCAGCAGCGGCAGCGGCAGCGGATAACGAAACGTGTCAGGATGAACTGGATAACGGAAGCGCCGCTAGTTATATATGGGCTTCGACGCTTGATGGGCCGTCCCTCTGGTCGAGGTAGATGGGCCTAAAGGGTACTGACGCTATCCGGCCCGGCCCATGGTCTGCTCGTCTTCTTCCTCGTGGCGTCAGCCGTCGGCGTCACCAGAACGACGCCAGCTCTGCTCCTCCACGCGACGCCACGCGGCCCGCGAGACGGTCGCTTGCTTCTCCGGAGGGAAGCTTCCTGGTCCTGGTCCCTCTCGCCCGCCGCCGACGCGCGCAAGCCAAGCGACACTTGCCGCCGAGGCAAGCAGCAAATCCGAACCCTCCTCCATTTCCATTTTTAAAGTATTACCGGAAAATCTCCCCCTCTTTTCCGGGGGCTTTAGATATCGCGTCACGGTGATACTTTGCTTGGGCGGTGAGCGGTGGCGGTGGGTGGGTGTGGGTGCGGGCGGCGACGTGGATCAAACCATCGCGCCTTTCTGCAAATCTCGGGCCCCAATCTACGGACAGGGGCCCGGAGGACGGCGACGTGCCACCTCCGATATTCTCTACTTCTAAATTCTAATCATGGCGTCATCGCAATTTTTAGCCTGCCCATGTTCCCCCAACGGCCGCGTTTCTCTGCATTATCGCGCGATGAAGATCATATAGGATACGCATCAGCGAAGTACGGTCATGGACAACATGCTACATGTGCACCTCGCCTCCATCCCTCTTGCAGTTGGTCCAGTGTAGCAGCATGTTCCACTGGATCACAGTCACCGAATCGACCCTGTCCCTTTCGCGTAACTACCATCGGATTTATCAAACTATTTCCTGAACTGGTCCTGCCGTGCAAGCAAGATACTCTGTTTCCCCATGGGACAAGTGTGAGTGCGACTACATACACAAGGGGCGGGCAGATTGGGTCCCTAATCTTTCCCAAGATTCTTGCGTCTCTGCCTTTCTTTAATTTCGTCCACTCTTGAAACACAATTCATATCGAGACATGTTGTGATCAACATGCAAGTGAACATTACTTATTTTGTCAGGGAGCAGTGCTGCTGCCTAACTGGATGGATAATAACAAAGGGCTGTCTATTTTATATTTGGATAATTGCCACAGTTTCCTTCCTACTCATCGTTATCACTTTAGCAACATGGCCATGATAAATTATGTTTAATATCTTGAGGGTATCTGGATGGTAACAGGCACCGCCGTACTGATAACGTGGTCTTCTCTCCGTGTGGTGGCTAGTTATAACACAACTCTCAAACTGGAGTAGATTGCAAAGAGTCCCAGGCTAAGCTATGCAGCTATGGTCCACGAAATCTGGAGCGCTGGGGAACCTCTAATCACTCTGAAATTCTTGCGCACAAGCAAAGCTTACTTTTGCTTCACTCATGACACTTCGAACTGGACATGTCAGGGAGTTCCCCTCTCTTGTTGGTCACAGGTCCAATTGATAGAGATACTGCAGCCTACATCCTACAAAAGAGTTACAAGTGAAGCTCATCCTTCAGTTGCCCCCCACTCACCAACTCACCAAGGTTTATATATCCCTATCTGGTACTCACTCAAGGAATAAAGACATTAGTAGTTAGTGTTTCAAACTGAAGAAAACGCCATGGGGTTCTTATCACTAGTTCATATCCTTGTCAGCTTTGCGGCTTGTGCTGAAGCCATAAGGAGAGCAGACTTCCCTCCTGGTTTTACCTTCGGCACAGCTTCTTCAGCTTACCAGGTCAGTATTGGAAAACATTCTTCTCTGTGGTTTCAGCCGATGTGCTTTCAGTTAGTTGCCTGATAGTTGTTTCTGGTCTACATGTTACCAGTACGAGGGTGCTGTCGATGAGGGTCAACGTGGGCCTACAATATGGGATACTCTCACGAGACGACCTGGTGCAGTAATGGCGATATGTTGCAAAAAGTACTCTGACCTGATAGTGGCAGCTCTATCCAAATTATGACTGAATGTTGTCTTCTCTGCAGGCGGGTGGTAGATTTCAGCAATGCAGATGTTGCTGTTGATCACTACCATCGTTACAAGGCAAGTTAATCAATGAATCTTTGTTTCGTTTATATGATTCTAGTCCAGTCATTTATTATGCTATCTATATGTAAGCTGGAATTAGAACTCTACTTAATCATTGATGAAGTTCGCAAATTCCTGTGAAATCCAATCTTTTAGACGATTCTTGGCCATCAAATGATACACTTAGTGATTATGAACTTATTAGAGATAATTTTATCAATATGTAAGAAAAAGTCCCTTGATGTCTGCATTCCTGACAGCTGATGATTTTTTTTGCCTGCCTGTCATTTAATCAACTTCTAGTAATTTGTACTCTAGGAGTACAGGCCTAAAGACTTGTGCATTTTGCCTGTTTATTTCATGTTTCTAAGCATAATGTATCTAATTAGCGTTCTGTTGCTAGTTTCATCTTATCCTCCATTTTAATTGTGTAGGCAAATGAAATACTAACTTACTGTATCAAATTGCATATCCACTTACCTAGCATGTTTTTTTTTACAAAATTAAGACATCAGGGGGACTGTTTATAAGTTTATTTCGAATGAGATGCCATTTTTTATCGGCAATAGGGCTGTCTGAAATAGAGTATTTCTTATGTTTTCCAACTTGCAGGAAGATGTGGACTTGATGAAAGACATTGGCGTGGATGCATATCGGTTCTCTATCTCATGGTCACGCATATTCCCAAGTATGTCTGAGATAAATTCTGTTCAATTATATTTACATTCTTAACTTTCCTCGCTAAATGTATATATGGTTTCCTTGCCAGATGGAACGGGCAAACCTAATGAAGAAGGATTGAGTTACTATAACAGCCTCATAGATGTTCTATTAGATAAAGGTATTTTGTTTTAGTACATTTCAGTATCTGCACAATGCAAACTGCTGCGAACTTCCATTTTTATGATTGTCCTTCTTCAGTGTTTGTATAATTTGTCAATCAGGTATACAACCATATGTAACACTCTTCCACTGGGACCTTCCGCAAGCACTGGAAGACAAATATGGTGGCTGGCTAAACTCACAAATTGTGTATGGAAGACTCTTACACGATCTATGTAGCATATCAATTATTTATTTTCAAGAAAACCTTTTTCATTGATCGTGATAGCTAAATCATTTAGGGAGGATTTTGTTCACTATGCCTCCACTTGCTTCAAGGAATTCGGAGATAGAGTGAAGCACTGGATAACTGTTAATGAGCCCCATAACTTTGCAATCGATGGTTACGATTTTGGCATCCAAGCACCTGGGAGGTGTTCCATTGTGTCTCATTTGTTCTGTAAGGACGGCAAATCATCAACCGAGCCGTATGTCGTAGCTCACAATATACTCTTGGCTCATGCTGGTGTTTTTCATACTTACAAGCAGCATTTTAAGGTAATCCAGTTGTAACACAACATTAAGTAATGTTTCTCTTAAAGGATGATAAGCAACAAAGAAATAAATGTATGCCTTTATGTGCTAATTGCAGAAAGAACAAGGCCTTATTGGAATTGCACTTGATTCCAAGTGGTATGAACCATTGTCAGATGTCGATGAAGATAGAGAAGCGGCAGCCCGGGCATTGGACTTTGAGCTTGGATGGTGAGGATTACATACCAGCTTGATATGCAAGCATAAGTTGATTTCTTATGTAACTGCAGTAGACAACCATTTTTCATGCATTATAATTACTAAATTTTGTGAGTGTGAATACAGGTTCTTGGATCCCTTAATGTTTGGCCACTACCCCGCCTCTATGCAGAAACTTGTAGGCAACAGGCTGCCTCAATTTTCAGATCAGGAGTCACAGTTAGTATCGGGCTCGCTAGACTTTGTAGGCATAAACCACTACACGACATTATATGCCAGGAACGACAGGATGCGGGTCAGGAAACTTGTAATGAATGATGCTTCAACCGATGCTGCTGTCATCCCAACTGGTCAGTCTTGATAAATAAAGATATCATAAACTTCCAATCCATTGTCAGTATTACTAATTTCCTCACTGTATATATTATGCAGCTTATAAGCATGGAAAGAGAATAGGAGAAACGGTAATATTAGCAGAGCTATTTCTCCATTGCTTCAGACTTACTCTAAACTTTTGTTTTGCATATATATAATAATCTGTTCGATTGAAAATAATTATGTATTTATCGACTTAAAGGCAGCATCGAATTGGCTGCACATAGTTCCCTGGGGCATGTTCAATCTGATGAAACATGTTAAAGAGAAGTATGGAAATCCACCTGTGTTCATTACTGAGAATGGTAGGTAGCTGAAGATTGTAGTGTTCCTAGCCAATTAGATTATTTTCTTTAATAGAGTCAATGATGTTTGAGAGGTTGTTTATGGCAGGTATGGATGATGCAAACAGCCGGTTTTCAAGGTTAGCAGATGTCCTGCAAGATGATAAAAGGATACAGTACCACAACGACTATATGTCTAGCCTCCTAGATGCTATAAGGTGAGGTTTCATTTCTTTGTGCATAATACCAGAACTGAATCACCAACCCACACATGGTCTATCCGTCCATGGGTACCAGTATAATCACTTTTTCAGCTTGGTAAGTACTCCGCAACCTGAATAAATGCAGGAAGGAAGGTTGCAATGTCCAAGGTTACTTCGTATGGTCGCTGCTTGATAACTGGGAGTGGAACTCAGGGTACACCGTGCGGTTTGGCCTTTACTACATTGACTACAACAACAACCTGACAAGGATACCCAAAGCGTCAGTCCAGTGGTTCAGTCAGGTTCTAGCCCAGAAGACTGCGATCATGTAGATAACAATACAGTGTTTCGTTACTGGCCATTTTAAGTGTGCAACTGTGCATAATTAACATTTACACACGCTCACATATCTTGGGTGCAAAAATGTAACTCCAGGCTTCCTGACACGACCGTCAACCATGCTGTTGAGCGGAGTCGCTGTTGTCGTACTTGTACATTGATGTTACAGAAATAGAAGAGAATTATGGCTTTTAAACGCCCCATTTCCATCCGCTTTTTCTGATGTGTGTTTGATGCTGCTTCTGTTTTGTCCCTAAAGATGAATTGACAGTGAGATGCTCAAAAAATCTATTGCAATTTGAGCTATATGGACCATGATGATGCCCAGAACAAGTAAAGACAATCATGTGGCTTTGAACAAGAATGCTGGGGAGGGTGTTGGGTTGCTCTGGCAAGTTCAGGTCAGCATATCCCCTTTCCCCCTGAAATTTCCAGCATAATTTCTTGCTTACTGAACAGGGCCTCGGAGAGGCAGGGTGAAGTTAAATCAGTCTCATGTAAAATGAGAGTATCTTGCAAACGAGTCGCTTGGTCATTCTCTGAGAACCACCGAGGCCTTCCCATCCTGAACCTCATCATCTGAGCATGAAGTGCCACACACACACACTTGACACGCAAACTCTGCACGTCTTCATGCCTACCCTCCACCCTGCTCTTTCTTTTTGGCATTCTACAATTCAAGTTTTTTTATCAATTTGGCCTGCAACTGGGCTTTGACCCAAGTATATTACAGTTTGTTTTTCCATCAGTTATGGATGCAACTGGCCCCAGCACACTCTGCCCCCATGCTCTTTCCAGGCATACAACTCGTTTTTAAATCAACTTCATCTGCAATAGGGCTTTGATCTAAGTTTTTTAAGTTTTATTTTTAATCAATTTAGGGTTGCAACTGGGATTTGACCCAAATATTTACTTGCCTAATGTATCGTGCAACATCCTGTCTGGTACTCATTCACTGAATAAATACGTTAGTAGTTAGCGCTTGAAAGTTCAAACTGAAGCAAAGCACCATTTGCTGCATGTGTTGAAGCCATAACAAGGGAAGACTTCCCTCCAGATTTTACATTTGGAACAGCTTATTCAGCTTACCAGGTCCAGTGTTGCAAAAACTTTCATCTCTCTCATTTCAGCCGACGTGGCTTGAGTTGTCTATGGTCAATATGTTTACCAGTATGAGGGTGCTTTCAACGAGGGTTGATGTGGAACTACAATATGGGATACTCTCATGAGGCAACCTGGTGACGATTTGTTTCAAAGAAACTACTCCAGTCTGATGGTTTTCCAAGTTATGAATGGATGTCATCTTTTCTACAGGGCGGGTGATAGATTTCAGCAATGCAGATGTTGCTATTTATCACTACCATCGCTACAAGGTGAATTAATCAATAAATATCTACTTTCTTTATGTGATTTAGCTCATTTTTTGGTCTCATTATGCTATGTAAGCTAGAATTTGAGACTCCCGCCTTAATCATTGATGTTGGGTTTCTAACATGTTCTTGATCCAAAATTTGCAAATGCCCTTGTCTAGCACGGTGCCTCAAAATAAAAATCTGAGAAAATGCAAAAATCTTGTGTCTCAATGCATTAATAGAAGAGAAAGTTATGTACAAAGCCCAAGGCCACACCCCGAAATTATAATGCTACACTGCTAGGCATCACCAGGAGAAGCGCTACCAATCCAACCGCCCCTGCCTTCCCGCATTGCTGGCCACCGGTGTTTCCAAAATTAAGACAGCAGGGAGACTATTCCGAAGGTTATCGCAAATACAAGATGCCATTGTGGATCAGCAAGAAGGCTTTCTGAAATAGAGTTTTCTTGCGTTTGTCCAGCCATCTGTTCCTCTAACTAAGAAGATCAGCCACACCTGTAAATTATACATAGCTGACAAACCCAATCCCGACTGGCAGGAAGATGTGGACTTGATGAAGGACATTAGGGTGGATGCATAGCGGTTCTCTATATCATGGCCATGCATCTTCCCAAGTATGTTTGGAGTAAATTCTGTTCAGTTATATCTGTATTCTTAACTCTGACCGCTAAACATATAGATGATTTTCTTGCCAGATGAACGTACAAACCTAACGAAGAAGGATTGGCTTATTATAACAGCCTCATAGATGTTCTATTAGATAAAGGTCTTCTGTTCTCTATATTTCAGCGTCTGTACAACACAAATTTATGCCTGCTTCCATCCTTTTATGATTGTCCATCCTTAGTGCATCAGGTATAAGACAAATATGTAACACTCTTACACTGGGACCTTCACCGGGCAGTGGAAGACAAATATGGTGGCTGGTTAAACTCGCAAATTGCATATGGAAGATTACTGCATGATCTTGTTTTAAATAAAGCTCTCGTTCTATGATGTAGTATACTCCTTTTATTTCCAAGAGAAAAAGGTTTCACTGATCCTGGGATCAAATTTCTGCAGGGAGGATTTTGTTCACTATGCCTCTACTTGCTTCAAGGAATTTGGAGATAGAGTGAAGCACCGGATGATCCCGGTAGTTTTGCAATTTATGGTTATGATTATGGCATCGAAGCACCTGGGAGGTGTTCCCTTATGTCCCGTTTGTTCTGTAAGGACGGTAAATCATCAACGGAACCATATATTGTAGCTCACAACTTACTCTTAGCTCATGCTGGTGCTTTTCATATTTACAAACAACATTTCAAGGTAATCCATTGCAAACACATCCTTTAAGTACTCTTTTATAGAAAATTATAAGCAAGGAAGAAAAGAAACGAACACCCTGGATATACTGACCATATAAAGAACAAGGAGGCTCCACTGGAATTGCACTTGATTCCAAATGGTATGGTCCATTGTTAGATGTCGATGAAGACATAAAAGCAGCAGCCCGAACAATGGACTTTGAGCTTGGATGGTGAGACATTAAGTACCTACTTGATATGTCAACATAAGTTAGGATTTATATTTAATTGCAGTGGATAGCCATTTCTCCTGTATTAATTGTGAATTTTTGGCAAATGGGAGTACAGGTTCTTGGATCCCTCAATGTCTGGCCACTACCCTGGTTCTATCATGCAGAAGCTTGTGGGCAAGAGGCTGCCTCAGTTTCCAAATCAGGAATCACAGTCGGTACCTGGGTCACTAGATTTTGTGGGCATAATCCCACTACACGAGTATATGCTAGGAACAAGAGAACAAGAGGCTGATGCTGCTGTCATCCCAACTGGTGAGTCTTGATAAGCGAAAATATTATAAACCTGCTAAACCATCGTCAGTATTGCTGATTTCCTCACTCCTTGCACTATGCAGCTTCCAGGCATGGAAAGAAAATAGGAGAAATGGTATTACTCAGTTATCTCTTCCATTTGCTTCAGACTTGCTCCATTCTTTCGCTCTGTACCTATTGAATTACTATGTTTGACTGGAAATAAATATGTATTTGTCGACTTTCAGGCAGCATCGAGCTGGCTGCACATGGTTCCCTGGGGCATGTTCAAGCTGATGAAACATGTTAAAAGTGAAGTATGGAAATCCACCTGTGTTTTTTTTTACCGGGGCTACAGCGGGCTTACACCAGCCTGAACACTTCCATTCAACCAAAGGAACACAATTACAAGGGTTCATAGCATAGTATAATGGGTACCCTAGTATAATTGGCAACCAATAAGATGTGAGGATTGCGCCATTGGCAGCCAACAAGATTTTTTCCCGTAAATAGTCAATAGTATAATGGGTACCCTAGTATAATTAAGAAGTTTTTTATGGCAGGCATGGATGATGCAAACAACCGTCTTTCGAGACTGGAAAATGGCCTGCAAGACGATAAGAGGATACAATACCATAACGACTGCATGTACAGCCTGCTAGATGCTACAAGGTGAGGTTTCATTCCTTTGTGCATTTACCAGAACGACACCACCAGGATCAAGCATCATCCGTGTTTATTTACCACTATAATCGCCTGTTCATCTTGCTACTTAAGTAGTACTCCGCAACCTGAATTTCTGCAGGAAGGAAGGCTGCAACGTCCAGGGTTACTTCGTGCTCGATAACTGGGAGTGGAACTCGGGGTACACGGTGCGGTTCGGCCTGTACTACGTTGACTACAACAATAACCTGGAAGCATCCGCCGAATGGTTCAGTCAGATTCTACTTATCCCAGAAGGCCGCTGTCTTGTAGATGTAAGAGTGCAGTGGTTCTTCAGTCACCTTTTTTTTGTGTTGAGACCCTTCAGTCACCATTTTTGTGTTGCTACAGAAATCAACAAAGAACGCTGTCATGTCGATAACAGCGTGCGGTTCTTCAGCCACCACTTCAATGCAGGAGTAGATATCTATACCCAGAATCTCATACGATGGCCGATGGCCGACCAAGCCGTTTTATTCTACACAGTATGTTACGGTTGCTCTTTTGTATACTCTTCTCAAAAGTAGAGCGAGCTGGCAGCGAGATGCTCCAGGAACATGTTGTGATCTGAGCTAGAGAGAGCCTGACGATGTGTACAGCAGATGGAGATGAAGACAAATCCTGGAAAGAGGATGCGGCTTCCAGGACGAGAAGGCCTTGGGGATCGGCCCCAGCAACTTCGGGTCTTCTGGTCAGCATGGTCCCCCTCTCCCCCGTGAAATTTCCACCTCGTCCCCCTCTCTGCCCCTGTAAATCCCACCTCCAAAGCTTTGCGCTCGCGAGTAAAACGCTCAAGTGCCTGCCCTGCCTGGGGATGATGATGATGTCCATCCATCTCGAAGGCCGCTGTCTTGTAGACACAAGAGCGCAGTGGTTGTGTATACTACAAGTACTTGCATCTATATTGGTATGAGCAGATTGTAGCTCGAGAGTCTCCTATGGCGGTCAGGTCAACCACGTTGCATTGATGTTACAGACATGAGCAAAGGACGCTGTCATTTTTGGCACTTCGATAACAGGGCAGTGATTAATCAGCCACCATCTAAACTGGGCTTAGTTATCGGTCTATCTACTACGAGTACTCGCAAAATGTGACTGAATCTCCTAGGACACCCCCATCCTTTTTGTTCTAGCGTACGTTGATGCTGCTTTCTCTCTTCCCCAAACCCTGGAAAGACGACGTGGCCTTCAAGAACTGGAAGGCTTTTGGGTTTTGGGGGTTTGGGGTTGTCCCCGGCGACTACTTCAGGTCAGCATGGTCCCTCTCTCCTCTCCCCCCTGAAATTTCCACCTCCTCCCCCTGCAAATTCCCCCTTGACTCCAAGCTTTGCGCTCGCGAGCAAAACGCTCAGGCGCCTGTCTCGGGATCACGTCCATCCATCTCAAGTTCTCAGCGCAATTTCACCTAAAGCTTCACCTGCCAGACTTCTTTTCTTGTACGGTTGGGAAGAAAATCCCTACGCTGCTTTTGGGCACCATGTGCCACGCTGTACTACTTCAGTTGTATTAATTTCCTAGGCGTCACATGGCAACGTGCCATCTTGTGCTCATCTTTTGTGGGTCTACTAGGATTCTGGGAAAACGACGGGCTAAACAAAACAGAAACTGATAACTGAAGAGCAACCTATTATTGGAAAGAGCAACCTATCATGGGCTATTGCATAAGCTAAAAGGGAGGGGGGCAATTTTGAGATCATCCCTTTATGCCGATGATGCGGCGGTGTTTGTGGCTCCAATCAAAGAGGACATTCAAAACTTGGTCATGATTCTTGAAAGCTTTGGAGAGGTCACCGGCCTTTGTACCAACTTCCAAAAGAGTAATGTTGTTCCCATTAGGTGTGGAAATATTAATCTTGAAGACATCCTTGATGGCCTACCGCTGACTCGAGCTTCTTTCCCTATGAAGTACCTTGGGCTCCCTCTTTCGATTTGGCGGCTTAAAAGGGTGGATTTCCAACATCTTGAGAACAAATGCGCTGGGAAGCTCCCAACTTGGAATGGGAAGTTCATCACGACGGCCGGACGCAATGAGCTTGTCAAATCGGTTATCACCTCCCAAGCAACCTATTACCTCACCTCACTTGTCATTCCACCGGGTACTATAAAGTTCATCAACAAAATTGAAAGGGCCTTCCTTTGGTCGGCCAAGGACAAGACAACCGGGGCCAAATGTAAAGTAAATTGGCAAACGGTGTGTAGACCCAAAAAGCTTGGAGGTCTTGGGATCAAGAACATTGATAAGTTTGCTACAGCTCTACGTTTGAGATGGCCTTGGCTTGAATGGAAAGATCCCAAAAAAAAATTGGGTGGGTTTTGGCAACCCTTGCTCCGAAGAGGACATGTGCATCTTTTATACCGCGACCACCATCATCGTTGGAGATGGGAACAACACACCTTTTTGGCACGCGCCTTGGCTCCAAGGAAGAAAACCAAAAGATATCGCACCGCACGTCTTTGACGTGTCAATAAAGAAAGCTTGGAAGGTCAGCCAAGCCTTAAGCAACAATGCTTGGATGGGAAAGATTAAATTGGGTGATGACTTCACTATAGAGCATCTAAGTCAATGCGTTGAGCTTTGGTCTCTTCTCCAAAACGTACAACTCGATGAGGAGGTGGAGGACAATATTGTTTGGAAACTAACGGAAAATGGTGAGTATATGGCAAAATCGGCATATGAGATACAATTCTTGGGCTCCATCGTCTCCAACATGAACAAACTTGTTTGGAAAGCTTGGGCTCCTCCAAAATTTAAATTCTTCGCTTGGCTTGCCACACAAAATAGAATTTGAACGGCGGATAGATTGGCCAAGAGAGGTTGGCAAAACTGCGGCCTTTGCCCACTTTGCAAGCAAACCACGGAGACGGTTGACCATCTTCTAATCTCGTGCCATTTCACAAAACGTATATGGGCTTATCTAAAGGAATGGATTGGCATATCCGAGTTGGATCAATCTCAATGAACGGGTCTCTCTATAGGAAATTGGTGGGAATTAATAACGGACGGACCTATACCAAATCGCAAAGTCATGACTTCACTTACCCTCCTCACCTCTTGGGAGATTTGGAATGAACGCAACGACCGGGTCTTCAACAAAATACATGCGCCGCCTCTTGTAGTCCTTCATAGAATTAAACACGAAGCCTGATTGTGGGTTAACGCGGGATCTAAACGCTTGGGTGAATTCATGTCGCGAGAGTAATCCCCTAGCATAAATTTGGTCCTTTTAATTCTTGTAAAACTTTTCTTTAATTAATAGATTGGGGCAAAGCTTTTGCCCCCGTTTTAAAAAAAAAACTGATAACTGAATAAGAATCGGAAGAACCACATGGAAAATGTGGAGGGGAGATGTGAAGGGGGCAGGTACGAGTGAACCGTCGTCATGCATGCACTCAGCTCTTTGCCTCTATCCCTGTACGTGCGTGCGTGCGTGCGTGGGCAGAGAGGAAGGAAACCCCACCCAGTGGAAAAAGGCTGTCCGTATCGAAACCCTCTGAACTCTGACCCGGGGAACCAAGGAAAGCACCGTACAACGAGGAGAGATTCCCGAGTCCGACTGTCCGAGTATGAATGAACTCCTTGCAGCTTTGCTCGACGATTTCGCTGTACCGCGAAAGGCGAGCAGGGTTCGCCCAGCCGCGCCGGGATTTCCATGTGGATTTTCGGCTGGTTCTCCGAGTTCTCTGAACGAAGCTGCCGCCGCGGAAACTTTTGCATCCAAAGTCGGTGGTGGCATCTCTTGGTTTATTTACTCCTATCTCAGTAGGTAGGAAACTTCTTGTGGATAACGTTGCAACTCTATCGAGAAACAGAGCAGACAGCGAGAGATGCACAATCGATGTTTCTTTTCCAATAATACGGCGCACAACATGAAAAACAAGCAACTGTGCCGATCGAAAATCACAATTGTGGAGCTTTATAATCGGCAGATTTGCGGATGTATACATGTAATACTCTCGGTCTCTCTCTTTTTACAAGGTATTTATTTTCTTCAAAGATTTGTCGTGGGCCTCTTCCAGGTAAACGTTTAGTGGGCACATTTAACTACTCAAATCTGCTCCTCTAAACTTTAGCAGTTATTCCTTAAAAAAATTGAGCACAAAGTCATACAAATTTGATTCAAGCTAGTCCATCAAACTCGATTCAAACTACTAGCATCAACTAAATTTACATGATTTTAGACGAAATCAAAACTAAGATTCCCCGTCGAAGCTGTGAGAAGGCCGAATGTCGGCGGAGGAGCTCAGAGGACGAATCATGTTGGTCTTCGTTTGGATATTTCGATCACAAAATCGATGCAGCCGCAGTGGTGCTATGGCCCGATTCCGAGGATGGCACCACCGAGCGAGCGGCAGCGGAGCTGCTAGAAGGTTGGAAGTCGACGGATTTTGCTCGGAGGACAAATATTGTTGGTCGTCGGTTGGACTTTTTAGTGATAAAAGCGACGTGGCCATGGCGGAGCTATGGCCCGATTCCGACGACGACGACATCAGGTAAGCGGCAGCGGGGCTGAAGACGGCCAGAAGTCCTCGCATGGACTCGAAGGACAAAGCTTGTAGGTTGCCTGTTGGAGATTTGGGCGAACAAAATCGACACGAACACTATGGAGCCATGCTTGATTCCTGCGAAAGATAGCAAGAGGCTAGAGTTGGAGTGGGACAAGAGCGAGGCAAAGGCTCTGGGGTCTCGACGAAGCCTAATCGATGACGACAAGGTTCCCCTTGGCGTGGGGTTTCCTCTTACAACTAATTTTGTACTCCCTCCATTTACTAATATGTTACGCATAATTTTGCGTGTAAGTCAAACTTTGCAAAGTTTAATCAAGAATATATAAAATAATATAAATATGTGTAGGGTTCGTAGCATGGGAAATAAAATAATTCTATCGCATGAACTCACAAAACCAAGATCTAATCTATGGCAAAGCCAAGATCTATTCTACGAGATCGGTGCAATCCAAAGCGTTTAACGAGATACGGATCTAGTGATTGATGTAGTTGATCACTTGCCAATCTCAAGATCGCATAGACGATCCTTCCGGCCACGTTCGTAAGCTTCCTTGATCGGTCACACGTCTGATAGTCGATGAAGACATTTCTCTCTTGTTTCAGCAGGCAAATGAGGTTGTAGATCTTCTAATCCCAACAACACGACGACGTGGTGGTGGTGGTGGAGGAGAGATTTCTGTAGGGCTTCGCCTTTGCCGGAGCAAGACGGTGGACGATAGAGAAGAGAGGCGGCGACTATGGTTAGGCGCCAAGGGACAAGGGTGTGTGTGTGTGGGGGGGGGGTGCGCCCCCACCCCTCATTATATAGGTGGGAGGCGGCCGACCAAGGGTTCCTATCCCAGGCCGTGTCCCCCCAACTCGGCCACCGAGGGGAGAGTTGGAACCTTTCCCACCAAGTCTTCCCTCTTACCAAAAACTAGAGTTTGACTTTTCAAACTAGGATTTGACTATTCAAACTAGGGTTTGACCCTTTTACTAGTGTTGGCCGAATGGGCACTTTAGGGTTTGGTGTGGCTAGCCCCTAGGGCATGCCACTGTCCAAGTGGCCCCCTCCTGGGGTGGTGGAACAACTGGTGGTCCCTCTAGAATATTCTAGAAGTATCCAGTCAAAACATCAAAACTTTTTTCCGAACCCCGGAAAACCACTTTCCTTATATGAATCTTATTCTCTCGACCATTTCGGATCTCCTCGTAATGTCCTGGATCCAACCCGAGACTCCAAACAACATTCGGTCTCCAACTCATATTCCATATCTACTTAAACAATATTGATTCCTTAAGTGTGTCTCCTTATGGTTTGCGAACTATGCAGACATGATCGAGACACCTCTCCAGTCAATAACCAATAGAGGGATTTGGAAATCCATATGGCTCCCACATATTTCAACGATGACTTAGTGATCGAATAAACCATTTACATACGACACCGATTCCCTTTGTCGCGCGATACTTTACTTATCCAAGGGTCAATCTTCGGTATCTCTATACCTAGTTCAACCTCGTTTCTGATAAGTACTCTTTAATCATTTTGTGATATGACATCCCTTATGACCTAGTCACTTGCTTGCAAGCCAATTTGATGACATTCCACGGAGAGGGCCTAGAGTATATCTATCCGTCATATGAATGGATAAATCCCACTCTTGATCCATGCGCTTCAACACATACTTTTAGAATACCCAATGCCATTTTTATAGCCACCCAATTACGGAAGTGATGTTTGATGTCATCAAAGTACTCATCCAGTGATAGTGATTAACATGATGTCATGGTCGAAGGATTAGGTTACTATATATCTGAAAGCTTGTAGCAAATGAACTCTAAATAACTTGATCTTATGCTATGCTAACTATAGGAGTGTTTTCTCAAAAAAAAAAACTATAGGAGTGTGTCCATCACATCATTCTCCTAATGATATGACCTTGTTATTAATAACATCCAATGTCCATGAACAGAAAACCATGATCATCTATTAATCAACAAGATTGCCTAACAAGAGGCTTACTAGGGACACTTTTATATTTCCAAAGCACACAAGTATTAATGTTTCCTATTAATACAATTATAGCATGAGATGTAAAAATTTATAATAAACACAAAGATATAAAAATAACCACTTTATTATTGCCTATTGGGCATATCTCTAACTGTCTCCCACTTGTACTAGAGTCAATAATCTAGTTTGAAAAAAACGAAGAACTGTGTTGATCAAAAATCACAATTGTGGAGCTTTATAATTGGCAAATTTGCGGATGTATACATGTAGTACTCCCAGACTCTCTTTTTACAAGATATTTATTTTCTTCAAAGATTTGTTGTGGGCCTCTTCCAGGTATGCCGTTTGGAAAGTTTAGTGGGCACATTTAACTACTCAAATCCGCTCCTCTAAACTTTAGCAGTTTCTAGCATATTCCTTAAAAAACTTGAGCACAAAGTCATGCAAATTTGATTCAAACTAGTCCATCAAACTCGATTCAAACTACTAGCATCAACTAAACTTACATAATTTCAGACGAAATCAAAAACTAAGATTCCCCGCCGATGTTAAAATGCACGTCTAGCAATTCGTTGAACACTAGGAGGACAAAGGAGGTGAGAAGGTCGCCCGGCAGTGTTGAGCTGATGTCGAAGCTGTGAGAAGGCAGGATGTCGACGGAGGAGCTCAGAGGACGAATCATGTTGGTATTCGTTTGGATATTTCGATGACAAAATCGACGCAGCCGCAGAGGTGCTATAGCCCGATTCCGTCGAAGGCACCAACGAGCGAGCGACAACGGAGCTGCTAGAAGGTTGGAAGTCGACGGATTTTGCTCGGAGGAAGAATATTGCTGGTCGTCGGTTGGATTTTTTTAGTGATAAAAGCGATGTGGCCATGGCGGAGATATGGCCCGATTCCGACGATGGCAACATCGGGTAAGCAGCAGCGGGGCTGAAGACGGCCAGAAGTCCTCACATGGACTCGAAGGACAAAGCTTGTAAGTTGCATGTTGGAGATTTGGGCAACAAAATCAACACGACGCTATGGAGCCATGCTTGATTCCGGCGAAAGATAGCAAGCGGCTAGAGTTGGAGTGGGGTAGGAGCGAGGCAAAGGCTCTGGGGTCTCGGCGGAGCCTAATCGATGACGACGAGGTGTCTGTCGACGCGGGGTTTCCTCTTATAACTAATTTTTGTAAATCAAACTTTACAAAGTTTGATCAAGAATATATAAAATAATATAAATGTATAATACGAAATGCATATAATATAAAAATATATTTTAAGCCAATTTTAATAATATTAATTTAAAATTGTATAGGTTCATATTTATATTAAACTACTTGGTCAAACAATTTAACTTTGATAAAATCCTATATATAACATAAATTGTAACCGAAGGAGTATACTGCTCTAAAGCGTTAAGGGTTAAGGGCATCCACTACGTAGTCCATAAGACTATCTATAAGCCAAAAAATAGTCCATAAGGCTATCCATATACATAGTGGAGGTTTACTTTAGAAGATTTTTCTTAAGGGTGACCTATAAGCTTATGAGTGTGTCCACAAGTAATAAACAATTATTTTTTTCTCTCTCCTCTCTCTCTTGCTTTTGTGTACTTTTATCAGACATATGGGTCCTAGCTTATGGTGAACTTGACCTTATACATTGTAGCCATTTTCATAAGCTGTGTGGGTCCCATCTTATATCAAAGGTTTACCCTGTACATAGGTATTGCCCTAAGGGATCTGCTAGAGATATGTCTACACGAGCATGTCCTTGTAAAATCATTCTCCGATATACCAATCTTCTGGTCCGATGTGACACCCCCACACTTACGACGTGATATTTTTAGGGCATCCACTATGTGTAAAAAAAAACACCTTAAGTTCTATGTGGCAATGTTTGTAGTTTATCTTATACATAGTGGAGGAAATATGAGTTGTCTATAAGCTTATAGGTGACCTTAAGCTTATGGGTTGTCCACAAGTAATAGAAAATAATTTACCATATCTTCCCTCTCATGCATGAGTGTACATGATGAGACATGTGGGTCCCATTCACCTTATACATAGTGGAAGATTTTACAAGAGAGGTGGGTCCCAACTTATGGCTAAAGTTCACCTTATACATAGGTGATGGCCTTAGAATCGACCGGACGGAACACTATTACTAGTAGTACTCAGGCCATCTCCACCGGAACACCCATCTTGCGGGTCCGTTTGGGTCATGTCTTGAATAATATTTAGGCCGTGGTTTGACATGTCTGCCTGATCTCCTGTGATGGCTTCGTCTACGTCAATGTCTGCCACTAGGGCTGGACATAAAACTCGAAACTCGACGAGTTTAACGAGCACTTGTTTGCTCGGCTCGTTCGAAATCGACTCGTTTTCTTAGCGATTCGAGCTGAGCTGAAGTTTTTGCTCGTTATCCTTAACGAGCTAAACGATTGAGCTAACGATGTTCGTGAGCTACTCGTTAAACTCGGTAACAACCAAGGTATAGCCCACTTATGTCTAATTTGACAGCCCATTTAAGACAAACATTTGGCCCATGAAGACCAACCGATCAGGAGCGAGAGGCCGAGAGCCCGAGAGGCGAGAGCGACCGTTCACCATCGTCGGCAGACCCCTTATTTCTCCTAGACTGCTGTCTCCCTGACCAGGTCCCGGTCCACCGTGCATTCCCATCTTCTCGATCTAGATCTTTTGACCGTGGCGACAGCACCTACCGAGCCTTGCCGACTGGACTCTAGAGCCTGGAGCCCTACTCGTTCGTATTTTCTTAACGAGTAGCTCGTGAGCGCTCGTTAACATCTAACGAACTGAGCCGAGCTTTACTTTTTGCTCATTATCCTTAACGAGTTTAATGATCTGAGCCTTAACGAGTATGAGCCTTAACGAGCCGAGCCTTCATGAGTCGAGCTACTCGATAGTCCAGCCCTATCTGCCACCGCCCTGGCTATTGCCCTCGGATCCCGCTGTCGTAGCCTTTGACGCGAGACAACGCGCTCGTCTGGAAGGGCCTCGTGATTCCCGCGCTTCGCGGTGCTCGTATCCTCGATCTCGTTGAGGGCACCGACAAGGCGCCTGCGAAGTTCCTCGACACTGAAGAAATCAACAAGAAAAAAGTCACCATTGACAATCCAGAGTACGAGACCCGAAACTCCCATCACCAGCAGGTCCTTTGGTGGCTTCTTAACACTCTGTCACCTGATGTGCTTGCACATGTCCTTGGTCTTGACACCTCCGCCGAGGTGTGGGCTTCTCTCAATGCCCACGTCTCTGCCCAGTCCAAGATCCGCGTTCAGCAGCTTCGCTCAGCCCTTAACGGGCAAGTACTTCGCCAAGATGAAGTGCATCGCCTCCGAGCTTGCTGCCACTGGAAAACCTCTCGATGATGATGAGCTGTTCTACTACGTCCTTCGGGGTCTCGGAGGGTCACTACAACAATCTCCGCACCGCCGTCATCGCCAACCCGAACACCACCTTGTCGGAGCTGCTTGGCCAAGTACATTGGTGTTCCGGAAATCAGCAGAGAACCGATTGTCATGTACATAGCAGTGCGGTGATTCTGCAGCCACCATTTCAGTTGCGCATTGAGATCAACAAGAGAAATTACATGTCTTATTAAAAGTTGAAACCCACCCTTTTTGTTCTACTGTATGTTGCTGTTGCTTTTGTGTACTCTTCTGAAAAGTTGTGCTGACAGTGAGATGCTCCAAAGAAGATGTTGTGATTTGAGCTAGAGAGCCTGACGATGTTTACAGCGGATGAAGCCAAATCCTGGAAAGAAGACGTGGCTTTCTGTTTCAGGACGAGAAGAAGGCTTTGGGGTTTCGCCTTGGTGATCGGCCCCAGCAGCTTCGGGTCTTCTGGTGGTCAGCACGCTCCCCCTCGATCTCCCAGATGAAATTTCCACTTGCAAATTCCCCCTTGGCTCCAAGCTTTGCGCTCGCGAGTAAAACGCTCGGGCGCCCGTCTCGGGATCACGTACATCTCATCTCAAGTTCTCAACGCAATTTCACCTGCCAAACTTCTTTTTCTTGGACGTCACAAAGAAAATCCCCACGCTGCTTTTTGAGCACCACGTGCCACACCGTAGTCCCCCAGGTCCTATCTTCTTCTACAACAAAAATATTATTAATTTCCTACGCTTTTCTACGAAAACAGAGCCGGTTTTTTTCCACCAAATAGCATTATTTTCCGAACGGCTCCAGCTTGTCATAACATGGCAACGTGGCATCTTGTGTTGATCTTTAGTGGGACCGGGAAAAGGACAGGCTAAACAGAAAATTAACCACTGAGGAAGAATTGGAAGAACCACATGGAAAATGTGGATGGGAGATGTGAAGGGGCAGGTACGAGTGAACCGTCGTCATGCATACACTCACCTCTTTTTTCTTTTCGAAATTCCACTCGTTTTATTAATATTCGTCAACAACAGTATAAAGAGTTTTAAAAATTATAAATATATTATTGGACCACCTAGAAACGGCTACAAACACTGGCAAAAGCCGAAGATGTGTCATCGTCCTCGCCCCTTTATCATCAGAGTTGGCAAAGCTTGTCGTAATAGAGCTTATTGTAGCAGATCGACGGGAAGTCGTCGTGCTATGGCCCAAAAGAAGTAGCGCACCAGAGCAGTAACAATCGCCAAAGATGACCAACGTAGATCGGAAAAGACCGACCTTAAAACACAACAACGAATATGAAAAAGGGTTCGATCCAGTACTACCTCTTCCCCTAAACTCGTATAAATATGTCCACATATATACTAAAAACCGAGTATTACCCTTGTAGAGGCATACAGACCGCGATTTCTAGATATATGGCATTCCCGCACGTACACGATTCATTCTGCCAACCACCGACCCGTACCCTGACCGTCGCCGACGGCATCGTCATGACAGCCAACGCCAAGCTCTCCCGCTCCATCCCCGCCGAACAGTCCGGCGAGTTGCCGGACATTTTACTGCACTGTTTAGCCGTTGTCGCCAAGCTCTGTCGCGTCATCCCTGTCATCGCGCCAACCCCATCGACACACACCTACGAGGCCAAGTCGAGGCGTGCACACGGACATGGCCGTCGCCGGTGATGATCCGGCGTACAACCATAGTTTTTTTCCTTTGCGTAGAGCTTGTACTAGTACATATACGATTATGTAGTTATACGCGGTTTTGTATAAGGTTACATATACATGTATATATTAATCACGAAGGGGTATCAAGCGATCTGAGCTGTCATTGTGTTTGACATTATACGAGTTTGTACGAGTTTAGGGGAGGGGATAGTACCGGATCAGAGCCCATACGAAAAACGACTGGATCCAAAGGGATCCGTCGAACACACGACTGCACACGCCTTCCGCTGATACTAGTCGCACCACCAGAGCGAGCATAAGACGGGAAGAATCTTATTCTAACTTCAGGACATAGTCACCGCCTCAACATTCAAAAGAAGACACTGAAAATAGCCTAAACAAAACACTTAGACCTTCCGTCGATGAGAGACCGTGGTCCACCACACCTCTAAGGTCCTAAGATCGCCGAAGACGGGACAGACTGATGATGTCGTCGTCGGACAAAAGTGGTTTTGCCACCGCCTCTTAAAAGAGCCCCTCTCTCTTGGTACCGGTTCGGGATGTACATGCACTCAGCTCTTTGCCTCTCTGTACGTGTGCGTTGGCAAAGTAGAGTGTTAGGTGGGATTAAATTTACGCTAAATTTTGACAAACAAACAAAACGTGAAACTTTGATGGAATCTCACCTGACACCACCCTAACATGAAGGAAACCCAGTGGAAAAAGGATGTCCGTACCGAGAGCCCCGTCTTCTGACCTGGGGAACAAAGTAACGAACCGTACAACGAGACGAGATTCTCGAGCGGAGGTCCCAGAGTATGAACTCCCTGGCAGCTTTGCTCGACGGTTTCACTGTACCGCTAAAAGCAAGCAGGCCGGGATTTCCATGTGGATTTCAGTTTGGTTTTCCGAGGTCTGACCGAAGATGCCGCGGAAACTTTGGGTGGAAAGTCGGTGGTGGCATCTATTGGATTACGCCACGGTGACCAGCAAAAAAAGTCAGATAGGAAACTTCTTGTGGATAATGTTGCAGCTCTAGTGAGAACAGAGCAGATAGCTAGAGATGCACAACTGATACGGCGCACAACATGAAAAACAAGAAACTGTGTCGATCGCAGATCACAGTCGTGGAGATTTATAATTGGCAGATTTGCGGACGTATGCAGTACTCTCGCTCTCTCTCTTTTCACAAGATATTTATTTTCTTCAAAGATTTTTCTTCCAAGTATGCCGTTTGAAACGTTTTGGTGGGCGCACTTAGCTCCTCTAAAATTTAGCGGTTTCAAGATGATTCCTTAAACTTAACCCCTTAAATGAATTTGAACACAAATTCATGCAAATTTGATTCAAACTAGTCCGTCAAACTCGATTCAAACTGCTAGCATAAACTAAACTTACCTAATTTTAAATTAAATCTAAACTAAAATTGCCCGTCAGTGTCAAAATACACGTCTAGCAATTCCCTGAACACTGGGAGGACGGAGGAGGTGAGAAGGTCGGCCGGCGGTGTTGAGAATTGAGATGATGCCAAGGCTGTAAGTAGGCCGGCAGAGACGGCCAAAAGTCGACGGAAGAGCTCAGAGGACGAATCATGTTGGTTGCGCTATGGCCCGATTCCGGCGACGTCACCAACGAGCGAGCGGTAGCAGAGCTGCTAGACGGCTGGAAGTCGATGGATGAGCTCGAAGGACGAATCTTGTTGGTTGTCGGCTAGATTTTTTTAGTGGTAAACGGGTAAGCGGCAGCGGGACTGAAGACGGCCAGAAGTCCTCAAATGGACTCGAAGGACAAACCTTCCAGGTTGCCTGTTGGAGATTTGGGCAATGAAATCGACACGACGCTATGGAGCTATGCTTGATTCCGGCGAAGATACCGACCGGCTAGAGTCGAAGTGAGGCACGAGCGAGGCAAAGGCTATGGGGTCTTGACGGAGCCTAATTGATATCGCCGGAGGCAACGTGGGTAACGATGAGGTGTTTGTTGGGCGCGGGGTTTCCTCTAAACGGGCCACGGCTGAGTATATTTGACTCTTACAACTAATTTTGTACTCTCATCGTTTTAAAATATAAGATGTTTTAGATTTGTTAAGTGAATATATCTACGGCCTTTTAGTGTGTAGATTTTCTTCAAACTATACATTAAAAGACGTTTAGATACATTTGTTTTACAAAACTAAAACATTTTATATTTTAAACAGAGGGAGTAATTCTCTAAAGCTTAAGGGATCTGCTAGAGATATGCTTACACGAGCCGTCCTTGTAAAATCATTCTCCGATAGACCAGTCTTCCGAGCCCGACGTGACACGCACACACTGACTCACGCGCAAAATCTTTAGAACCGACCGGACGGACCACTGATAGTACTCCGACTCGCGAAGAAGCAGGCGAGCCCAGCAAGCCACCCCTGAGGTACGCCTGCGCCGACGCGGCACACACGAATCGGAGCGAGCAGCCAGGAAGCTGCCCACGGCCAACTCACCCCTACACGCCTAGTAGTACACCCCAGCCTGTCCCCCCTCCGTAGCCTTCCTCCCTACCCGAATTCTGAAGCTGGCGGCATCCCATCGGCACCACACACGTGACCCCGATCCCCACCGTCCCCTTCCCGCCCGCGCGTCCCGCGTGACCGGCACCTTCCCTGAAACCCACCGAAGCTCCCTCCTTCTTCCTCCCCCTATTTATTCCCTCCCCTCCCCCACACTCTCCCCAAACCAAGAAACCACCATCCATCCATCGATCACAACTCAACTCAGAACCAACCAAGCAATCAGCAAGCACCGATCTTCAACCAACCCCCCTGCCATGGCTTCACACCACCAGCAGCAGTCCCAGTCGCAGTCGCAGCAGTCGGTGGGGTTCGAGGACTACCTGCCGGTGATGGCGGAGCGGCTGGGGGAGGAGGGCCTGATGCAGGAGCTGGCGTCCGGGTTCCGGCTGCTGATGGACCCAGCCTCGGGCCTGATCACCTTCGAGAGCCTCCGCCGCAACGCGCCGCTGCTGGGCCTGGGCGGCATGTCGGACGCCGACCTCCGCGGGATGCTCGCCGAGGGCGACTTCGACGGCGACGGCGCGCTGTCCGAGATGGAGTTCTGCGTCTTGATGGTCAGGCTCAGCCCCGACCTCATGGACGAGCCCCGGAGGTGGCTCGACGACGCCGTCGCGCAGGCCTCCCAGTTCCTCTTCACCAGCTAGAGGAAGTAGAGTAGATTGTTCTGTGCGTTGTTCATAGAGTCAGGATTTATTCAAGAAGAAGGCAGGCAGGCAGGCAGGCGCTGTCGATTGGTTTTGTTCATGGGTTCTCCGCGTGTATCTCTCTGAGGTGAATTAATCGACATAAGCTTCTCTCTGCGTTTTCAACCGTCACATATGGCATTGCCCCTCTGTTTTTGGAAATATTATATACGGTTCTGCAATCACCGATCATCCTATACTGACTGGGCTTCTGACGACCATCGATCGTTCGGTACAATCAACCCATAGTGTCGCACTAGCAGAAGAAAAGGCACGATTTCTTCGATCATCGTCCCAGACCATTTGGTCAGAGGCGCCCATACGTACGTCGTCGCTGAAATTGGATCGCGTCGCAGGACATGGGGAGGACTCTGGGGGCACTCACAGAGCTCAGCAGCCTCGTGGTCGTGGTGCCCGCCCCAAGGTCAACGAAACGAAACCACCGTGCCAACAGCGCGCGGCCGCCGTCCGGGAAACTCGCGACCCAGAGCGCACGTAGGCCCAACCTCAACGCGCCGAAGATGTCAATTTCTACTCGTAGTAGTGCTCCGTTCATCAGTGTGTGTTTTACTCGGTCCTCTAAGCTGATCTGAGCTTCTGGAAATGAAAGGCCGGTCGACGCCGACGTGACATTTAATTTTTTCAACGGGACGATGCCGATGCGGACGTTTTTCCACCGTGCGTGCGTGCGCGCGCTCGCAGCTCGCTGTTGCTGCTCGAAGTCGCAGCAGCAGCAGAGTAGCGCTCGAGCCGGCCTCGCCTTTTTCCCCTGCTTTCTGTTCACCCTCGACGGGCGCGCTGACCGACTCCGCGTTCGTGACGAAACACACCGTGTAGGTGTAGTGGCAATGGGAAAGGGAAAGTCGGGTAGGGTAAGCAAAGGGCACGGTGGGCCCGGGCGGGGGAGCTTCCTTCTTGTTCCGGAAAGGCAGCCGGAAGCTTCAAAAGCGTGGGGCTGTGGGAAAGCAGCAGCAGCAGCCGGGCCACGAAAGCGACGGTGTCGCCGCGGCGCACGAGGGGAGGGGACGCAGCTGGGCAGCCCCCCGTCCACGTCGTCGTCGTGCTACTACGGCGTAATAAATGCTCTTCGGATTTTTGGGGATTTGGACCGTGCCGTCGGCGTCGGTCGACGACAGTACATGCTGCCCCTGTCCAGCCTTGCTCCCCGTCGAGCCCGTGAGCTTCGCGCCCAATTTCGCCATGGACTTTCTGCCGTCGGCGATGTACGTACACGAGACGGCATTTGTACCGCGTCAACGCGGCCGCCTGTATGGTCCAGCGCCGACTGAACGGGACGTCGAGATCAGATCGGCGAGGGGGGCGGTGGTGCATCATCGATCAGCGCCAAACGCCGGTGCATGAACCAGGAAATTTCATCTCTGGTACTACCGGGAGTGCCTGGTTCGATGAACTGCGGGGACGATCAGATCAGACGCGTTGCCCGTTGCCGCCGTGAATGGGCCACGGCACAGCAATTAGTCTATCGGCTGGTTTACAGTCGCCCAAATGTTTATTAGACACAAATAATGTACTAGCGCACGATTTAATTTGTTCTCTGCGGTTTGAATTGCTGGCGAGTTTGCCCCTGTTGGGTACGTGCACAATTTTTTTTATTTAGATCAACAGGGAAACATCCCCGGTTCCATTTCATAAAATGAAACCAAAGCAAACCAGTACCCTCAGGTGCCAAAACAAAACAAAATAAACTAAAGCTAAACTGGAAACTAATTCCAGGACCCTTAAGGGGAAACCCAGAAAGCACAAACACGTGCAGAAAGCTAGAAATTCAGAATTTTAAGAGGTTACATTCCGAGCAGAGGATGGCAGAGGAGAGAACAGGCTAAGCATCACGAAAACTCTGACTCAAAGAACCACATGAACCTCATCAGCAGCCTCAGGATGTGTCTCCAGAAACGACAGAGAGGCACGTCCCCAATAGCTCGACGAAGCAGTGGTTTTCCAAGTAGAGATCCACCAAGCGGTCTGCGAATCAGGTTGCCATGAGCTCTAGTGGGTTCCTCACTGCTTATCATCCGTTCCATGAACAGAATGAACCTCCCCTCCTCCAACTCTTTGAATGGGACCTTCCAATTCCTTAGATACGAAAGGACGAGACGCCAGACCTGTTTCATGTTAATCCAGGGTGCATGATTAAAAACTATGTTATTCCTATTATTCCAGATGCCCCAAAGAACTGCAGCAGAGACTACATTAAACTGCAAATGTTTCTTACTAGCAAGCCATCTTGAAGCAATAGATTCAAAGTTAACAACTAAAATGCCAAAGATGTCCTGAACATCAGTCCAGATCACCCTTGAAACCACACAATCAAAAAATAAATGTTTAACAGATTCAAATTCTTTACGTAGAGAGCATTCCATTGGTTTTGGGACTCCTCTGGCTCTAAGATTATCCCTAGTAAGA
The DNA here is from genome assembly GCA_030063025.1 of Avena longiglumis. Taxonomy (NCBI): domain Eukaryota; kingdom Viridiplantae; phylum Streptophyta; class Magnoliopsida; order Poales; family Poaceae; genus Avena; species Avena longiglumis. Next base: position 49,477,872 of record CP125979.1, read on the forward strand.
ATTTTGTTTTGGGAAAAGAGCCAAAGAAAAATCTGAATCCTATGGGGAACTTTGAGCTTCCAAACTGCAGGCAAAAAAAGAGGAGTAACCCCTCTAAAGTTTACCAAAGCATACATGGAACTAGAAGAATAAACACCCTTAGACTCATACTGCCAAATAAGTTGATCCTCATCCTCTGTCAGAGAACCTGATTGGGCAATTCCCAATTTCTCGCCTTTGGACCATCATCCGTGGGTAAAAGTTCTTCTAAAGTCACATCTAAGATTACTACCATTCCGTAGATCACTATAGTTCTGGTTTGTTGGTTGGAAACCAAGTAAACTTCCCAGTGAGTAGCAGAGTAGAGTTACCAAACCACACGCCCTCCCAAAATTTGATAGATTTACCATTACCTACTTGCCATTTATACCCTACTTCCACTCTAGAAGCCCACATCACACCTTTCCAAAAAGTAGAAGGGTGAATATCATGGCAACAAAGAACATTAGGATGTTTAGTTCTATACTTAGCATCTATAATTTTTTTCCATAATTTTCCTTCACCCTGAATATACCTTTTAATCCAAGATCCTAGCAAACACAAATTAAGGTCTAACAAATTTGGAATTCCCAGACCTCCAAACTCTTTTTTCAAACAGACTGAGGGCCAGTTAGCAAGGTGAATTTTATGTCTATCTTCTTCATCATTCCAGAAGAAGTTAGCCATATGAGAATCCAGGAGCTTAATGGCCCATTTGGGGAATTTAAAGAAAGAAAGGAGGTAAATAGGGATGCTTGATAAGCAAGCCTGAATCAACACTCTTTTAGCAGCATAGGAAAGGAGTTTACCTCTCCAGCCAGTAATCCTTTTAAGAAGGTTTTCTATAAGAGGTTGGAGATCCTCCCTCCTCAGTTTATCAAAGTGCAAGGGGATCCCCAAATATTTAACATGAAAACTACACCCAACACATTCAAAAATATCTAGAAAAGGCCTAAACTCATCATCATCTAAATTAATTGGAATGAGCTCACTTTTATGATAGTTGACTCTCATTCCAGAAATTTGTTCAAAACATGTGAGGATCCATTTGATATTGATGGCCCCATAAATATCAGGTTTCAAGAAAAGTAAAGTATCATCAGCATACTGCAAGCAACTAACACCCCCAGACATAAAATTAGGACACAGACCCACTATGGCTCCACAGACAGAGCCTTTAGACAACATTCTAGAAAAAACATCAATCATAATGTTAAAGAGCAGGGGTGCAATGGGATCACCTTGTCTAAGACCTTTCCCAGTCATGAAAAAGTCACTCTCTAAATCATTAACCCTGACCCCTATGGACCCCCCCAGAGTGATTTTTTTAATAAACCTAATGAAAATAGGACAGAAACCTCTAAGCTCTAGAATATCAACCAAAAAATCTAAATTGACTCTATCATAAGCTTTTTCATAGTCTATTTTAAAAGCCAGCCCTTGACCCTTGCTACTATGCACCTCATGATTAATCTCATGAGCTGTCACTACACTCTCTAAAATAAACCTACCTCTAATAAAGGCAGATTGATTAGGGGTGATAATCCTACCTATCACTTTAGCTAATCTGTTAGTCAAAACCTTAGTGAAGATCTTAAAAGAACAGTTTAGCAGACTAATAGGCCTAAACTTCTTCATAGTTCTAGCATCATTCTCTTTAGGAATCAAGGTAATCATGGCAAAGTTCAAACGAAAAATATCAAGATGATCCTCATGCCATGCATTAAACATGGATATCAGGTCATCTTTAATAATATCCCAAAAAGATTGATAAAACAAAAAGGACAAGCCATCAGGCCCAGGAGCCCCTTCAGCATAAGAGCCAAAAACTGCCCCCCTAACTTCCTCTTCAGTAAAAGGAGCACCCAAGCCAAGATTTTCCTCCTTACTAATTTTCTCCTCATCAGAGAAAAAATCATGCTTAAGCCTTAACTCAGGCCTAGGCAGAGATAGAATCTTGGTACGTACGTACTAGCACAGGGAGTGCCTGCTGGCTGCCCTACCTGGCTGAGGTGTGCCCAGCGGTGTTTTTTTTTTTTTGAAAGAGGAGAGCCCCCGAAGGGGCAGGAAGCCATATATTATAATAAAACGGTGGAGTTATAGATTTTCACGTCGAACCCTAAAAGAAAGAGAATTACAAACATGTCCAAACGCTTTGCACAAAGAACCCTACAGAAGATCAGAAGAACGCAATCAGGTTCATCTTCCAGACCGCCTCTGCAACAGGAGGGCCTCGCAACGGAGGTTGAAGAGTCGCCGGTGCTCGCTGGCGAGCATGATGGCCTCGACCTAGCCAAGATAATCGGGTGGCACAAAGCTTCCGATTTGGATCTGCAGAAGAAAAGGTTGGCTTCACAACTCCAAGACTGATCATCGCCGTTGCACCACAGGGATCCAATACCTCCCGATGCCACCACAACACCCAGAAGGAGAAGACCCAACATGGAGCAGCAGCGTAGAGCAGCCAGAGTTTGTCGACCCGTGCAAGGAAGCAGCCTCCCTCGAGCTCCTGCCGAGATGAGGAGGAAAGCCGTAGAAGCGGTGTTGACAAACCCTGATGACTCCACGGAAAGAGAGCCACACAACCACTGACCAGGACGGATCCAACTTCCAGCAATTCCACCCTCCCTCGCCTCCACGGCCGGTCAAGGGGGGGATAGCTTCAATAGTCAAATCATGGCGATAGAGCTCCACCTCGCCTCCACGGCCGGCCAGGAGCCAAACCACCAACTCGCGTCCACCGATATGATGCAGAAAACAACACCTATTTGAAAGGGGCCTCACCTTAGACTCCAACACCACCATCCACCACCTCGGTGGAAAGGTAGCAGGGGAAGAAGGCGGTCGGCCGTGTCTTTGAAACACCGAGGCGACGAAGACTGCCGTCGACTGGATCCTCTCGCCGCCCGCCACGGCCGGCCAGAGAGGATGCAGGAGCCACTGGCCCGGACGAGGGAAGAGGGGGCCTTATTAGCGGAGATCTCTGCAGATCGCCACACATCACGCTCCACCATCGGAACAAAGAAAAGGCGGAGATCCCGGATGCGTCGAATCCGGCCAGAGAGAGTCGACGCCCTACTCCAATCTACGGGCATAAAGCCACAAGACCTAAATCTAGACCTACCTACTACTCCGGCGCCTCCCCCTCGCCATCTCCGGCCAGCAGAGCCGGCGGAGATAGCTCGGGGGGAGCCCGGCTGCTCATGGTCAATAGGCAGAGAGGGGAGGGGAAAGGGAGCTTCGAGGAGTGGCCTTCACGAGTCTCTTTGTGCCCAGCTGTGTAGCATCGTCCACCGGAGCTAGCTACCGCGCCTTCCTCTACCCTACGGCCTACACGCACTTGTTTATGCCGCGCCATTTGCAGCATTGCAGCACACTCGTCTCTGTCTGTCACCAGACAACCAAACGATTACTATACTGAACCGGGGCGATCGATTGGCATCGAGCTGGTCTAGTCTAGTCGCACTGCATCCATCCTTCCTGCACGGCTGCACACCAGCACATATTGCGCGCCGAGATTCCCTCAACATCTTGTCCCCGTGCCGGCCCTGACGACGGCAGCTAGCATATCCATCATTCGCATCAAACTGACAGGAGCTGCTCTGACCTTCTTGCCTCTTCATCTTGATCTCTCCTCGTCGACCATCTCATTATTATTTGTATCCCTTGCAACGGCACAAGTGAGTGAGTCCTGCCCCCTCGCAAAAGAACAGGTGCTGCTTCAGACAGGGCAGTGAGTCAGATGTGCGCTCGCACGCTGCGGCTGACGAACCGAAGGCCGAGATGAGCTGTCCACTCGCCGGAGGCACGCACAGCTGTGTGTGTTTGTAGGCTGACACCGCCATTTTTATACTACTAGAGCTACGAGCGAGCTTCTTGGATCCTTCTCTCCTCCCCCGTGCGCGCGCTTACGTCGCCACTGTGGATCATCACCGCATTTGACTAAGCAAGAAAGCATCGGATCACGAGCTCGATCGATCTATCTCGGGCTAGGAAATACAGTAACGCATGGATGGATGACGCTCACGACTGCTAGCATCTCCATGTTCGAGCTTGATTAATGAGTTAATTGGATAAAACTAAGGCTGTCGGGACGGGTCAGTACCACTTTTGGTAATTTTGGCACGTCAGTACCAACACTCAGCACGCCGAAACACTAACTGCGCCCATTCGCGGTTAAACACATCTCTAACGATGCTGGCCCACGTTCTGTACTCACGTCGACAAACGGCCGTTTCCTCGCCGTCGAAAAAAACACCTTCATATTTTTTTTTTCTATTCCTTGCTGTAGGTTGTACCGGAAAACACATGCAGTTTTTTGCTGCTCGCTGGCCACCGCCCCATGCATGCAGCTCACCGGCGTGCCCCGTTTGGCGAGCTTGCTGCCTCGTGCTTGACGGCTGCCGCACCCTGCAGCTCGTCGCCACCACTCGACGGCCGCCATGCCCTGCAGCTCGTCGCCACCGTTTGCTGGCCAGTTCGTCTCCCCCGCTCGCCAATCAGACGCTCGTCAGCGACGCTCGCGCTTGCCGCCCTGCCTCGCAAGCTTCCTCTCCTCGTACGACCGCTTGACCCTGCTCTGCGAGGCCATCGCACGCCGTATCTTCCCGCGCGACTCGAGCCCAGAGTACCTCGCCATGCCCTACCAGCACTACGCCTACCGCGTCCGCGACTACCTCCGCCGCGAGCTGCGCAAGGTCCTAGAGCTCCCGGAGGTGTACATGAGCGCGCACAAGTGGGACGAGCTCCCTACGCGCGTGCCGTCCCTCGCCATGCGCCAGTACAAGGAGGCGTTCCAGAAGCACGACAAGTCGGACGTCGTCGGCTTCTTCGACGAGGTGCGCGCCGGCATGGCCAAGATCTCGACGGACACGGTGCTGCCGCACGAGATCGTCGCCGCGGCGCTCAAGGGCGAGCACGATGAGTCCGCGGAGCTCCAGTGGCGCCACGTGGTGTCCAACCTGGCGTCCGAGGGCCGCCTCACCAACTGCATTATGGTGGTGTTTTTTGCGACGGCGAGGAAACGGCCGTTTGTCCATTCAGTGCAAAATGTGGGCCAGCGTCGTTAGAGATGCGTTCAACCGCGAATCGGCGCAGTTAGTGTTTCGGCGTGCGAGTGATGGTACTGACGTGTTAAAATTACCAAAAATGATACTAACCCGACCCGACAGGCTTAATTGGGATAGTTTTATCCAATTAACTCTTTGATTAATAGTAGTGCTACTCCACTAGCCAGAGTCTACTGTCTGCTAGTGCAGTAAAGTAATACCACGCTGAGCGTGCGCACCTTCAGATCGAACCGGTGACACAATCAGTAGTAGTACGACTTTCGTCGATGTAGCTTACCTGCAGCAGCCCGCGCGTTGCCTGCGCAACTTGTTTTATCAGTGTACACAGTTGTGCGTTTGTGCAGAGAAGATGCCAGCAAAACGCAGCGATGCGCGTCGGTTCGAAATTAGCAAGTGCCGGTAGCGAATCCGATTATATTCCAGGCCGAGCTTCAGTTAATTAGGATGGGTGACTGACAGACAGCATTAACACTAGCCGTTCTGTCCTTATCCTGATCTGGCCGGGAACAAGAATCGTCTGATGCTCAGCGAGCGTCACTCACACAATTGCTCGTAGACAGGTCCAGTCCAGAAGATTATGCCCCAGTGCATCCTAAACATCTCCACACGAGTTTTTAGGACTGCGTTTTCGGAGCGTTTTATTGTTCGGACCACGAATTTTCGCCTAGTCGCGTTTTCAAGACGCCGGTTTTGTCTGGATTCAACCCAACTTTCATTCGGAGTTTCCAGGCCGATCACGGGACGCTAGGAACGCCCTGAAAACGTCGGACGAAACGAAAACATGGGTGACGAGGTTTCGACTCGTCAATGACCATTGTTATGAGCTTGGGTTTTGGAGAAGATGGGAGTGCTGGAGATCGCTAAACGGTTAACAGACAAGCAATCAGGGGACACGAGATTTACCCAGTTTCAGACGCCCGGAGGAAAAACCCTACTCCTACTTGTCTGCTCTTGATTACGGCGGAACCGAAAAGTACATGAGTGCGCAGATGCAATCTGGCGTGGAGGTGTGTATGCGGTGGAAAAAGGATGCCCTTCTCGTCGTGTCCTCCTAGCCTTTATATAGAGTTAGGCAGGCTTGGGCACAGATCGAGTTGGTTACAAGTTTAGGGTTTGCCCTTTGAATATTCTATCTGTTCTAGTCTTACTCTCGAAGGATCCGAAGATGTCATGGTCTTGGGCCACCCGAAAATCTTCACATGTCGTGCATGTTCTTGTGGGCCTTCCTTGGGCTGGACCAGGTATGCTAATATCATGCACTCACAGGGTACAACCATGTCATGTCAGTAGCCCTCGAGTGTTCAGTCGAATCGTAGATTCGGCTGAGGCCTCTTTAATCTTTCGGGTGCAGCTATTTCTGTTCATCAGAGAAAAAGAATAATTTTAGTGTGCAGGGATTGTTGATGCGTGTGCCTGACTCTCCTGGCGGATTAGGGCCAGTTAACTGTCTCAAGACAAAACAATATGATCTTCTTCAGACTCGAGTCCCTACACTCGAACCTGGAACATATGCTGGCGTAATTCGACTCAGGCCGGTGAGGTCTTACAGGAGTCGAATCCTAGTAGTTTTCCAATGATGTACCCAACGCATCCGTCGCGATTTTCATCGCGCCCGTTGGCACGGATTTTTACTAGTAGAGTGTAATCGGGTGCGTTACCAGGCCATCAGATGGTATCTATAGGTCTTATCTTTGCGTCACAGACACAACATCCAAATTTTTTTCACCGCGGAGGTGTTTCGGGTGGCCAAGGAGGATGTTACTCACTTAACGTTGGTTGGGGAAAAGTTGCCAAAAAGTTTTTGCATTTTGATCCGAAGGATCGTAGTCGAAGAATTCATAGGGTGCGTGACCAGCGGCTCCCTATGGGAGTAGCCCCCGAGTGATTGTTCGAGTCGTAGACTCGAGCAGAGACTTTAATTCAGTCGTTGTTGTTTTCACGGTATCCGCCGCTGCTGCGGTTGTTTTCGTTGCAGCGCTCGGCGTAGCCAACCGCAACCATGTCGGGTCCGTCGCGATCGTCGTAGACGCGCGATCTTCGCTTGCTACGGCGTTCACATCTGCGGCCGTAGTCATATTCCTCGTCCGAATGTGCTCGGTGGACGGAATCTTCGTCATCTGGCCACCTGTTGGCGATGTCCATGATGTGGTCGAGTGTCTTGGGCTTGACTCACCTAAGTTCTTCCTTAAAGTCCTGGCGTTTGACGCCATCTTTGCAGGCGTCGATCATTCTCTCCTCAGAGATGTGTGCCGCGGAGTTCTTGATGTTGGACCAGCGTAGTATGTATGAGCGAATGGATTCGCCCGTTCATTGAGTGCAGGCCCGCAGCTCATCGATTGAGGCTGGCCTCTTGCTGGTACCTTTAAAGTTCCGGATGAAACTGTACGCTAGTTCCTCCAGCTTCGGATGGAACCCGATGACATGTTGCTGAGCGGTCGGGCTGCTGTCGGCTCAATCAAGGCACTACATGGCGTGTTTTGTTTCCGTGCGTCGGCTTGACGGACGACAGGTGGTCACTGAGCCACGCCTTAGGGTACTGCGTGCCGTCGAACTTCGGAGTGTCCGAAGGGACATTGAAATTTCTCGGCATTCGTGTTCACCGAACAGATCTGCTGAAGCATTGAGCTCCCGAGAGTTCTCCGTCATCATCCTCTTCGGATTCGGATTAGCACGCGCGTTTGGCGCGTGCCTTGTCGACCTTGCACCGAGCGACGGGGCTGCGAGCGTCATAGTCGCGGCTCCGACGTCGCGGACTCTTGCGTCGTTGAGGCAGATCGTGCTCGTCTTCCTCCTCATCCGATAAGTGTGTGGGGCTACAGTTGAATCTGACCGTAGCCTTCTTCTTTGGCTCCGTAGGAGCTTCCTCGTGGAGCGCAACTCCAACGAGTCCGGCTAGTGCGGACTTATGCATGGCCCTTTTCAGGTCCCCCATTGGAGGTGGATGGGACGCGAGATATGTAATAGCTGTCATGATCGCAGCTTGCGCCATCTTTGGGATGACGTTGTCGTTGGCGTCCATCTCCATGAAGGACGTGTTGAGGGTTCGAGTCACCTTGCGACGTGCAGCGGGATCCATGTTATCTGTGCGAGAGCGATGCTTGTTGGCTTGTTTGCCGTGCAAGCTGGAGCCGCCAGCGGCGGAGAGCGCAGCTCGCCGCGCGCTAGACTCCGAGGCCGCTTGCTTGCGTTTATCGAGTACCTCTTGCATCTTCACCTGTTTTTTGTGCTCTTCGAGGAGGAGCAGGTGGTATGCCATCAGCAGGTCCCGTGAAGCGTCCACGGGCAGGACCTTGTTGCCTTCCACGGATTCGCGTGCCTGGTGCCATCCTTCCTCGTTGAGGTGAATTCTTCGATGGGCATCGGGGTCATCCTCGTTGGGTGGGGGGATGGTTGCCTCCTGTTTTCTCCGTTTCTACCCCAGGTTGGGTGGTAACGTGGTCACTCGAACACGGTGGTTGTTCCACGTCGCTTTGGATGACCACGCGCCTTTATTGGCGCCATGATTGGATCGTTGCTGCCGCAGTTTTCGGATCCGGAACCGTAGGTTCCTTCATCCAACGGGGGGTCGCACAAATCTGAATTGCAGCTGCTGCCGTCGTATGACTCATATGTCGACGTTGACGTGCATAGAATGTTGGGATGCGGGTCCCATGAGGCGGGCCCGATCGATGGCAGTGGCACCCGCTCTGGGAGGCGGAGAGTGCTAGTCTGTCCCACCTGGAAGCAGAAGCTCCCGAACATAATCTCGAGCCCGTCGCCTACGGGCTCGAAGTCCTTCATGGTGGCTGGCGAGTGGGAGGTGAAGTCAAAAGCTCCGAAGAGGATATGGCTCTCCGTCGCTGAGGAGTTGTAGATCGCTTTGGTCGGGACCGTGACGATCGCACAATCAGTGCCCCCGGTCCCCACGGACAGCGCCAATTGACGAGGTTTCGACTCGTCAATGCCCATTGTTATGAGCTTGGGTTTTGGAGAAGATGGGGGTACTGGAGATCGCGGAACGGTTAACAGACAAGCAACCAGGGGACACAAGATTTACCCAGGTTCAGGCCCCCGGAGGGAAAACCCTACTCCTGCTTGTCTGCTCTTGATTACGGCGGAACCGAAAAGTACAGGGGTGCACAGATGCAATCTGGCGTGGAGGTGTGTATGCGGTGGAAAAAGGATGCCCTCCTCGCCATGCCCTCCTAGCCTTTATATAGTTAGGCAGGTCTCGGGCACAGATCGAGTTGGTTACAAGTTTAGGGTTTGCCCCTTTGAATATTCTATCTGTTCTAGTCTTGCTCACCAAGGATCCGAAGATGTCATGGGCTTGGGCCACCCGAAAATCTTCAAAAGGCGCGTATGTTCTTGTGGGCCTTCCTTGAGCTGGACCAGGCATGCTAATGTCGTGTACCCGCAGGGTATAACCATGTCAATGGGTGGGCCAACCCTATCGGCGACTATAGGCCGAGCTCCCGCCCCTTTCTTCTTTTCATTTCGTCTTTCTTCTCCATTCCCCCAACTCCCGCCAGTTCGTCGAGCTCCTGTCCACCATGCCGCCCAAGTGTTTTGTCAAACCCCAATCAACCCTCGGTGAAACAGAGGAGAAAAAAGAGAGGAAACCGAGAGCACCGACGAAGAGGCCGGAAGGCTTGACCAATGCCGAGTGGCTGACCCTTGTCCCGAAGAGGAAGGTCGAGTCAGACAGCCGAAGGGACGGGAAGGCATGGGCTACAGCGATCGCTAAGGCAAGCGATGAGTGCAAAGCGGCGCGAGGCGGCCGCGTCTTCTTGGCGATGTCGCGCCGAGACGTCGCCTCGCGGGGAGCAGCATCGAATCGCCGGCCGGGTTCTCGCTGATCTCACCGGCCGGGTTCCAGGTGAGCCAGGCGAACCCGCGGCAGAGGTACTCCTCCTCCCTCGAGTTCGACGGCGGAATATCGGCCAAAGCATACATGCGGGACATAATTGCCTCAGGTTCGGCGGCCGGCAACACCTCCTTCTTCACTCAATAACAGTCTCGGGCCGACGCCCAACATGGCATCGAGTCTCAGGATTTCGCCGAAGGCCAGGCCGAACAGACCGAGGACCTATAAGACGCCGAAGCGGATGCTTGGCTCTGGCGAAATCCAAAGGCAAAGGCAAGAGGTCGGCGCTGGAGCCCCGGATCAAGTGGAATACGCTTGAGGACCTTTGCCTCACCGACGCCTGAAAAGCGGTGAGCATGGATCCCATCACCGGCGCCAACCAAAACTCGGACAATTACTGGAAGCACGTGAAGCTAGCGTTCGACGAGCGCAGGCTTTATGACCCGAGTATAGCAAGATTCACATGGAGCGAGGGGACAAATCCATGATCAACCATTTAGTACTCATCCAGTAGGCGTGCACCAAGTGGCACAGCTGTCTCTAGGAGTTCGACCTTACACTCTTCAGCGGTGAAAGCATGGATAACAAGGTACTTCGCCAACCACTAGCCGAAGGTATGCCGAGTTCATGCTTGTCCTGACACACTTTGTCTTGCCTTTGCAGCTCCTCCGTGCACTCGGCATCTATCGGGACGACACCAAGACGGAGTTCAAGTTTCACCATGTGTTTTCCGTGATAGAAAATACGAGAAATGGGTGGACACTCGCGTGAGCCTCGCCATGGCCAAGGACGTCGTGTACAACCCGGAGACTCCTACCCCTCCTGCCGGCGAAGGAAGGCCGAAGGTTGGTCAGAAGAAGGCGAAGATGCTCAAATCCATAGGACCTCCCGCCGAGCGTCTCCACGCTTCTATCGAGAAGTGCATCGCCGACACCAAGGCCCATACCAAGAAGAGGGAGGAGAAGGCCGACGAGAGGTGGGCGCAGCTACTCCAGAACCAAAGACCGCAAGCTCAACCTCCTCAAAGCCAACTACGCCGCCAAAAAGAGGAACACGAATATCTAGTTCCTCATGGACGGCGAAGACACCTCAACAATGAGCACGTCGTTCAAGGTGGTACATGGCGCGCCGCAACGCGAGGACGTCACTGCCAGCACACCAAGCTCAGCGCTGACCGCCTCCGCCGCAACAGCTTCGCCGAGCTCTGCTTCCACCTCCTCCAACCAGTCGGTCGGCCACGCCGCCGATGCATTCATCCCTGTCGCATCGGACACGCCGGAGGAGGCCATCCCATCGACAATTGATTGCTGAGCCATTTTATATAGTTTTATAATAATTTTTCGCTAAACTTTTTTGGATGTACTTCTGTCGAACACATTTGGCCGAGATTTTGCTGACGGAGACGAGAAAATTCGAATATTTTGCCGTTTTCTTGGAACTCGGCCTAGAACGCGAGTGGAAAAAATAGAACGTTCCTAGACCAAAAATTAACTCCGTTCAGCACTATAGTCCGGATTTCAGTCTGAAAAAGCCGAGAGATGCTCTTATCCAGTTCCCTTTCTCTCCCGAAGACTTGCCGGCAGGCTGCTTGACCTGGTTGGCTAGTTATACCATCGCAAAGGTCACCAAAGGAAACTTAACCGAAAAACGAATATGTAAGACTGAGACTTCGTGACGCCGTGGCCCGTTAGCTAGCCGTAAATCAACCGACCTCGTAGCGTGCGAAGTTGCTTTGCCACTGCGATGAAATTGCCCCTATACATGCGCCGGCCGCCGACCTGTTCTTTTTTTTTTTTACAGTAAGAGGTGACGGTCCGGAAGGACCTATAGATTCATCCATTAAACGGTCGAGTTACATCTTACAAAAAGGACCTCAGAAGCTAAGCATTACCAAAAGGCCCTTGCAATTTGCATAGATATCCTCAAAATAAAAAGAAGAAAAGCAATCGAGGACAACTCCATCTCCACCACAGTTCAACACCTTAGCACAGGCGACCTCATCATCGCCGGGGCGATACCACTTGGGGTGATGAGGCGGGTGTTAGAGAAATACATGTAATCGTGCCGTGTCAATGTAAATGTGTGCGTGCGTGTGTTACACCGGTGGAGAGAGACAGAGTTAGAGTTAGTTTAGATATGAATCTAATCTTCAATATAAAGATTAGATCAATCTCCTTTTATCTCTCCACCAGTTAACCTCTTCTGTTGTAATCTGTCGAGGCTATTTAACACGGAAACGAGCCGAGGCCAAGGCATCGTTAAACCCAGCAAGATTTCACATGGTATCAGAGCCAACCTTCCAAAAATACATCTAGCCAAGAAAATCATGAGTCTCTCATCCTCATCTTCCTCTGCCGCCATGGCCAATACCCTTCTGAGCCAAGGAACGGTGGAGAAGATAACAAGAGAAAACTACCTCTTGTGGGAAACGCAGTTGCTGCCGGCCGTGCGTGGACGCGGCCTGATGGGGTTCCTAGACGGAAACACCGCTGCACCGGCAAAAACAATCACCGCCAAGGACAACAGCGGCAAGGACATCGAGCATGCAAAACCCGCCTATGAGGCGTGGATGCAAACGGACCAGAGCGTCCTCTCATACCTGCTCAACTCTTTGTCCAAGGAGATTATGGTCTCCTACATCGGCATGAAGACCTCGACCACAGTCTGGGCGGCCGTGACGGTGATGTTCGCCGCTCAGTCCCGGACCCGCGTCGCCACCCTCTGCGTCAAGCTGGCGAACACGAAGAAGGAGGGGAAGACAACGCCGCAGTACTTTGCTGCGGTGAAGGCGGTCGTCGACGAACTCGCAGCCGCGGGTCGCAAGATTGAGGAAGATGAGGTTGTCGAGTATCTGCTTGCAGGGCTCGATGACCCCTACAACCCTCTGTTCGCTGCTATCGGCGCCAACCCTACCAACAAACTCACGGTGAGCGAACTGTATGCACAAGTAATTGCCTATGACAACCACATGGAAATGCTAGGCATCGGCACAGAGGTTGGCCACTCCTCGGCTAATGCTGCTACTAGAGGACGCGGCGGCGGCGGCCGCGGCTACGGTTGAGGCGGTCGCGGAACATCTCGTGGACGTGGTGGTGGCCGTAGCTACGGCCGTGGCCAAGGACGACCACAACAAGGATCAGGAGGAGGCAACGGACGCCGCGGCGGCAGCAACAACGGTGCCAAGGGCAAGGACGACCGCATCGTGTGCCAGATCTGTGGCAAGCCAGGACATCCCGCCTGGAAATGCTGGCACCGCTACTCCGATGACGAACAAGAAGAGGAGAGAGGTGCACACGGTGCTGCCTACGGAGTCGACACCAACTGGTATGGTGACTCCGGTGCCACCACCCACATCATCGGCGAGCTGGACAAGCTCGCCCTGAAGGAAAGGTACAATGGCCATGAGCAAATTCATGCGGCCAATGGGACAGGTATGGACATTAAACATGTTGGTCACGCATTTTTTGAATCCCCATCTAAATCTCTGCACCTTTGCAATGTTCTTCATGTGCCTAGTGCCACAAAAAATCTTGTCTCTATTCACCGTCTCACGTGAGACAACAATGTTTTCGTTGAATTTCATCCATGGAATTTTTATGTGAAAGATCAGGAAACGAAGAAAATCCTTCTTAAAGGGCGATGATCCCAAGGCCTCTATCCCCTGGTGTCATCATCATCGTCAAGTCAAAATAAAACGGTCCTTAGCGTCACCAAGCCTTCAGCTACAAGGTGGCACGATCGGTTGGGTCATCCCTCTTTTAAAGTCGTTCAACGAGTTCTTAGCAAATTTGAGCTTTCTTGTTCCAATGAGTCTAGAGTTGAGTCTGTGTGTGATTCATGTCAACGAGCAAAAAGTCATCAACTTCCTTATACTAGATCCACTAGTGTGTCTACTGTTCCTTTAGAACTTGTCTTCTCCGATGTGTGGGGAAAGGCACCTACCTCTATTGGTCGTTTTTCATACTATGTAAACTTTATTGATGACTATAGCAAATTTTCATGGATCTATCTTCTCAAAAAGAAATCTAAAGTTTTCCAAGTTTTTCAGAACTTCCAAAATCTTGTTGAACGACAATTTGATAGAAAAATCCTTGCTATGCAAACTGATTGGGGTGGTGAATATGAAAAACTCAACCCCTTCTTTCAAAAAATGGGCATCTCCCATCATGTGTCTTGTCCACACGCACATCAACAAAATGGCTCAGCCGAACGCAAGCATCGCCATATAGTTGAAGTTGGGCTAGCTCTCCTTGCAAATGCATCTATGCCACTAAAATTTTGGGATGAAGCATTTTTAACCGCCACACATCTCATCAACATGCTCCCTTCTAAAGTTATCAAAAATGAAACCCCTGTGGAACGTCTTCTAAAAGAGGCACCTGATTATTCATCCTTACGTGTTTTTGGGTGTGCTTGTTGGCCAAATCTTCGTCCATACAACACTCGCAAATTATATTTCCGCTCCACACAATGTGTCTTCATTGGCTATAGCAACATGCACAAAGGGGTTAAATGTCTTGAGGTTTCTACTGGGTGCGTGTATGTGTCCCGTGACGTTGTCTTCGATGAGTCCATTTTTCCTTTTGCCAAATTGCATCCAAACGCCGATGCCCTCCTTCGTAGAGAAATTCTACTTCTACCAGAAAATCTTCATACACAATCGGATCAAGGGAAGGAAACATGCACCGACTTAACATCTAATGATCCTACTACCTTTAACCCTATACAACCTCTGCAGGAACTACAACAGATGGAAGAAAATCTGGTGCAAAACGCCACTGGAACGGAGCAATCTGGTGATACAGAATCAGCACAAAACGATGAAAGCACGGGACACAGAGCACATTCAGGCAGCGAAGGATCCATCTTGGGATCGTCGTCACGTCGCCAATCATCAGGTGCGGCTAGTCCAGGGAACAACCTGACAGGCATCCATCATGGGCAAACTGACACGTTGTCCACCTCCTCGTCAAGCGAAGAGGCACTCTAGCCTCGCGTCGCACCGCGTACGGCTCCCGTGCGTGGGCTCCAGAGGTCAGCAGCTGCCAGGCCAAGTGGGCCAATCAACGCCGCTCCCGCTCGCGAGCGTGCGGCCACACGCAGCGACGAGACGCGGGGATTGCAGCACAGATCTTCTGCTCCCCCGACCAAGATCAGACGAGATCTTCTGTGGAGACACCATCTGCAACACCCCCTGCAGAAACGCTCCATCGCACTCGCGCCAAAACTGGTAAAAGTAAACCCAAGATTTTTACTGATGGTACAGTTCGGTACGGCCTCTCTGTCACATTTAATGAGCCAAATAGTTTACAAGAAGCATTGGCTAGCAAAAATTGGAAACATGCTATGGATGATGAGTATAATGCATTAGTCTCAAATAAAACTTGGCATTTAGTTCCACACAAGCAAGGCATAAATTAATAGATTGTAAATGGGTTTATAGAATCAAAAGAAAAGATGATGGAACTATTGATAGATACAAGGCTAGATTAGTAGCAAAGGGTTTTAAACAAAGGTACGGTATAGATTATGAGGACACTTTTAGCCCTGTTGTTAAACCTGCTACAATCAGACTTGTGTTAGCTGTTTCTGTGTCCAGAGGATGGAGCCTAAGACAGCTAGATGTGAAGAACACGTTTTTTATATGGTGTTCTGGAAGAAGAAGTTTATATGAAACAACCACCTGGCTATGAAGATTCTAATGCACCATATCATGTGTGCAAACTGGACAAGTCATTGTATGGTCTCAAGCAAGCACCTAGAGCATGGTTTGCCAAACTGTGGCATCCCGCAAAACCACTACTAGAAAATCGCGTTGAATTTGTGCATTGCATCGTCATCATCATGCATTGTTTGCCAAAACTATGTTGCAAAACCCGTGTTGTTTTCTAAACGCCCCTCTTTATTCGAACCTCAAAACCGGGACCGCGGAATATTTTGTTTTGCCGCTATCGGTTTGCAAACGGAGTTATCAAAACAAATAAAAATTATAATTATTTTTGGTGGGGCAGTCGAACGGTCCGAACCGACCGAACGACCGCCCCAGAAAACTAAAATCGGTCCAACCTCACCTGCCCCTCTAATTCCTAAACCTACCCTTTTTCCTACCCAAACCCCTGGCCACA
The DNA here is from genome assembly GCA_030063025.1 of Avena longiglumis. Classification (NCBI taxonomy): domain Eukaryota; kingdom Viridiplantae; phylum Streptophyta; class Magnoliopsida; order Poales; family Poaceae; genus Avena; species Avena longiglumis. The sequence goes on from CP125979.1 coordinate 49,493,930, forward strand.
TCACTCCCACCAATCCAGACCCGCCACCTCACCCTCTCCCTCTCCCCCCTCCAATCCTAAACTGCCACATCACCTAACCCCCTCCCTCCACTCAACCTGCTTCCACTAAACCCACCCCACCAAACCGCCAGACACACCAAAGCGATTACACACACCCAAGCCACACCCACCACCCACTCCTGGCGCGTGGACCCCTTGCGCCCTGGCCCCACCCGCCGCGTCCCACCTCATGTCCCTCTCCCCTGTTCCTCTTCCCACTCTCTCGAGCCCCATGGCCCCTTCCACCTCCCTCGTTTCCTCTCCTCTCTCTCACCTGCTTCCCCGGCCCAGGTGCTCGCGCCTCTGCTCTCCACTGGCCCGCTCGGTCGTCCTGACCCGGCGCCCGTCTGCCATCTCCCTACCTCGCTCCGCACCACCCCGCTTACTTCGCCGCTGGCCGGCCTCTCCAGCGTCGCGCCGTGCTGCAACCCACCCGACCCTGGCGCTCGCCTGCCTTCTCCCGCCTCGCCGCCTCATCAACCCTCCTCCGCCTCGCTCCGCCCATCGCGCCCGCCGTGGCCTGCCTCCGACCCGCTGCCTCGCCCCGCTCTCCCAGCGTCGCCCACCGCCGAGCCCACCACCTCTGCGCCCGCCACCGCCTTCCCCCCTCTCCAGCCGCGCCCGCTCACCGAGGCCGCCCGAGAGCCTCTGCCCAGCGTCCCGCAGCAGGCCTCAAGCTGGAGCCCGAGCCAGCGACCACGCCTGCCCCGTCCAAGCGCCCGGTCCTCCTCGGCCTCCTCCGTTCCGCGGAGCCGCGGAGACCGCCTCCCTCATGGTGCCCAGCTCGTCCCGGCCCCGACGAAGCTCGTCGAGCGCTGCTTCGGAGAAGGACGCCTCCAGCGGGCAGCTCCCTGTTGCTCGCCTCGTGGGGGCGTGTTGTGGTTTTCCTCTCTAATGCCGAACATGTCGCCAGTGGCCCGATCGCTCTAGATGGCGCAGACCTCATCGCAAGGTTCTGCGCTCTCCAAAACGTGCGAGACAAGGCGATGCGTCTCCTCGGCTGCAAAGCACTTGCATCGCGTCGTCGTCAAGTCTCGGACTAGGTTTCGCTAAGATCTCCGAAGGCCCCGATATCGCAAGTTCGCCATCGACAATTGAAGCCGGACGCCAGGCGAACCCGCGCCGCTCAAGATCCCTTCCGGAGTTGATGACCCGATGACGCCAAGATCTCCTATCGGAACCCAAGAACGCCGAGACCCCGGTACGACAAGAACGCCTTCCCGCACCGATGCCCGAGGACCGAACGTCAAAATCGCCACCGGACGAACAAGTACTTCGACATGGTACGTCAAGAACCCCGGACACGGATGCCAAGATCATCGGCATGAGATCGAGACCCCGACCTCGAAACGATAAGATCGCCGTCATGGAACCGAACGCCAGGACGCCGATGCGAAATACGCCAAGGCCTACGTCACGAATCCGAAGACCCTAACCCCGGAACCCCGAGCCGTCGGACCCTGGACCTTGTCGAACCCCGAACCCCGGAACCCAAGATCGTCGAGCCCCCTCTGATGTGTGACCCTTTTCCCTCGATACCCTATTTTATAAATGCATAATAACAACTTGATTGCATATTAAATTGTCATTCCCGCATGCATAGCATTGGTTTGGGGGCCTTATGCCGATTCACCGAATAATTAAATATGGGGCCCATATGCGGGCAAATCTAGCCTTATATTGGCCTCATTTAAACATGTGTAGCGAACCGGTTCCACCTGTTGCATTGCTAAACAACATTTAAATTGCGGGGGTTTCTAAACAACATGAACCACCTAACTAATTGTCGGGACCCCGGTTCCGCTTAATCTGGCCTAATTGCATCGCACCTTGCCATGCCATGCATCATACATGCATCATGCCGATCTTCTGCCGTTGTATTAAATATTGCGTCCGGTGTTTCTTCTAGTGTTTTTGCTTCTTCGCGGATAAGGCCGTTGAGTTGATGTGAGCTTCGCCCCGATCTTCGGTCGAACCCTTCGACAATGTTTTCAGGCGAGCATCTCCCTCTTTCTACCTATCTTACTTTTATAGTATTTACTTCCCTCCTGTTGATCTATTGCTAACTGTGTTGCGATGCTTAGTTTCCGTACCCGTGTTATGCCTACTCGTATATTGCCTTGGACACATCCTATTACCTGTTTTTGGTAGATAGTTGGACTTGCGTCGTGATCGCTTGCTCAAGTGTTGTCGCGTGTTGTCAAATGCCACGATTGTTGATGTATTGCCGCATGTTGATGTTGGAGATGGTTCTAGTTTTACTTATCGGCACTTTAATTTCGTTTAACAACTAAAATTGAATAAGCGAGAGGCATCGGTGGGTGATAGATAATATTTGGTTTCGAGCGCCCACTTGTGTCCGTAAGACCCGAGTACTTGATACCGTTCCTTGATTTATCGCGCTATCCACATCCGGAGGTATATGGGACCCCGAGCGAGCTTGATTCTCTTATTTCTTGGGGCCACAAACTAGTTTGAGGTTTTATTTACGATCTGTACTTATGCCATGATTCGCTTTATTTACGATTGTGCGAGTGCGCACCTTTGTCTTTTAGGTAAGCGGAGTGATTACGCGGTGTCGACAAGCCCGTTTGGGGTTCCCGATCGCTCCACCATTGACGCGAACCTTGAGGCCGTCTCGAGCTTGCCTACTCCGTTGCGGATTCTACTTAAGGGTGGCCCCCACAAATATTTCGAATCCTGTGATTGTTCGGTCGTGAAAGCCTCGTTGGGTTTTGATTTGGTTTTCGAGGTTGATCGGCGTGTGTTGCTATTGGTGCACCCGGCCGGGTAAAACTTTCGAAAGCCGTGTCGCGGATATGGACGACTTGGAGCACGATCTCGATCATAGACAAGCATAATTAAAGTTCTTGCTATAAATTTGACTTATAATGACTAGTAATTAGCTTCACTATAATGGAATGGCTAATTAATACTGCCCACAATTGCTTGTTTGGTTGTCGCTTGCGACAATTGAATCTGACTAGTAAGTATTGCAACTACAACGGAATTGGCTGATTAAAAGTACCAACAACTGCTGGGTTTTGGGTTTATATCATGCTATCTGTATTTGATTAGTAATTGCCGCAACTACAACGGAATGGTTAACTAAAAGTGCCCACTGCTTACTTTATCAGGACGATTATCTAAACCTGACTAGTAAAGTGCCGCAACTATAACTGAATGAATAAAACTGCCAACGGTGTGAGTTCCTCGGTTGACTTCCTCGTTTGGTCTCGAGGGGGAAACACCAGGATGGGTTTGTTTGGTGTTAGCTTCAGGTTGGATCCGGATAGGTCATTCTCACCTCCCTCTGATATCCGCCAGTTGTATCGAGTCTCTATAGGTTGTTTAGTACATGCTGCCACGCTCGATCCACCATACCTATGTGGCGAGGACCGCCAATTCTAGCCTCGCCGTGTCTTGGCCTCGATCTTGACGCTCCTTCTTTTCCTTTGCCCTTTGTCGGCACCCTTTTGTTTAAGCAGGTTTGAGATCGGCGTCGTTAGCGTGGTTACCCTTCCGCTTGGCCAGGCAGGTTATGGACGCCATTGGTTATTCTTCGGGCTCTTAGCCCCATTTGCATCTTGTCCGTAGTGGACGCTATATCGTTCAAGGTGATTTGGATCTTTGTATATTATATCTGTATTCTTGACTCTCTGAGTCGTTATATATATCTGCTCGGGTCCCATCGAGGACTGTTGTGTAATGCTATTACCGTTTTCCACCCGCACGAAAGTGCTGGTGAGCACCTTTGAATCGTTTCTATGCGGGTTTAGCGAATTTTGCTCAAACTTGCATAGGTCCGATTCGAGGGTGTTACTGAGTGGTATCGAGCTCGTGAGTTGCGATACCCCACAAGTCCAGCCTGTAGGATAACCTAGCTAACGGCCGAAGTAGAGTGTCAAAACTATTTTTGAAAATCGGTTGGATAGTTCTGATTAGGTCTGATTTTACTCCTTACCCCTCTGCTATTCCCCTCTTACCTCTACGTGTTTTGAATCTGCTCTCTTCTCTCTCTTCGAGTCCAGGACTTCTCGTGGTTGGGTTCCGTCGTACCTTCAGGGTTTCGCTTCCTCTTCGGATAACGGTGTTGCTACATCCGGTCTTCATGCTGCCGAGGAATCCTTCGTCTGCGGTACCATTCTTTGTTCTTTGTTTGTGCCTTCCGGTGTTCTGACGCGACGACCTCATCTATGCCAGATCCGATGCGGAGTCTGCATCACTCCGTTGTTCTGAACCTCGCTTGTCGAGATCTTCAGTCTGATTCCGAGAGTTGGTTGCATAATCCGCCCATTATTCGTGCGAGTAATGGTTTGAGTGCGGGATGGAGTAGCTACCATACCACTACTCTTATCATTCGCTCTTGTACAACGAAGCGTGGATCGGCGATTTTACTCCGTTCACGGAAGTTAGGGTGGCTTTATGCGATACCTCTACCTTCGACTTTTTGTCCGGAGTGTTCTCTCGGCGATCGGAACAACGAACCTTTGTTGGTGGTGTCGCCGTTTTCAAGATGAAGGAGGAACCATCGTTAGTGGTGTCGCGAAGATCTACACGAAGAAGACGCAGACGCCGACCTCCTTCCGTACCATGAGGCGGATCTCGAGGGCGAGATCCATTGTTAGTGGTGTCGAATTGTGGCATCCCGCAAAACCACTACTAGAAAATCGCGTTGAATTTGTGCATTGCATCGTCATCATCATGCATTGTTTGCCAAAACTATGTTGCAAAACCCGTGTTGTTTTCTAAACGCCCCTCTTTATTCGAACCTCAAAACCGGGACCGCGGAATATTTTGTTTTGCCGCTATTGGTTTGCAAACGGAGTTATCAAAACAAATAAAAATTATAATTATTTTTGGTGGGGCAGTCGAACGGTCCGAACCGACCGAACGACCGCCCAGAAACTAAATCGGTCCAACCTCACCGCCTCTAATTCCTAAACCTACCTTTTTCCTACCCAAACCCTGCCACATCACTCCCACCAATCCGCACCGCCACCTCACCTCTCCCTCTCCCTCCAATCCTAAACCGCCACATCACCTAACCCTCCCTCCACTCAACCTGCTTCCACTAAACCCACCCCACCAAACCGCCAAGACACACCAAAGATTACACACGCACACCCAAGCCACACACCCACCACCCACTCCCTGGCGTGGACCCCTGGCACGCTTGGCCCCACCTCAGCGTCCCACCCCGGTCCCTCCCCTGTTCCTCTTCCCACCTCTCTCGAGCCTCCCTGGCCCTGCCTTCCACCTCCCTCTCCTCGCTTTCCTGCCGCTCTGCTTCCCAGACTGGCCCCATGGTGCTCATGCCGCCTCTCTGCGGCTCCACCTTGCCTCCGGCCGTCGTCTGACCCGGCCCGTCCCGTCAGGCCATCTCCCTACCTCACTGGCTCACCCCGCCACAACCTCTGCCATGCCGCTGCCTCGCCTCTCCCGCATGGCGCCTTGCCCACCCTGACCCTGGCCGCTCCGCCTGGCCTTCTCCCGCCTCGCGCCTCAACCCTCCTGCAGCCGCCTCCGCTCATGGACGCCTTGGCCGCCCGCCCTGGCCTGCTCGCCCCCGCTCTCCCGCGTCGCCCACCGAGCCGCCACCTCTGCCGCTGCCACCGCCTTCCCCCTCTCCCGCGCTGGCCACCGGAGGCCGCCCGAAACCTCACCCAGCGTCCCCTCGGCCGCGGCAAGCTTCCGGAGCCGAGCCAAGCCAGCGACCACGCCGCCCCGCAGCGCCCGGTCCTCCTCGGCCTCCTCCGTTCAGCGCGGAGCCGCGGAGACCGCCTCCCTCATGGTGCCAGCTCGTCCCAGCGCCCCCAGGCTCGTCGGCGTGCGCTGCCAGAAGGACGCCTGTGCCAGCAACGCTGCCCCGCGTTGCTCCGCCTCTGTGAGAACGTGTTGTGGTTTTCCTGTTTCATGCCGAACATGTCGCCGAGTGGCCCGATCTGCTCTAGATGGCCGCAGTAGACCTCATCCGCAAGGTCTGCCGCTCTCCAAAACGTGCAGACAAGGGCAGATGCGTCTCCTCCCGGCTGCAAGAGCACTTGCATCGCGTCGTCGTCAACTCTCGGACTAGGTTTCGTCAAGATCCGAAGCCGATATCAAGCAAGTTCGCCATCGACAATTGAAGCGGGACGCCAAGGCCAACCCGCCGCTCAAGATCCCTTCCGAGTTGATGACCCGATGACGCCAAGATCTCCTATCGGAACCCAAGAACGCCGAGACCCCGGTACGACAAGAACGCCTTCCCGCACCGATGCCCGAGGACCGAACGTCAAAATCGCCACCGGACGAACAAGTACTTCGACATGGTACGTCAAGAACCCCGGACACGGATGCCAAGATCATCATGAGATCGAGACCGACCGAACGATAAGATCGCCGTCATGGAACCGAACGCCAGGACGCCGATGCGAAATACGCCAAGGCCTACGTCACGGATCCGAAGACCCTAACCCCGGAACCCCGAGCCGTCGGACCCTGGACCTTGTCGAACCCCGAACCCCGGAACCCAAGATCGTCGAGCCCCCTCTGATGTGTGACCCTTTTCCCTCGATACCCTATTTTATAAATGCATAATAACAACTTGATTGCATATTAAATTGTCATTCCCGCATGCATAGCATTGGTTTGGGGGCCTTATGCCGATTCACCGAATAATTAAATATGGGGCCCATATGCGGGCAAATCTAGCCTTATATTGGCCTCATTTAAACATGTGTAGCGAACCGGTTCCACCTGTTGCATTGCTAAACAACATTTAAATTGCGGGGGTTTCTAAACAACATGAACCACCTAACTAATTGTCGGGACCCCGGTTCCGCTTAATCTGGCCTAATTGCATCGCACCTTGCCATGCCATGCATCATACATGCATCATGCCGATCTTCTGCCGTTGTATTAAATATTGCGTCCGGTGTTTCTTCTAGTGTTTTTGCTTCTTCGCGGATAAGGCCGTTGAGTTGATGTGAGCTTCACCGATCTTGGTGAACCTTCGACAATGTTTTCAGGCGAGCATCTCCCTCTTTCTACCTATCTTACTTTTATAGTATTTACTTCCCTCCTGTTGATCTATTGCTAACTGTGTTGCGATGCTTAGTTTCCGTACCCGTGTTATGCCCTGCAGCCGTATATTGCCTTGGACACATCCTATTACCTGTTGTTTGGTAGATAGTTGGACTTGCGTGTCGTAGTCGCTTGCTCAAGTGTTGTCGCGTGTTGTCAAATGCCACAGTTGTTGATGTATTGCCGCATGTTGATGTTGGAGATGGTTCTAGTTTTACTTATCGGCACTTTAATTTCTGTTTAACAACTAAAATTGAATAAGCAGAGGCATCGGTGGGTGATAGATAATATTTGGTTTCCGAACGCCCACTTGTGTCCCGTAAGACCCCGAGTACTTGATACCTGTTCCTTGATTTATCGCGCTATCCACATCCGGGAGGTATATGGGACCCCCCTGAGCCAGAGCTTGATTCAGTCTTATTTCTTGGGGCCACAAACTAGTTTGAGGTTTTATTTACGATCCTGTACTTATGCCATGATTTACTGCTTTATTTACGATTGTGCGAGGTACTGCACACTGTACTGTTTAGGTAAGCGGAGTGATTACGCGGTGTCGACAAGCCCCGTTTGGGGTTCCCAAATGCCGACCACCATTGACCTTGAGGCCGTCTCGAGCTTGCCTACTGCGGATTCTACTTAAGGGTGGCCCCCAAATATTTCGAATCCTGTGATTGTTCACCGTGAAAGCCTCGTTGGTTTTGATTTGGTTTTTCCGAGGTTGATCGAGCGTGTGTTGCTATTGGTGCACGGTCGGGTAAAACTTTCAAAGCCGTGTCCATGAGATATGGACGACTTGGAGCAAGATTCTCGATCATAGACAAGCATAATTAAAGTTTATCTATAAATTTGACTTATAATGACTAGTAATTAGCTTCACTATAATGGAATGGCTAATTAATACTGCCCACAATTGCTTGTTTGGTTGTCGCTGGCGACAATTTGAATCTGACTAGTAAGTATTGCAACTACAACGGAATTGGCTGATTAAAAGTACCAACAAGCTACCGGGTTTTGGGTTTATATCATGCTATCTCAGATTTGATTAGTAATTGCCGCAACTTCAACGGAATGGTTAACTAAAAGTGCCCACTGTTTATTTTATCGAGACGATTATCTAAACTCGACTAGTAAAGTGCCGCCACTATAAGCGAATAAGTAAAGCGCCAACGGTGTGAGTTCCTCGGTTGACTTCCTCGTTTGGTCTCGAGGGGAAACACCAGATGGGTTTGTTTGGTGTTAGCTTCGTTGGATCCGGATAGGTCATTCTCACCTCCTCGATATCCGCCATTGTATCGAGTCTCTATAGGTTGTTTAGTACATCTTTGCTGCCGCCACCCACCATAACTATGTAGGCGAGGACCGCCGAATTCTAGCCTCGCTGTCTTGGCCTCGATCTTGACGCTCCTTCTTTTTCCTTTGCCCTTTGTCGGCACCCTTTGTTTAAGCGGGTTTGAGATCGGCGTCGTTAGCGGTGGTTACCCTTCCGGCTTGGCCTGGGCAGGGTTATGGACGCCATTGGTTATTCTTCAGGGCTCTTAGCCCCATTTGCATCTTGTCCGTAGCTGGACGCTATATCGTTTCAAGGTGATTTGGATCTTTGTATATTATATCCGTATTCTTGACTCTCTGAGTCGCTGTTATATATATATCTGTTCTGTGGGTCCCATCGAGGACTGTTGTGTAATGCTATTACTTCGTTTTCCACCCGCACGAAAGTGCCTGGTGGGCACCTTTGAATCGTTTCTATGCGGGTTTGGCGAATTTTGCTCAAACTTGCATAGGTCCGATTCTGAGGGTGTTACACAAACTAAGTTCAAAACTTCAAGAGTTTGGTTTCTTACCCTCCAAGGCTGATACATCATTGTTTATTTATAACAAGTCAGGCATTACTATTTTTGTACTTGTATATGTTGATGACATCATAGTCACTAGTTCCTCAAAACAAGCTATTGCTGCACTTCTTCAAGACTTAGGAGCAGCATTTGCATTAAAGGATCTAGGAGACTTGCATTATTTCTTGGGAACTGAAGTTAAAAAATGTAATAATGATATTGTTCTAACCCAAGAAAAGTATGCCTTGGATTTGTTAACCAGAGTTGGTATGAAAGACTCAAAGATGTCTCCAACACCATTGTCAGCCTCAGAGAAACTGTCAGCCACAGAAGGAGATGCACTTGGTCCAGAAGATGGTACAAGGTACCAAAGCATTGTGGGTGCACTTAAGTACCTAACACTCACAAGACCAGATATTGCCTTTTCAGTCAACAAGGTTTGTCAATATCTCCATGCCCCAACTACAGTTCATTGGACAGTTGTCAAAAGAATACTAAGGTATCTTAAAGGAACCTCAAGTCTAGGCCTAACCTTCAGGAACTCCTCTTACACCTTAGTAAGTGCATTTTCAGATGCTGATTGGGCAGGATGTGTAGATGATAGAAGATCTACAGGAGGTTTTGCAGTTTATTTTGGACCTAATTTAATTTCTTGGAGTGCTAGAAAACATGCAACAGTTTCCAGGTCCAGTACAGAGGCTGAATACAAGTCCTTAGCAAATGCCACAGCAGAGGTCATATGGATAGAATCACTGCTAGGAGAACTTGGTGTTGAAAGGAAACAAACTTCATGTCTTTGGTGTGACAATATGGGAGCCACCTATCTTTCTGCCAATCCTGTCTTTCATGCCAGGACCAAGCATATTGAGATAGATTTTCACTTTGTAAGAGAAAGAGTTGCAAACAAGCTGCTTGATATCAGATTTATTCCATCCCAAGATCAGGTCGCAGATGGCTTCACAAAGGCTCTACCAGCTCGGCAGTTTGAAGAGTTCAAATACAGTCTCAACCTTAAGAAGGCTGTGATTGAGGAGGGGTGTTAGAGAAATACATGTAATCGTGCCGTGTCAATGTAAATGTGTGCGTGCGTGTGTTACACCGGTGGAGGGAGATAGAGTTAGAGTTAGTTTAGATATGAATCTAATCTTCAATATAAAGATTAGATCAATCTCCTTTTATCTCTCCACCGGTTAACCTCTCCTGTTGTAATCTGTCGAGGCTATTTAACACGGAAACGAGCCGAGGCCAAGGCATCGTTAAACCCAACAAGATTTCACAACGGGAGCATCCTACACTAAAACCAAAGGGCCTCCAAAGAGGCACAAAGGCCAGGAGAGAACACTGCTGCCTCGGTCCGTCCCATGGACAAACTCGAACACAACTGGTGTTTGAAATGGGCCGCGCCATTTCGGATTCTCTTAAAACCTTGAAATTCTTTTGGAAAGAGTTTACATTTGAATTTTGTTTGCCCTTTAAGTCATTTTTTCCAATTTACTGCTGAGCTCGGGAAAATTCGACCCAAACAGAGAAGGAAATGAAAGGCCCGTCGACGTCAAGGTGACATTTTCTTTTAAGGAACGATGTGGATGTGACATTTTTCACCGTGCATACGCTCCAGGGCCGTCTCTAGAAATTGGGGCCCCAGTGCAAATTGTAAATTGATGCCATAATTTTTTTAGAACTCGTACAACTAATAAAACCAAACTATACTATAAATTTAGATGTTTTATTTCATAGTACAATATTCAGAACTATATCAAATATTAATGCAAAAAGAATAGATGTCGCACTAAACAATATAAAGAAATTTAAAAAATTCGAGTGGAAATATTTGATGTGTGTGACGGGACCCGTGCTTCCATTTCTAGTAAGGGAACAGCCTGTACCATACAACAAACAACGAAAGCAAAACAAAGCAACAACGCCAAACAGTAAAGTGATCGACGATAGGGGCATCATCCGAATTCTCGCAATCACGCGACCAACTTTGTGCTTCGCATCGCGGGGCCCTTTTTGTATTAGGCGATGCTCGTACCCTAATCCCTACTATATTACCTAATCCTAATTTCGTTTTTACATGTCTAATTTCTAATTGTGTCTAATTCAAAAAAAAAATCAAGTGTTTATAGAAATTTAAGAAAAATCCTAATTGACCAGCATTAGGCAACAAAACAAATGGCCTGCATAGTATACCATAGGACACGTGGTAAAACCGGGTAGAAAGCAATGCCACGGAAAAATGTATTTGGCGGCTGCTGCCTAGCTTTGGCCTGTTGTCGCTAGCTGCAGCATACAAGAACGATCAGAACAATCAACAGAGCTGCAGCGTGGCCTAGCTAACCGGGGGCCCCAAATATCCGGGGGCCCGGTTGTTAGGGCCTGTTGATTAGTGGAGGCTGCTTGGTTTAGTCCCACATTGCCTACGGGAGGAGACCATACCCATCTTATAAGGAAGAGATTTCTTCCTTCCTTCAGTCCGGGCTTTTGGGATGGAGTGGGCTCTCTTCTTATTGTTGGGCATGGCGTATGAGCGTTGAGCGTGAAATTAGTCTTTGAAATTTGGCCAAGTGACGCCTAACATCTGTATCGAGGCCACACTCTTTGGAGCACAGCTCGCACGCTCCCCTTGGACGGCATCGCTGTTGGTTTTTGACTTTGCCTTGACGCTGACCAACTGTGCATGTGCATCACGAAACTAAACGGGATGAAGCGATGCAAAAATAAGCTAAGTAAGAGCATCTCCACCGAGCGCTCCCACTAACACGCTACCGGCGATGCTTGTGGGTATGATTTTGATACATGTCTCAGATTTATCAGAGTTTAAATAAATCTAGATGTTATTTAGTATATAGATTTATCTAAATTTTAATAAATCTAAAACATCTTTCATTTTAAAACGGAGAAAGTAGTACGGAAAGTAGGTCGGCCCCAGCCCCAGGCGTGGATCTTCCTTCGTGAAAGGTGGCGGGAAGCTTTCGAAAGCGTGGGAAAGCAAAAGCACAGCAGCCAGGCCACGAAAGAGACGGTGTGCACGAGGGGATGCTGGGCAGCCCGGCCCCCCGCACGAAAAATAAGAGAAGCCGTCCACTTCGTGCTACTACAACGTAAATGCTCTTTGGATTTTTTGGTTTTTTTTTGAACGCGTGCCCCTATTCAGCTTTGCTCCCGGCCCGTGAGCTTCGCGCCCAATTTCGCGATGGACTTTCTGCCGTTGCTCCGGGACGGCGAGAGTACGTACACGAGACGGCCTTTGTACGGCGTCAACGCGGCCGCCGGTATGGTCCAGCGCCGACCGACCGGGTCGTCGAAATCAGATCGGGCGAGGGGGCCGGAACCAGGAAATTTCGTTTCTGGTACCGGTGCCTGGTTCGATGAACCGGAGGGAGGACGATCGGCCGCGTTGCCCTTGCCGCCGGAACTGCCCACGGCACATCAATCAATCAATCGATCGATCTATTGGCGGCAGGGTACGGCAAGAGACAGACAGCTAGCCAGGAAGATATGTGCAGCCGTGCAGGCAGGAAGGATGGATGCAGTGCGACAGGCACTAGACTAGCTCGTGTTGTACAGCTCGATGCCAATCCATCACCCCGGTTCAATATAAGTAGTATAGTAATCGTTCGGATGCCTGGTGACATCTTGTCCCTGTGCCGGCCCTGGCGACGGCAATGGGATCGGAGGCGTCTGCTCCAGCCAGCCCCGGTGGTTCCGTGTAGTCCGACGACCACGAATAAATTAAGCCAGCTCGCATCATTTGCGTCACAACGAAAGGACCTGTTCTGACCTCTTGCCTCTTGATCTTGATCTCCTTGATGATCATCCCATTATTTTTCTCAGTCGCAACGGTACGGTGCGTGGCTGCACACGCGGGCCCTGCTCCCTCGCGACTGAACAGGGTGGGGGCAAAAATCACTGTTTTGACCTAATTAACGTTTGATCTCACAAAATGATCTACTTTTTTGAAGATATCCCGATCTGATCTATTTTCATGGCGCTTTATCAGGAGGCGTCATGGTCAGCAGCACGGCGCCCTCCACAAAAACGCCATAATACCATGACGCTTTCTAAGAAAGCGCCATGGCCTCGTCCGACGTGGCGGCCGCCATGGCACAGACGGGCCCGTTTTAATGTTTGGCGCTTTCAGCGGCGCCCGTGCTTTAGGCATGACGCTTTGAAAGCGCCATGGTCCTATACCCTAGAAAGCGGCTCGCGCCTCCCCCACCCCTCACCCCACGGCGCCATACCCTCCGGCCATGACAGGCAGGCGGCTCCTCCCCCAATCCCCCTCAAATCCACATGCTCCCCCCTCATATCTGAGGCAATTTCTTGGTGGAATTTCTTCCTCTCCCCCCACTTGAGGTATTCTCCTTCTATTCTCCTTGTTGTATTGGTTGAAATCATCACATGGTCCTCTTCCTTCTAACCCTAGTTCTTGTGTAATGATGCATGTATATTATGCAATGTGTAATTTGTTTGAAGAAATTAGTGTGGTAGAATGATATTGTGGTAGAATGTCTAATCCTAACCCTAGAAATCATCACATGATCCTCTTCCTCCTAACCCTAGAAATTAGTGTGGTAGAATGTCTAATTTGTTTGAAAAAATTAGATGGGCTATTGTTGGCATATATGGCTTTGTGTAGATGATATGCAATGAATGCATTAATACATGGATTATTGTTGGCATATATGGCTTATAGGATAATATGTTGTTGGGCTATTGTTGGATAATATATAGTTTGGCTATTGTTGATATGGAATGCATGGTGTATTCATGACTGTAGTCATATATGTATTCATATATGCATATTGTGGTGGATGGTATATTTACTTGGATTTTTGCAACCACTTGTAGGATGGAAGGACAATCTATTTTGCATGGGCATTATGATCAACGGCACCGTGGGCGGTACATCGCGGAGAATAAGCATGTCTTCAAGTGGTTGCACCTAAGGTCCAAGGAGGTGCATAGCAAGAAGAGCGCTACACTCCATATGTTGGTAATTTGGACTTCTCCCTTTCATCCAGCTTGTCTCGCGTTCGACGCCGCATATAAACCCTTGTTTGATCTGGCGCTTGTTGATAGATGGAGACCGGAGACACAGTTTCCACCTCCCTTGTGGTGAGATGACGGTCACTCTGCGGGGCGTCTCCATGATTTTTCGCTTCCCATCAAAGGACACTGTGTGTATGAGCTCGATTCGGGTAAGTGGCGTGAAGTGATGATTGGCTTAATTGGTAAGGCGCCAACGCAAGAGAAGATGTCTGCGGTGCTACTTACAAATGGATACAACAAAATTTCAGCAAGTGCCCGAGGGCGCCGATGAGGAGGTGATCGGATGTATGCCGTGCATACTTATGGTATGCCATTAGTAGGACACTTTTCTCGAGATGGCACGGGAAGGAATGCTTCATTCATGTGGCTCACTCTATTTGCGGAATGGGGCTATATGCACAGTGGGTTCGGCACTTGCTTACTTGTATCGACAGGTAATAAACTATATATATTGCATGGTAGTAGTACATATACTTGATCGACCGGATACTTATGTATGCTTGTTGTATGTGCATCTGGACGAGGCGTGTTGTAGAACTGGAAAAGGAGCAAGTATTGGTGGACCTATGGTGCTACTGACCATATGGTCCTGGTTGCGCATACCAGTTGGTCGACCCATTCCGATGAAGGAAAAACGGTGGGATGATCATGGCAATAGCCGTCTCCGCGGTCCTACATGGGCGTACTTGTGGGATAATACCGAAGTATTCCACGGTGAATCTGAGGAATGCTACTTGCGTTACACTAACCAAATCAACTTGCTAACCCCGGAGAAGGTAATAATTTGATTGTTCTCAAGAACTCATCTTTTCCACCATACATACTTCGAGTCGACATGCTAATATTGTGTTCCTCGCTCAGGTGGAATGGGAGCCATACGGAACTAGAGGGAATGTGGGTACGGGTGTTTGGTTCCAGGCGGACTTGAATCGCAAATGTATGCAAGAAGCACATCTGGAGGATTCATGCCCCGTTGATTTGTGTCTACGCTGTTGAGTTCCACCTTCCACAACGGGTGATGAGGCAATTTGGATTATTTCAGGAGACCCCGCCGCCATACAAGGACACTAGCATAGCTCTTCACGGGTGAGTGATCCTTATACACCCAGTATCTAATTTTCTTGGGCGTCTCATGATACTTGCTAAGTCGATGAATTTGATTGTAGATTGGACAAGATCAAGCAGAAGAGGGAAAAAGATTGGGCTGCATATCATCACAAGTATGTTCAGAAGTTCTATGCAAGGATTGAGGAGATCGAAAACCCGAATGCGGTCTCTCATCCTGAGGCGCCGCATGATCTTTGCGTTCAATCGGTACCTTGTGTGGCTTGGGAAGGTGTCTCGTTTGTACCTGCAGTCGGCTTCGTTTGCATCTCATGACATAGTGGAGGATCCTTATCCTGCTTTTGATGATCTGAGCCAGCTAGAGTACAACAGACTTGTCCGAGGGGGCAGGTGTGCAAATTCAGCGGGGGTTATCCGCTTTGTGGTAAGCATTTTCAGGGGAGTACGTATATGCGATTATAGCGACATAAAATTGACTTTTTTGTTCTTTTGCTAGCGCGAGGAGATCTCGAAACACGTGGACGAGGCCGAGGAAGCACTTAAACATCCTCCTGGCAAGGAGTCGAGTCCCTTCGAGCATTTGTGGAGGTATGTGTTTATACCGTTCCTAGTTGTATTGTATTTTTATGGGTGTTGAAATCTTCTAACATATTAACAATATCATAGCGCATCAACAAGTGTTGAAATCTTCTAACATATTCGTCAATATCATAGCGCACTAAAGTGGGACATGGATTAGGTGTCTTGCTTGGTTGCCGCACCGTCGATGCCGCATCGCCAGTTAGGTCTTCCAGCCTAGAAGATGATGCACAAGATGAACAGGAGGAAGAGGGCGAGTACGAGGAGGAGGAAGCTGGCCATGATGAGGATAAGGAGGAAGATGGTGAGGACGAGGATGAACAGGAGGAGATAGGCTTGTCTCAATTACACGACGCCCCGCAGTCTAGTCAACGGTCGCGGGTGAGGAGGAGGAGGCTATCGAGGAATCCATACACGCCAAGTGAATGGGAGAACAAGCGTCGGGCACATGTGTCACGCCGTGAGGAGGAGGATGAGGGGAAGACTCCGATCCTCCACGGAGGGTTAGGAGGCAGGAGGGACGGAGCAAGGCGAATGAGGATCGAGTGGCCAAAAGGGGGAAAGGGAGAAAGTGAACTCGTAGCTTGAACTAGTGCTTGTGGTCATTATGAACTTGTAAGTTAAACTTGTTGTTTGGTGTCGACGTTTTGAACTTGTTGGTGTGTTGATGTGCTAAAAAACTGGATGCTTGTTGATGTTTGAATCTGTTGTTGTGAGGAAAAATTGATCTGGTGATGTTGATGATTGTATCTGTTGAATGTGCTTAAAACTTGATCTGTTGATGTTGATGTTCTGTATCTGTTGATTGTATCTGTTTGAATGTGCTAAAAACTGAATGTTGATGTTTGTATCTTTTGAATGTGCTAAAAACTGAATGTCCTAGGAAGCATGGCGCCTCGTGAAACGCCATGGCATCGGCATGGCGCCTCGAAAACGCCATGCTTCCTAGGATGGCGCTTTTGGCGGGGGCGCCATGCCCCTGACTTAGCAGTTTTCGTGGTCCAGTTTTCCTTCGAGCGCGCGCGGTCACTGTGTCCCAGCGCGCTAGAGTTGGCTCAAGGCGCCATGGAAGCATGGCGCCCTCCAGGAAAGCGCCATGGAAGCATGGCGCCCTCCAGGAAAACGACATGCTTCCTAGGATGGCGCTTTTGGCGGGGGCGCCATGCGCCTGACTTAGCAGTTTTCGTGGTCCAGTTTTCCTTCGAGCATCTTGTGATCACGTGTCCCAAATAGCTAGAGTTGGCTCAAGGCGCCATGGAAGCATGGCGCCCTGCAGGAAAACGCCATGCTTCCTAGCATGGCGCTTTTGGCGAGGGCGCCATGCGCCTGCATTCACTTAAGTTGGAGCTAGTTTCTATGCTAGTGGCACCATTCCAGAAATTTTACAGTACAATGCTAGTGGCAACATTCCAGAAACATTATAGGCAAGTGCAGTGAATGTTTACGAAATAGATGGCGTTGCGCCCTTAAGGGGTTTAAATACGACAAATTCGGCATGACAATGTTCAAGATAAATTCCACATAGTGGAGTCCATAACATAGATCATAGCATGGTGACAACTCTACTGTGTCGCGCTAGGCTCCTTCCCCTTCGCCTTCCTTTTCCTCTCTTCCTCCCTCTTCCTTTTCCCTCAAGTCACGTGCTAATGGACAACAGAGTTGAACTGCGCCTCGAATTGGCGTCTACTCTCCTCTTTCTTCTTGATCTCCTCTTCCTCCATTATGAGGCTAGCCTCTTCAGACACCTTCTCAAACCGACGATGATTCCTCAAGCTCTTCAATTACATGTCTCTTTCATGTTTTGCTTCTTTTTCCTTCCTCTCACGTTCTTTCTTTGCTTTCTTGATGCTTGCCTCACGCAATCTCCTGTTGAAATCTTCTTCCCATCGACGTTCTTCTTCAACCTCCCTCCTTTCCACTTCCCTTTTCTTGATCAACTGAGCTACTTCATCTTCCCTCTCCTTCACCCTCCTCAAAGCCTCCGCCCACACTTTGGAGTAGCTCATACCGTTCCCATCATTGTTCTCCTTGGTTGGTTGGGTCGACATACCTATAACAGGAATGCAACCTAATAGTTAGTAAATAGAAATACACTTAAATGCACAATAAAAATTATTAAAATCATCAAGAAAACACATACGGAAATTCTCCTCGAAGATACGTAAACATACTACCGCCACGACCTCTACCGCCACCACGACCTCTACCGCCGCCACGACCTCTACCACCACGACCTCTACCACCATCACCACCTCCTTGGCTTGTGTTTGTACCACCATCACCACCTCCTTGGCTTGTGTTTGTACCACCGTCACCACCTCCTTGGCTTGTGTTTGTACCACTGTCACCATCTCCTTGGCTTGTGTTTATACCACCATCACCACCTCCTTGGCTTGTGTTTGTACCACCGCCACCACCTCCTTGGCTTGTGCTGCCAATAGGGGTGTTAGCCTCCTTTGATTTTCTCCTTTTGCTACATGATGTTTTATTATGGCCCTCAGCATTGCATTCTCCACAACGGGTTTTGTCACGAGGCTCCGTGAAATACTCGCTCCCCCATTCCCGTTGATATCCACCAGCCCAGTCGTCCATGTCACCTCGGAAACGTTTGGTTTGTCTTCTTCCCCGACCAACAACCTTCGTTGTGGATCAGCCAAAGTTGGACACCATGATATTCTGGCCATTGAGATTGGTCAAGGTAAGGCTGAAATCTACCCGCCCATGTGTTCTTCACCGCTTGGATGGAATGCTCATCCAACCTAACTGTATCCGGGTGATTAAGACCCACCATTCGCTCGGATGCCTTCATCACGTGTGAGCAAGGGAGATGGTACAATGTCGGCCTCTCGCAGGAGAAATAACCATTGCGTAGCCACACCTTATAGGACAGTCCCCCATGTTGCACACCTTCCCTTGTGCTGCCTCCATGCTCATTCACTTGGTAAATCAGTTTTTGGTTGTCGAAACATTCAACCGTTTGTGTATCCCCTTTCTTTGATTGATATTCCAGCCAATTATCAACCAATGGTGGGTACTCATACTTCTTTTTTTTTCTTGTTATCCCTAGCGATTTGCTTATCCGTTTCATCACTATACTTTAGAAAGTATTCATTCAACTTCTGAAATGTGTACTCCGCTATAGCAGTCACAGGCAATTGACGTACACCTTTAAGTACTTTATTGAAGCATTCGCCATATTCTTGGTGGAATCACCGTATCTCTTGCCTCCATAATCATAAGCCCTTTCCCACTTTGTCCGCTCATTAAGATGCCTTCGAGAAACTCTTTCCCACCATCATCGTGAGACAATACAATCTATCATATAGTTTTTAAAATGAAGCGGTGAAGGCAAGACAACAATCTTGTAGATCGTCGGCACGATTCCTTGTTGCCACAAGCTCTATAGAAGTTGGACACAAAATGCCTCATGCACCATCGATGGTGGATACGAGCACATCCAGAATGTCCTTCTCGATTGCATTTAGTATTCCTTGATGGCGATCCGAGATGATGCAAACCTCTCTATCAGTTCTATAACCTTGGTCCTCAATATATGGAAAAACCACTCCCGGTTCGTTGTTCTCCACGAAACCAAGGCAAAATACAAAGGTAAAACCGGTTGTTTGCGTCGTGGCATATGGCGATTAATAGTGTGCCCTTGAACTTGCCGGTCAAAAGGTGCCATCCACGGACATAACAGGTCGACAATGTCCGAATCACGATGCATGGTCCAAATGTCCAAAATGCACGGCCAAATACCGGACGTGGCACCATTGTACAACCTAGTCACCGACCAAGAGGCTCCACCACATAATACATTCACGGGTTCCTTGCGGCCATTGCTCCCAACAACCTTAGAGGCGGTTGTATCTTCCCAATCACCATACAACATCTTAAATGCGGCTTTTTGGCCTTCCACGCCTTACCATACTTCACTTTATAACCGAATAATTCTTTAACCAAATCTATGACACCCTTAATAGTATATGTTGGGAGAGACCTTATGTTATTTGCAACTCTATACGCTGATGAAATCGGAGGTGAGCTGCCGATGGTCCTCCTTCACAACTTTGGCATCCTTGATAAACTTGTCATCACACATATGAATGGATGACAACTTACAATGATCCATTGTGGCCGCCCTCGATGGTCGTGAACAACCCATGGACATCCTTGCTTCTCACACTTGACCGTAACGCACCTTAGTGTCCGAGTGAGCCACCTTATGCGGTCGGTGGTACTTCACCGCATAGTCCTTGATCCACATCTGAAATTCCAACAAGCTATCAAACTTCACCCCGGATTTATCCGTCTTTTTCGGCTTCAGGTCCTTTTTAGAAGGTGCTCGCGCCTCGATCACTCGACTAATTCCACCGTCAACTTGGGCCTCATCCGCAAGACTAACATCACGGAACAATGAAGGTCGATGATCCCGACCTACTACTTTTTTGTGAGCTTCGGCGAATTTAACCGTTAGACCATCCTCATCCACATCTTCATCCGGTCCTTCATCCTCGGAGTCCGATGCATGACACCTCAAATAAGGGAGATCATGGTCCATGTAATGTCTTTCTCCATGATGAACATTATGAACTACCTCCTCCGGGTCACACTCGGTATTGCCTTTCAAGAATGCGGCCTTGTCCACATGATGAACATTAATGATTCTTGCCATCTAAAAAACAATGACACCAACCATTACGCTTCAAAGACAACTATATTACCACCACCAACCGTAGCTACCAACTAAAACAAGTCATGCCACTTTGCTAATTCTAACATACAAATCCTAGCCATAAACTACCAATCTAATAACTAGAAGCAACAACATCAAGCCAAGATATAGCTAGGGTTAGGGTTAGGGTTCGGGTTCTACATTCTTTACCAACATAGAACCAAATTTCACAAATCTATTTGGACAAAACCAAGGGGTTAGGGGGAGATTACCTCTTGAAGCAAGGGGAAGTCCAAATCCACGGAGAAAAGCAACAGATTCGAAGGGATTCGAGTAGGGGAAGAACTTGGGGCGAGAGAGAGAGAGGAGAGCTGGGAGAAATGAAGAGGTATGGCCTGGGAGGGCGCCCGAGCCGTTTTCTAGGGTATAGGACCATGGCGCTTTCCGCAAAAGCGTCATGCCTAGTAGCATGGCGCCCCCGCGGAAAGCGCCAAACATTAAAACGGGCCCGCCTGTGCCACGGCGGCCGCCACGTCGGACGAGGCCATGGCGCTTTCTTAGAAAGCGTCATGGTATCATGGCGCTTTTGCGAAGGGCGCCGTGCTGCTGACCATGGCGCCTTCTGGTAAAGCGCCATGAAAACAGGTCAGATGGATATCTTCGAAAAAGTAGGTCATTTTGTGAGATCAAACGTTAATTAGGTCAAAACAGTGATTTTTGCCCGGGTGGGTGCTCCTGCAAGCCTGCAAGTTGGGCAGTGAGTCAGCTGCGCTGCGGCTCCAATTTGGCCTTGTACGCACTGATGCTGCTTGAGATGATGAGCTGTTCAGTCACCGGAGGCACAGCTGTGTGTGCAGGCTGACACAGCCATTTTCATACCCCGTACAGACACACGCGAGAGCTACGAGCTTCTTGGATTCTTCTCCTCCCCGGCCGTGCGCTTCCATCGCCACTGGATCAGAATTGCACTTGACTAAGCAGGAATGCATCGGATCACGAGCTCGATCGATCTATCTCGGGCTAGGAAATAACGCATGGATGAATGACGCTCACGGCTAGCTACCATATCCATGTTCATAGCACCTCTAATGGAGCCTGTAAAAGTCCGACCTTAAATCGCGAGTACATGTCGTGGAAAAAATGTTTACTGGTCAAAAAAGCGCCGGCGCGGACCAGAGCCCTCAAACATACCCTGTAAACATTTAGGGTGGCGTGGCTGAGGAAGCGGTTTCACTCGATGAACGTGCGGTCTTTCATCGAGCCGCGCCTCCGATTTAGAAGCTTCAGGTGGTCCTCGTACTCCTTGACGGCGTGGACGAAGATGGTCGTCTCGCTGTCGTCGTGCAGCGGCTCGTCAAGGCCGGAATCTTCCGACAACGACGACCGGTCGGACACGTCTCTCTTGGCCGTGGTCAACCCCGTGGCCAGATCGATATTGGCCATGGTCGGGCGGGGTGGTTGGCAGGCGTGGGCAGGAGGTGGGCGAATCGGCGGCGACGGCGAGTGGAGGTGACGGCGCGCCAGTGGGGAATAGGATGCGCGTGCGGCAGGGGTGAAACTTCAGCGCGCATTAGGGTTCCTACAAGTGAGGGCTCACGTACAAGGCAGGCTGCGAACCCCCGAATGTAGAGGCCAGAGAAGAGTTTTTGCGTCGGCCCTCAATTTTTTTTCATATCGCGTGATTTAAGGGTTTAATTATGAGTTGTGTTTCTTCCCAACCCGTAGAAAAGCTGTTATTTTACGAATTTAGGCTATTTACAGACTCTATTAGAGACACCGAAAAAACACGAACCGAAAAACGCGTTCGAGTTAGTTTTTGCTCGAACATGACGATGGCCAGAACATAAACCACAAATTCGAAACGTAAACACGAGATTTTGGAACATTTGCAGGAGATTTCAAAACGCGAGCATAGTTTATACATAGTAGACACGATCATATATACAAAACGCGAATTCAACCTATATACTACTAGGGGATCTGCCGTCTCTGTCGCTGTCCTAAGATGTACACAAAATCGGGCTCATTGGAGCCCAGGGAGCGGCGGCGACCCTTCCAGCGGCGGGCTTCACTCCTCGTCGGAGAAGTCTAAGTCCGACAACCCGGAGCTGCTGTCGTAGAAGAGGTCGATGACCTCCACCTCCTTCCCGCGGGATTCGCGGTCGACGACGAGGACCTGCTCGAGGAGGATGCCGTCGATGAGCTCATCGTGCTGAGCTCGATGGGCCTCCGCCTCCACCTCGGCGATGCTCCGGTGCTGGATGACCTGGACCCAGCGATTGAAGGAGGCGTCCTCGAGGGCGTAGTCCGCCTCCGTGACCCGCGACCCTTCGGGAGCTCCTCCTCCTTCTTCACCGGCGGCGGCGGAGTCCTAGGCGCGCGAGAAGCTCCCCTCGGATGCGGGCGTCGAACTCCGCCGTCTTGCGGCGGAGGAGCACGACCGGCACCGGCGTGCCCCACCTCGTGTAGTGGAGGGCGGTGCGCTTGCGTGCCCCGTCCGAGCGCACGCACCGGCGGCGCTCCTCCTCCTCCATGGGCGTGAGGCCACGGAAACACGGTGTCGACGGTCCCCGCCGGTCCATCGCGGCGTGAATCGGGCGAATCTGCTACGTCCGACGAGAAATTGCTCACCTGTGCTCGGCGATTTGAGCGATGGGCGCGGCGGAGGCGTCGAGGGGGCGGTGACGGAGAAATGGATCGAGACCTGTAAATCGAGTTCGGAACTGGGATTTTATGGGTCGACGGGGTCGATTTCTAGGGCCCAAATTTTTTTCCCAGGTCCGGCCGTGTTTATGATATCCGTTCAGGCCTGATTTCACGACCCGGCTCAAAAACCGGCGATTTTTTTGGATCCGACGTTGTTACAGTGTCCGCTAAAGATACTTTAACACGTGTACTGCTAATCCACTGGCCAGTGTCTCCTGGCCAGTGGCTCACGCCACGTTAGTTGCAGTAGGTTTGCCGGCGCAACTTGTGCTATTTTCTGCGTTTGTGAAGATGCCAGCAGAACGTATCGATGCGCTTCGGTTCGAAATTAGCAAGGTCGTGCTGTGTGGAGCGCGGATCTGATTCCACGCCGGGCTGTTCAATTCAATTTATTAGGCTGGGTGTCTGACAGACACCATTAGCGCTAGTCTGTACGCTCTTACCTTATCCTGACCTGTCCGGGAACAAGAATCGTGTGATGCTCAGCGGGCGTCACTCACACACTTGCCCGTAAACAAATCGACAGCACGAACTAAAACCATCCACCCCCCATATCCAATAGCCACTAAACTTCCCTTTCTTTCCCCAAGACTTGCTGGCCGGCTGCTTGACGGGCCGGCTGGCAACGATCGGGAAAGGTCAGCAAAGGAAACTTAACTGGGAAATGGATACCTAATAAGACCGTCTTCACTCGCCTACCTAGGAGGACGATGTGGACGTCGAAATTAAATCCGGACGCAGAAAATTAGGCGTCGATTCGGGACCTCTTTCGATCGGATTTAGGCCGACTTTTCCGACTACCAGGACGAACCTGGAACGCGGACGAAGCGGGTCGGTGAGTGGACCGACTGTCAGCGACATAAGCCGACTCACCGTCATACTCTCCGCCGTTTTTCTTTTCCGCTACACCCTCACGCCATTCTTCCGCCTATAAAAGCCGTACATCTCGCCTCTCTTTCTGAAATTCTCACACCACCACAACTCCGCGAACTTCAAACGTTCACACCTTTTTCCTCAACTCGGCGAACTATGGCCAACGACGCTTGCTGTCGCCGGAAGCTCAGGCTCATGCGAGCGCTTACGGCCACGGACACTTCGCCTTCCGTAGGTCGAAACTTCAATGGCGGGATCCTCGCTCACGGTGCCAAACTCGGAGAGATCCGTGCCGCTATCGCCGCCATGCAAGACCGGATCTCCGAGGATCGTGGCAACCTCGACAGCGCCGAGGAACTTCGCCCGACACGCCGCCCGCGTAACAATGCGACTTACCGCCGCCAGTGGAGCGTTCGAGATACTCGCCGCCATGGCGCACATCGAGGCCGGCAACAACCCCCGCCTTGGCATGTAGTTGCGGCGTCCGGCGTCGACCACGGCGGCGGCCTTTTTTCTAGTTATGTAATCCAACGTACTATGTGCCACTTGCCTATTTTAATGAAATTCCACCTATATTCGCCCATATTTTGCCGAGTTTAGCTAAATTTAGTCGAACTTGGGAACTCGGCCTGGATACGCGAGTGGTAAACTGAACATACACAGGTCAAAAACACGTTTCGTTCGGCCAAAAATTGGTCTGGTTTTTGGCACGGGGTTCGCCCAAGGAATGGAGATGGTCTAAGGCGAGACTTTTTCAGGCTCGTTCCGTTGATGTTGTGCGTCGCCGTGAGCAAGGCGCAAACCGACCGCGCACGAAGTTGCTTCGCGACTGCGTTGAAGTTACCCCTGTGTGGCGGCCGTGGTGCCGCCTGTTCCGATTACGGCTTCCTCGCTGGAAGCTGCGTTTAAAGTAGTAAACGCAACGCTGTGACGCAGAGTCTGCGACTTCATCTTCTTTTTCTCGAAGAAGAGTCTTCGTTTCACGATGACAGGGCCAACCAACGCCGGCCAATCCTATTCAAGGCTCGATGCGGATGCTACCCTATCTGGGGCACCGCCTGAAGCCAGAGAAGGAGATGACCGGCCCATTTCCTAGGACAACATTTCTTTTCCATTTTTTCCTGTTTCTTTTATTTTTTCTTTTTCTTTTTTTTCTACATCGAAACATTCTTTAGGTCAGAACAATTTTAGATTTGACCAACATTCAAATTTAAATATCTTTTTAAAATCAGATTTAAATTGTTTAAATTTGAATGTTTTAAAATTTTAAACAATTGAACCCTGTTCAAAAATTAATTTTTTCCAAATATGAGCCTTTTATTAATGTAAATAATATAAAAAACCATACATGTTGTTGGGACATATTTTGCGGCCCATGCGGAAGCTGCTTCATGTGGCACCCCCTCGTGCCCGTTGCGGCCGGGCGATGCGAGCTGTCGCGAGTGTTGGGGGCCCCTAAGCGCCATATAAGGCCTAGAGTCGCACACCCAACACTCACGGTGGTGGTCTGTTGGGCCGTGGCCCACCATGTTTTTTCAGTTCTTTTGTTTCCTTTTATTTTCTATTTGTTTTACTGCTTTTACATTATTTCAATATTTGAATATTTTAAAATCTGATTATTTTTTAAAATATAAATATTTAATAACTTGAATTTTGGAAACCTGAACATTTTTTATTCTAAACACTTTCTAAAATTTATACATTTTTCAAATATAAACTTTCTTCAAATATGAATCTTTTTTCCAAAACCTGAACGTTTT
Organism: Avena longiglumis; assembly: GCA_030063025.1. NCBI lineage: Eukaryota > Viridiplantae > Streptophyta > Magnoliopsida > Poales > Poaceae > Avena > Avena longiglumis. The sequence continues at coordinate 49,519,579 of CP125979.1, forward strand.
TTAAATCTGGATATTTTCTCCAATTTGAACATTTGAAAATCTAAAAAATATTTCAAAACTAATTTAAAAGTAAGGAACAAAAAATGAAATGGGAAAGAAAAGGATGAAAAGTGAAAAGAAAATAACAAAAAATGAAAAAACTAAAATGAGTTGGCCCAAATGCAGCGCAGGGTGCGACACAGGCCTCTCGCACAACATTGAGCGGCGGATAAGATTTCTGGTCTTCGCCTACTCTGTCATGCGTAGTGCTTGATAATTCCTGTTTAAAGCGGTGGGCTGACCAACAAAGTGATACATGTTTTTTGTTTTCCAATTTTTCTTTTTGCTGCTTTTGTTTTATATTTTTTTGCTTTTCTCTCGAGTTTCATTTTCAGTTATTTTTGGAAATTTAAGTCTAATTTTAAATAAATTTAATCGCTCCCTTGCCTTTTTGCCAAAAAAAATTTCCAATTACATGAACATATATTCTTGCATGGATGAATAATTTTTCCCATAGAACATGGTGAGGTGGAGGATGGACAGCCTTAGGCATTACAGCTGTTATTTTAGTTTTGACCTTAAATTTCTCATATAATATTTTGTCAATGTTTACAATGCATAACCGTTTTGTTGAAATTAGTTGGTGAATATTTAGTAGACATTGGGAAGAGGGAATGAGCTCAAGGAATTAAGGTAAAAGATTGCCACATTATTCTTCTATTGCCCTATTTCGAAATGTCTAAACAGCAGGAACTTCGCTGGATGGGAAATAGTAATGGCTCATGGCTAAATATCTTCAGCAGATCATTGTTGTATACCTGCATTTTTTTTAGATCTATACCTGTATGTTCTTATTACTTAAGGTTTGTGAAGTGATAGTTGCATTCTTCCTAATTTTATTGACTTATACTTGAAAGTATATATTACAGAGACAAGGAACCTAGCGATTATTGTGTGACATTTGATCTTTTGTTACCTGAGAAGGTTTTGTTCAGCACTGTTTGGTCTTAACTGTCCATTAGGGATGTGCGCTAGAAATGAAATTTGTTTGTTTGTGTTGCAATGTGAATATTTATGATCGATTTGCTTGAGAGCAGTAACATGAATCATGAGTTGAACATCATCATTTGGCTGACATTATTAGGCCATGTTGTTGGTAGATTAGCTCCATCATGATAAAAGAGCGCATAAGATAGCTAAAATTATTGGAAATAGTGATTCAGTTAAAATACATATCTTTCATGCTAGTGAAGGGAACTGAGGTTAGGAACGTTTCCATACTCGTATTGGAATAGGACAGGACGAATAGGCACAACGAACACTTTCCCCAGCTGCTTAAAAAAGGACTCCTACTCCAGCTGCTTAGAAAAATAAGACAGGACGAATAGGCACAACGAACATTTCCTCGAAACAGGCATACGAACCCAGCTATATAAATATAGCAACCAGTTGAGACTGTTGCTGGGCCAGACAGCACACGCCCAAAAGAAAAAAACAAAGAAACCGAAGAAGAAAAGGAAAAGAAAAAACCGTTGTGTCCTCCAGCTAAGACCCACCACAAGCCTATCACTATCGAAGCGAGACGCACCAAGCAGCACCTTCAGGAAGGGAAGCGACGATGACGACGCTGCTGCCCGGACATGTTCTAGGATTTCCCCCGGTACGCTTCGGAGGTGGGAAAGAGGTACCCTCGACGTCCTTTAATAAGGACGATGGCACCCGCAGGCGTCACCACGTCGGTGTCAAGAATGTTGGAGATATGCCCAAGAGGCAATAATAAAGTGGTTATTATCATATCTTCACACTTATGATAAATGTTTACATACCATGCTATAATTGTATTAACCGGAAACATTAATACTTGTGTGATTTGTAAACTAAAATAAGAGTCCCTAGTAAAGCCTCTTGTTAAACTAGCTTGTTGGTTAATATATGATCATGGTTTCCTGATCATGAACATAGAGATGTTATTAACAACAGGATCATATCATTAGGAGAATGATGTGGTGGACATACTCCTATAGATAAGCGTAGCATAAAGATCAAGTCATTTCATTAGTTCAATTGCTATATGCTTTCTGGTACATAGTAACCTAATTCCTTCGACCATGAGATCATGCATATCACCTTTACCGGATGGATGCTTTGATGACATCAAACACCACACCGTAACTGGGTGGCTATAAAGGTGGCATTGAGTGTTCAGAAAGTATTGGTTGAAACACATGGATCAAGAGTGGGATTTGTCCATCCATATGACGGATAGATATACTCTGGGCCCTCTCGGTGAAATGTCATCCAATTAGCTTGCAAGCATGTGACTGGCTCACAAGGGATCACATATCACGGGAACGATAAAAGAGTACTTATCGGTAACGAGGTTGAACTAGGTATGCAGAGATACCGACGATCATAACCTCGGATAAGTAAACTATCGTGAGACAAAGGGAAATTGGTGTCGTATGTAAGTGGTTCATTCGATCGCAAAGTAATCATAGAAATATGTGGGAGCCATATGAATTTCCAGATTCCTCTATTGGTTATTGTTTGGAGAAGTGTCTCGATCATGTCCGCATAGTTCACGAACCGTAGGGAGACACACTTAAGGATTCGACGTTGTTTGAGTAGTTATGGTATTATGAGAAAGAGACCGAATGTTGTTCGGAGTCTCGGATGGGATCCGGGATATCACGAGGTGATACGGAATGGTCCGGAGAATAAGATTCATATAAGGAAAGTCCCTTTCGAGTTTGGAAATGATTCCGTGTTTTCATCGGAATGTTCTAGAAGGTTCGGAATGTCCCAAGACTGGGGGGGTACATGAATGTGTCATTACATATTGGAATGATTGCATCCTGTACTAAGTGTTCTTGCTGTTCCAAATAACGGATTAAATTGAATCCTAAAACTAAAAAGCCAAATGGCGGTTTGAAAGTCAAACGCTAAAATGCAGAAAGTGAGGGAAACAAGCAAGAGGAGGTTGAAACCGACTTGGGGGAGGAGTCCCTCCTCTCCAAGCCGGCGCACCACCTAGGCCGAGTTAGGGAGGGACTCCTCTCCCTCCCCTTGGCCGCCGGCCCTCTCCACCCATAAAAGGAGGGGCAGGGCCTCCTCCTCTAGACACACAAGTTCCTATCCTCTAATCTAAACCCTAGCCAAAGCCTCCGGTTTAGAGCCGTTTTGGTTTAGAGCTTCTAATTGCCCTAGCCTTCGGTTTAGAGCCTTCTAATTGGTGTGTCTAAACCCTAGACCACTAATAGCTCTCTCATACTCCACCATACTCGCTCCGGCTTAAGGCGAAGCCTGGGATCTCCCTCTACTTCCAGGTACCACGTTGTCCAGCCGGAATCGCGAGAGAGTGCTACAACCTCCATTTTCTTTGGAACAAGGAGAGGAAGGTCTTCGTCAATCGAACGATGTGACCGATCGGAAGCGCTTAACGCAGCCGGAAGGATCGTCACGCGATCTTGAGATCGGAAGTGTCGACTACATCACCCACGAGAATCTGCTCGTTAACCGCTGGAATCTTCGAGGGTAAGTTATTACATCGACTCGTTGCTACAATCTAGTAGATAGATCTTGGCTTGTTTGTTTGTATGCGATAGAAATTTTTGTTTTCCATGCTACGAACCCCTACAAGGGTATCGAGCCGTGTCTATATGTAGATCTGTTGCGAGTAGAACACAATGGTCATTGTGGGCGTTGATGCTTTTATTGTCGATTGCTTCTTGTGTACTTTGCATCTTGCGGTATGTTGGGATGCGGCCGGGCTAACCTTACATGACATCGTTCATGAGACTTGCTCCACGCTTGACATGCAACTTGTATTGCATAAGTGGCTTTGCGGGTGCCTGTTTCTCCTAGCATAGTTAAGATTCAATTTACAACGGGTGATTGACAATACTAGTATCAATTTTGTGGTTCTTGTTCATAAGTTAGAACGACACTTATTGAAAGCCCCAAACCACGTAAAACATGCAAAGAAAATTAGAAGCGTATAACTTTGTTTTGCAGGGGTGTGTTGTGATGTGATATGGCCATGATTGTGATTATATATGATGTATGCAATGTTCCTTATTGTAAGCTCGACAGCCGGTGAGCCATATGGTTGTCTTTAATTTCATAAGACCGCGTGTCTATTCAAAGTAGTTGTAATAGTTGAAGCCGGTGGACGACAACCATGGAGAAGCATCATTGACCTTGATGCAATGTCGGTGATGATGGAGATCATGTTCGTGCTAGAAGATGGAGATCGGAAGCACAAAGAAGAAAGGCCATATCATATCACATATTATGAATTGCATGTGATGTTAATCCTTTATGCATCTTGTATTGCTTAGTAGACGACGGTAGCATTATAAGATGATTCCTCATGCACATGAAATTCAAGTCATAAAGTGTTCACCCTTAGTTAGCACCGTTGCTAAAGCTTGTTGTTTCGAAGCACCACTTGATGATTGGGTGTGTTAGATTCTACAAGTGTATACAACGTGAGCAAGCCAGATTTGCTCATGCGGAAACTAAGGTTTGATATTGACAAGCCTAGCATGTACAGACATGGCCTCAGGAACACGGATTACCGAAAGGTAGAGCATGAGTCATATAGTAGATATGATGAACATGTTGATTGTTCGCCATTGAAGCTATATCAACTCTCGTGATGATCGGTTTTGATGTGGTGGATTTAGTTCGTGTGATCACTAAAACAATGTGAGGGATATTGTTTTGAGTGGGAGTTCACCTAGATTAATTTAATTATTAATTAGAACTCAATTTATCATAAACTAAATCAAAGTGAATTTGCATAGTTGTTGTAGTCATTGGCATCCGTTTACCACCTTGCGCTTAGTTATAATTGAGATGATAGAACTATAGAATTCTGGTTAGTTACTTTCTGACTAAACGGTATCGTATTGTTTTGAAGTGTTAATCTAAAGTTTAAAAGTCCTATTGCAAACTTTCAAGAAGTTCAGTTACTCCACGAAGTTTAATAATTAGTATTAAATCAAGAGTAACAATTCCAAGTGTTAGTATATAAGTATCATGTTTGTCTCCATGATTCTTGATATTCAAAGGATTCTCTTAATATCAAGGTTATCTAGGATCTGAAAGAGTTGTTTTAGAAACCATGATGTGTGGAAGATATTGTGATATCTGAAACAAAGTTTTGGTTACAACATGATAGAGTATAATATAGCAAGGTTCATGTTCTCATATTTTGATGAGAATTTGCAAAAGGTTGGAGACACTTGTTGTCCTAATCCTCCAAAAGGTTTTGGATAGCAACATTATACTCATAATTCATCGTTATAAGCTAAAAGTAGCTTGATCATAGACGATTCCATGATAAGGGTGAATATTTGATGTAGGTAAAATGTTTACTACACCAAGAAATTACTAAAGAAAGGAATTTGAAAGAACACCAAACATTTGATGATGGTAATCTACTTCAAAGTGCAAGACCAAAGACATTGGTATTTAACTATACACGCTTTGGACTATATGTCATATGTATGACTCCACTATTGATGTTGATAGATTCTTTCAAATAGAAAAGGAAATACTGAAAGAGAATCTCATAAATATATGGCAGAAAAGAAAAGACTAGAATTGTTCAGCTTGAGTATATAGATGATATACGTGTTATGGCTATATTCTTTGCTTATTAAACAATGTGGTTCCTAAGTATTTGATACTGAATTTGTTGGTATGAATCGTCATACGAAACAACACAATTCATGAACTACAATGGCCTAAGTAACTAGCAAAAGAATATGTGATGATGTTCATCGAGAACAAATAAAGGGTTATTGTGTTGCTCGTTAAACATCAAAGCTTGCCTTCAAAGATTTGTTTTATCAGGTATTATGAGAACAAAAGGGTTGTTCAAATAATTGTCGTAATCCATAAAAGGATGGATTCGCAAATCTCGTTGGAGACATCGCATCCATAAAACTAGTGCTAAAGATGTCGAAAGACAAATTGATTGAAAGATCACTTAGGAAGTGACATCGCCGTTTAAATTATATTGGAAAGATAACATGAAGAAACTCCATGTGGATGGAATTTTGGAGTCTTTTGATTTTTGATCACATGACGCTTGTGAAACTTTCCTAGAGATAATTAAAACTTCGTTCATAGGCCAAAAAGGGAACGAAAGACTAGCTTATTGGAAATTGTACATATTGTTGTACAAAGTCCATCATGTGTAGTCAAAAGCGATGGATTTCAACTTCATATGCTTTCTCCGAAAATTTGAGTGAATATATGAATATTTACTTAATAAGGATGAAGTATGAAACATTTGAAAAGTTCAAAGACTTTCAAGATGAAGTGAAAAATCATTGTAACAAGAATATAAATAGTTTATGATAGGATCATAAAGGAAGATATTTGAGTTAAAAGTTTAGCATAATACCTAAGATTTAAGGAATCGTTCCGTGGATTTGCATTTCCTGAAACACCATAAAAGTATGGAGCGTTCGAGATATGTAATTAAACCTTGTTTGACATGGTAAGATCAAAGGTGTAATTCATAAAACTGCCATTATATTTTAAAGATTAAAAGCTTTAGAGTTTACCGTTTTCCACTGAAAAGAGCTCCATCATAATCCGCTGAAATGACACCATATAAAGTTATGGTTTGGGATTAAACCCAACTAGTCTTTTCTTAAACATTGGTATGCATAAGAAAGATGTTTTGCAACCAAAGTCGGATGAACCTGTCTTTGCATAACTGTTAAAGTATTCCTCCATAAACATCGGAGACAAAAGTGTTTGTCGCTTAGAACGTCAAGTTTCTTTGAGAAGGAATTTTTCGTGAAAAGTTAAGTGGGAGGACAATAGAACTTTGATAAGGTTAAAAGAACCTTAGCTATATGTGCAAAGTTGCGCAGCGCCGAAAAGTTTTCCGGAGTTAGCAAACAATGCTCATGGCTCGCGTACTTCAAAGGTTGTGGTCACGGAGATCTAAGTTCCTATTGAAACAAGTAGGTCGGGTAAACAATCAAATACCAAGATTTGAGAGTTAAATCATTATTTGACAATAATGATCCGACTACATGCAAAGAAGCGATGATGGGCCCTGACTCCGTCTAATGGCTTGAAGCCATAAAATCCGTGATAGTTCCATACACGAAAAATCAAGTTTTGAACTTGAAGGACCCTCAAGAATGGTGTAAGACCTTACAGTCGTGTTTGGATCTATAAAGAAATAGACATGGATGTTTCACATCTATAATCGACATATTGGGAAAGAGTTCACAACAATGTTCAAAGGTTGACTATGACAAGATTTGATCTGTCATAGTGATATTTAGTCTAGACGGATTAATGTAGCAACCACTACATATAATTTTGTTATATGGTAGTTGAATAAACAAACCAAGTTCTTCTAATAGAATCGTTACCTAGGACATGTGCATAACACGGTCCATAGGGTTTTGTTAATTCAAAGGATGCTAAAAGCATATGCAAACTTCAATAGTTAAAGTAAGCATTGTGGAGTTGGAATCTTCACTATGATGAAACTGTTAAAAAGAGTTTAATTTCATCAGAGATAATGAAGATGCTTGCATTTGCAAGAAATTAAGTGGGAGCGCTAAGACATATTTCTAATACATTATGTGGAAGACATATTGTTGATTGGAAATAATGTATCTTTTATTAACACATATTAAGAATTTCATCCCGATGAAAGACTTAGGCAAAACCCAAATATTTGGCATCAATAGACGCTAATATGGTTGTGCCAGAAGTACATAGACAAGATATTGAATGAGTTCAATATAGAAACTACAAGAGAGGTTCTTATCGCACAGAAAGGATTGAATGAGTTCAATGTTGATGATATATTCAAGTGTATTGACATTTGGTAAAGTGAAACAAATAATCAAGTATAGATTGATACTTGATGTATGAAATCACAAAGAGTATTTATATCAATCATACTGTGATATGTACAAATCCAGATATGTCCTATGCTCTAAATGATGTGAGCATAGACCAGAATGATTCATAAGATGATCATTGGACAATAGTAAGGATATTCTTATGATATTTTGGAAGAACTAAGAATATATTATTTGTAGAAGTGACAAATAGATGGTTAGTTCATTGTAAAAGTACTACATTGATACTAGTTTTGTCACAAAATACAAATTAAGTTTATCTCAATCTAAACTAAGGGTAGCACAATATAATGGAAAGTAAGTTCCATAATGGATTTGGATGAGTTCCAAAGTTAAGACATTGTGACAGATACTACAACAAAAGGCTAAGTATATGACTGCTATAATAGCAGCTAAAGAGGGCATTTGTGTCAAGTAGTTTGTTATCAAACTAGGTGTAGTTCACAGCGGGATAATACTATGAAAATATATTGTACGAAAATATTATCAACATGTTTTAACCCCGAAGAACTAAAGGTCACACCAAAGGACCAAATTTGTACGAAGCCATCTCATTAGAGAATGAGTGATGCGTAGGGACGCAAAGACATGCAATTACACACGGATCCGGAAGTGTCAGATCCGGAGATCAGTTGACCACAAGCAATCGTGTACATACAACACCGGAAAGCCATAGGTGTTGAATACACAAAGGTTTGAAACTACATTATTGACTCTAGTGCAAGTGGGAGACTGTTGGAGATATGCCCAAGAGGCAATAATAAAGTGGTTATTATCATATCTTCACACTTATGATAAATGTTTACATACCATGCTATAATTGTATTAACCGGAAACATTAATACTTGTGTGATTTGTAAACTAAAATAAGAGTCCCTAGTAAAGCCTCTTGTTAAACTAGCTTGTTGGTTAATATATGATCATGGTTTCCTGATCATGAACATAGAGATGTTATTAACAACAGGATCATATCATTAGGAGAATGATGTGGTGGACATACTCCTATAGATAAGCGTAGCATAAAGATCAAGTCATTTCATTAGTTCAATTGCTATATGCTTTCTCGATACATAGTAACCTAATTCCTTCACCATGAGATCATGCATATCACCTTTACCGGATGGATGCTTTGATGACATCAAACACCACACCGTGAATCGGGTGGCTATAAAGGTGGCATTGAGTGTTCGGAAGTATTGGTTGAAACACATGGATCAAGAGTGGGATTTGTCCATCCATATGACGGATAGATATACTCTGGGCCCTCTCGGTGAAATGTCATCCAATTAGCTTGCAAGCATGTGACTGGCTCACAAGGGATCACATATCACGGGAACGAGAAAAGAGTACTTATCGGTAACGAGGTTGAACTAGGTATGCAGAGATACCGACGATCATAACCTCGGATAAGTAAACTATCGTGAGAAAAAGGGAAATTGGTGTCGTATGTAAGTGGTTCATTCAAAGTAATCGTAGAAATATGTGGGAGCCATATGAATTTCCAGATTCCTCTATTGGTTATTGTTCGGAGAAGTGTCTCGATCATGTCCGCATAGTTCACGAACCGTAGGGAGACACACTTAAGGATTCGACGTTGTTTGAGTAGTTATGGTATTATATGAAAGAGAACGAATGTTGTTCGGAGTCTCGTATGGGATCCGAGATATCACGAGGTGATCCAGAATGGTCCGGAGAATAAGATTCATATAAGGAAAGTCCCGTTTCGGAGTTCGGAAATGATTCCGGTGTTTTCATCGGGAATGTTCTAGAAGGTTCAATGTCCGGCACTCCGGGGAAGGGTACATGAATGTGTCATTACATATTGGAATGATTGCATCCTGTACTAAGTGTTCTTCTGTTCCAAATAAAGGATTAAATTGAATCCTAAACTGAAAAGTCAAATGGCGTTTGAAAGTCAAACGGCTAAAACAGAAAGTGAGGGAAACAAGCAAGAGGAGGTTGAAACCGACTTGGGGAGGAGTCCTCCTCTCCAAGCCAGCACCACCTAGGCCGAGTTGGGGAGGGACTCCCCTCCCTCCCCTTGGCCGCCGGCCCTCTCCACCCATAAAAGGAGGGGCAGGGCCTCCTCCCCTAGACACGCAAGTTCCTATCCTCTAATCTAAACCCTAGCCAAAGCCTCCGGTTTAGAGCCGTTTTGGTTTAGAGCTTCTAATTGCCCTAGCCTTCGGTTTAGAGCCTTCTAATTGGTGTGTCTAAACCCTAGACCACTAATAGCTCTCTCATACTCCACCATACTCGCTCGGCTTAGGAAGCCTGCGGGATCTCCCTCTACTTCGGTACCACGCCGTTGTCTTTGGGAATCGCGAGAGTGCTACAACCTCCATCTGCTGGAACAAGGAGAGGAAGGTCTTCGTCAGTAACGTGTGACCGATTGAGCTGGAAGCTCTAGCCTTGGGAAGGATCGTCTACGCGATCTTGAGATCGGAAGTGTACGACTACATCACCCACGAGAATCTGCTCTCGTTAACCGCTTTGGAATCTTTGAGGGTAAGTTATTCCATCGACTCGTTGCTACAATCTAGTAGATAGATCTTGGCTTGTTTGTTTGTATGCGATAGAAATTTTTTGTTTGCCATGCTAGGAACCCCTACAAAGAAGACAAGGATTTCTCTCGACCCCTCAAAAAAACCACATCCCCGGACGCTTCAAAGTGATCCACCATGCTCGTCGTCCGCCAATGCACGCCACCACGGTCTTGCATCCGCCACCGCCGTCGCACCGAGACACACAAAGTAGGGCCGAGAGAGAAGCAAAGAGAAAGCGTCAGTAGGGGTTGCCTGAACCACGATGCGGAGGGAAATCGCCCACCACCGTAGGTGGTAGCCGATGACCTGTACAGGGCAAACCAGGCCCACCTGGCCTGGCCGAGCCCATCAGGTCTCGTGAAGCCCCGTCGCCGCACTGCAGCAAGGGAACCGTCGTCGGCCGCAAGACCGCAAAAAGCGAACATTTCCCCCGAACCGAACGTACCTAAAAGGATCATGGTTCACAGTTAAATCTGCAGATGAAATTGATACCCTTAAACATTACATGGTTTAAACAGTATATTTAGGTCAACATGCATTGGTCTAGGTGATGGCAGAAGATTAGCACTACACTGCAACAACATGAAACAGACGGAGATACTCTATCTATGCTGGCCGCATGCTTACACCACAATTCCACAATGTCCAGTATAGTGCCACTCGGAAGAAACCTGCAATTGGTAGGATATTCTGTTGATGTTAATCTTGTCGCTTAGTTTGTTCTCTGTTTTATTTTCCAGAACTTGTCACATTGAATTTGTTTCATAGCAGAACTGCAACACGTATTGCCGTATCTATACGTGTAATTTCCTGTAAGGCCAGAAGCGTGCAGAGTCCACGTTGCGGCCAAGTCATGGTAGTTTTTTTTGTAGCCTCGAGCGAGTCCACGATCTAAAGCCGCGGGATGGCGCGTGCATGACGGATCGGGGCGTAGATATCGCTCAATCTGTTTTCTGTTGAATAAAAGGAAACGAGCAGAAAAGACGCTGATGTAGCGCGTCGCAAAAACTCCTCCGTGTCGTGTGTGTCCATACAACCCTCCATTGTTCTTCTGCTAAACCTGCCGGTCCTAGGCTGACCTCTGTCAATTGATATCAGAGCCTGGGCTAGGTGCAGCTGCGATCGGTGATCGACGACTGGCGGCGAGCTTTGGTGGAGGCGATTAGCGATGGGAGATCGAACCCCGTCGAAGGACGGCAACGGCAGCGGCGGAAAGTACACGGCGTCCGGCAAGAGGTCGAGCGCTGACGCCGGCGGCAGCGAAGGCGCAGTCGTGGTCCATGTGCCGTCGAGGGGGGTGAACGTCCCAGTCCATTACCCCATGTTGACGGAGACAAATTACAGTCTCTGGACTGTCAAGATGAAGATCATCATGCGGTCGCTCGGGGTGTGGTCTGCTGTCGAAGGCGACGATGACTACGACGAGGCGAAGGATGAGGGAGCGTTCGCCGCGCTCTCGCAGTCGGTGCCGGACTCGGTGATGATGTCGATCTCCGAGTACAAGACGGCCCGGGAGGCCTGGGAGGCGATCCGTCGCATGCGCGTCGGAGAAGATCGCGTCAAGAAGGCGCGCGTGAAACAGCTCAAGCGGCAGCTAGACAAGATGGAGATGAACGACGGTGAGACCGTCACGATGTTCTCTGAGAGACTCACCACGTTGGTGGGAGAAATTCGGTCGCTCGGCCAGACCATCTCGGACGAGTCTGTGATCGAGCATCTTTTTGGCGCTGTTCCAGATAGGTTTGCGGAGATCGTCAACACGATAGAACAGTGGGGCGAATTATCGACCATGTCTGTCTCTGAAGCTGTTGGACGGATGGTCTCGTTTGAGGAGAGCCAGCGAGGGCGCCCTTGCGGCGTAAGGATGAACAGCTCATGCTCGTCACCGTGCCTTGGAGTCGCTGATGAAGGAAGAAAATCAGTGATGGGTCATCTGGATCGAGCTCCGACAAGAAGAAGCTGCGGTGACCATGGTGACCATGACGAGCGGCGGCGGCAAGAAGAACGAACATGGCAAAGGAAACAAGCACCGTAAGTTCGATATCTCAAAAGTAAAATGCTATAACGCAAGGAATATGGCCATTTTCAGTCGATTGCCGAACCAAATAAAGAGCGGAAAACTTGGTGCGAAACAATCGGATGATGGGCACTTTCGATGTCCGAGGTATGTGAACTTGTTGAATCATCGAGGTGACAGTTCAAGAGTGATCTTTGCATGAAGAAAAGGTCACACCAAAGTTATCCGGTGAGGCCAACAAGGCGTGGTATCTTGATACCGGCGCTAGCAATCATATGACCGGGCGAGAAGAGAAATTCTCCGAGTTGGACATTTCGATTAAATTAACCGTTGGATCTATAGATTAAAGGCCACGATTCATGCCATCCGTACTTAGACCAAACCATAAGTTCCTTCGTCACACCGCAAAGTCTGGAAGTCTCTCTCGATTTTTCTCCACGTGACCCATCGAGGTGTCTCAACTTCCGTCTTTCTTACGGTCTTCTTTGTGCCATCGCAACAACCGGCATGCTCTTTGTTTGAACATGCGTTTCAACCTTGGTATTATAGGAGCATACCACATAACCTTAGCAGAACCCTCTTCCGGAGGATCTCCCTCAACATCACCGAGGTCATCTCGTCGATCTTATACGGCAACACATTGCATAGGGCATTTATCTAAATTCTCATACTCCTTACCATGTAGAGGATGCAATCATTAATGCATGCATGTATCTTTTGCACATCTAATCCCGGAGGATGAGAGTCTTCTTTGCTTCGTAGGTACTTTCGGAAGTTCGTTATGTTTTGGAAACTTGACTTGATTATTTTCAGCATCTTTTCAAATGAGGAGTCAGTTAGACCACACTGCCTTCCATCGCAACAATTCCGATTAATGGTACCGAGCTTTGTCCGCCATCTTCACAATTTGGGTACAACAATTTCTTGTGATGTTCTAACATGCCCTCTAACTTCAACTTCTCATTTTATGTTTCACGGTCTCGCTTTGCATCGAAATGACCCTACCAAGTTCATCAATGGCTCATCGATGCCCGTTCTTCACCTCTTTCCTCCTCATTGTCTTCCATTGCGGTATCCTTTATTCATGAAACATATGATGATAGTTGTTATCATCATCTTCTTCTTCACCATCTTCCATCATAACCCCTCTTTCCCGTGCTTGGTCCAGCAATTATAGTTGGGCATGAAACCTTTCATAATCGGTGGCGCGAATGATTTTCGAGGAAGAGTACTCCTTGTTGTTCCGACATTGAACACATGGACAACGTATAAATCCATTCTCTTTGTTTTCCGTAGCCACATCGATAAATTTATCAACGTCTTTGATATACCCGGCTACGCGCCGGTCACCGTACATCCATTCCCGACCGTTCATCTGCATCATATAAGTAAGTTTATAAAAAACAGGACATCATAAATAGTGAAATAACCAATTGACACCGACACATGAATTGTATCAATGACCTAGAAAAGATAAGATTGCTAACCTCGGTCGAGGGAAATAAAGAGGAGAAAGCTCAAGTGCGTCTCGGACATCTTCTATATTTTTGTTCTATGAGAAATTCAACGGGATTATTCACTCAAACATTTCATCAAACACCTTCAATGCATGCATGAGAAAAAACTAGCACACCCCCTCACACCTTCCACCATTCGAAAAAACAGAGTGGAGGCAGATGGGCTGGGGCGTTGCATTTATAGAGGGCAGGGGGTCTTTAGTCCCGGTTGGAGCCAGCAACCGGGACTAAAGGTGCGTGCCACGCCACGTGGTTGTGGTCAAACCTTTAGTCCCGGTTGGTGGCTCCAACCGGGACGTATTCCCCCTTACCAACCAGGACGCATGCCCCCTGGCCCCGTGCCCGCTCCAACCGGGACGCGTGCCAGCATTAGTCCCGGTTGGTGGCGCAACCGGGACAAATGCTCTTAGGGGTCGCGAACAGATAGCCCTTTTTCCACTAGTGTATGGAGATTCAAACGGCAACACCATCGTCCAAGACTCCGATGAAGAGCCCAACAAGTCTAAAATTTGTGTTTGAACTATGTCCTTTGTGTTTGAACCATGTCGTTTGTGGATGAACTATCTCATTTGTGCTTGAACTATGTCATTTAGGTGGTTGGAGGATTTTTAGAGCCATTTATGCATGAATTTTTTGGTCCATTTCGATCTTCTTTGTGATGGTTGCAATTGTGTTTTTGGTTTGCTCCTGTAGCGCGCTGTATTTTACAGCGCCTGGCGGAGGCACAAAATTCGCCAAGACAGCGCGCGCTACGTTTTAGCATCTCCGGCGGAGGTCGCGTGATTTTGCAGCGCTCAAACACGATAGCGCACACTCGATAAGAGATTTTCAGCGCTGCAAAATTGTGCGCCTGCTGGAGATGCTCTAAGCGATATAAAAGTAAGCTAAAAGGATCTCCACTATATAGTTTAAAAAACCGGACCGGCGATCAAACCGTCGGTTTAGGTTTTTACCGGCCCGACCGCTGGTTCACCGATTCATTGTCTGGTTTTTAATATATAAAATAATACATTTTACCTACATTATTGCAATAAATCTAAAAATAATTTAGACTTACAATTTGGCATAATAATATACATCACGAGCAACAACAAATTGCCATGTTCAAGCCTCCCACAATCCCAGCAATAACAGCCAACTACTAATAGTTCGTATAGATTTTTGCATGCACACGAAGCCAGAAACTAATGATGTGCTATATGATTTCTACCATGTACTTCCTTCATTTTAAAATATATAGATTCACTCATGAGTGAATCTATATACTAAAAGAAGTCTAGATACTTTCGCTTCACAAAGCTAAAACATTTTATCTTTTGAAACTGAGAGAGTAGATGATAGTAAAATCTAACGTGTCTCCACTACGCTATGCAGAGTTCGACGTCCTCCCTACGGGCGCCGTGGTTTGGACGGTTTATTCCGGCTCGCTTGGTCAGGTAGTACAGTGTGGTTAAAGAACCGTCAGAGGCTCTTGTCCGTTTTTGAAACTATACTCCACTAATATTCCTAAGATGGTCTCGCGTGGACCTTTTTTCTATCCCGATGGTGAAATTTTGCCAACTAGCGTTTCCAACATGACTTTTTTCATCGAATTTGGCCAAACTTTTATCCGGCGTTTCTAGTCTGATCTCAATGTGTTGGGTGTTGTCTGGGAATGCTGGATTAAGCATAAAAAAAGGGTGGACTAGGGCTATCGACGACAGAAGGCCGAGTTCCCGCCTTTCTTTCCCATTTCCTTCCTATTCCCCACCTACCGGACACAACTCCCGCCAGTTCCCCGAGCTCTACCCAGCATGCCCCCAAAGAAATTCGACAACCCTTGCACCACCGTCGCGCGACTTGGGCGAAGGATTACCTACAGAGGAAAATCGAATCAGACGGCCTAAGGGAGAGGAAGGCAAACTTGAAGAAGAAAAATCTAGAAGAAGCCGAGGAAGAGGTGCAGACGCAGGCGATCATGGAGGCGAAAGCGGCGTCTGAGCGCAACATGGCGGCTACTCAGCGGCCATGGGCCATCCGACTCCCCACGGGCGCCGTGGTTTGGATGGTTTATTCCGGCTCGCTTGCCCAGGCGGTCCAGTGCGCTTAAAGAACCGCTAGAGGCTCTTGTATGGTTTTTGAAACTATGCTCCACTAGCATTTGTAGGATGGTCCCCCGAGGCCGTTTTTTTATCCGGGTGGTGAAATTTCGCCCACCTGTGTTTCCAGCACGTCTTTTTTCTCCGGATTTGACCAAACTTTCATCCGGCGTTCCTACTCTGATCCCGACGTGTTGGGTGTTGTCTAGGAACGCTGGAGGAAGCGAAAAAGGCTAGCTAGAGATGTCGGCGAGAGAAGGCCGAGTTCCCGCCTTTCTTTCCCATTTCCTCCCCATTCCCCACCTACTGGACACAACTCCTGCCAGTTCCCCAAGCTCTGCCCACCATGCCGCCAAGAAATTCGCTAACCCTCGCACCACCGTTAGCGACTTGGGCGAAGGATTTCCGGCAGAGGAAAATCGAATCAGACGGCCTAATAAGGGAGAAGGAGGCGAACTTGAAGAAGAAGAAGAAGCTGGAAGAAGCCGAGGAGGAGGCGCGGACACAGGCGGTCATGGAGGCGAAAGTGGTGTCTGAGCACAACATGGCGGCTACGCGAGCAGCTATGGGCAATCCGCCTATCCACATCGGATAGTACGGCGTAGCTTGAGGAAGCCAAGGCAGCATGGGATGTCCGGTGGTTTTTTCGTTGTGCTTGCCGGTGCTGTTCCAGAAGAGACACATGACTCTGCCTTTGAGCTTCTCGGCGTCTCCTGAGTTTGGCGGCAACCATCTGGGCTGATTAAAACCATACATGGTCTTCTCCCATTGTCCTACATCTCACGGTCTGCCACGCTGCGTTCTGAGCTCGCCCTTCACGTCTTGCAACCCCATCTGAGTTCTGCGACAACGCATTCGGAGGCTATCCCTGTCGACGAGTGATGGTCGAATTGCATGTTTTTTTTTAAATAATTTTAAAACCGAACCTAGGCTACTTGGGATCGCCGATCTGTTTGGACGAGTGTCTCGTGTTGTGTTTTGACTACGAGAAAAAAAACTCTTAAATTTATCGCTAGCTTCTGAATTTGGTTTGTAACACGAGTGAGAAAAAATGGATATTTTCAGATCAAAAGTTTAATTCATCTTGCGACGATAGATGTCTAGAAACGTTCCAGCGAGTAGAGGCGCTAAGCAATGTAATGGTACGAAAAGTCGGTCGGCCCCGGGTGTTGATCTTCCTTCCGAAAAAGGTGGCCGGAAGCTTCGAAAGCGTGGGAAAGCAAAAGCAGAGCAGCCGGGCCTCGAAAGCGACGGTGTGCACGAGGGGATGCTGGGCAGCCCGGTCCCCCGCACGAAAAATAAGAGAAGCCGTCCACGTCGTGCTACTACACCGTAAATGCTCTTTGGATTTTTTTTTATTTTGAACGTGCCGGTCCGTGAGCTTGGCGCCCAATTTCGCGATGGACTTTCGTCTTTGCTCCCGGCCAGGGAGAGTACGTACACTAGAGACGGCCGCTGGTATGGTCCAGCGCGCCGACCGGCGACCGGGACGTCGAAATCAGACCGGCGAGGGGGCCGGGCCGGTGCGTCGATCAGCTCCAAACGCCCAGTGCATGAACCAGGAAATTACCGGTATGGTTCGGTGAACCGGCCGAGGACGTACGATCGGCCGCGCGTTGCGGTGGCAACCGGCCGGGATGGCCCCCACGGCACATCGATCAGTCGATAGATCGGACACACGATCCATTACTTCACTATTAATTCATTCCTCGATCGCCCAGACAAATGATTAAGAGAGACAAATAATGTAACGGGCGCCCCCGCAAGCGCAACGCACGATTTTCTCTCTGCGATTCCGCTGCCGAGTTTGGTACTACTACTTGCATGAAGATTCTTGGTGCTACGAACTGTGTAGAATATGCTGCCAGCTGAGGGGTGCCCAGCTGCTGTACGTAGGCTAGAGGCACGGAGGTGATCGATTTGGCGTTGAGCATTCAAATGATTCCCTCAACATCTTGTCCCCGTGCCGGCCCTGGCGACGGCACCGGCGGGCACGGAGCGAGGCGTCTGCTCCAGTCAGCCCCCTGCCAGTGCCAGGGTGGTTCCGTCCCGTGTAGCCTGACGAGGGCTCACGTCCTCCCCAGATAATTAAGCCAGTTCGCATCAAAATGACAGGAGCTGTGATGACCTCCATTATTTCCGCCGTTGCGACGGTACGTTGTGAACAGGTGCTGCTGCGAGCCTGCAAGTTGGGCAGTGAGTCAGTCGTGCTGCTACAATTTGGGAGTCAGACGTCTGCGCACGAAAGCATCGGATCGCGAGCTCCGAGCTCGATCGATCTATCTCGTCGGGCTAGGAAACAACGCATGGGTTACACTGACTGACGGTTATTAGCTAGCATCTCCATGTCAATACTACTACTAATCGACTGGCTAGTGTCTGCTGGTCAGTGGCTCACGGCACGCAGGTGCAGTGCGTTGCCCGCCCGCGCAACTTGCGCTATTGGTCTGCGTCCGTGTGTGTGAAGATGCCAGCAGAACGTATCGAAATTAGCAAGGTCGTGCTGTGTGGGGAGCGCGGATCTGGTTCCAGGCCGGGCTGTTCAATGCAAATTAATTATAGGCTGGGAGTCTGACTGACAGCATTAGCGCTAGTCTGTAGTACGAGTTCTGTTCCTATCCTGATCAGGGAACAAGAATCGTCCGACCTGTTCAGCAAAGGAAACTTAACTGGGAAATGGATACAGTACACAGGCCAGACTTGTTCAGTTCAGGCTCGTTCCGTTGATGACTTGATGTTCTGCGTCGCCGTGAGCAAGCCGCAGACCGACCGCGCCGCGCACGAGGTTGCTTTGCGACTGCGTTCAAGTTGCCACTGATGTGCGCCGGCCTGTTCTGATTACGGCTTCCTCGCTGGAAACTGCGTTTAAAGTCGTAAACGCAACGCTGTGACGCAGAAGAGCGCCTACGAACGCCGGCCAATCCTACTCAAGGCTCAATGCGGGTGCTACCCACCGCTTGAAGCGAGAGAAGGACATGGGCCGGCCCATTTTCTAGGAGCACGTTTCTTTTCTTTTTATTTTTTCTGTTTTTCTTCTATATCAGAACATTCTTTAAGGTTAGAACAATTTTAAATTTTAATATTTTTAGATTTTGAGCAATTTCAAATTTAAACATCTTTTCAAAATCAGATTTTTGGAACATTGTGTAAATTTGCACATTTTGAAAATTTGAACACTTTTCAAGATTGAGCATTTTTCAAAAAATATTTTTTTTCCAAATATGAGCCTTTTATCAATGTAAAAATAGAATAAAGGAAGACATAAAATGGAAAACAAAAAACCATACATGTTGTTGGGCCGCATTTGGCGGCCTATGCGGAAGCTGCTTTATGTGCCACATCCTCGTGCCCGTAGCGGGCGGGCGATGCGAGCTGTCGCGAGTGTTGGGGGCCCCTAAGCGCCATATAAGGCCCAGAGTCGCACACCCAACACTCACGGTGGTGGTCTGTTGGGCCGTGGCCCACCATGTTTTTTCAGTTCTTTTGTTTCCTTTTTATTTTTCTATTTGTTTTACCATTTCTTTTACATTATTTCAATATTTGAATATTTTAAAATCTGATTATTTTTTAAAATATAAATATTTAATAACTTGAATTTTGGAAACCTGAACTTTTTTTATTCTAAACACTTTCTAAAATTTATACATTTTTCAAATATAAACTTTCTTCAAATATGAATATTTTTTCCAAAACCTGAACGTTTTTTAAATCTGGATATTTTCTCAAATTTGTACATTTTAAAATCTAAAAAATATTTAAAAATAATTTAAAAGTAAGAAACAAAAAATGAAATGGGAAAGAAAAGGATGAAAAATGAAAAGAAAATAACAAAAAATGAAAAAACTAAAATGAGTTGGCCCAAATGCAGTAGGTGCGAATTACGCCTCTCGCACAACATTGAGCGGCGTATAAGATTTCCGGTCTTCGCTTACTCTGTCATGCGTAGTGCTTGATAATTCCTGTTTAAAGCGGTGGGCTGACCAACAAAGTGATACATGTTTTTTGTTTTCCAATTTTTCTTTTTGCTGCTTTTGTTTGATATTTTTTTGCTTTTCTCTTGAGTTTCATTTTCAGTTATTTTTGGAAATTTAAGTCTAATTTTAAATAAATTAATCGCTCCCTTGCCTTTTTGCCAAAAAAAAATTTCAATTACATTAACACATATTCTTGCATGGATGAATAGTTTTTTTCCATAGAACATGGTGAGGTGGAGGATGGACAGCCTTAGGCATTACAGCTATTATTTTAGTTTTGACCTTAAATTTCTCATATAATATTTTGTCAATGTTTACAATGCATAACCGTTTTGTTGAAATTAGTTGGTGAAGATTTAGTAGACATTGGGCAGAGGGAATGAGCTCAAGGAATTAAGTTAAAAGATTGCCACATCTTCTTCTGTTGCCCTATTTCGAAATGTCTAAACAGCAGGAACTTCGCTGGATGGGAAATAGTAATGGCTCATGGTTGAATATCTTCAGAAGATCATTGTTGTATACCTGTATGTTTTTTTAGATCTATACCTGTATGTTCTTATTACTTAATAAGGTTTGTGAAGTGATAGTTGCATTCTTCCTAATTTTATTGAGTTATACTTGAAAGTATATATTACAGAGACAAGGAACCTAGCGATGATTGTCTGACATTTGATCTTTTGTTACGTGAGAAGGTTTTGCTCAGCACTGTTTGGTCTTAACTGTCCATTAGGGATGTGCGCTAGAAATGAAATTTGTTTGTTTGTGCTGCAATGTGAATATTTATGATTGATTTGAACAGTAACATGAATCATGAGTTGAACAACATTATTTGGCTGACATTATTAGGCCATGTTGTTGGTAGATTAGCTCCATCATGATAAAAGAGCGCATAAGATAGCTAAAATTATTGGAAATAGTGATTCAGTTAAAATACATATCTTTCATGATGGTGAAGGGAACTGAGGTTAGGAACGTTTCAATAACCGTATTGAAAAATGACTCCCACTCCAGTTGCTTAAAAAAATAAGACAGGACGAATAGACATAACGAACATTCCCCCCGAACCGTACGTACCTAAAAGGATAAATCTGCAGATGAAACTGATACACTTAAACATTACATGGTTTAATCAGGAGGTAATAACATCCTTAGTCCCACAACTTGCGTACTGGGTGCAGATTAGTCCCACAAGTTGTACTAGTCGATTCGGCAGTCCCACAAGTTGTCAATCCGAAACTAACTCGCACAAATAGTCCGATACGTGATTCTTGTGCAAAACAGACTCACGATCGCTATTTGCAGATACCCCCTCTGAAACCCTCTGTTTCTAAATCCATACTAGGATAGCTCACCGGTATGAGTTAGAAGCATTCCCCAATCCGAACCAAGACTAGCGGCGGTGACGGTATCCGTGATCGTGAGGCCGAGGCGGCGGTGTCCGGCGAGTCCGGAGATTAAGGGCGACGGTGCGGGGATCGTGGAGTTAGTCCAGATGGGTTCGATTAGCACCTTCGATGGCCAGCATCGTGAGCTCGCAGGTGCCATGGGCGGTCGAAGCAGCGACGGCAACGGCTGGGTGAAGATGGCCGGTGAAAATTACTTGAACCCGATGGTGATGGCCGGGTGAAGATGTCCATGGCAACGAGAATGGTATGCTTGTTTCTCTGCTTCGTTCTCTACTTGTTGCTTTGCTTCATTCGTCAAAGCAAATCTCTGTTCGTCACAGCAATGCTCTATTCGTCAGGTAGCTTATTTTAATTTTTTATTTGTGCTCTTTTGTGTTTGGATAAGGAAAAACTGGAGCATGGTGATCAGTACCAGCACGAGTACCCCAACCAGAGTAGAAGAACAAGTGAAGCTTGCGAGGAAGACAGAGCACATGTATTCTATTTCAATACGATAACTGAACTTCAAATTCAGTTACAGAGAGTGAAGACTGAGCAGAAAAAACTCTAGAAATATCATAGATAGGACATGAGAAGGATAGATAGACTAAATTGTAATGTGTAACAAAGATTTCTCCTTGTAGTATCAGCATTTGTTGTAATGTGCTATTGCACTGAAATTTGAGTGTACTGTTGCACAAGTTAATGAAATTTGACTACTATTGTAGCTAGATTCAGAGTAATATTGAGTGTACTGTTGCAAAGTAATACTGAGTTAAATTTGAATGTACTGTTGCAACTGCATTTGATCTAAATTTTACTGAATAAAAACATGAGCTAAACTTGAGTAAAACAATGACAAGGGCAACTGAATTTGTACACTAAAATGGAACTTAATTTGTACACCGACAAGGGCAACCATCCATGATAATATTAGTTCATCACCAATGCAGACAAAGAATGTGTACAATGTCAGCAAAGAAGGAGAAAACATCTACTACAGAAGCAGCGAGACAAGATAAAACATGGAATAGAGCTCAAAGAGATAAACACATTGAGTTTGTATATTCACCTAAACAGAGCTCAAATTGAGCAGGTTTGACACTTAGATAACATCAATACTTGGTGCATTCTGACTTAATGAAAATTCTTGCACATTGAGATCGGGAATTACTTGAGCATTCCCCAACAGTGGTTGTAGCTACCATCGATTCAGATTATATACTTTTTTATAAAGTACAAATTGATACTTGCTTGGTACTGGAGTATTCAGATTGGCCACCATAAGCACAACAAGTTGGAAAAAAGAGGATAATGACATACTTTCCTGACTATAAATGTTTACAAATCAGTAGTAAACACATACTTTCCAATCGCGGTAGTGTAGTTCTGGCGGCATCTCGCCGAGAATGGCGCCACTGAAGGTAGAGAGAAGGGGCGGCGCCGTCCGCTTCCTCGGCGCCCACGGGAGAAACGACGAAGAACGACGCACAGGGATACTAGCGATAAATTAGCTACAGGTGCGCGCGAAGCGGTTGCAAAATACGTGGAAGGACCTTGGCTCTAAATGACAGTTTTGGAGGGGGTATCTACAAAATGCGATCGTGAGTCTGTTTTGCACAGGAATCACATATCTGACTGTTTTGTGCGAGTTAATTTCGGATTAGCAACTTGTGGGACGGCGGAGGCGAGTTTTGCAACTTGTGGGACTAATCTGCACCTAGTGTGCAAGTTGTGGGACTAAGCGTGTTATTACCTCAGATTAGAACTCTATCTATGCTGGCCGCATGCTTACACCGCTGGCCGCATGCTTACACCAGTACACCACAATTCCACAATGTCCAGTATAGTGCCACTCAGAAGAAACCTGCAATTGGTAGGATATTCATATTCAGCATTCACTTGGGAAAACAGAAATTTGGGAGTCAAAGATTTGAAGGCATATTGCAATATTTGTTGACAGTTGAGATGATTGACACCAAACCTGAAAAGAAGTGAGCATTCTAGCACGGCTGGAGCTGCAGGGTATCCGTCTCCACCTCCATTGGTGCCAAGGCGTTGTCTTGATCTTCACTGGATTCAGAAGGTGGCTCTGAAGATTTACACCCAGATATAATGTTCACCTTGTCATGGACAATTGTTGGTGCAGTAGCATGTGCCAATGGTTCATTCTCTTCCATCATGTCAGGAATCTTCCCATCCTAGTAGCACACAATAATTATACAACCTAACCATGAATTGAATTGAAGATTTGTACAACCAGTTTCTAAGTAGAAGTCATGAAACGGAACTTATTTGTATATTCTACAGAGGACACCATTTACCATACCTGTAGTTTGATCCTCTTAGGATCAAGAAAGATAGCGAATCCATGGCAGGCCACCACCTCGACACCCTTCCTCTTCATACTCATTGGCGCCGCAAGGTCGGTCATCTTCCTCAGGACAAACTCAAGATACAACTCACTTGGATCGTTATAGCGTAATCAGCGAGCGAAGAGTTGACGACTAGCGAAAGATTACGTAACGTAACGTCTCAAATCGACAAGTAATTTAACCATGTGATGTCTGCAAGAGTGTACTCTATTGGGCAATCCTAGTTGACGTTCTACAAACTAAAACTGGAAATAGCACAAGGAACCCCAACAGAAGGTGTCGAGGCCTGACAATCCGTTATCATGACAGAAATGGAAAAACAAATTGATCCACGCAACCACGACATGCTGCAATGTATGCATAAATTCACCGAGCACCATCGGTTCGATAGAATAGATTGTAAACCTGTATTACAGGTATAACAGCAACACAACTTTACTCATCCCCAAAAGGCCAAACTGAGAGCATCTGGTGAATTACACGACTAAACTGATGTAAAAGATTGGCGTCTTGCATGCTGCAAGTTCAGTTCACGACTCGATTCTCACAACGAATGAACCTGGTCCCATTCTAATCACGACTTAATTCTCGCAACACTACTAGGTCTCTTTGTGCTGCCATGTCGGGCTACTAAGGAGGAACTCCCCCTCCCATACTGTTGAGCAAAAGAGCAATTTACCAAACGAATTAACCATGATAAACGCTAGATAAAACATGAATAAAATAATAGAAATTAAAGTAATCATGTTAATTAGCGGATACCGATTAAGACAGATAACCAAACAAAACAGATTGCAAGGCACAGAACTTGAGATAAGATCAGAACAAGGTCTACAACAAATCAAACAGAGCGACATATTGTCTGACTAAGATAAACAAGATTGAAAAAGCAGAGGAACCGCCAGCGTTGGCGTTGGCACCGTCATCAGCCATGTCATCGAGGAAGAGGTTGCTGATGTCGGAGAAGAAGTCGTTGTTGGAAAAGACGTCGGCGCTACCGCTATCCGTGAAGGAGTCCGTGATGAAGCCATTAGTCGCGCCAATAGTGCTTCCCAAAAACCTTATCGCCCTTCTTCCGTACAGGACTCAAAGCAGCGGGATCTCGGAGGCCTACTGTCCCGGCTCGCGGTGCACGCCGCAAGACGGGATGGTGAAGATCTAGGTAGCGTAGTGCTCTAGAACTGGAGGCGCAAAGGAGTGTGCGATGGTGTTTCTGAGTGGAGGCGCGACCTCTCTCTCTCTTATAGGCACAGAGGAAAGGCAAACATGATGCCATGATGTTGAATAAGGTGGTCGGAACCAACCATAGCCACCAGAGGGGTGCTCTTTGGCTAGAACGGTCACTAGAGTGTAAAAGACCGTCCTTCCATCACCAAAAACAAAAAACTCCCGGCGAACAGTGTAACTTTGCATCCAAATACGATGAGGATGAGTTCGAGTAAACAACCCTTCAGTAAGCAGATCATAAGGTTTTTGGAGGTCTCCCACCAGCAACCAGAGTAGGTGGACAGATATCTTGAGAGAAACCCCCAATGAGATGCGCCTAGTTGATCTTGAACATGAAATCTCCGCTTCATCTTCACTTTGTGAACCTCATCTGCAGAGGAGAACAACTAGGATTACTTCTAGATCTTGGACAAAATGAGCTTATTTTACGATATGTCGATGGCGTGCCCCTGTTGTGGAGTTTCGAGACTTCAAGGCACAACATGAACAATGCCACTGAGCGTTTCCACTCCACTGCTTGGCCTTGGAGTCAAGACGAATCACTCTAGACCGGCATATAGCCAAACACAGCAAACTGTAAACCTATTCTAGATCTAGCCCTAGTATTTACACCATGTCGGACGCCTCTCCTCCCCTACTCCGGCCGGCATCAACGATGGAGGAGGCTTGGGGTCAGTCCAAATATGAAGAGGAACTTGTGACTCTCAATGAGCTCTCGAAGGAACCATGGGAGATGCATGTTTGGGGTGGATGCCCAAGTGTAATAATGTGTGTCGCAACAATGTGCAATGAATGTATGGTTGTAATGCGAATGCATCCCATGGATTAACGGATAGCAAACCTTATTTCGTCACAAATGAGAAGATACCGGAGAGTTTCCCTCTAAAGAAAAACTGGAAGGTTATTCAGGAAGGTTGTGTAGATTGGACGGCGATCACCTATTTTTCAGGGCATGTTCGGTTAGCTAGGGTTTGAAATGGATTGGAAGTGATTAAGGTGGATTAAATCCCATGAAAGTCAAAATTTCCCCAAATCCAATCCAATAGTCTACAATCCTTTTTGTGTGGGATGAACCGAACAAAGCCTAACGTAGTTTTTCTGGCAAGTGAGATGCCCTTGTTCTTACATATTGCTTCGGGTTCACACACACACACACACACACACACTATCAACATGAAACTTATTTCAGAGTTAAACCCTAAACCCTAATTGGATAAAACTACCATAATTGAGGCTGTCGGGACGGGTCAGTACCACTTTCGGTAATTTTGGTATGTAAGTACCAATTTTGGGGTACAAGCGTTACGAATCGGACTAATTTATGACTAATAGCACTTTGACACGCTTTCGGCGGCCGACCCATGTAAGTCTTGAGTTAGCATGTAATACAGGAAGCGAGGTGGAAGTAAGGCCCACCTATCAGACGTATCTTATATTATTTTTTATTTCTCTCTCCTATTTTACTATTTAATGCCAGTGGGTCCCACCCTTCAGCCTCACTAATTTTCCCCCACCCACCTTCTTCTTCCTCCATCCTGTTGTCGCCACCGGCCGCATCTTGGAGTGTATGTAATCCTGCTGCCGCTCGCCCCTTCCTGCGCCGCTAGCCGCTCGCCCCGTCGTGTAAGGACACAATCACCTTCCCGCCCGAGGTGTCAACGCCGGGGACGGGTGCCTGGAGCGGGGCCGGCGAGGACGCGACGCCGTCGAGGTTGCTGGGCGGCAAGGGCGCGGGGCCGGCGAGGGCGGCGAGCTTCTGCGGGGTGGTACTGCGGGCGCGGGGTGGAGCCGTGGGCGTGCAGGTAGGGCGGCGCGGCGGGCACGCAGGCAGGCACGGGGTAGGGCCGGCGGAGCTGTGAGGGACGGCGCGGCGGGCGCGTAGGCCGGCGAAACGCGACAAGCTAACCCAGCAACGTCGTCGTATGTGGGCGCCAGCCGACAAGAGCTAGCGGCCCTAATTTGATCTTGCGTCCGTGCGAATCGTCGCACCGGGCCTCCGGGCGCAGTAGGATAGAGGAGTGCGCACGGTCTGGCACCTACGAACTGCTATTGTACGGTACATACACGCTCAGGTGGTTCCATCAGGCACGAGTTGTTCGTCTCCATTCCTTCATGGATGAACTCAATCTCTCTGAGAATGAGATCAAGGCGCGACGGGCACACAGGCAGGCACGGGGTGGGTCGGCGGAGCTGTGGGGGACGGCGCGGCGGGCGCGCAGGCAGGCGCGGGGCGCGGCCAGCGGCAGAGCACGGAACAGGGCCAGCGAGTTGCGCGCAGCTGCTCATGCGCGGCAGCGCTGTAGGCGCACGATGGAGCTGCGGGCGCGCAGGTAGGGCGGCAAGCACAGCGGGACGGCGCGGCGGGCGTGCAGGCAGGCGCGGACGGGCCGGCGACAAAGCATGGGATGGGACCGACGGCAGAGCGTGGTCGAGGCAGAGGACCTCGTCGGCATCGGCCAGTCCCGAGCCGGGTCAACGCGTCAACGGGGAGAAAAACGAGGAGAGAAGAAAAATACTCCAATTTATTCAAAGATGTGCAGCTGACATGTGAGCCCCACTTCCACCTTAGCTCCTTCTAGACACGTGCCCGCCAAGTCAGTATTTACAGGTGGGCCCTAGCCGTCAGGGCTACTGTCAAAATGCTGTTAGACGTGAATTAGTCCGATGCGCAACGCTGGGACCAAAAGTTGGTACTGACTCGAAAAATTATCAAAAATGGTACTGAGTCATCCCGACAGCTTTAATTGTGATAGTTTTATCTAATTAACTCCTTATTTCGTGACGCATCATGAAAGCTCCTAGTAACGTCTTGTCGAGACGGTGCAAGGTGAGTTCTTTTCCTTGTGGTTCAGCTTATGATGTGCGTTGTGTGTTGCAAACCGTGTGGCAGCACATGCGCGTACGTGGAATTTACATATTTTGCGATTAATGTTTCAAACTAAGGCTAGATTATTCCATCTATTTATGAGCTAGATAATATTTCTAGTCATGTTTCTTAACTAAACATGAATTTAAGGAGTTTTTTACAGGGTGAGTCTATAAGCGACCAGTCTTTTCCTTTTTCTTATTTTTTTAGGATCAATATAAAGAAGGTACTGCTGGCACCACCATCTCCTGCTAAGGATAGAATTTTTAGGCATTCTATATGTGAACCCCTTCAAACATTGTTTTTGGCTATCAATTCAGTAAACCCCATATATAGGGTGTCATCAAGAAGAAAATGGAGATATTCACTAATGGGAACAGCCCCATTGGTCCCGGTTGGTAAGGGGCTTTAGTCCCGGTTACCCAACCGGGACGGGGCAATCGAGACTAAAGTCCCAACCTTTAGTCCCGGTTGCCCCACCAACCGGGACAAAAGGGGGTACACGTGGCCGCTGCAGAGGGCGAGGGGGGGGGGGACAAATAACCCTCTGCCGCTGCAGAGATTTGATACATTTCTCTGCCGCGGCAGAGAATTCATTTTGGCAACTTTTGTTGCAGCAAGATTTTGGCCACTTTTTGTGCCGCGGCAGAGAATTCATTTATGTTGTTTTATTGTTTATTTAGTGTTTTGCACTCATCAATGAAGAAACCATTATATTACACAAGATCATCATGACAATATAGATCCAAGTGCCGAACATATTACATTCGATACACGGATCGAGTTCATGCACTACATACAAAATAAGCTCTTTGTACAATTCCTATTGTTTATACACACCCGAATAATATTCCCCTTTTGGGTTTAGGACTTCTGCATCCAAGAATCCCGCCAATTTCTCCTGAATTGCTCGTACGCGATCCTTTGGCAGAAGACCGTCCCGTAGACGTTCGATCTGATTTAAAAAAGGAGTCAGCCTATATGAATGAAACTAAACACAATTTGATGGTAATTAAAAACTATAGAGTATTGTTTGCGTACGTGGAGTTGCTCTAAATTTCTATCCTTCTCACAGCACGTCTGCCGGATGAACTCGCAAACATAGTATCCACATAAATTGTTCCCTGGTCCCTGCGTCAGGCACTTTACGAGAACATAGCTCAATCAAAATAATAATCAAGCATGATAATAACGGTATCAAAACTAGAATCAAAGAGATGCGCGGATATAGCTAGTGGTTCTTACATCTAGTGCTTGAAATGTAAGCTCCTCTTCCCCCTAGCCTTGTTGGTGAACCGTTTCCAAGCTCTGCCCTGCGAAGAAAGCGAATAAAAGAAGTTATTAATTACTTGATATCATAAAATTCACGAACGTTGCCGATATAGTGTCGTAATGATTAGAATTACCGCTGGATAAGCATCTGCATGTCCTTCCACTGCTCAAGGGGTTTATGTTTCAAGTCCATGACTAGTACACGCTCTTTGTCAAGTTGAATGATTAACAGAATATAGTAGAAGCTACGCATGCATAACTAATCAATTATATATTTAACATCGAGTAAGCGAAATAGAAAGTGTATACAAGACAATAACACTCACTCGAAGATGTAAGGAAATAGTATTCCCCTTCTGGTTTCTTGAAAGCTTAACGCGTGTACGATATTATCCTCCGTATCCCGGGGGCTTGTTTTGAGATTAGCTTGATAAACCCAATATGGGTCAATGAAGGCAATGTCATAGATTTGTCCTCTGCTGCATTCGAGAATCTTCATTCTGCATATTACAGTATGATTATATACATGCAATAAACGAGGTGAGATAGCTAGAGACTAAATTAATTACATAATTAGTACTTATAGACAATAGGCACTGATGATCGATTTGTCCAAGGCGTCTTGATTGAATAATTGAAATAGTTCATCAAATTCAATGGATATCATGTCATATATTTCTTTCCCATAATGTTTTTTTGTAACCATCAGCACTATCCAGTTAGCCCCGGCCTTTGTGGCATGCATGTACCAGTTATGCAATCTTCACATTTTTGTTGGATAATTATTTACCTCCTCAGGTTTGACGAGAGGTTTGTCGTACTGGTATTTGTATGCTACTTCACTCACGGGTAAGTACTCTAACTGGGATAAGTACTGGGCAATACTCACACCTTGAACAGCGGCAACTTCTCCGTATTGTGCAACTACCTCTGGATCATACTGATCTTCGACCCCATATTTGCTCGACCCCACATTGGTATGTGAAATCACCTTGAGAGGGGCGCAAGACTGTTTTGCTTGTTCTCCGAGCTGGGCAACAGATTTCTCGCTTGCATCAGTACTGCTATTCGAGGCTTTTTGTGCCGCATGTGACTTGAGAATAGAACGCTCATAGTATGATGACAGCTTTGGCTCGGGTTGATGAAGAGTCTTTAGCATTTTGAACACTCTGGCGTTTTCTTCTTTGGTGCTGGGGAACTCTGAATCTTTCGGCCGCCTCAGCTTAGCGAAAAACGCTGTCGTTTCCGCATCAACGATAGCCGTAGTCTCCTCTTCAGTACAGTCATTTCGGCGATCGCTTAACACGACGCAGAGTAGCGGTACGCTTACACTTTTTATCCAGAGGCGCCGGCGATGGCTGCCGCGGCGATGGCTGCGCCGGAGATTGGTGAGGCGACGGAGACGGGTGAGGCAACGGAGCCGGGTGAGGCGACGAAGACGGCTGCCGCGGCGGCGACGACTTCGCTGGAGACGGGTGAGGCGGCGGCGAAGATGGCCTTGGCCTGTGATTTCAAAGCACGATACATTCCTTTGGCCATAGAATGGTGACGTTTGTTGCGTCTCCCAGTTCAGTCACATCAACTTCACCTGCAGGGTAGTCAAGCTTCAAAACTTCAAAGGTGGGCATGATTTCATCCACCCCGACAACAGTGTAGCCCTGTGGAACGGACGATAGAGGTAAGTTGGTGTGGGTCCAATTGGTAAGGCATAGCCGACCGCCACCTTCATTGATATGTTCACAACTTTGACATGTAGCTCGCAGTTGTGTCATCTGTGTGATATCATCCACTGGGTAGCCAACAGGAGCCATCGTCGGTGCACCATCATCATCGTCATTGTCATCACCCGGGACCTCGGTGGAAGGCACACTGCTTTTTCGATTATTCGATAGGACGGTAGCATCGAATGCAGTGTGCTATTGAGATGGGCCGGTAGTACTTTGCTCTTTAAGTGCATTAATTTCATCTTGTTGTTGCTTTATTCGTTCTTCAACTATACGCATTCGCTCTTTCTGAATATCTGCTTCAACTTCCGCCTTGTCCTTTCTCGTCTGACGGCTTCTATCAGGATATTTCTTCCTCTCTTCGGGAAACCCAGTCCTCCATGGTTTGGGGCCTATTGTGCCTCGTGTTCGTCCATCATGTTCCTTATTTCCAATGGCAAGTGTGAGCTCATCATTCTCTCTATCGGGAATGAAGTCCCCATCTTTAACAGCCTTTACTGCTTTTCTCATCTTCTCGATTGGCAAGGGGTCTTATTTATGTCGTATGTTATATATACACTTCCCTTCCGAGTCCAACTTGCCCCATGCCCGTAAAACCAATTCCTTGCACGTTCGATCCAATCGTCCGTCTCTGGGATGATCTTTTTAGCACGCAGTTCCTGCTCAAGTTTCTCCCACTTAGGAATGCCAGCCCTGTAGCCACCTTGCCCCATAGTATGGTGATACTTCTTTTTAGCAGCATTCAGCTTATTCGTTGCAGACATTTTCTTAGCTTTTGCTGATGTCTTGTAATTCACAAACTCAGCCCAGAATGGTTTTATCTTCTCAAACTGAATCTTCTTGAAATCCGGAGTCTTATCTTTCACGACATAGTCAAGGTGCAATCTTTTCTTCCAGTTGGTGAAACAGGCCCATCTTCTTCAAAGCCCCCACGACCTTAGCCTCCATGGCTCTCCCATGTTCTAAAGCGTCCTCAATCGGATCCTCCGCATTTGGATCCAGCTATCTTCGTAGTTTGAAATTAATCATGAGCCTATTCCACAAGAAATCTTTGGCCTTGTTAGGGACAAATAAACATGTTCCTCTTCTTCCGCATCAATGAGCCTATTCCAATTTGAATGGTGATCGGGATTAAGTCCCTAACGATTACTCGAATTGTGCCACAAATTTGTTTGCGACAACTTCGGAGCCGTCTTTGCCTTCACGACATCTTCGATCCCGAACCTCTCATGGTCTCCCAACTTTTGGTTGGGCCTCACGCTCTTTTCAAAGAGATTTATTCGATCCGAGGGCTAAAAGAAGAAAGATCATCGTTATTTCTATATAGATAGCGGATGATTAATTAATGAATTAATTATATTATATGCACCTCATGGGCCGAGCGTCTTCTCGATCACACAAGGCATCGCCTTCTCCCATGGAAGGCATCACCTTCAACCTCAAACAAGTCATCTCTTCCGGCAAAAAGAGGATCACCCTCACCGGAGTTGTTCAGAAATGTCGATACATCTAAATTTTCTTCCCCGCGGATCACACCTTGGATGAACTCTTCATTTTCTTCGTCTCTATCGTGTGGGTCCATATTTTCCGCATAGGTGAAAAAATGGATAAGTCAAAGCGGATAAGGAAGAATGTTAGGTACGGTGTTGAGAGATATAAACCCTAATTCAGAGAAACCCTAATATATACATACACAATAATAAAAATGAATTTAAAATATTAAAAACCCTAATTCGGAGAAACCCTCGGGCTCGGATCCTATCGCGAAGAACCAATACCGGAAAGAAAGGCGGCAATCAATACATGGCATAATACAATGCGCAATAAATATGTACATCAACACATGGGGTAGTTTTTCATCGGGTTTGGGGCTACCCACAGTGACTAACCAGTGGGGCCGAAGACTATAATACCTAACTAATTAATAAACCTAATAATACCTAACTAATAATAAACCTAATAACCCAAACTAATAAACCTAATAAACCTAATATGCTAGGAGCAGTGGATCAGGTAATATAAGCTCAAAGGGAGTAATTCAACAGATAGGACACTCTATCTAT
Source organism: Avena longiglumis (assembly GCA_030063025.1). Taxonomy (NCBI): domain Eukaryota; kingdom Viridiplantae; phylum Streptophyta; class Magnoliopsida; order Poales; family Poaceae; genus Avena; species Avena longiglumis. Next base: position 49,552,512 of record CP125979.1, read on the forward strand.
CGATAAAAGACCACAGTAGAATTGTATGCATCATGGCAAGAATTGAAATGCTTTCGAAATCATAGGATTATATCATGGTAGGGCTATGCTTGCCTTTGCCTATTGATAGCCGAAAGCAGAGCTTTAGGATCCTTGTACTTGACTTGATTACAGTTGGTCAAGTATTTGTCTTTGAGCTTCGACGGTGTTGATCTCGGGCTCGATCTCGATCTCGATATATCGTATTCTACCGGAAGAACCAAACCGGAAAGAAAGGGAAACAATCAACACATGGCATCGATGCAATGCTCAAGCAAGTATGATGATATGACAAGTTAATTTGCATTGGAATGTAACCCTAAGACATGCTCGACGATTTAATCGGGGTTCCGAGGGGTGAAAACCCTAACTCGGGGAAACTCCAAAACATATGAGAGGGGTGCATTTGTTCTTCTAATTATACTTTTCATTTAAGTTGTTGAACAATGCATGATTATAGGTCAAATAGATAGGTTTCATTTTTCTGAACAATTTGATATATTATTTGTATTTTTCTGACTTATAAACAATAAGTTATAGATTTTACAATATTAAATCATTTTCTGGAATTAAAAACAAAAAGGCAAATAGTTTTTACACCGGGGCGACCCCTAGCCAGTGAGACTGACAAAAGGGCCCCAGTGCCAACTCAGCCTCCACGCTAGCAAGCAGGACCCACCGCATGTTTGACCGCTTCCTACCGTGATGTCACCAGACGTCGCGTGACATCATCATCGGGATCGCCCCGGATCGTCGACAGGAGGCGCTTGGCAGGCGGACAAGCGGGAGCGGGTGCGATGGATGCGGGCTAGTGTACCGAGCCGTTTTATGGCGGCGCCGCTCCGGATTAGTCGCAGGAAAAGGAAGCACGACGGCGATCGACGGCGGTGGCTTCAGGTACTCGACGCGACAGCGATACAGAGAGGAAGAGGAAGAACGGAGAGGACCGTGAGGTGGAGGGGCTCACCACAGAGGCGGTGGAGGGGTCAGCTCGACCAAGCGAGCTCGGACACGGCCGGTATCGTCGAGAACAGCGGTGGACGGACTTAGGGGAGGAGCTCCCGATTGCGGTGGTTACGGGCGCCCTTCGTCGATTCCGTTGGAGGGGAATACCGGCACGTTGAGGCGAAGCTTGAGGCGTCCTCGGATGAAAGAGGGGAGGCCGGAGACGGTGGGGCTACGGCGAGATCGATTCCGAACGACGTTGGTGACGGAGAGGACGTGCTCGATTCCGGCAGGAGAGGGCAAGACTGCAAGCGAGCTTCGGTGAGGAGGTTCCTGGCGAGGAGGCGGAGCAGCGGCGACGGCCGGTAGGGCGTGCAGGGCGGCGGGGCAGCCTGACGGCATCGCTTCAGTCCCTGTGCGCGAGAAGAGATTGTGAGATGGGGAAGAAGAAGAGGAGGGCTAACAGTTATTAACCAAAGGACCCCCGGTTGGAGCCACCAATCGGGACGTATACTCCACTTTTTTCAGCAGACCAAGGGTTGGCGCGCGCAGGGGTCTTTAGTCTCGGTTGGTGGCTCCAACCGAGACATATGACCCTGTTTTCAAAAAAAATCAGGAATTTTCTCTCTGTTCCCGCCTTATTTTTTATTTTGGGGTTTAAATTTGTAATATTTTTTAAATGATAATTACTATGGAATTTAGAAAAACTTTAAACATAAAAAGTATTTGAATTTGAATAACTAATTCAAAACCATTTTATGTTTTTAAAAATAATTAATGTAACCATTTAAACTATGAACCATTTAAAATTTAAAATGAATTAACTTATATTTTTTGAATATTAGTTTGGAATTTAGAAAAACTTTAAACAAAAAAAGTGTTTGGATTTGAATAACTAATTCAAAACCATTTTCTATTTTTAAAAAATAATTAATGTAACCATTTAAAATATGAACCATTTAAAATTAAAAATAAATTAACTTATATTTTTTGAATATTAATTTGGAATTTAGAAAAAATTTAAACATAAAAAGTGTTTGGATTTGAATAACTAATTCAAAACCATTTTATATTTTTAAAAAATAATTAATGTAACCATTTAAAATATGAACCATTTAAAATTAAAAATGAATTAACTTATATTTTTTGAATATTAATTTGGAATTTAGAAAAACTTTAAATATAAAAAGTGTTTGAATTTGAATAAATAATTCAAAACCATTTTTTGTTTTAAAAAATAATTAATGTAACCATTTAAAATATGAACCGTTAAAAATTAAAAATGAATTAACTTATTTTTTGAATATTAATTTGGAATTTAGAAAAACTTTAAACATAAAAGTGTTTGGATTTGAATAACTAATTCAAAACCATTTTCTGTTTTTAATTTGGATTTGAATTAACTTATATTTTTTATATATTAATGGGCGGGAAAAAAGGACGGGAAATAATGGGCGGAAAGAAAATTTTATTAGGATAGAACTGGAATTAAAGTACATAATGCAACTAACACAAAGTTACATAGAAGAACTGAAAATTAAGATACATGGCCAAATTAAGCCACAATCGGCCAAACTTGTTTTGCAATGTTGGAGTGATTCAGTCATGCTCCTGCCTACACCTGTAATACTTGCCCTTTGTAGTCAAATGCATTGCCGTCGTTCTTTGTCGTCAGAAGTTGAACCTTGAAGGTCGAATGCAGTGGGCTGGACTTGAGGGCAAGCGGGGTGGGGGCTAGAGTCGTGTCGTAGGCCATGACGCTCTGGAGAGTCCGGCCGCTCCACCACAGCCGACGGCCGACCTCGTTGAAGTTCGGAGGAGGTGGGTCGTCCTCCTCGTGCCTGGCGAGCACCCTCTCATGACGATCCACGAAGAAGGCTTCCCAAGTCGGGAAATAGTCGGGATGCCATCTGGGATTCTCTCGGCGTGAGCTCGAGTAGTAGTGGTTCGTGATGGCCATCCGACGCGCACACCTAGAGGGACAGAGGAACTGCATGCCTCCGGCCAAAGATCCAAATGACAAGGACACAGAGTGGCGGGTAGGGGTAGTTCGAGGTGCAAAGCGCCTCCGCCTCCCTGGGATTTAGTGCTACGGTGGAAGTCATGGGAAAGAGTGATGAGGTTGCAGATACGAGTCTAGAGATGTGCAATGACAATGGAGGCCAACCCTACATATATATATATAGTGAGAAATGGCAGGAAGATAACTGGAGGGAAGAACTGGCGGGAAAAACTGGCAGGAAAAACTAGAGGGCAGAAATGGCGGGAAGAACTGGCGGGAAAAAATGGCGGGAAGAAAAATGGCGGGAAGAAATTGCTGGAAGAAAAATGGCGGGAAGAAAAATGGCTCATTTAGAACTTGCATTGGATCTCTGAAGAAACCACATATTTTGAGTCTAAAAATGATTTTTTCAAAAAATCACGGGCGATAGATCATGTACCTGTAGTACAAACCGGACCGACTTCCTACCGATTCTGCAGACATTCATCCTTTTTACCCGGGATGGACAAAAAGGTTTGAGATGTCATGGTTGGGAGATAGTCCATGTAAGGAGGTCTAGTATTTTAGGAAAATGGGACGGTAGCATTCTGAAACAGCATTTTGGTGGTTACTTCACAAAACGACCCGTTTTTTGCGCTCGGAAAATGAAAAAGGGCTTTTCCGTGCGACAGAACGGAAAACTTCCTCTTGCAACATTGTTCTCCATAGCAATGTCCACATGTATGCATAATATGGGCACAGCATCGCAAACTATGCCGTGATTCAGCACATAACATCGGTCATTTGGACCGAAAGCCATGAAACCTCGAACATGATAGGTAATTTTGAGAAGATTTTTTCGAGACATGGTCAATATACCAAGTCTGGTATTTTTCCTTTCAACTATGTCACATAATATGACACCACGTAAAAGATTTTCATTGTTCGGATTTTTTTTGAATTTCATATGCCCGTTTTGAATTTCAAACTATGGTCGAACCGGCGTGCATGAAGATAGGGGACGAGCATCGTTAGAACTTGCATTAGATCTCTGAAGAAACCACATATTGCGAGTCTAAAAATGATTTTTTCAAAAAATCACGGGAGATAGATCATGTACCTGTAGTACAAACCGGACCCACTTCCTACCGATTCGGTAGACATTTGTCCTTTTTACCCGGGATGGACGAAAAGGTTTGAGATGTCCCGGTTGGGAGATAGTCCATGTAAGGTGGTCTAGTATTAGGAAAATGGGACGGTAGCATTCTGAAACAGCATTTTGGTGGTTACTTCACAAAATGACCCGTTTTTTGCGCTCGGAAAATGGAAAAGGGCTGAAAGGATCGTATGGGCACCTAGAGGGGGGGGTGAATAGGTGCTACTTCAAATTTTCTTCTTTTTCAAATTAGGGTTTTACAATAAGGTAAATTCTCTAGATAATGCAACTAAGGTGAATTTACCTATATGACAATTATGCAAGAGCTACCACTACACAAAGTAGGAACAAGTAAGTAAAGTGCGGTAAAGGATAGAAGTAACCAAAGTGGTGGACGCGGAGACACAAGGATTTGTTTCCCGTAGTTCCTTCCTTTTGAGGGGAAGTACGTCTACGTTTGGATAGGGGGTGGTTTCAAACCACCAACACCACGAAAGGCCTCCCTTGTTCTCCGATGAATCCCACCCCAACGGGATCGATTCACCTTCCACTATATCGGCAACCTTCGAGGTGGAAGTCGGCACCTTTACAAGTTTGGGCCACACATCCACAACTTAATCGGAGGCTCCCAAATACAAGCAAGTTGTCAAAGCAATCAAAGACAAGCTTGTAAGAACCAAAACAAGAACTAGGTGTAGGGGTCCGTAGCATGGAAAACAAAATTTTCTATCGCATACAAACAAACAAGCCAAGATCTATCTATTAGATTGTAGCAACGAGTCGATGGAATAACTTACCCTCGAAGATTCCAAAGCGGTTAACGAGAGCAGATTCTCGTGGGTGATGTAGTCGTACTCTTCCGATCTCAAGATCGTAGACGATCCTTCCGGCGCCAAGTTCAGCGCTTCCATGTGGTCACACGTTCGGTTTCGACGAAGACCTTCCTCCCTTGTTCCAGCAGAAGCGGAGGTTGTAGCACTCTCCTCGCGATTCCTAAGACAACGGCGTGGTACCAAGTAGAGGGAGATCCGCAGGCTTCGCCTCAAGCCGGAGCGAGTATGGTGGAGTATGAGAGAGGGATATTAGCGGTCTAGAGATTAGACAAACCAATTAGAAGGCTCTAAAGCGCAGGCTAAAGCAATTAGAAGCTCTAAACCAAAACGGCTCTAAACCGGAGATTAGAGGATAGAAACTTGTGTCTAGAGGAAGAGGCCCTGCCCCTCCTTTTATAGGTGGAGGGCTGGCCAGTGGAAGGGAGGAGTCCTCCCCAACTCGGCCTAGGCTGGCCGCCGGCTTGGAGGATAGGGACTCCTCCTCCAAGTTGGTTTCAACCTCCTCTTGCTTGTTTCCCACAGTTTCCTGTTTCCCACAGTTTCCTGTTTTAGCCGTTTGACTTTCAAACTGGCAGTTTGACTTTTCAGTTTTGGAACAGCAAGAACACTTAGTACATGATGCAATCATTCCAATATGCAATGACACATTCATGTACCCCTTCCTCCGGAGTGGGACATTCCGAACCTTCGAACATTCCGATGAAAACAGGAATCATTCCCGAACTCAAACGGGACTTTCCTTATATGAATATTATTCTCCGACCATTCCGGATCACCTCGTGATATCCCGGATCCCATCCGAGACTCCGAAAAACATTCGGTCTTTCATAATACCATAACTACTCAAACAACGTCAATCCTTAAGTGTGTCTCCCTACGGTTCGTGAATTATGCGGACATGATCGAGACACTTCTCCGAACAATAACCAATAGAGGAATCTGTAAATTCATATGGCTCCCACATATTTCTACGATTACTTGCGATCGAATGAACCACTTACATACGATACCAATTTCCCTTTGTCTCACGATAGTTTACTTATCCGAGGTTATGATCGTCGGTATCTCGCATACCTAGTTCAACCTCGTTCTGATAAGTACTCTTTTCTCGTCCGTGATATGTGATCCCTTGTGAGCCAGGTCACATGCTTGCAATCTAATTGGATGACATTCCACCGAGAGGGCCCAGAGTATATCTATCCGTCATATGGATGGACAAATCCCACTCTTGATCCATGTGTTTCAACCAATACTTTCCAACACTCAATGCCACCTTTATAGCCACCCGATTCACGGTGTGGTGTTTGATGTCATCAAAGCAGCCATCCGGTAAAGGTGATATGCATGATCTCATGGTCGAAGGAATTAGGTTACTATGTATCAGAAAGCATATAGCAATTGAACTATTGAAATGACTTGATCTTTATGCTACGCTTATCTATAGGAGTATGTCCATCACATCATTCTCCTAATGATATGATCTTGTTGTTAATAACATCTTTATGTTCATGATCAGGAAACCATGATCATATATTAACCAACAAGCTAGTTTAACAAGAGGCTTTACTAGGGACTCTTATTTTTAGTTTACAAATCACACAAGTATTAATGTTTCCGGTTAATACAATTATAGCATGGTATGTAAACATTTATCATAAGTGTGAAGATATGATAACAACCACTTTATTATTGCCTCTTGGGCATATCTCCAACAGTCTCCCACTTGCACTAGAGTCAATAATCTAGTTTCAAACCTTTGTGTATTCAACACCTATGGCTTTCCGGTGTTGTATGTACACTATTGCTAGTGGTCAACTGATCTGCGGATCTGACACTTCCAGGTCCGTGTGTAATTGCATGTTTTTACGTCTCTACGCATCACTCATTCTCTAATGAGATGGCTTTGTATAAATTTGGTCTTTCGGTGTGACCTTTAGCTCTTTGGGGTTAAAACATGTTGATAATATTGTCGCAATATATCTTCATAGTATTATCCTTGTGAACTACACCTAGTTTGATAACAAACTACTTGACAAATGCCTCTTTGTGCTAAAATAGCAGTCATATATTTAGCCTTTTGTTGTAGTATCTGTCACAATGTCTTAACTTTGGAACTCATCCAAATCCATTATGGAACTCACTTTCCATTATATTGTGCCACCCTTAGTTTAGATTGAGATAAACTTAATTTGTACTTTGTGACAAAGCTAGTATCAATGTAGTACTTTTACAATGAACTAACCATTAATTTGTCACTTCTACAAATAATATACTCTTAGTTCTTCCAAAAGATCATAAGAATATCCTTACTATTGTCCAATGATCATCTTACGAATCATTCTGATATATGCTCACAACATTTAGAGCATAGGACATATCTGGATTTGTACATATCACAGTATGATTGATATAAATACTCTTTGTGATTTCATACATCAAGTATCAATCTATACTTGATTATTTGTTTCACTTTACCAAATGTCAATACACTTGAATATATATCATCAACATTGAACTCATTCAATCCTTTTTGTGCGACAAGAACCTCTCTTATAGTTTCTATATTGAACTCATTCAATATCTTGTCTATGCACTTCTGGCACAACCATATTAGCGTCTATTGATGCCAAATATTTGGGTTTTGCCTAAGTCTTTCATCGGGATGAAATTCTTAATATGTGTTAATAAAAGATACATCTTTTCTAATCAACAATATGTCCTCCACATAATGTATTAGAAATATGTCTTAGCGCTCCCACTTAATTTCTTGCAAACGCAAGCATCTTCATTGTCTCTGATGAAATTAAACTCTTTTAACAGTTTCATCATAGTGAAGATTCCAACTCCGCGATGCTCACTTCAACCATTGAAGTTTGCATATGCTTTTAGCATCCTTTGAATTAGCAAAACCCTATGGACCGTGTCATGCACACGTCCTAGGTAACGATTCTATTAGAAGAACTTGTTTTGTTTATTCAACTACCATATAACAAATTATATGTAGTGGTTCCTACATTAATCCGTCTAGACTAAATATCGCTATGAAAGATCAGATCTTGTCATAGTCAACCTTTGAACATTGTTGTGAACTCTTTCCCAACATGTCGACTATTTCATAGATGTGCAACATCCATGTCTATTTATTTATAGATCCAAACACAACTGTAAGGTCTTACACCTTTCTCGAGGGTCCTTCAAGTTCAAAACTTGATTTCTCGTGTATGGAACTATCACGGATTTTATGGCTTCAAGCCATTTGACGAAGTCAGGGCCCATCATCACTTCTTTGCATGAAGTTCGTTCATTATTCTCAAATAATGATTCAACCCTCAAATCTTGGTATTTGATTGTTTACTTGACCTACTTGTTTCAATAGGAACTTAGATCTCCGTGACCACAACCTTTGAAGCACGTGAGCCATGAGCATTGTTGCTGCCTCCAAACACTTTTGGTGACTGCGCAACTCGCATATAGCTAAGGTTCTTTTAACCTTATCAAAGTTCTATTGTCCTCCCACTTAACTTTTCACGAAAAATTCCTTCAAAGAAACTTGGCGTTCTAAGCGACAAACACTTTTGTCTCACGGTGTTATGGAGGAATACTTAATGATTATTCAAAATAACATACAAAGACAGTTCATCCGACTTTGGTTGCAAACATCTTTCTTATGCAAAGCATACCAATGTTTAAGAAAGGACAACTTGGGATTTATCCCAAACCATAACTTTATATGGTGTCATTTCAACGGATTATGATGAAGCTCTTTTCAGTGGAAAAACGGTAATCTCTAAAGCTTTTAATCTTTAAAATATAATGGCAGTTTTATGAATTATACCTTTGATCTTACCATGTCAAAACAAGGTTTAGTTACATATCTCGAACGTTCCATACTCTTATGGTGTTTCGGAAATGCAAATCCACGGAACGGTTCATTAAATCTTAGGTATTATGCTAAACTCTGTAACTCAAATATCTTCCTTTATGATTTTTATCATAAACTGTTTATATTCTTGTTACAATGATTTTGCACTTCATCTTGAAAGTCTTTGAACTTTTCAAATGTTTCATACTTCATCCTTATTAAGTAAATATTCATATATTCACTTAAATTTTCGGAGAAAGCATATGAAGTTGAAATCCACCGCTCTTGACTATACATAATGGACTTCGTACAACAATATGTACAAGTTCCAATAAGCTAGTCTTTCGTTCCCTTTGGGCCTATGAACAAAGTTTCAATTATCTCTAGGAAAGTTTCACAAGTGTCATTTGATCAAAATCAAAAGACTCCAAAATTCCATCCACATGGAGTTTTTTCATGTTTTCTTTCCATTATAATTTAAACGGCGATGTCACTTCCTAAGTGATCTTTCAATCAATTTGTCTTTCGACATTTTTAGCACTAGTTTTATGGATGTGATTTCTCCAATGAGATTTGTGAATCATCCATCTTTTATGGATTACGGTAATTTATTTGAACAACCCTTTTGTTCTCGATAAAACAAATCTTGAAGGCAAGCTTTGATGTTTTAACGAGCAACACAATAACCCTTTATTTGTTCTCGATGAACATCATCACATATTATTTTGCTAGTTATTTAGGCCATTGTAGTTCATGAATTCTGTTGTTTCGTATGACGATTCACACCAACAAATTCAGTATCAAATACTTAAGAACCACATTGTTTAATAAGCAAAGAATATAGCCATAACATGTATATCATCTATATACTTAAAATAACAATTCTAGTCTTTTCCTTTACGCCATATACTTATGAGATTCTCTTCAAGATTTCCTTTTACTTGAAAGAATCTATCAACATCAATTAGTGGAGTCATTCATATGACACATAGTCCAAAGCGTGTATAGTTAAATACCAATGTCTTTGGACTTGCACTTTGAAGTAGATCACCATCATCAAATGTTTGGTGTTCTTTCAAATTCCTTTCTTTAGTAATCTCTTGGTGTAGTAAATATTTTACCTACATCAAATATTCACCCTTATCATGGAATTATCCATGATCAAGCTACTATTAGCTTGTAACGGTGAATCGTGAGTATAATGTTGCTCTCCCAAAAACTTTTGGAGGTTTAGGACAACTAGTGTCTCCAACCTTTTGCAAATTCTCATCAAATATGAGAACATGACTTTAGCCATATTATACTCTATCATGTTGCAACCAAAACTTCGTTTCAGATATCACAATATCTTCCACAAATCATGGTTTCTGAAACAACTCTTTCAGATCCTTAGATAACCTTGATATTAGGAGAATCCTTTGAATATCAAGAATCATGGAGACAAACATGATACTTATATACTAACACTTGGAATTGTTACTCTTGATTTAATACTAATTATTAAACTTCATGGAGTAACCGGAACTTACTGAAAGTTTGCAATAGGATTTTTAAACTTTAGATTAACACTTCAAAACAATACGATACCAGTTCGTAAAGTAACTAACCAGAATTCTATAGTTCTATTATCTCAATTATAACTAAGCGCAAGGTGGTAAACCGACGCCAATGACTACAACAACTATGCAATTTCACTTTGATTTAGTTTATGATAAATTGAGTTCTAATTAATAATTAAATTAATCTAGGTGAACTCCCACTCAAAACAATATCCCTCACATTGTTTTAGTGATCACACGAACCAAATCCACCACATCAAAACCGATCATCACGAGAGTTGATATAGCTTCAATGGCGAACAATCAACATGTTCATCATATCTACTATATGACTCATGCTCTACCTTTCTAATCCGTGTTCTGAGGCCATGTCCGTATGCTAGGCTCGTCAAGATCAAACCTTAGTTTCAACATGAGCAAATCTGGCTTGCTCACGTTGTATACACTTGTAGAATCTAACACACCCGATCATCACGTGGTGCTTCGAAACAACAAGCTTTAGCAACGGTGCTAACTAAGGGTGAACACTTTATGACTTGAAATTCATGTGCATGAGGGATCATCTTATAATGCTATCGTTGTCTACTAAGCAATACAAGATGCATAAAGGATTAACATCACATGCAATTCATAATATGTGATATGATATGGCCTTTCTTCTTTGTGCTTCCGATCTCCATCTTCTAGCACGAACATGATCTCCATCATTACCGACATTGCATCAAGGTCAATGATGCTTCTCCATGGTTGTCGTCCACCGGCTTCAACTATTACAACTACTTTGAATAGACACGCGGGTCTTAACAGAATTTAAAGACAACCATATGGCTCCGCCGTTGCCAACTTACAATAAGGAACATTGCATACATCATATATAATCACAATCATGGCCATATCACATCACAACACACCCCTGCAAAACAAAGTTAGACGCCTCTAATTTTCTTTGCATGTTTTACGTGGTTTGGGGCTTTCAATAAGTGTCGTTCTAACTTACGAACGAGAACCACAACATTGATACTAGTATTGTCAATCACCCGTTGTAAATTGAATCTTAACTATGCTAGGATAAACAGGCACCCGCAAAGCCACTTATGCAATACAAGTTGCATGTCAAGCGTGGAGCAAGTCTCATGAACGATGTCATGTAAGGTTAGCCCGAGCCGCTTCATCCCAACATACCGCAAGATTCAAAGTACACAAAAAGCAATCGATAATAAAAGCATCAACGCCCATAATGACCATTGTGTTCTACTCGTGCAACAGATCTACATATAGACACGGCTCTGATACCACTGTAGGTGTTCGTAGCATGGAAAACAAAAAATTTCTATCGCATACAAACAAACAAGCCAAGATCTATCTACTAGATTGTAGCAACGAGTCAATGGAATAACTTACCTCGAAGATTCCAAAGCGGTTAACGAGCAGATTCTCGTGGGTGATGTAGTCGTACTCTTTCCGATCTCAAGATCGTAGACGATCCTTCCTGCTAAGGCTCCGCAGCTTCCGCAATCGGTCACATGTTCGGTACTCGACGAAGACCTTCCTCTCCCTTGTTCCAAAGAGCGTGGAGGTTGTAGCACTTCTCGCGATTCCGCAGACAACGTGGTACCTGGAAGTAGAGGGAGATCCCAGGCTTCGCCTTAGCCGAGCGAGTATGGTGGAGTATGAGAGAGGGATATTAGTGGTATAGAGATTAGACACACCAATTAGAAGGCTCTAAACCGCAGGCTAAAGCAATTAGAAGCTCTAAACCAAAACGGCTCTAAACCGGAGATTAGAGGATAGAAACTTGTGTCTAGAGGAAGAGGCCCTGCCCCTCCTTTTATAGGTGGAGGGCTGGCCTGCGAGGAAGGGAGGGAGTCCTCCCAACTCGGCCTAGGCTGGGCCCCGGCTTGGAGGAGAGGACTCCTCCTCCAAGTTGGTTTCAACCTCCTCTTGCTTGTTTCCCAGGTTTCGCTTCCCACAGTTTCCTGGTTTCCACAGTTTCCTGTTTTAGCCGTTTGACTTTCAAACTGGCAGTTTGACTTTTCAGTTTTGGAACAACAAGAACAGTTAGTACATGATGCAATCATTCCAATATGCAATGACACATTCATGTACCCCTTCCTCCGAGTCTTGGGACATTCCGAACCTTCGAACATTCCCGATGAAAACACGGAATCATTCCCGAACTACGAAACGGGACTTTCCTTATATGAATCTTATTCTCCGGACCATTCCGGATCACCTCGTGATATCCCGGATCCCATCCGAGACTGCGAACAACATTCAGTCTCTTTCTCATAATACCATAACTACTCAAACAACGTCGAATCCTTAAGTGTGTCTCCTATGGTTCGTGAATTATGCGGACATGATCGAGACACTTCTCCTAACAATAACCAATAGAGGAATCTGAAATTCATATGGCTCCCACATATTTCTATGATTACTTTGATCGAATGAACCACTTACATACGATACCAATTTCCCTTTTCTCACAATAGTTTACTTATCCGAGGTTATGATCCAGATCTCTGCATACCTAGTTCAACCTCGTTATCGATAAGTACTTTTCTCGTTCCGTGATATGTGATCCCTTGTGAGCCAGTCACATGCTTGGAAGCTAATTGGATGACATTCCACCGAGAGGGCCCAGAGTATATCTATCCGTCATATGGATGGACAAATCCCACTCTTGATCCATGTGTTTCAACCAATACTTTCCGAACACTCAATGCCACCTTTATAACCACCCATTACGGTGTGGTGTTTGATGTCATCAAAGCATCCATCCGTAAAGGTGATATGCATGATCTCATGGTCGAAGGAATTAGGTTACTATGTATCAGAAAGCATATAGCAATTGAACTATTGAAATGACTTGATCTTTATGCTACGCTTATCTATAGGAGTATGTCCATCACATCATTCTCCTAATGATATGATCTTGTTGTTAATAACATCTTTATGTTCATGATCAGGAAACCATGATCATATATTAACCAACAAGCTAGTTTAACAAGAGGCTTTACTAGGGACTCTTATTTTTAGTTTACAAATCACACAAGTATTAATGTTTCCGGTTAATACAATTATAGCATGGTATGTAAACATTTATCATAAGTGTGAAGATATGATAACAACCACTTTATTATTGCCTCTTGGGCATATCTCCAACACTAGGGTTTCCAAGAAAAAACTAGAACAAAGGGGCCCTGAATTAAATGAGGGGGAAATGAAGATCTCTTTTGGTGAAGTAGTAGATCGGGGCCTCCTCCTTCGATTCCCCAAAGATCAAGGACTTTGGGTGGTGGAATGAGGAGATCTCGAGATTGGGTGGCTCCAATGGTGGTCTTGACTTTAAATGTGGTTGAGCACTTTGTCCCAAGGTAGGTGGAGGGGTATTTATACCCCTCTACGAAATATGGTCATTGGAACCATTAATGTACCAGTAGTACCGGTAATCTGTACCACCGGTACTACGGTCCAAAACCGGAAGATGCTTCATTCATCTAGCTTTCTTCAGCTTTTGGCGGTATCGCTTGGTACTACCCAAGCGGTAGTACCGGTCAGACGCGCACTACCCGATGCAGGTAGTACCGTCCAAGTACCGCTTTGGTACCAAACCGGAGAGGAGTGAGTGTTGAGTCGATGCGACGTCTTGATCGACCGTGTCAAGCGGTAGTACAGCTTGTATCAAGCGGTACTACCGGTTGGACCGGTAGTGCTGCTCCGTGGTACCGGGTGGTACTGACTAGCACACGCCCTTATCAGTTTTGCACGGTACCAACCGGTACTAGAACCGGTAGTACCGGTGCCAAGCGGTAGTACCGGTCATAGTTCCGGTACTACCGGTTGGCACATTGGTTTTTCGCAAAGGGAATTGATATGCCAAACTTTGTGCCACTTCCTTATCAAACCTGTGATACACTTAGCACACGATTAAACCGATAAGTGTGTTGTTATCAAACATCAAAATCGGAGGATAGGAAAATGATCTTCAATCCCCCTTTTTGGTGTTTGATGACAATACACTTTAAAGATGATTTTAATAGAAAGCATATGGAATTTGTAAAATAGAGACGGGGCTCCCCCTAGATGTGTAGAAACAAACCTCCCCCTCTATTTTACAAACCCAACATGGGTGCACAAATATGGATACTAGCCTTTGAAATCATACCTTTGCACAAAACATGTGATGAGGAATATATAGACAATAGATACCGCATAACATCACAAGATGGATCCAATGAAATAAACCACATAGTCTCATAAGATGGATCCATGAAATAACCACATAGTCTCACACGACATAATCACATAGTCTCACACATAAATAGAGGGAAATCGAAGTTCACAAGCAATAAAAGGATCAAAATAAGAACGAGCTTGTGACTTCCCATGCAACACCCATGCGTAAAGTGCAACTTCTCCCCCTTTGGCATCAAGACGCCAAAAAGGGACAAGTGCAAGACTACCGTCCCGACAGTCAATCCTCCTCCTCCTCCTCCTCATCCTCAACGTCCTCCTCGTAGGGGGGTGGTGCGCGGTGCGAGGAAGAGACATCATCGTCCCAACGGCTGTGCTGAGAGATCCACTGATCTTCTGGAGTGATGTTGGTCTCGGACCCCTCGGAGACGGTCAAACCCTGAGAAGCCATCATGTCCTTATGCCGAGCACTGGCCTTCTTGGCATACACATGCGCCTCATACATGCGTTTCTGGCTGTCCATCTGAAAGCAGAAGATCTTCTTGAGCTTGGCCTCCATCCTTTTGGCCCAAGTGGGCTTAGCATTCTTGCGCCGGGAGACAACATAGTCAGTGTCATGACCACTGTCGGCATCCTCAGAGTCATCATCTTTCTCCTCACCCGCCACAACGCGGGATTTAGCATGTTTCTTGATCTTTAGAGCCTTGGGCCTGTGCACAATGAGAGGGCGAGTGGAGAGAGTCCTAGCAATGGGAGGGCACTTTGACACAATGAGGGCCATGATATATGGAGCAAATGGGGGAACCCTCCGAGTGTAGGCAGCAGCAACCATCTCATTCCATATATAGTCTGCCACATCAAGAGGAGTGTCAGAGTCACAGTTAAGGAAAGTGTTGAACAACAAGTCTACGGAGAATCCATGTATCTCATCCTTGTTGCCCGCACGAGGAGCAACCGTCTCACGGAAAATGTGATGGAGAATGTCATATGTGGGGAAAAGATCCTTGATCTTGCCAGCAATACCGCGGCCCCGGATATACAGAGGTGTAAGAACATCCTTCTTGGAGGGGTGCTCCCGAGTGTGACAGCGAAAGCCACAAGGAGTGTCCCGGCCGCGATATTCATACCCCAATATTGCAGCAAACTCCGCAAGGGTGGCCTCCTTGATCGCACCTTGAGTCATCCAGGTAATCTTCCGAGTACGGACAGCGGAGAAATGTGCTGTTGCATAAAACTGTGCAATAAGAAGTGGCTCATAGTCATGCTGGAACTCCATAATGGGGAACATGCCAAGGTGAGAGCAGATTTCCTTAGCCTCTGCAAAGTAGTCAAGATTCTTGTTCATGTGTTCCATGTATATACACTGCTGGGGCACCACCATCTGAATATTGGTCAAAAGAACCTCATGATAAACACGCTCTTGGAAATCATTGAAGAAAAGGCTGTCAGCTCTGTCCTCGTCCCTGTTGCGAGAGTATGCATTGTCAATCCTGAGAGCCCTAAACTCTGAATCTGAGATGTCTGATAGTTTCTTTGGCCCTGATGGCCCTGAGCTGAGACTCTTGGTACGCTCTGAAGAAGGAGGGCGAGGGGGTGGAGCGCTGCCACGCCCAGCAGAGCGCTTGGTAACCCCCTCATGACCCCCATGACCACCTCGAGTGGCAGGCAACTTGGAACGGTGTCTTGGCTGTGGCATAACTTCTTCCTCAGACTCCGTCTCTTCCTCGACAATCTCAGGGATAGTCTTGGTACGCTTGCGCGCACCCCGAGAACCACCTGCATCTGTGAAAGCACGAGGGAGGATAACAAGGGGATAAGGGCACAAGAATCAAAAAGGAGCAAACGAGAGAATCTAAAATTTAGGCAGAAAAATGTGGTTGGGCGGTACTAGGACTGACGACCGTAGTACTGCAAGCGGTAGTACCAAAAAGTTCCGTACTACCGTCGGTTGGCGCACAAGTTAAATCGATCTGATGGAAACGGACCAAATTGACGGCATTAAACTGCAAATAGATGATTATACTCGGTAATAAGGAAGCATATGGCAGTACAACCTTGCAATATGTCAATTTCTCCACAAATCTAAGCCAAAACCTAGATCTAATGGTGAAATCAAACGGGGAGAGAAAGGGCGGTTGTACCGGGATCCATGGCGGTGGAAAGAAGTGGGAGCCCGCCAAGAGGCCGAATCCAAGGGGAATCCGGGGAGAGGAGGACGCGGAAGAGCTCCAGCGGCTTCAAGATCTCCGGCGGCGATGTAGGTATGAGTGGGGGGCATGGGGGTGAATGAGGCACTGAGGGGTGCCTCCCCACACGCGTCCAATATATACCAGAAAAACGTCGACCGGTAGTACCGGTTGCTGGAGCGGTAGTACCGCTTGTGGCCATAGTGCGGTTCCCAAACAGTAGTACTGACCGGTAATCTGGGACATGTGGGCGGTAGTACCGTTCCTAGAGCAGTTCTTCCAAGAGACGACCTGGGAACTAACCAGGTCCGGTAGTACCGCTCGCACATCCGGTAGTATCGGTCCCATCTGATTCCAAAGCCTGGGATCAAGGGTGATTCTTGTGCGGATAGAGAGAGGGTTCTTGAGAAGGAGTAAGGAGGCTTAGGTTGAGACAATTGAGCTGTGAAGCACATGCACTCTAAAAATCGGAAGAAAAATAAACACCAAACTAGAGTGCATGAGACTAAGAACAGTGAAGACAATTCAAATAGATGACAACCATGAGTAAAACTCAGAAAGATGACAACCACGAGTATGCACATCAACCTCTCGAGTGCGAGAGGGGCGGTGGCCTAGGCCACCATATTTGAGTATACTCGGCTTGGCACCACGAAGATATATCTTGGGTCCATTACCGAAACTCATCATTAAGCTCACATATCACAAAATGATATTAAGAGGAATGATTTTGTTTACTTTATGCATAATGGGGAGGGATGGTCCAATCAATTAGGACCGCACTTCTATG
The DNA here is from genome assembly GCA_030063025.1 of Avena longiglumis. Lineage (NCBI taxonomy): Eukaryota > Viridiplantae > Streptophyta > Magnoliopsida > Poales > Poaceae > Avena > Avena longiglumis. The sequence goes on from CP125979.1 coordinate 49,570,039, forward strand.
TCCATGCCTACACCTACACCAAATATGGGTCGGGTATTAGGTGAGAGTGCAAGATAATCAAGTCAAGATCCTTGAATCTACGATATTTAGTTCATTCCTCAAGTAGAAAAACCTTGCTTCATCAAATGGCTTCGTGAAGATATCGGCAAGTTGATCTTTGGTTGAAACATAGGATAGATCAATATCACCTCGAGCAACATGATCTCTAATGAAGTGATGAATCTCAATATGCTTTGTCCTTGTGTGATCCACCGGGTTGTATGCAATTTTGATGGCACTTTCATTGTCACATAGAAGAGGCACTTTGTCACAATGGACACCGTATTCCTTTAAAGTTTGCCTCATCCATAGCAATTGAGTACAAGCACTAGCGGCGGTAAGAACATACCGGCTTGCCGGAGAGAGATATACAATTTTGCTTCTTAGAAGACCAACATACCAAGGACCTACCAAGGAATTGGCAAGCCCCGGATGTTGATTTTCTATCATCCTTGTCCCCCGACCAATCCGACTCCGTGTATCCACAAAGAGCAAATGTTGAACCTCGAGGATACCAAAGACCATAAAATGGGGTATGAACTAAATATCGAAAGATTCTCTTGACCGCCATTAAATGGCTTTCCTTAGGAGCCGCTTGATATCTTGCACACACACCTACACTCAACACAATATCGGGTCTAGATGCACAAAGGTAAAGCAAAGAACCAATCATGGACCGGTATACCTTTTGATCCACATCTTTACCATTTGGATTTTGTTCTAGACGGGTCTTTGTAGCCATGGGAGTGGGAGCTCCATTTGTATCTTGAATTTTGAATCTCTTGAGCATATCTTGAGTATACTTGGCTTGATTGAAGAATGTCCCTCCTCTAACTTGCTTGATTTCAAGGCCAAGAAATACTCTCAACTCTCCCATCAAAGACATCCGGAACCTACTAGTCATAAGCTTTGAGAATTCATCATTAAAAGCTTTGTTAGATGAGACCAAGATAATATCATCAACATATATTTGACATACAAAAAGATCCCCATTGACCCTCTTAGTAAAAAGAGTGGGATCGATTTTCCCAACCTCAAAGCCACGATCAAACAGTAACTCTCTAAGGTGCTCATACCACGTGCGTGGGGCTTGCTTGAGCCCATAGAGCGCCTTATCAAGTTTGTAGACATGGTTTGGGAAGTTGAGGTCCTCAAATCCCGGGGGTTGCTTAACATATACCAATTCATTTAAAGGACCATAAAGAAATGCACTTTCTACATCCATTTGTTGCAACTTAAAGTTGTGATGTGCCGCATAAGCAAGAAGGATACAGATGGACTCAAGGCGAGCCACGGGTGCATAAGTCTCTCCATAATCAATGCCTTCAATTTGAGAATACCCTTGTGCAACCAATCTAGCCTTGTTCCTTACTATAATTCCATGCTCATCTTGCTTGTTCTTGAATATCCACTTTGTTCCAATAACATTGCGGCAATCCTTTGGCTTCTCAACTAACTTCCATACTTTGTTTCTCTCAAAGTTGTTGAGCTCTTTGTGCATAGCTTCTAACCAATCCGAATCTTCAAGAGCTTCCCACACTTTCTTTGGTTCAATCATGGAGATGTGTGCTTGATGTTCACTGAACCTCTTCAATTGTGCTCTTGTGGAGATACCTTTCCTTAGGTCACCAACAACATTTTGGAGGGTATGGTCTCTTATCTCCAACATTCTTTCCTTTCTAGCTTCGCGACGAGCGTGGATCTCCGTATTGTTTCTTGGAGGACCTTCTTCATCATTTTGATCCTCGTCTTGACCATTATATTGACCTTGATCATCATTGGAATCATCCTCGATAATTGGAGGCAAAGGTTGACCTTGGTCTTGATCAAGTGCTCTTCTAGCATCAATTTGAGCTTGTCTCAAAACAGTTTGTATGGATCTTCCTTGACAAATTGACTTGGCACCACTTGACAACCCGTCAAATGGACCAAGCTCTCCTTGACTAGAATTTACACTTTGATCATCATGTTGAGGGTCCACATCTTGTCTTTGGCTTGGGTCAATGTCCTCTTCGGTGGATGGAGCATGTTGAGGTTGTGAAGATGAGGGCTCCACTTGAGTGGGGCATAGTTCTTATCGATCCGCCATAAGGGGTTCCTCAACGGGGCGGATATATCCCACACCCATTCTTCCTATGGCATCCTGAGGAATTTCATCATCTGCATCACAAGCATCAACACGCCCCCTTGGGGACCATCATATTCTTCGAAGGTCACTCTACAAGATTCTATGACGGCTCCGGAGAGCTTATCATAGATTCTATAAGTGTGAGATTCGAGACCATAGCCAACAAAAATACCCTCTAATGCTTTAGACTCGAATTTAGACAAACGAACACCTTTGATGAGATAGAAACACTTACAACCGAACACCCGGAAATAAGATATGTTGGGCTTGTTACCGGTAAGTATCTCATATGGAGTCTTATTGATTTTCTTGCGGAAGTAGAGTCGGTTTGAAGCATGGCAAGCGGTGGATATGGCTTCGGCCCAAAAGTTGTATGGAGATTTAAACTCCGCCAACATGGTCCTAGCCATATCAATAAGAGTCCGGTTCTTCCTCTCGGCCACACCATTTTGTTGAGGGGTGTATGCAGCGGAATATTGATGTTTAATCCCCTCATCACTAAGGAAATCATTCAAGGTGTAGTTCTTGAACTCGGTGGCGTTGTCACTTCTTATAATCAACATGGGAACATTGTATTGCCGTTGAACCAAGTTGATGAAGTCGATAAAAGTCTTTTGAGTCTCACTCTTCAACTTGAAGAAATAAACCCAAGAGTATCTTGAAAAGTCGTCAACAATCACCAAACAATATTTCTTCCCACCAAGACTTGCATGAGATGGAGGACCAAATAGGTCCACATGGAGAAGTTCCAAGATCTTGTTAGACTTGATTTGGTTTGTGGGCTTGTGAGGAGCATCATGCATCTTCCCTAGAACACATGCCCTGCAAACACTATCTTTGGCAAAGGAAACATTTTATTTTAGTCCAACTATATGGCCCTCTTTATGGAGACTTTGCAAAGTTCTCATATTGACATGTGCTAGTCGGCGATGCCATAGCCAACCCACATCGGCCTTTCCGAATAAGCACATCGGACCGGTAGTGGTTTGCTTCGAAAAGTCCACCACATACAAGTCATGTTCGACGTACCCAACGAAAGCGACCTTGAGAGACTTGCTCAACAAGAGGACCACAATATCTACATCAATGAAGACGGCAAAGCCCATCTTACTAAGAGCAAGGATAGAAAGTAAATTGTATCCAAGGGTCTCAACAAGCATGACGTTCACGAGTGTAATGTCGTGAGCAACCACAACCTTGCCGAAACCCATTACCTTAGACTTTGATTTATCGGCATATGTCACGGTGATTTTATCATCATTAGGCTTTAACTCCTTGACAATAGACGAGCTTCCGGTCATATGACATGAGCAACCACTATCAAGCACCCACTTTGACCCTTCGGAAGCATAAGTCTACAAGAGATCAAGCTAGTTTTTAGGTACCCATTTTTCAGTGGGTCCTCTTTTGTTAGCAACAAGGGTCTTGGGAACCCAAATAGACTAAGCAATATAACCATCATAAGGACCAACATATTGTGCATACACATCAGCATAGTAATCATGCATTAGAACATAGTGAGGGTTAGCACTTCCCGCAAAGTCATCATGAGACATAGTTTTACCACTTGTGGTCTTACTCTCCACAATGGTCTTGTTGGTCTGTTGTGCGGGCTTGGCCTTCTTCTTCTTATTGTTCTTCTTCTTGGTTTTGGAAACAAAACCAATGCCCCCTTTGTCACCACTACGCCTTTGCTTGCTCAAAAGATCATCAATTGACTTGTTGCCTTGTGAAAATGTGGCCTTAGCAAGATCCCCCTTCAACCTAGCATTCTCTTCAAGAATAGTTGTGCTACTAGATGGAATGAAGTTACTAGGTGAAGGTATATTGGCCAATTGAGTTTGAAGCGTTTCATGGGACTTTGTGAGAGACAAGAGTTCACCCTCCAAGGCCTTGCGAGCCTTGTTAAGCAATCTAAAGTCCTCGGCAAGTTTTTCATGAACCACACCAAACTCAATCTTGTCCTTTTTATCCCTTTTGTATTTAGCAATAGCATGATCACGCTCTTTGATGAGTTTGTTAACAATGATGTCATTGGCATCATCAAGCCCTTCAAGTTTTGACTCAAGGGATAACCTAGTCTCTTGTTCTTATTCTAGAGCATTGCTTAAAGCCTCTAGCTCAGTCATATGTTCATGCCCAAGTTTACATCTTACATCTAGAAGCTCTTGAGTATGTGAGAGTTGATCTAAGATGTTCCCAAAATGTAGCTTAGCATCACCTTCTAGGTTAGTCATAAACTCATCAAAGGCAATTAATTCCTTTTTAACATCAAGAGACATTTCATCATCAATTTCATCATTATCTAAGTGAGTAGAGCGGTATGATGAGGATACCTCCGTTCCTCTTGCCATAAGGCAAGTGACGTTCTTGGTGGAAGAGTTCTCATTTGGAGAATCGAAGAGTGAGAGTGTCGGAGTAGAGGTGGTGGCTAGAGCAGCCACACCATGAGAAGTTTCTTCTTCCTCATCTTCATCATCTTCATTGTTGGAGGAGTATTCTTCATGAGTGATCAAGACAATTTCTCCCGACTTCTTGTTGACGGGATTCTTTTTGATGAATGGTTTCTTGTAAGGTGCCTTGAGAGTCTTCTTCAACACAAGCTTACCACCATGATCTTCTCTCTTCTCATAGGGGCAGCTTGCCACAAAGTGATAGCGGTCACCACAATTGAAGCAAGTTCTCAACCTAGTGGTATTCTCTCTTTTCCCATTTGGATTGCTTCTTCGTTGCATTTCCATCTTGGCTTTGGCGGGGTTCTTCCAAAAGTTCTTTGCATAGAAAGCCATATATTGACCATGAGCAATCTTGACTTCATCGGGATGGTCCATGGAGAGTCCTTCATCACTATCATCTTCATCCCCAAGGTCCACAACCTTGGCCTTCAAAGCAACATTAACCACATTGCTCATACCAAGGGCACGAGCACATGCATCTTTGCATTCTTGGCGGCAACCTTGAAAGCGGCCATCTCTTGCATAACTTCATTTGAGGTCATGAGATGGTAGTTGTGTCTTCCTTGAAGGCTCTTCAAGTCGGTGGGCTCAAAAGGCATGAGTGCACTCACATATTTTCTTTTTATCCATGCATCATCCACATGTGAGGCACCCGCATTTCTAAAAGCGGTGGCGGTGGTCTTGAGCCTTCGATACATGTCTTCGTGATCTTCACCTTCTTTCATGTAGAAGCCTTCGACTTCATTGCTTAGAGCATCATATCGGTTCCTCCTCATACTCTCATTTCCAACAAACAACACAGTGAGAGCATCCCAAGCTTCCTTGGCAATGCTAAAGTGCTCAATGTGTGGATAATCCTTTGTCCCCAAACCTTGTTGAATCATATGCAAAGCAGTGGCAATGAGTTGACTATTGACAATCTCTCTTCTTGTCAAGTTGTTTGGATCCCCAATAAAGAGTCCATGCTCGATGATGTTCCATAGTTCAATGCAAGAGCTGCGCACATGAGTTCTCATTAGTGATTGCCATTGAGCAAAAGTAGCAGACTCTTCAAGCTTAGGTGGGTCACCCCTATTGTACACATGAGGGTGTGGGATGGGAGGATCGGGAGAGTACCAAGAATCACGGTGCTCACCCTTTCCCCCATCAAGTTGTGTGGAGTAATTAGCGTTGTCTGGTTTACCCCCTACCATCACACCCTCGGGGGATACTGACGTATTCCCCTTAGGTAAAATGGATGGTTGATCCTCTTGAGGAGATTGGGGTGATGAGCCTTCTTTGTCTTTAAGAAGTTTCTCTAGCATCTTCTTGACTTCGTTGACCAAGGAAGAGCTCAATCTTGTTTCCAAGTTTTTGAGATCTTCCATGGTCACCATGGTCGGCTCACCATCACCATCCCCTTTGCGGCTACCCATATTCTCTTAGTCGGTAAAGCCCAAATAAAGAGCCGAGGCTCTGATACCAATTGAAAGGATCGTATGGGCACCTAGAGGGGGGGTGAATAGGTGCTACTTCAAATTTTCTTCTTTTTCAAATTAGGGTTTTACAATAAGGTAAATTATCTAGATAATGCAACTAAGGTGAATTTACCTATATGAAAATTATGCAAGAGCTACCACTACACAAAGTAGGAACAATTAAGTAAAGTGCGGTAAAGGATAGAAGTAACCAAAGTGGTGGACGCTGAGACACAAGGATTTGTTTACCGTAGTTCCTTCCTTTTGAGGGGAAGTACGTCTACGTTTGGAGAGGGGGTGGTTTCAAACCACCAACGCCACGAAAGGCCTCCCTTGTTCTCTGATGAATCTCACCCCAACGGGATCGATTCACCTTCCACTATATCGGCAACCTTCGAGGTGGAAGCCGACACCTTTACAAGTTTGGGGCACACATCCACAACTTAATCGGAGGCTCCCAAATACAAGCAAGCTGTCAAAGCAATCAAAGACAAGCTTGTAAGAACCAAAACAAGAACTAGGGTTTCCAAGAAAACACTAGAACAAAGGGGCCCTCAATGAAATGAGGGGGAAATGAAGATCTCTTTTGGTGAAGTAGTAGATCGGTGCCTCCTCCTTCGATTCCCCAAAGAAGGACTTTGGGTGGTGGAATGAGGAGATCTTGAGATTGGGTGGCTCCAATGGTGGTCTTGACTTTAAATGTGGCTGAGCACTTTGTCCCAAGGTAGGTGGAGGGGTATTTATACCCCTCCACGAAATATGGCCGTTGGAACCATTAATGTACCGGTACTCAAGGTACTACCGGTCAAGTACCGGACCAGGTACCGGAGATGCTTCAGTTCATCTAGCTTTCTTCAGTTTTGGGCGGTATCGCCCTTGTGGTACTACCACCAAGCGGTAGTACCGGTCGTAGGACGCGGTACTACCGGTCTGGGCGGTAGTACCAGTCCCAAGTACCGCTTGGTACTGACCAAAACGGAGAGGAGTGAGTGTTAGTCAGTACGGCCCGGTACTGCCGAGCGGTACGACCGTGTCAAGCGGTGTATAAAGCGGTACTACCGATTGGACCGGTAGTGCCGCTCCGTGGTACCGGGTGGTACTGACTAGCACACACCCTTATCAGTTTTGCACGATACCAACCGGTACTGGAATCGGTAGTACCGGTGCCAAGCGGTAGTACCGGTCATAGTTCCGGTACTACCGGTTGGCACATTGGTTTTTCGCAAAGGGAATTGATATGCCAAACTTTGTGCCACTTCCTTATCAAACCTGTGATACACTTAGCACACGATTAAACCGATAAGTGTGTTGTTATCAAACATCAAAATCAGAGGGATAGGAAAATGCTCTTTCAAGGGCTTTTCCGTGCGACAAAAAGTAAAACTTCCTCCTGCAACATTGTTCTCCATACCAATGTCCACAAGCATGCATAATATGGGCACAGCAGTACAAACTATGCCGTGATTCAGCACATAACATCAGTCATTTGGACGGAAATCCATGAAACCTCGAACATGATAGGTCATTTTGTGAAGGTTTTTTCGAGACATGATCAATATACCAAGTCTGGTATTTTTCCTTTCAACTATGTCACATAATATGACACCACGCGAAGGATTTTCATTGTTCGGATGTTTTTTGAATTTCTTATGCCCGTTTTGAATTTTTTGAATTTCTAACTATGGTCGAACCGGCGTGCATGAAGATAGGGGACGAGCATCGTTAGAACTTGCATTGGATCTCTGAAGAAACCACATATTGCGAGTCTAAAAATGATTTTTTCAAAAAATCACGGGCGATAGATCATGTACCTGTAGCACAAACCGGACCCAGTTCCTACCGATTCGGCAGACATTTGTCCTTTTTACCCGGGATGGACGAAAAGGTTTGAGATGTACCGGTTGGGAGATAGTCTATGTAAGGTGGTCTAGTATTTTAGTAAAATGGGACGGTAGCATTCTGAAACAACATTTTGGTGGTTACTTCATAAAACGACCCGTTTTTTGCGCTCGGAAAATGGAAACGGGCTTTTCCGTGTGACAAAAAGGAAAACTTCCTCCTGAAACATTGTTCTCCATACCAATGTCCACATGCATGTATAATATGGGCACAACATCACAAACTATGTCGTGATTCAGCACATAACATCGGTCATTTGGACCGAAAGCCATGAAACCTCGAACATGATAGGTCATTTTGTGAAGATTTTTTCGAGACATGATCAATATACCAAGTCTGGTATTTTTACTTTCAACTATGTCACATAATATGACACCATGCGAAGGATTTTCATTGTTCGGATTTTCAATATACTAAAGGTTCATCTTTAGTCCCGGTTGGAGGGATTTCGGCAGGCGTGAGTGTCGACATTATGTCGTGCGGCGTGTACCTTGTCCCGGATGGTGTCACCAACCGGGACTAAAGATGAACCTTTAGTCCCGGTTGGAGACACCAACCGGGACAAAACACGAGTCAGCACTAATAATAGGGGTGAGTGTCGATATTATGTCGTAAATGTCGACACTATGCCGAGTTGCTTGTACTATAAATAGGCATCCTTGTGAGTCCAGTCCTCTAGCCAGATTGAGGCATCTCCAATATTGTTTTCGAGAGCAGGGACACCACTACGACCAGTTTCAGGGAGATACCGCCGGATCCCAGTCCTCCGGCATCTCCAAGAAACTGGTCATAGAGGCACTCCCTAATATGTGAAATTAGTTAGCTCCCAGGTGTATTGATCTAGTTAGAGAAGTTACAAGCTGGAAGATGGTTTTCGAGAGCAGGGACACCACTACGACTAGTTTCAGGGAGATGCCGCCGGATCCCAGTCCTCCGGCATCTCCAAAAAACTGGTCATAGAGGCACTCCCTAATATGTGAAATTAGTTAGCTCCCAGGTGTATTGATCTAGTTAGAGAAGTTACAAGCTGCAAGATGGTTTTCGAGAGCAGGGACACCACTACGACCAGTTTCAGGGAGATGCCGCGGATCCCAGTCCTCCGGCATCTCCAAGAAACTGGTCATAGAGGCACTCCCTAATATGTGACCACACGCGTTTGGAGATCAGATCTTAATGGTAAGTACGAATCGAGACAACTTCTTCATAGTCCCGGTCCAGCCACAAAACGGGACTAACACTCAAGACATTTATTAATATTAAAAACTGAGACTACAAAACCGGGACTAAAGGCCCCCATATATATAGTCCCGGTCAAGCCACAAACCGTGAAATATATCCTTCAGTCAAGCCACAAACCGCGAAAGACATGAACTAGAGTTACATAATATGAGCATGAACTTCTTGGCATATGTCCTTCCTTATGATCGCTTCAGACGTAACCATGGAGCATCTTCTTTACTTAACGGAATGCTTGAGTCAGTTTTCACTGTGAAGAGCGGAATTTCATCAAACTTATTATAATCTTCTGACATGTCTGTCTTGTCCTCGATTCCCACGATGTTTCTTTTCCCTAAAAGAACTATGTGACGCTTTGGCTCATCATATGATGTATTCGTTTGCATATTTTTTCTTTTTTCTGCGGAGGACATGTCCTTCACATAGAAAACCTGAGACACATCATTGGCTAGGACGAATGGTTCATCTCTATAACCAAGATTGTTGAGATCCACTGTTGTCATTCCGTACAACTGGTCTATCTTTACCCCTTCCTCATTCAGGTTGACCCATTTGCAGCGAAACAAAGGGACCTTAAAAGAGACTCCATAGTCTAGTTCTCATATCTCCTCTATGTAACCATAGTATGTATCCTTTTGTCCATTCTCGTTTATTGCATCAAAGCGGACACCACTATTTTGGTTGGTGCTCTTTTTATCTTGGGAGATCATGTAGAATGTATTCTCATTTATTTCGTACCCTTGGAAATTCAATACAGTAGAAGATGGTGATGCAGCCAACAAGTATAGCTAATCTCCAACAGTGGTGTCATTCAAGAGATGTGTTTGCATCCAATCACCGAAAGACTTCATGTGTTCATATGTAATCCATGATTCAGGCTTCCCCGGGTTTTTGGAGCGTACAATATTCTTTTGTTCCTTGATATACAGAGCTGCCAAGGTGGAATTATGTAGAACTGTGTAGTGTGCTTTAGTGAAAGAATCCCTGTCCCTACATATCATTGCTTTCTTTCCCAGCGTGCCTTTTCCACTTAGTCTTCCCTCATGAAATGTCAAACACCAATCGGCTTAAGGTCAGGAATAAAGTCAACACAAAACTCAATGACCTCCTCTGTTCCATATCCCTTGGAGATGCTTCCTTTTGGTCTAGCACGATTATGAACATCTTTAAGACTCCCATGAACCTCTCAAAGGGGAACATATTGTGCAGAAATACCGGACCGAGAATGGCAATCTCTTCCACTAGTTGAACCAGGAGATGCGTCATAATATTGAAGAAGGATGGTGCGAACACCAACTCAAAACTAACAAGACATTGTACCACATCCTTCTAACCTTGGCGTAATATCTGGATTGATTACCTTCGAGATATTGCATTGAGGAATGCACATAGCTTCACAATGGGTACTAACATTTTCCGGTGAAGCCCCTCAATGCAATCGGAAGCAATGCGTCATAATCACGTGTGATCATGAGACTTCAGGTTTTGGAACTTTTCTCTGCCATATTTATTATCCTCTTTATATTAGATGATAAGCGGCACCACATCGTAAAGGACTTCAAAAAGATTTCCTTCTCTGCTTTGGTAAGAGCATAGCTGGCACGACTTAAGTGACGCCCTTTATCCGTCTTGTTCTGTGTATGCATGTTCTTTGGGTCTTTCATAATTTGTTGGTCCTCCCGTGCTTCTGGTGTATATTTTGTCTTCCCATACATGCCTAGGAATCCTAGCAGGTTCACGCAAAGATTCTTCGTCACGTGCATCACGTCGATTGAAGAGCGAACACGCAGGACTTTCCAATATGGCAGCTCCCAAAATATGGATTTCTTCTTCCACATGGGTGCGTGTCCTGTAGCGACGTCGTTCGGAACTGATTGACCGCCGGGACCCTTTCCAAAGATTACTTCTATATCCTTGACCATACCAAATACATCATCACCAGCAGGGAGTTCAGGCTTCTTCCGGTGATCTGCCTCACCTTTGAAATGTTTGCCTTTCTTTCTTACGGGGTGATTGGTCGGAAGAAATTGTTGATTCGCCAGGTACACAACCTTCTTGCATTTATGCAAATATGTACCTTCAGTCTTATCTAAACAGTGTATGCATGCCTTATATCCCTTCTTTGTCTGTCCTGAAAGGTTACTAAGAGCAGGCCAATCATTGATGGTTATGAAAAGCAACCCTCGTAGATCAAATGGCTCCTGTTTGTTCTCATCCCACGCACGTACACCTGGTTTGCCCCACAGCTGTAAGAGTTCTTCAACTAATGGCCTAAGGTACAATGTCGTTGCCCGGTTGCTTCGGGCCTTGGATGAGCACTGACATCATAATGAACGTACGCTTCATGCACAACCAAGGAGGCAGGTTATAGATACATAGAATCACGGGCCATGTGCTGTGACTGCAGCTCTGCTCCCTAAAAGGATTCATGCCATCCGTACTTAGACCAAACCATAAGTTCCTTGCGTCACCTACAAAGTCTGGGAAGTCTCTCTCGATTTTTCTCCCCAAAAGCAGGGTGTCTCAACTTCCCGTCTTTCTTACGGTCTTCTTTGTGCCATCGCAACAACCTGGCATGCTCTTTTGTTTATGAACATGCGTTTCAACCTTGGTATTATAGGAGCATACCACATAACCTTAGCAGGAACCCTCTTCCGGAGGGGCTCTCCCTCAACATCACCAGGGCCATCTCGTCTGATCTTATACCGCAATGCATTGCATACCGGACATTTATCTAAATTCTCATACTCCTTACCGCGGTAGAGGATGCATTCATTAATGCATGCATGTATCTTTTGTACATCTAATCCTAGAGGACAGAGAGTCTTCTTTGCTTCGTAGGTACTCTCGGGAAGTTCGTTACGTTTTGGAAACTTCGGCTTCATTATTTTCAGCATCTTTTCAAATGAGGAGTCAGTTAGACCACACTCTGCCTTCCATCGCAACAATTCCAGTGTGGTACCGAGCTTTGTGCAGCCATCTTCACAATTTGGGTACAACAATTTCTTGTGATCTTCTAACATGCCCTCTAACTTCAACTTCTCATTTTCCGTTTCACAGTCTCGCTTTGCATCAGAAATAACCCTACCAAGTTCATCACCGCTCATTTGATGCCCGTTCTTCACCTCCTTCCTCTCCATTGTCTTCCATTGCGGTATCAGATTCAGAAACATATGATGATAGTTGTTATCATCATCTTCTTCTTCACCATCTTCCATCATAACCCCTCTTTCCCCGTGCTTGGTCCAGCAATTATAGTTGGACATAAAACCTTTCATAATCAGGTGGCCGCGAATGATTTTCGAGGAAGAGTACTCCTTGTTGTTTCGACATTGAACACATGGACAACGTATAAAACCATTATATTTTTTTGTCGTAGCCACATCGATAAATTTATCCACGCCTTTCATATACCCGGGTACATGCCGGTCACCGTACATCCATTCCCGACCGTTCATCTGCATCATATAAGTAAGTTTATCAAAAACAGGACATCATAAATAGTGAAATGACCAATTCACATCGACACATGCATTGTATCAATGACAGAGAAAAGATAAGATTGCTAACCTCGATCGAGGGAAATAAAGAGGAGAAAGCTCAAGTGCGTCTCGGACACCTTCTATATTTTTGTTCTATGAGAAATTGAACGGGATCATTCATTCAAACATTTCATCAAACACCTTGAATGCATGCATAGGGGAAAAAACTAGCACACCCCTCACACCTTCCACCAAGAAAAAACAGAGTGGAGGCAGAGGGCTGGGGCGTTACATTTATAGAGGGCGGGAGCATACGTCCCGGTTTGAAACACAAACCGGGACTAAAGGTGTGTGCCACGCCACGTGGCTGACGCCCAACCTTTAGTTCCGGTTTGTGTTACAAACCGGGACGCCTCTCCGCCCCATGCCCGCCGAACGGCAGCGTTAAGATTAGTCCGGTTCGTATGAACCGGACTAATGCTGTTAGGAGGCACGAACAAATAGCCTTTTTTCTACTAGTGATTAGATGTATATATATATCTTAGTTGGACTTTGCCCTCAATTATACTAACTTTACGGGGGAAATGGTAACATTTGATGGGTTTCGCATGGAGGCTAACTGTCTATCTTCGTTCAATCTACTTTTTATACTCCCTCCGCAAATTAATACACTAAGATTTGTCTAAATTTAGATGTATCTATCATATTTTAGTGAAAGATACATTCAGACAAATCTAAATTCATTAATTTGGATCGAAGAGAGGGTACAACAAAGCTGCAAGGAATGTGAATGCACCTTCATTTCTTTTTTTGGCATTGGCAGTTATCCTATTTTTTACTAGAAAATCTTTTAGCCAAAGCGATTCTAATTTTTGCACAAGAATATTCTTCACGGCAGTTAACAGTTAACACAAGACACCACTTGCATGCATAATGACAATTTTCCCACGCTACAAGCATGGAAATCGTAGGAATCTGGGTCTTGATTTTAAGCCTAGGTAGATGCAGCCTGGCACTGACTAATTTTGAGGCAGCAAGCAACGTGCGGTTGCTTTCCCGACAGGCAATTTAGGGAAACAACAACTCAACAAGGCACGCACATATACCCTCCTCGCTCCTCGCCCAACCTTGGCATATGCTTAGCTAGCTCGCGCCTTAAACCATTTCAAATACTTAGCTTCCATCTTCTTCTTCTTCTTCTTCCTCCATTCCGTACCATCTCCTCCTTCTCCTTTGACCTAGCTAATCAATTCAAACGCTAGAAGTAGTGTTCTTTAATTCATGCATTCTACGTGAGCATTAGCTTCAAGCAAGTGCATGCGTTCATGCGCCGACGCTAAATACGAAGCACCCGCCAAGATCATCTTCGCGCATCTTCTCGGCAACCAACCATGCTGCTCGTGCGCCACCGTCGACCTCTGAGCATGATGTTGCAGCACTGCTATCCCGTATCTTCCGGCCTCGCCATTGTCGGCAAGGCACCCGTGGCGTCCGGAGGCGGCATGCGACGCAGCATTCACGCTGGCGAGTCGTCAGCGAGCAAATGGAGGAAGCCGGAGGCGGGGCGTCTGAAGCTCAACTTCGACGGGTCCTCCAAGACCGCGTCCCGGCGCGCGAGCATCGGCGGCGTGTACCGGGACCACGAGGGCGGCTTCGTGCTGGGCTACGCGGAGCGGATCGGCAGGGCCACGAGCTCCGTGGCCGAGCTCGCCGCGCTCCGGCGCGGCCTCGAGCTCGCGCTGGAGAACGGGTGGCTCAACATCTCCATCGAGGGCGACGCCAAGACGGTGGTCGACGTCGTGAGGAAACGCGCTTCGGTCAGGGCGGAGGAGGACCTGAGGCAGTGCGAGGAGATCGCCGCGCTGCTCCCGCTGCTGGACGACGGCGGCGGCATGACCGTGTCGCACGTGCGACGGGCAGGGAACCGGGTGGCGCACGGGTTCGCCAAGCTTGGGCACGGCGTGACACGGCCGCGGGTGTGGCGCGGCGTGCCGCCAGACGAGGTGCTCAGGTGCCTTCAGCGCGACGCTGATGAGGGGGAATAGAGCGCGCAGGCACGTGAGAAATGTTTGTGGATATGCTAGGTGTGATTCGTGCAGCAGAGTATTGGATGTTGCATGCACATATGTACATACGAGTTTGGAAAAATCTTGTGTACAACATCCGAACGGCAACCTGAATAAGGGCATATCCCAAAAAACGGGTTAGAGGAGTTCTTTTACACTCCTAATGCGGACCTAACCAAACTCGTAAAATCTTAAGCGGAGTAAAATTTATAAGAGTCGTCCCCGCCGACTCCTAATTAACTATAAAGAATCCTCGGCCACCCTAGGGAAAAAAGCCGACCTCCCACCCCGTTGACGACTTTCGGCCCCATTCTCGTTGGTGACACCTCAGGTGACCACGAAAACCCGCCACCGCCCTCCCGCCCAACTCTCCGTCGTTCGCCGGTCCCTGCCGTTGTCAGAATCGACTAGGAAATCGAGATTTCGCTGCCGCCCATATCTGTTGGAAATTAGCTACCACTGTGCTCGATTCTTTGCAAAATGGAGCGTCCGAAGGTGGAAGGGTGGTAGAAGGCCCGCACCGAAGCTAGGTTGCACCGGAGTCGAGGAAGACATGCGAAACCCGATGACAACGGTCTACGGTCGTGACGAGGTCGGTGTCGACGGGAGACCATGCTTGGTGGCGATTCTTCATTGGCAGAACCTCTTTGTCGACCGTCGGCCGTCTTACGGCCCCGCCACCCCCTCAAGGTGCCTCGGAGATAGCTAAACATTGCCGGCCACCCTCCTCACCTCCTTTGCCCTCCAACCGTTCAACTGAATCAGTGAGTGAGTTTATTGATGCTTTTGTATGTTTATTTTTTCAATTTTGACCGGAGCCATTTTGTAGATGAAGAGGCTATGGGAGCACATCATGGACGACTCATCGTCGTCGTCGGAGGAGGAGGAGGAAGATGACAATGACGTCGAGATGGCCATTGCAATGATCCAACAATTATCCTTGAAAGCGGTAGCATCGAAGGGTCTATGGAATTGGCATATCTTTTTTGGATTGCATGGATCTCACAATGACCTGAATGTGCTATGTAGATCAACTCTCTTCTCTAGTCTTGTTGCTGGAGATGCTCCTCGTATCAACTATGAAGTCAATAACCAAGTACACCATGAGTTACTCGTATCAACTACTAACAAGGAGGTGCATGAACAGAAGCATCACAATCTTGTTGAGCATCATTGGCGTCTCCATGGTGCTACCTAGTCGTGTTTGAACTATTCTCGTCGTTCGTTGTGTTTGAACTCTGCCATGCGTTTGGCTTTGAATTATTTGGCTTGTGAACTTAATTTTTATTCATTCGTAAACATGTTATTTCATTGTATTTGAACCGTGTCAAGTGTTTGGCTTTCAATTGTTTGATTTCTATACCAAAAAAAATTACTCCATGTTTTAGATATAGATTAGGAATCACTTTTTTTAAAGAATAAATATACTTCTCTAAGTTTTAGGGAGCCGTTTTACTTCTTTAAGTTTTGGGGATTGGTTAGAGAGATGTACTAAGCCTGCAAAAGTCAAATTTAGTTTAAACTAGACTAATTTTGCTGATTTTTTTAAACTAAAGTAACTAATTTTGACTATGTAGCGAGATCGGATCGGGTGCCGCTTTGGCAACCCCAAAGTGTACATAATGTAGTCCTAGGGGGTGTCCGGGCAGGCGGAGTTTTGGTCATGCTGGAATTCGGAGTAATACAAACCTCCCAACGTAAGTTTGGACTTTAATTTGGCTATATACTAGTCCATATGTTGATTTGTCCGTACGTTAGTAGGACGCTAGTTAGATGCCGTCCGTGACCACAAATTGAGTTAGTTACGCTAACTGTATCCACGTAGGTTTAGACATCGAGTCTCGTCGAGTTCGTCCTAATTTCATAGCACGCTTTCCTATTCTCCAGCCTTAAGAAGCCTTCATAGTAAATCCTACGAGTCGAGTCTACAAGACAGTGCGCGCACAGATTCGTACTAGTATATATCTCAAGAGCCAAAGACACGCTGTACAGACTGATGGGGCGCAAACGCAAACACAAAACGGCCTGTAGCCTCGTCGATGCGACTCCTCCCGTGGCGGCGGCAACAGAGAGCAAGCCGCGAAGATGGACCGCGCCGGAGAAGGGGCTACTGAAGCTCAACTTCACCGGGGCGTCCAAGCGGAGGAGATCGAGCGTAGGCGGAGTCTTTCGCGATGACAGGGGCAAGTTCGTCCTAGGCTACGCACACCGGATAGGCATTGCCGCGGAATGCGTGACCAAGCTCGTGGCGCTCAAGCGCGGCCTTGAGCTCGCGGTGGAGAACGGGTGGCGCGACCTCTCCATCGAGAGCGACTTCTGGGGTGCCACCACCGCCATGGCAGGGGATTGCGACATGGAGAGACACGGGATGCTCCGGGACAAGAGGTGCCTGAAGCAGTGCACGGAGATTGCCGCGATGCTACCACACCTCGGCGACTCGACCGTGTCACATGTGCCCAGGAAAAGGAACAAGGTGGCCAAAGGCTTCGCGGTGCTCGGGCACAAGGCGGTAACGCTAAAGCTGTGGCGTGACATTCCGCCTGAGGAGGTTCTCCAGGACCTTGAGAAAGACGCAGCTGAACTGGGGGAGGAAGATGAGCAGAGTTGCGTCGCATGTGTAAGCTGCAAGGCCGCGCCGATTCTCGAGCACCGTGAGCAAGACGCAACTGAAATAGGGGAGGAAGATGAGAAGAGTTGCGTCGCATGTGCAAGCTGTAAGGCTCCGCCGATTCTCCAGCACCTTGAGCAAGACGCAACTGAACTAGGGGAGGAAGATGCGCAGAGTTGTGTCGTATGTGCAAGCTGCAAGGCCGCGCCAACGACTCAAGTGGCGGAAGTAGAGACCAAACCGCAAAATTTGAAGAGCGGTGCCCCGTCCTCCTCGAGCATATGGTCGGCGCCGGAGAAGGGACGGCTGAAGCTCAACTTCGATGGGTCATCCATAGGAAAGTCCAAGTCCAAACAATCAAGCATAGGTGGAGTCTACCGCGATCACGAGGGCAAGTTCATCCTAGGCTATGCGCAGCAGATTGGTAGGGCAACAAGCTCCGTCGCGGAGCTCGTGGCCCTCAAGTGTGGGCTCCAGCTTGCCATGAAGAATGGGTGGCGTGACATCTTCATCGAGGGCGACTTCAAGTCTGCCATTGATGCCATTGCAAGTGGTGTGCCATTCGGGGCGAAGAAGGACCAGGAGCAGTATAGGGAGATCAGCACGATGCTCCCGCTCCTTGGCAAGACGACCATGTCCCACGTGCTCCGAAAAGGAAACAAGGTGGCCAACTGCTTCGCGGATCTCGGGCACACGGAGGCGACACTTCGACTGTGGCACCACATTCCACCCAAGAAGGTTCTGAAGCACCTTAAGAAAGACGTCTCAGAAGTACATTACCCCATAGGTTGACATATCGGCACTATTTGTGTCGTGCTTTTGTTGTGAGACTTGTGCTATACGGTTAGTCTCTGCTCGTCGCGTTGCCTCCACGACTCAGCAAGGTAGTTGTGTCAAAACGTAGGATGAAAAGGCAAGGTGGCGCATGGCGGCTCGGTACGAGCTATGGCGCGACGTGCCATGGGCTCCTAGGAGGAGTCATCGCTGGTCATCTCTCTCTCTCTCTCTACTTGGTTGAATTGGGTTTGGGATCTCGCTAGATCTTTTTTTTTTAGATTGATCTCGCTAGATCTTGGTATAGTAGCTATATATACTATCACCGGTGCAGCTACACTGCATCGTTGTCGGTCTTCCTCCACGGCCGTCCTCACTCGCGGCACCACCAGTGAACCGTGAAGAGAGGAAGACAGAAGTGGGATTACAACACACACTTTGATTACTCAGCCAGGGGCGTGTTTATATATAGCTTGATCCTTGACTGATGGTATTTAATTTTAGCAACTTACATGAACAGAATACATTTGATTTCAGTAACATTTTGTTTTTTGAAAAGTCAAACAATGTAAAACAATGACAAAGTTTTAGAAAAAAATAAGCACCTAGAATGTGAAACCATCAGCTATCATGCACGCACGCATCAAGAGCTTCGAGTTAGGTCTCTCGAAACAGGCTTTCGCCCCGGTTTATAAATAAAGCAACATCCACCACGGCCAAGGCCAAACGAAATGGAAAAGAAGTGCACACAACACCGCTGGGGCCACAGCACAAGCACGCCCAAACGGAAACAAAAAACCGCCACGAGATCGAGGGAGAGCTCAGGACGCCTGGGCCGGGGAGGTCGGAGCAGATAGGGGGATCGCTGCCGTCCTCAGGACCCGCATCGAGCTGTCGAAGGTCGCCCGATCACGCTGCCTCACCAGGGGAGACCACTGCTGAAGAAAGGCAAGAAAGGAGAACACAGGGTCAGACACTCGTGAAAAATACACCTTTTCAATCACCATCTTATTTCGCACGTTCCACAAAGACCACGAGATGGCCGCAAACACGATCCAGAAGAGACGGCGACCTCCTCCGGCCCTGTAAGCCTGGGACTGCAGGAACTCCCCAAGTTCCTGCGCGTCCCAGGCAGGCCCTAGCGCCTCTCTAACAAAGCACCAAAGAGCCTGGGCCGCCGAACAAGAGAACATAATATGGGCACAGGTCTCGGTCCCACATAGGGACACAAGCCATCGCCTGGCACGCTTCAGCCACCTCCGCCCCGGTAGCCGGTCCCGCAGTAGCTGCCACACGAAGATGCGGATACTAAGCGGCAGGGGGGCCTTCCACAGAGGAGCCGTCCAACCCAACTCAGGGCCCTGGAAAAGGGCGCGATAGGCCGAGTTCACCGTGAACTCGCCAGAGGGGTGCAGTTGCCACGCCGAGTCTGGGCCTCGATAAAGCCCTGAGGAGGGCGAAGCAGCGGTCCGCGTCCTCCGCCGCACTAAGGTGCCTCCGGAACAAGATGTTCCAGTGGCCCTCCAGGAAGGCTTCCTGCACAAGGATCTCGGGAACATCGGAGATAGCAAACAGGCTGGGGTAAAGGACCCCCAACGGGATCGGCAGCATCCAGGGATCAAGCCAAAATCGAATCCCCTGTCCGCAACCAACCTCAAAGGAGAGGCCCAACCCGATGAAATGCTTAATCTCCTGGAGGGCTCTCCAAAACTGAGAGCCCTCCCTTCGCTCACAAGCTAACAGGGGGCGGCCCCGGAGATACTTGGATTTGATAAGCTGAAGCCAAAGCCCGCCGTCGTCTCTAAGAATGCGCCAAACCCACTTCAACATCAACGCCACATTAAAGCGGCGCGAGTCAAGGATACCTATGCCCCCAAAGCTCTTGGGGGCGCAGACGTCCGCCCATTTAACCATGTGGTATTTCTGATGGCCATCCCTCGCCGCCCAAAAGAACCTAGACAACTCCTTAGCGAAGTCGGCATGCGTCCCTTCGGGCAGCAGGTACAGCCCCATTTGGTACATGGGTAGACTCGCGAGACACGAGTTAATCAGCACCGACTTGCTCCCCTTCGACATAAGGCGCGCTCTCCAGGGTTCCACCCTCGAGCGCACCCTCCCGACCAAGGGGGCCAGGTCCCTGATCAACACCCGCGTCTCCCTGATGGGCATCCCCAGGTAGGTAATCGGGAAGTCCGCGAGCTTACAATTCAGCCCATCCGCGGTCTGCTGACGCTCCTCCTCAGGATACCCCAGAACCATCACCTCACTCTTGTCAAAGTTGATCGTCAACCCTGACATGGCTTCGAAGCAGAGAAGCAGGAACTTCAGGTGAATGATGTCCTGGTCCGAACCCTGCACCATGATCATGGTGTCATCCGCATACTGAAGGTGGGAGATCCCACCCCCAGGGATCAGGTGCCCCACCACCCCGGAGATGTGCCCCGAGCGTTGGGCCCTATCCAAAATCTCCGCCAGGGCGTCCACCGCGGCGTTAAACAATATAGGGGAGATCGGGTCCCCCTGCCTAACCCCGCAGGACGGACTAAAGTAAGGACCGATCTCCCCATTTATGTTGATCGCCGTCGAGCCACTCCTGACGAACTGCATGATCCAGCAGATCATGCGGTCATCCACCCCCCTCCTCTCCAGGACGAGACGCAAGAAGGCCCAGTCTAAGCGATCATAGGCCTTCTGAAAGTCCAACTTCAGGAACACCCCTTTCTGACGTCGTACCTTAACTTCATGAATAATTTCATGAAGTGCCAGGACATCGTCATGAATGAGGCGTCCCTTGAGGAAAGCGAACTGGAGAGGATGGGTGAGGCGCTCCATCACTGGAGCGAGACGAATGGCACAGACCTTGGCGAACAGGCGCTGAATGACATTAATCACCGTGATCGGTCGGAACTGGCGGATATCCGTGGCCCCCACAACCTTGGGGATCAGGGTGATCACGCCAAGGTTCGGTCGGGACATCACCAGGGTACCCGTGAAAAACTCCTGGAAGAGCTGCATGATCAAAGGCTGTAACTGAGCCCAAAAAGCCTGGAAGAAACACACCGAGAGACCGTCAGGCCCCGGTGCCGAGCCAGACTTCATGGACTTCAGAGCAGCCTCTACCTCCCCTCCTAGGAAGGGGAGAGTGAGATCATTCTCCCTGGGAGAGACAAGCGCCTCACCCGCCCAGAAGTCAGGCGCCAGCGAGACTCCCGACTGCGGCGAGGCTGAGAAAAGGCCCCGGTAGAAGGCGTAAATATGGGAGGAGAGCACCTGAGGTGACTCTAGCAGCGAATCCCCCTCCGAGAGGCAAGGGATCGAGCACTTCCTCCTCCTACCATTGGCAATGGCATGGAAGTAAGCCATGTTCGATTCCCCCTGGACCGTCCAGTTCTGGCGACTCTGTTGGCGCCAGAAAGCCTCCTCTCCCTTGTATATTTCCAAAATGGAAGCCTCAAGGGAGTACCTATGGGACCAGGCCTCCGGCGAGAGGCCATGAAGATCGGCCTCCCAGTCCAGGGCCTGGATATCCCGCAGAATGGACTCCTTCTGATTCCTGAGGTCAGCCCCCAAATTCGCCCCACTCGCATGAACGGCGAGATATTTTGGCACGATGCGAGATATCCACCTTGCAAGACACCCGAGGGTAGAAGCGGCCGCTGTCCACGTTGCAACGCCTCCACAAATCCTTGCTTCGCAGCCGGCAAGGATTCAAGTGGAAGCGGTTCATGGGGCTGGGGGCCCTCCAGGAGAGGAGGAGAGGGGTATGGTTCAACCCAATCCTAGTGACCGCTCTCAGCGAGCAAAGAGGGAAGGCCACCTCCCAATCCACAGACACAAAGACACGATCGAGAACGCTAGGAATCGGGTTCAGCTGCTTATTTGACCAAGTATATCTAGCGCCCACACGCCGGATCTCGCGGAGAGCAAGCTCGGCAATGGAGTCATTAAACATACGCATCCTAGGGAGGTCCACGTTTGTCGAGATCTTATCGTCAGCAGTTCGGATCAGGTTAAAGTCCCCGGCGACCAAAACAGGGATAACCGTCCGTTCCACTTTCGATTTGAGCTCACGCAAGAAGTCGGCGGACCTCCTATGGTCCGTGGGGCCATAGATAATGATCACCTCCCATCTGAAGCGAGACTGTCTATGGGTAAGCGCCATGCTCACAAAGAATTCCCATGTCCATATCATCAACCTCAAGGTATCCTCCTTCACCCCTGGAGGATCCCCAGTGGCGGATGCAGGAAGCCAGGACCAGGAGAATTTGAAACGGCTCAAAGCTTCCAATTCTGCAATGGAGAAGTCCTGGCGAATCGTCTCCTAAAGACCGACAATATCCGGCGCTTCCAAGCGAAGAGACTCCTTGATCTGGCGGCGGCGCCCCTCACTGCCAAACCCCCGGATGTTCCAAATGAACACCCATAAGGCTCGGAGGATGTCCATGGAGGAGCCTCAAGCCGGGGCCACTGGCGGGGCAGAGCTGGGAGAAGCGGAGCGGATCGCGGCCGACTTGGGGGCCTCCACGCGCCGGCCGAAGGGGTCGACTTGTGGGTGATCTCCCGCGCATCAGGGGCAGGTGGGGTCTCTCTACTGGGGCCAGTCCCGTCGGGCCTAGCCTCGGCAAGGATACTGAGCGTTCAGCTCCGGGCATCCGTGCCCGGGCATGATGCTCCAAAGATACCCCTCCGCGCCTTAATGGCCGCAATCTGCTCCAATCTCGGTCCCTTCTCTCCCCGGAAAACAATACTGCAATCATCCGCCACCTCACCCAGGTGAGCCAGGGAGACCTCAGAGAGAACTCAAAACGGCGAGCTAGACATACCCGAAGGACCAGAGTCAAGAGGGACAGGGGTGGAAACAGTACTTGAAAACTCGTCACGGGCCGCAGGCCCGCTCCATCATTGGCTCCGGCCCGGACAGGCCTGACCGAGAGTCAGCGAGGCGAACACTGTGGCGGGAGGGAGGCGGTGGAGGAGGCCTAGGAGCCCTGGCCCGTCGCAGCTTGGCAACCGCCACCGGGGTGCTAGGGTCCCCGGTGGAAAGCAAAGGGTCCGGGTGTCCGGAAGAGTGTAGCACACCACCCTGTGAGCGCTGGCGGCGGTGGCGCAGAACCTCGCACCCACTCCCGGAAGTCTCCCCGCCCGGGGCGAAGGAGGGGGCCGGGAGGACGGGCCCCGAGGTAGGAGCCGTCTTCTTGCGATGTCGAGGCCGATGGAGACAGAGTGATCGGGACGGAAGCATCGGGGGAGGTCCACTGGGGCCAGCTTGGCAGGCGCGCTCAGCGACAGGGGGCGCCTCCCAGGGAAGGAAGGACTGCCACCAGAGAGTCCAGCCATCGGGGCCGCCGTGCCCCCGGGCCTCTGACGGGCGGGGGGCGGCGTCGATGGCGACTCGGTCGACCCAAGTCTGTCCGAGTCCTCCCAGAACCCCCCCGCCCCAGTCGTTACGGCCGGAGGGAGGAGAAGGCGCCCGGCTCGCCCACCACCTCGTCCAGCTCCACCAGGAGGTCCCGGCCCACGCGGCCGAAGAAGAAGGGCGGCAAGGAGACCGGGAAGACCGAGGTGTCCGGGCAAAGCAGCCGCATACGGACCGGGCCGAGCCCCGAGAGGGATCCCAAGTCAACCTCAGTCAACTTGCCCACAGTCTGAGCCACGAGCGCCACCACCTCCTGTCTCCTAGCCTCAATCGGGATCCCAGAGAGATGAACCCAGACCTCGAAGAGGGTGGCCACCGTCTCCTGCTCCGCCGAGGATGGCTGGATGGAGACCTTCAGCTGGTGCAGGGGGAGCGTAAAGGAGGACCCGAGGGCGCACATGCGGAGCACGGCCACGGACGGGAAGGACACCATGAACTCAGTCGCCGAGAACCGCCGGACCGGCCACTCGTACCCGGGCAGCGTCGCGCTGAGCTCCTCCTGCAGCAGGGCCTCCGTCACTTCCACCGAAGTGGAGGGGTCCTGCGCGGGGAGGATCGAAACCCGCGCCAGGGTCTCGGGGACGGTCATCGACACGCCACCCAAGTCGATGAAGTAGAACCCACTGTTGACTCCGTGTCCGTAGTACTCGAGGGTCTCTCTAGGCGAAGGCGGTCGTGAGACGGCTCCACCCCGAGCCACCGGACCGCCGGTCCAGGACACCGCAAGACCCGACTTCTTCTTGCTCTTTTCTTCTTCTTCTTGGGGCAGCGGCCAAAGACCGGACTCGGGCGGGCTACATGGCGCCCGCGCCGGGCCGGGCCCTCGCGCCACGAGCCAATCAGCCCGCCAACCCCCCTGCTTAGGACAAGCCGCCTTTCGGCCTCATGGGCGGCAGCGAGAACCTTGCCGCTCTCCTCTCACGGTCCTCCGAGGGCACTGAGGACCGGCGATGCTCCTCCAGCTGCGCCACGCTGGGGCGGGAGGCCCGGCCGATGGATCACGGGAGAGGCGGGGACCGCCGGGAGGCGGAGAGGCGGTGGCGCCCTGTGAGGAGGTGCCGTGAGGGGCAGCGGCGGCTGGCGCAGAGGAGGGGGAGGCGGGCGAGGGGCCAGCCAGAACCGCTCAGCGGCGCCCGGGGCTGCGGGCGAGGGGGCCATGAGCGTCATGGAAACTCCGCCGAGGCCCGACAGCAAGCCGGCACGGACGCCGTGAGGAGACCGAGGCGGAGGCGGGCAGGAGGCGGCGGGACAGGAGAGGAGAGGACGAGCTCGTGCGGAGTCTGATAGGTTTCGACGCCCCACCTCGGACAGGATCCTGCCTGTTGGGCTCGGAAAGGATGGGCGAACTGGGCGGACCCCAGACACGCCTAGGCCGAGGCCCACTGCGGCCCGGCCAGACCAGACCAGCCCCACAGCGGCCGCGCGGTCCCCGACCGAGACCGCCCCCACTGGGCGTCGCCATGGCTGCCCGCGAGGCGCCTCCGGCGAGGCCGCATGAGCGGCCTGCGCCCGGGAGGTACTCGCCCGAGGAAGAACGGCGAGGGTCGGCAACGAGAGGCGGGACCGTGCTCTCATCCGAGACCTCCCGGCGCCCTAACTCCAAGGATCGTCGGTGGCGGCGCCGCGACCCTCCTCGTCCTCCACGCTCGCGGCCGAGGCCGCGGGTCTGCCAGTACGACACCTCCGGCGAGACCGGGGCGACGGCGGCGATCGCTTCAGGGACCTTCGCCGGAGCACGACGCGCCGGGCGCCGCCCGACCCGCACGAGTGGGCGGGAAGGGCGTCTCCTGCCGGACAAACTCACCCGGCGCCAGCCGCGTCCGCCCATGACGCCGCGGCGTTGAGGACCACCGCCGTCGGAGGGAGCACCACCGTCGCCGCCCGTCCACCCGGCCGGCATCCCGCAAGACCGAGGGCGGAGGCATCCCACCGAGCACCGGCGAGCCTGGCACGCAGGAGGAGGAGTGAGCCATTGGACGGACGGAGCGGCCGCGCGCAATGGATCACCACCAAATTCAAAACCGAGGAGGGGCGTGTACTGCGAGGATGCCCGGCGCCAAAGAGCCCGGCCTCGGCGGGGGCAGCGCGAGGCGAGGGCGGAGGGGCGCGGAGCCGCGGCCCCTACCAGGCAAGCCCGAGGAGCACGCACGCGAGCCGGCCAAAGCCGCCATCTTTTTCACGCCCGCGGAGCAATCTCCCGCTGGCCAGATCTATCTACGAGCCGGGATCGCCGGAGCGGAGCAGAGCCGAGCAGGGGATCGCAGCATCAGCACGCGGCGGAGAGCGCGCGGGGGCGGAGGAGAGCTCGGCGGGAACGGACGAGCCAGGATCGCCGGAGCGGGGGCGGAGAGCCGAGCAGAGCCTCCAATCCGATGGGCTCAGTCAATTTTTTTTTTTCAACCTTTTTACCAGGAACCCTCGCTTCGAGTTAGGTTGGACAGTGATAATTCAGTATTCGAACATAACCAAACATATAGGAGTATTACTGCTACTAGATAACAAGCAATTAATGAAAAGATCTCTCACAACATTGGAACCCATTCGATGGCACGCACGACCACATATGTGCGGTTTTCTCCGGTAACTATGAACGCAACTCCCTCGGCCCTAAGGTACCATTAATTTCATCTCTCCTGTTTGACGACACGACGAAGAACTTCAGAAACTGTGATGGCCTTGCTGGTAAAGATCTCCCCCGTCACGGTGACATCGCACCTGACGCTGAATTTGTCGTCGTTGAGGTGAACCGATCCCTCCAGGTCGCTCCTCTTGATGAGCTTATAGCCCATGGTATGTTGGCTGCTGGAGAAGCTGCACAGCGGGCTGTGCTTGCTGAAGGAAGGCACGGGGTTACCATCCTGGTCGAGCAAACTGATCTGGAAGCTGGCTTTGACTACTTCATCGAGCGTAGTGTTGTAATCAAGATGCAGGAAGACGGATACCCATTCGAAATCCTTCAGGCTGTAACTGTCGGGGTAGTACTTCAGACACCAGCGGTGACCGCCGACGGAGAACGTCCCAGACGCGATGGACTTGCCGTTGCCGAGACCATTGATGCGGGAGTAGCCGTCGATGCGGAGGATGTGCGATCTGGATACTGCTGGGGCGACGATGGCTGACGCCGTCAGCGACGGCTCGGTGGCCGTTGTGGCCACGAATGAAGATGAATGAGCGTTGCCCATGGCAATCGCAGTGGCGTCGTTGCCGTAGCCCGGGGAAGCGAGGGAAAATGGCTGTTGAGGAGGACGGGAGCTTCTGATATACTGCTACGTGTAGCGGAGTTGCCGCAGCAGGGGGAAGAGAGGGGAAATGGCCGTTGAGAAGGAGGACGGGAGCTTCTTATATACGGGTAGTATATTGCTACAGTACTGCTAGGTTTTCGCACTACTCGGTCGGGCGCATCACGCGAGCAGTCGGGCGGCTCGGCCGCCGATCGAGGAGACGCGCGCACACCATGGTTTGAAAGCGTTCGGAGTAGAGTACTAGCTTGCAATTCTCCAAGAAACGGAGAGCCATTTGGAGCCTGCATCGAGGAGGGAGTTAAGTTGCAGCAATCTGAACTGCAGCAATCTAACGTACGAAGGCTCCTCGACTTCTACCTAATTTCAAACGCTTGCTATTCTCCAAGCCTGCCATTAAGAACCTGAGCACCGGTTCGTCGTCGTCGATCGAGCAGACTGAAGATGCCAATGGAGCGACGGCTCAAGCTCAACTTCGACGGGTCGTGCATTCCCCAGGAGAAGCAGAAGGCTAGCATCGGGGGGTCGTGCATTCCGCAGCAGGAGCAGATGCCAATGGAGCGTACGAAATTGTTTGTTCGGAGTCGTTGATCTCATGATCTGTAATGGCTTCTACTGAGAATTTACTTGACAGTGCCACATTATATTGGTCACTTGGTGTTCTAATTAATTGCTCTGAAATTTTTCTGTGCGCTCGAAAATTCCTCATTCGCAGTACCCTTGCCCGCTTGCAGTACATCAGTACAGCTACCACTACTTCAGATTTGCCTGCAGAGGTACTGCGATGCAGTTTGTTCAGATTGTAGCTGAAGCTAACAAGGAGAACCAAAGTGCCCTAAAAGCTCCAATTAGGGGCCGTTTTAGAAAAATGCTCCCAATTCACTTACAATTTGGGGTAATTTTTAAAAGTGCCACAAAATCTTATGGATTTAGAGGCATTTCTTCTAAAGTTCCCCTACAAGGTCAGTACTTTTGAGGAATTTTTTAAAATGCCTAAAAATCATTAACATTCGGGGCATGTTGGAAAAATGTCTCCTCAGCTCAAATCTAGCAGGGCATTTTCTAAAGTGCCTCTAAATTTTAAATGACAAAAAAGAACATTTTATGAATTACAACAATACAATATATCATATATCACATCTAGTCTTACTTTAGATACTACCCATAACAAATTTTCATACGAGTCGGCCAGAATTCGTGTATACTTAGATACTCACGTTGGGTTTGGCCCATTAGTGCGTTTAGCTTTCTTCTATTCGTTTCTTTGTCTCCGGGATATTGAGCAGCTGAGCAAACAACAGTTCGTTCCTTTTTTTTTCTTCTTTGCGATAGCAATTACTTAGTTCAGGACGGGACACAAAAGAGCTATGTTTTAAAGGAAAATTTGTTCCAATTTTTTTCATCTTGTAGGTATTTTTTCCAGTTGATATGTTTGTTAAACTCGGCATCGAAGTAGGCACTTGCAGGAAATAAATCTGACGGACGATGACTTTAATGGGCTCTAAAGTTCACGGCCCAAGTGGGCGAAATTGTAGCAAGGCAACACCGGGCACCAGGGAGAAGGAAGGGAATGACTCGGTAGTGTGCTCGTTGCCGTGCTTCCGTTCCGCTTAAGAGAATGTATTACGGGCTTGGCCCATATCACGTTGTCAGTAGTGCATTCGTTCCTCCGAGTCGCGTTGTTAATTAGGTATGTGCGCTTAGTTTCTAGTTCAGTTTGGCCAAGATTCTTTTTGTTTCGTATCTTCGTTGCTTGTGCGCTATATATTTCCCTAACTATAGTCCTGATTTTGTTCTAGTTGGTCAAAATAATTGTTCCATGGACGCTATATTTTTCAAGTGT
The DNA here is from genome assembly GCA_030063025.1 of Avena longiglumis. Lineage (NCBI taxonomy): Eukaryota > Viridiplantae > Streptophyta > Magnoliopsida > Poales > Poaceae > Avena > Avena longiglumis. The sequence continues at coordinate 49,598,682 of CP125979.1, forward strand.
GTACTTATGATTAGTTTCATGGGTCCTAAATTTTTGTTCCATTTAATTTATTTATTTTGCTAGTTTTCGTGATTTTCCTCATGTGTGTTCACATTGTTCCACTTAGTATAATTTTTGGTTCCTCATCTGCTCGTGATTTGTGCCACATGCAATAGAATTGTGTTCCACTTTATCTATAGTTTTTTATCCTCTTGTAGTAATGCCACGTTCCCCGTTCTCATGATTTTTCCCATGTGCTATAAAATCGTGTTCCACTTTTTATCCATACTAGGAAAAATACCCGTGTGTTGCAACGGAAAAAATTAAACTTTTGGATAAAAAAGAGACACGCCTAAATGTTACCTAAATCGATTTACTAATGAAAACATCAATTTTCCCTCTCTGTGTGTCAACTATACATGAATGGTTTCGACTGTGCTTACCAGGTTTCTATCAACATCCTAAGCACTGAACTTATGCTTTGTTGTGTACTATGTGAACAAAATTTGAGCATGTGGCCAAATTATGTAGTACATTAGAATAATGTAAATGCATGGACTTACAGAGCCAGCAATTGGCAAGAAACTAAAAGGACAACACAAAAAGGGACCCATACAAATTTTATTAGATGATGCACGGTTTCTAGCCACATCATTCTTAGGAGTGAAGTGTAAAGAATCATTCTGTTTGGTGGTTTCAATCCCTAAATACCTAACCTTCTATTTCTATGGGATGATGCATCTTATACACACTCCTTTGTGAATTCCTAGGTTGTGCTGACAGAGGTGTAAAATTAATTTAAAAGATGTAAAAAAATTTGTGTTGTTCATAATTTGCACCGCCAAAACATAAAAAAAACAAAGCTTCGCCATGATACTCACGGAAAATAGTAGATCAGTAGGAGAGTGTATTGCGGTGACAGTTTCTCCCTTTTTCACAACCGTGCAAAGTTTTTTTTTCGAGAGTGAACCGTGCAAAGATTAACTTAACATCATGTGTCTGACATCAAAGTTATTTGTCAAGTTATAGATCTTAACTTGACTTGGTAATTTAGAATATATAAAGTAAAATAAAAATTTCGTGGGATTTGGGTGGACACTTTTTATTAATTTATGACCGCACCTTTGCAGCTAGTACATATGCTACTTCAGTTCATCTTGTTAGAAATAATGGGGCTAATCCATTTAGGCCATGTGTATTTCAGATTTTCCCTAAATCTTAAAGCCCAAATTTGTAGCAGCCCATATGTGTTTGGGCACATGTTTGTGGCAACTCACATGGGAGTGGAGTGAGAGCTAAAGTTTAGTCACACATGGAAAGTTGGAGGAGAGTTACACCACCTTATAAGGTGGAGTGTTGCACCACTTTGTAAGTAAGTGACAATAAGAGAGATACACGCCCTCCTCGGCCCGCGCCGCTTGTCTCGTCGGCCTTGTGTGTCGCGGTTCTGAGAATCTCGCGAGCCGAGCTTCCCGACGTCTAACGTGGACTCGGCCCACGTTCGTCTCGTTAGGGTTTCTGAGCCGCCTATATAAAGTCCTGTGTGACTGCCACACAACACCACCGAAACCAATCTAGGGTTTTGCCATCCTCTCTACTTGTGTTGTCATCGTAGTCTACTCCATCCCGCTTTGCGTGCAGCCGGACGGGAGCAGGTCTCGGAACTACTCGCCCTTGTGATCCTGCGGGAGAGGCGAATAAGGTTTTGGGAAGGCCCCCATGTGCTCGAGTTCTCCATCACGGGTCGTCTTCCATCCAAGTCGGGCGGTCCTGTCTACCGCCGTCTTCGTCTCCATCTGCTTCGATCAGTCTTTCCTACAGTTTCTACTACGACAACCGAACGGTACGTGCTACGTGCTCCTGTTTGGTTATTCATCATGTTCTGCGAGTACATGTTTAGCTGCTGTTCATTTCCGTTCACCCTGTTGTTTATTACATCTAGTATGTTCGAGTTACATGAGCTAGTAGCTGGTTTTATCATGCTTAATATTCTGGAATTAATTATGGAAATTATGCCTAATATTCCAACAATCCAAAAACCTTATTGTATGCAATTTCCTGAATTAACAATGGCTGGTTTTACCGATGCACTGAGACCGGATAAGTTTACCGGTGTGCACTTTAAGAGGCGGCAGTACAAGGCTGAGCTTTGGCTGACCACGATGAAAGTGTTCCATATCAGTAAAGGCAAACCTGAAGGAACTATATCTGATGAGGATCAGAAGAAGTTCGAGGATGCCAATACTGTCTTTGTGGGATGTATTCTGAGCATTCTTGCTGACCGTCTGTGTGATGTGTTTATGCACATAAAAGACGGGAAGGAGCTCTGGGACACACTGGATACAAAGTTTGGTGCTGCAGATGCTGGCAGTGAACTGTATATTATGAAGAGTTTTCATGATTTTAAGATGTCAAAGGACCTTCCTATGATTTAACAAGCTCATGAGATACAGAGCATTGCCAAGGTGCTTGGTGTAGTACCTCGTTAAAGTCGCCTCCGCTTACCCATGGTAAATCAGTTTCCGACCTCAAGAATTTCAAGAGATCCCATGTCTTCTTCCTCAAACGGACATTACCCTCGCCATAGATGCATGTCAGTCTCCAATCCTCCTTATCCTGCTCATGCACAATCATGTCAATCTGGTAGTGCGAAAAGTGAATAAGCTCCATTGATAGATCATTGTTCCAATACATTGCAATTCCACCCTTCCTACCATCACTACTAACAGCAAAACAATTAACATAACCAAAAGAACAAGCTAGATTTTTTACTCGGGTATCCCCTACTTGGGTTTCAAGAATGCATAACATTGAGGGACGGTTTTGCGTCGCCAAGTTGCGCAGCTCTCGAATTGTCGCGTCACCGCCCAAGTCGCGACAATTCCAAAATAAGACACTCATTGGGCCTTGCGGCGCTCCTCACGGGAGCCCGCCAACGCGCCAGTATTGATATCTCATCTCTAGATGCTCCTCCTCCTCCATACAGATCTGCTTCGTATCCCTCTTTGGGTTAGGGATTAGTAGGGACTATGGGTTAAACTGGTTAACCATCGAGCTAACTTTGTTTGCATTTATCGTTTTTCTCACTGCATTCTCTCCAGAGATAGCGTGTGCGAGCACTATCCGACCTCGAGTTTGTCCCTCTCTTTCTAGTAGTGCATGTTTCATCTTCAGACATGTCCTTATCAACTTGATCATAAGCGTCTTCCGAAGATGATCCAGGCCAGCTTCCATGAGCCTGGCCAAAACCGCTCCTGCCGCCACCCCTACCTCGTCCAGGGCGTGATCCTTGACGCATACTCTAGGTCGCACGCAAATCCTTGAAGACAAGAGCCTATGGAAAGTATATACCATCCCCGTGCTCCTTGTACTCATGACCAAGGTGCCCGCACACTTGGCACTAGTTTTGCAGCCTCTCGAATTTTACCAAGAAAATCTCACGCTTCCCTCCACGTACGTTTGATACAAAATTCTTCAGAGGCTTTCTCACGTCAAGTTTTACCTTCACACGGTAAAAGTTTCGCTCAAAATTATTAGACATGTCCTCAGCAGATATGAACTCTCCCACTTTCGATGCTAAGGAAGAGGAAAAAAGACAATGGCCTTGTACGATTCTATCTGTTTCTCAACCAGTCTCTATCTAGACAGCACACTTACCCTGTTCCGCCTGCTGCTCGGACTTTTCTCTTTCTCCTTCCCGCGCCCGTGCCACTTCTGCGAGGCCCACGGCCCAATAGCCTACTCAAGGTCACGGCAGCCGCGTGCTCCAACCACCCCGCCCCGCGACCCCCTCCCTCTGCGACGTCACTGTGCACCTCTGCCACAAATTCTTTTCCCCCTTCTCATCCCCACCGAGAGGAGAGGCTCAGGAACCCTAGATTTCCCCTCCGCCGTCGTTCCCCTCTTGCGCCGCCGCAGCACATCGCCGCAAGTAGAGCTGGTCTGGGCCAACACGACGCAACTGCACCTCTCTCTCTCTGATCCTGATGAGGCGGGATAGTGGCCCGTCGTTGAGGATGTGGGCCACGCCTAAGAACCAGCGGCTGAAGCTCAACTTCGACGGGTCCTCCAAACGTAGGTCCCGGCGCGCGAGCATCGGCGGCGTGTACCGGGACCACGAGGGCCGCTTCGTGCTGGGCTATGCCGCGGGGATCGGCAAGGCAACGAGCTCCGTCGCTGAGCTCGTGGCGCTCAAACGCGGGCTTGAGCTGGCGCTGGAGAATGGTTGGCGCGACATCTCCATCGAGGGCGACCACAAGATGGTGGTCCAGGTTGTCAAGAACCGCGTGGCGTTCCGATCCGAGGAGGACGCGAGGCAGTGCGCGGAGATCGTGGCGCTGGTCCGGCGGCTCGGCGACGTGGCCGTGTCGAAAGTGAGACGGAAAAGGAACAAGGTGGCGCACGGCTTCGCCGAGCTCGGGCATAAGGTGGCGGCGCAGCGGGTGTGGCGCGACGTTCCACCGGACGAGGTGCTCGTGTACATTCGGAAAGAGGCCGAATCCCTGCAGCAGGGGGCAAATTCCTATAATGGTTTTTTTCTGCCCACACTTTCCCCACAATTAATTTGTGTGCCTCCACTAATCAGCCCCCTGCTGCTAATCCCATCACGGCCACAATTCTTCTCGCCCCATCGGCCGGCGATAACTGCGTCGCTTCCTCTTGGATCGAATCCTGCGCCGGTATGCAGGTCGTCTTCGGGCATCCCTGACCGCCGGCGGTCGGCGCCCGAGGATCTTACAGCATCTCCCGTCGTTGCGCTCCCCAGCGCATCCGGTGATGGGATTTTGGGGGCTGCCCCGGCGATAGGCATCTGGTCTGCTTCAAGTGGTCCCCGCTACCCTCTCGATCCATTCAACCACTACACGATCTGGTTGTAGGTAATTGCAACTCACCCAAGGTTTCAATGTCCATATTTTCTAAAGAAAAAAATAAGATTAGATCTGTACATATATGCTCCTTTGTAACGTCTTAATAAGTTCATAGAATCAGTGGTTGCGGGTCGTGGCACTGTAATTTTGTGTGATTCCACGCGCTGTTTCACAGAACCGGTGGTTGCTTTTGGTTTGAACATGCTTCTCATCATAGATTGCTGATCAGGCTACACTATGCATGGTCGTATTAGTTTTCTATACAAAAAAATTCCACACCCAATCTTTGGGGGAAGCATATTTTTTGTGTTTCCAAATTTTTTGTGCTTCCAGTAAGTCTCATTTATATGTTGTGACAATGATAAAATCTCAAATCGATGCTTCCAATCAGGAAGAAATATTCTAGCCCCCCAAGGGAGCTTTTAGAGGCCATGTGTCCTCCTGGCCGTTCGATTGGGCTGCCAAAGTGATCAGGATCGTTCGTTTCAGCAAAGCTTTAGACACTCACCAACACATTTCTAGCTAACATCCCTGAAGGGTGGGGGCCTGCATGCCGCAGGTCCCGTTCGTCGGAGACAGCGTGTGCGTGGCGCTCTGTGAGAGAGGGAATAAGAGAGAGGCGCGGTGGCTGCCCCATGGTTTCCTTGGATGGCCAGGGGCAAAACCGTCCCCGCTTGACTACGGAGAGGAGGCAGGGTCGGCCCTAGCCGCCACCCACTCCGTGTGCCTCTCCTTCCTCCCCCTCGTCCAGCCTTGTTCCCCATCCCCTCCCCCGCCGCCAGTGACTGGTCGTCGTTGTTCTCTTTGAGAGGAGCTGATTCGGAGGGGCTCGACCTCCGCCGGCACGTCCCTGGCTCCATGGCGACCGGCCACGGCGGTGATCCCCGCAGGTACAAGGAGCGGCAGGCTGCGTGCACGTCGGCCTCCTCATCTACTCCGAGGCCGACCCGAGCACGGCGGCGGCGGCGGCCACGTTCGGTTGTTCGTCAGAGGCGACAACTAGGGTGGATGGCCAGCAGCGCCCAAGATGAGTCTTGGGGCCCGGTGCTTGTGCCTCGTCGGAGAAGGAGACAGCTCGGGATGCGGGCAAGAGCCATGGTGGCCTCCCCTGCTGGTTCACAGGGCCGACTTCCCCAACTTTCTTGGGGAGCAGTAGTGGAGGATGAAGTGCAGCCGTGGCCATGGCAGGTCTCTCTCCCTTCCCACATCTCTCTTATTTTTTGTCTGCTCCACATGCCACATAGCAGGACAAGTAGATGGCGTCCATGGAGCTGCAGCCAGTGACGACATGTTTGAGGACACGGTGCCTGCGTCAACATCAGGTGTTCTTCAGGTTTGCATCTCCTCCTAGCCATCTCTGAAATTCAATATCTTGATATTATACAACTACAGTTTGTATTCAATTATGTACAACAATGAATGTCGTATTAATCAGTAGCATCGTACTACTTCAACATAAAAATGTGATATGTTCTTATTCATCGGTGTGCCACTCATGGTCATCAAGATGGAGCCGAAGAACCTTGGCTATTCCTCTCTCTATGATCAGCAGTAGTTTTTTCATGGATCATACATAATTTTGTTGTTTTCAATTGTTAAAATCTTGGACCTTGACTTTATCCTGCATATGTGTAACGGGAAGCATGTCGGTACTAGATACATCCAACTTTTGGGAACCATGGCAGGTATGCATGCTTCTATTTTGTATCTTGAACTCCTGCGTCGACTAATGTAGATATGCAAGGATTTAAATCAGTGGCCTCCTGCACAGGATTTTTAAATGTAGATATGGATGCTTCTATTTTTCATGCATTATTCCCGAGATAAGTCAGTGTTGACTATTTATTCTGTTGTCTCTTGCAGTTTGTACAAGAATTGGAATTAGCAGAAGAGGCACCATGATTTTGAGAGTGAGGCGACCATGGAAGGTTTCTATGCACACTGCAGGTAATTCGATTATTTTTATTGTCTATTTTTTGGTATCGTTTTGTGAAAACTTATGATGCATTACTATTCTATTTACACTCATTACTTAAACTTGCCATAGAAGCTTGCTGATTACGGCGCTACCATCTATTTGTTGGTGCAGGAATTAGTTCTGCTCATAGTTTCAGCACATAGAGCTTGGACAGACAACACTAAAGCATGGTGGCGCAAGTACTACAGGAGTTTAGATGTGCCCTTTTTTATTTCGATTTTTCTGATTGATTCATTCAGTATTATTTGTGTGCTTATCCAGGTTTCTCTATACAACAAGTTGTTGAGGTACGTACTATCCATCTTCCTCTTTGTGCTTCTGGTTCCTCCCCTTTATGTATTGCACCCGCTCAGACACTTATTTTGTCTGAAGAAGGTTAGCTTTAATACTGCTGTTACTGTCCAATTTTATATCTAAATTTGGTGGAGCCATGCCTTAGTGCTGAATTTGTGGTACACATAGATTGCATTTTCTTTGTTTTCCCCTAGATTGCATTTTCTTTGTTTTCCCGTTTGTAGAGTAAATCTAAAATTGTAAAAAATATAATGTAGATTTTGGTCTTTGACTGATGATGTTTATGCATGCTTAGGTCAAAGCATCAGCATAACTGCCTCTGGCTCGACCTCTATGCTGGCTTGCTTGCTTCGTTATCAGAAGTGGAGAAAGGAAATAACATGGATGTAGGGTTCTCTTTTTTATTATAAAACTTTCCGTTGTTTAGATGTTTGTGAAAATGCAGCTCTCTGTGCCAGATCTAAATTGTTTCTCAATTTGCTAGCTCACTATGTTTCTCTGTTTTTGTCCACCTAATTTTTTTTATTGCCACTTGCAAAACAACCAGTCATCGCTAGATGGAATTTTACATTATACGACCTTGCTAAGGCAGACGTCATGTTCTAGGACATGGAGTAGCAGTCAATGGTGAGGGCTTTGCACCTAGGTGATCTAGCGCCATGTGTAGTCTTCAGGCATGGGTCTTCTATTGTATTGATTAAATGGTGCTTATCTTCCCTTTTGACGTTATTGAGTTACTTTGGTTATGCAGAGTCTGCACAAATCAGTACATATGAGCAGTAAAGGATGAGAACTGTGGGACTAGCGAGGTATGTTTCACACTCCATTTGACGTTACTTCATTATGCATTAAGATTCTAGATGAGTGAGGATGGAGTTAGTTATCATTGAGCTGTTAGCGTGTCGTTTGACCCTCAGCCACATGGTTGAATTAAACTGACGCCTGTACATGGATAATTCCAGCTGCATTCGTTAAGAAAAATTAAGCTCATATCTGTCATAGGTATGTTTTTACTACTACTACTTATGTGTTCATATATGTTCCAGGCTAGAACCATGGGTCTCTCATCTCTGCAGATGCTTCTCTGAATCATACAAGAATTATGGTATGTAATATCCTCACACGCAAGCTTCTTTGCTAGCTATGCTTTCGGTTTGGTTTTCTGCTATTTTCATTCACTGAACTGACCAAGAGTGGTAGTCCGCTGAAGGTCATCGAGTGGCGGAGAAGGTGTGATAGACCATAGTGGAAGCCGGGACAGACACACCAGTGCAGGCACTTCGACACTGGCGATCATGGGCATCGCAACTCCAGCGGTAAGGTAACCAAAACTCCTCTCTCGCAGGACTATTGTATGATGCCGTTGCAGAACATCAGCGTCATGCTGTCGTGTATGTTATAGAGTTCATGACATCAAGGTGCGAAGAAATGCGTCGGTTGCGAACCTGACTAGGAAAAGAATAAAACAACAAGAGAAGCAGTGACAATGTCCAGCTGCAGCACTCGAGTGTGAGCTGGCAAAATGCTAAGGGTAAGGCCATGACTACGGCCAACGAGGTACGCATGGATGCAGTAGGCTCCTAGCCGAGTTATCCTCTCATCCCATCCCTATTCTTGACATTTGCTTGAGTTGACCTTTTTACTAAACTGAAGGAGTTCTCTTCCATACATTTTAGCTCTTACTTATACATATTGTCAAACTGTAAGTGTTACAGAAATTTGCTTTCTGCATCTTTGTTGCAGCCAAAGCAAGCACCTGACAGCACATCACCTGGAGTGTGCTCAGACGTGTATCCGCTCGCGCCTACTCATCAACAGAAACACATGTTTATGCATTGATTATAGTTGCACAGATGTATCCTGGAGTATGCAGAACATCAACTCATTTTTCTTATGCATTTTTTAGGATTTTAGTAAAGAACCACCCTTATGATGATATGCATGTTTGGCTCCTGATATCATGTAGTATACAAGTATGTGTAGACTGTATGCCACCTATTGTATTATATAATTATGCTTTTTTCATTTAACTTATTCCATACCCTTTGATTATAACTTCTTGTCTGCCATATGACCTTGACATGTCTGTTTGTGCTTTTTTTTCATATATTAGCTCATGTTATTTAAGTTGATGAAAGTACTCTAGGACTGCATGTGTGATGATACACATGTATGATCTTGAGCAAGTCTTTGATATATCTATGCTTTTGTTTTGCAGCTATGTGAATGATGGTCACATGAATGGTTTGTTAGGAGTCAGTAGATCCCTTGGTGACTGGCATCTTGATGGAAAAGGGCTGGTAGGCTTGGAGGAGGACCCCTGGGTTGCTGAACCACAGGTGATCCTCCATGTAGTGTTTATGACTAATATTGATTTGCCCTTTCTAAACTTGTTATGACATATTTGTCTTCTCCAGGTGGACCGTTGTTAGCATCCTTTATGGTCCAGTTGCATTAGCTGTCAAGGAAGAGACATAGTGACTTGGTTGTTATGTTGTTTATTTTTTGATTGCTCGTGTTTCCTTTCACAACTGCAAGAGGTGAGAACTGTAGTCTCTAAGAGATATTTTCGAAATTTTCAGAATATGCTTTCATTTTATTTTGTCGTTGGTTCATGTGCGTAATAAATTTGATCTTCTATTCCAATGATATATTTTACACAAGATATGTAGACTACGCATAATTGTGTTAAATGTTTACATCTTACCAATTCATGAGAACTTTGCCATGTTTCTTCTTTTATTGAGTGTATACTTGTGTGGTCTATATATTTGGCATAGTGGACAGTAAGAGATGGAGTATTATTTTCTTGACTGCTTTGAGATATTTCATATTGATATTATCATGGATATGAATAACTCCTATTAGTTAATTTGTCGCTACCGTCTTCAGCTTTTTTCTAACAATCTAAATTGGTCATGTGTCATAGTTAGTATATACTTCAACAACTTATGGTGTCCATAAGCTATGCTTTTATTTAATGCCTTCATAGTGCATGATGTACCTCTAGAAGTATGACTCACCATTTAAAGTAGGTTATTTGTGGTTGTCATTCTGGAGCAGTCTTATATTGGACAACCAAATAAGATATATGGATAAATCATGATCAGGATGCTTAACTTGGATGGATTTCATCGTCGTTGTACATCTGAAATTTCTTTGCTTACTGTGTGCTTGCATGTAACATTTTCTTATTAGTAAACATTTGTATTTACCCTTGTGCAGGTGTGATGCACTAGCCTATGATTTCATCGTCGTTGTATATCCATAGTTTCTTCCAACTCTTGTTATATATACATGCTTGTCACATTTTCTTGTTTTCCATCTATATATAATGATAGGCTTAATCCAATATAGACTGAGCTAAAATATTTTCTGTATATTATACTTTTCTATGGTCCAGTAAGATTTTTTTATTATGAAGAGAAATTTAAAGTATGACCTTAGTGAATTTCTCACTTTCCTATTGTAGTTCTTATTCTGACAACGTTGTGAAACATTTGTTTTCACCATAGAAGGTACATATTAGCGGTATCAGAGATTAGCGGGAGACGGAAAGAACCTGGATGAAGGAGATGCAAGTAGTAACAATGTAAAATAATCTCTATAGCTTTTCTTATTGCATATCATCCACTTCAATTCAGTCAGTCTATATTTCTGAAGTTTCCAGAAATGCACTGTGCATGATGAACTGCTCACCATTGCCTATGGTGCTCTTTAAATGACTGGGTGGGAGGGTAGTATTGCACTGGACTTTTCTTTTTTTCCTTTTTGATAAAATAATTGGGCTTGCAAACTATTTTATAGATTTCAAGAATGGTATAGGCCGGTATACTAGAACACAGGACTACAGTACCAAAATGGAGTAGGTTGTAGGCAGCCATCTGAAAATTCCTTGAATTATTTGTCGTTGTCCTAATCTGCGCCATATATTCATATAAAGAAACCTCCATAAGTCTTCCTTTATTGGAGTTCTCAAAACAATTATGTCAAGCGCAAACTGAAACATCATGGAAAGCCGGCTTGAGATGGCATGTTTCGCTGAGGAGTTGAGCCATCTGCGTGAGTTTCAGGAGGAGACAGTGCAAGTCGACTTTGGTTGGTGTGTTCGTGGGCAAGAAAATATGGGTTAGGAGATTTTCAGTTTCTCTAAATTTTAGTATATTCAGAAAGGACTGAGCATAGCGTACTGAATCTGTTGATTTATTTCATCCACATTTAAAAAAACGAAAATCTTGAATGATTGTTGCTCTCGCTGGGTTGTCGCTTTTTAGAATATAGCTTTCAGCCTTCACACATACATCAGTTGACTATTCTATTTTCCTTTTTTGTGGAACACAATATCCACACTTACATTTATTTGCTTACGCTTTCTATTTTGAGCTTCTCATTGAGCTTCAAGGTTAGCATACACTGATAACTAAGTAGCTAACTCCTTGTCATTGTATTGTTTAGATTGGCGATGCAGGAGGTTCAGTGTCACATACCATAGAAGAAATGACTGAACCTGCTTTTTTCTCTCTATATGATATTCCAAATACCATGTTTGAGTGTTTCGTTTCAGGATCTCTATCCCAGGTTAGTTCTACGGTATCTAAGCAACTCATTTCACTCTGCCATGACCCAGTTACTTACTGCCACAATTACTTGCTTTCTTCCAAAGTAGTTAAAAATCTTATTTAGAGTGTATTTAATTGTACGTCAATCCAAGCTATGTATCCCTGTGCCACAATCACAATTAGCAGCAAACATGTGCTAAGAAATTTGGTGTACCAGTTACCATGGATGTACCACCAAACAGAGGAATCCCATTCACGAGGAACAAAGTTTTCTATTAAAAATGGACTAGGCTCCCTTGTCTTCCTGTTCTACTTTTCTCATCACAGACATTTGGTACTTGCAAAGGATTGCCATGCTTCTCTGAGCAGCTCGACTGACCAGGAAGCAGTGTTTAGGAAAGGCTATTCTATGCTTACTAGGTGAAATAAAATGTAGGTCTTCGATGTTTTAGGTGTGTATAAACCGTTGTAATCCTCCGTAAATTTGTATTCCCACTGTGGATCTGGATGCTACTCCTTTAAATATATGACTGATATAAGTTTGCAACTTCTGTTCATGACTATTGTAATATATTTCTATATTCTCACTCCTTCTATGTGTTCTATATTTTTATGCATTTTCTTGTGTGCTCGATTTTTAGATAACGCTCGTGAGGCATGGTTTCATTAGATTTTGCTCTTTGATTGTAAGGTTAGCTCACAAGCATCGTTATCTTCTGCTTATGATACAAAATGACTCTCTATCTAATAAGATTGTTTATATATAATATCTTCATTGTCCTTCAAAACGATTGTTTATACCGTGTTGCCCGCGAAGCGGGCAAGCGAGCGGCAAGCCGCGTTTCCTACCTAGTTTGTAACATATATGCTGTGATACTACACAATTTTGTTTTTGAAAATCCAAGCTTCCCAAGTCACATATGTTGTGATAGGAACATAGTTTGACTTAAAGTGTCCATGCTTTCATATGTCTCTTTTATGTATCCTTTTGTTTCTACCAAGGGATGGTAGCTAGCAGCTAAGCGACGAGCCCCAACTGTTCTTCAATACCCTCGTCGATGTTTGCCGATGTTGTGATTTGTCTATGCTCCTTCTCGAAAACATTGGTCTACACATAGGTGCCATATTCAAGCACATGTAGTCCTAGTGGGCATGTTTCCATAGTCTCAGGGGCGTGTAGCAAGACTTTCCAATGTCCTATTTTTGTATTTCCTCCGGTCCATATTATTGTTCTCAACTTTGTCTAGATACGAATGTAACCTGAGGAAGTATATTGGAACAAATCTTGATATTTGTAGAAGCAAATACTATTTCTTTAAGATGCAAATTCAATTGTGTTTTTATGAAGCGATGATGATAGAAACATATATTATTTCAATGGAAGCAAACAGTTTTTTAAGCAAATATTACTAGGAAATAATGTCAGTATTTTTGAAGCAAGCACACATATTTGTTTTAGTGGATCGCAAACTAATGCTACATCGAAACAACTCTTTTTTCATTGGAAGGATATCTTTTCAAACATGGAAATAATCACTAGTTATGTTGGAAGCAATCTCCGAGCAAACATGAATTTCTCTAAACATACCCCCATAAGCCCACAAGGACCAAGTAGCACCGCACAATGAAGGCCACAAAAGGCTATCTAACAGCTATCATTAATTAATCTAATCCGTTGTTGTTGTGCACTCAGTAGTATTTTACAACGTCGGATGCACTCATCGTGCAGAGGAAAAAATTCTGCGTCTGCGCCCTTACATCGCCCAAATCATCACCGCAAAAGAAAAGGAAGTGATCGCAGTGGAAAATCCCTTTGGAGCTGGTCCTCCATAGAGGATTTTTTTTGAATTTTTCAAAAAGCTTTAAATATTTTCAAAAAAAATCATATAGACAATTATACAAAATACAAATCTGCCAATTTTCGATGAAAAGTATTTAGTATTTTGGGTGCAAAAAAAAGACAAATATAACAAATTTGGGGAAAACGGAGGGTTGTTCAAAATTGCACGGTTCACGCCTAGATCTAGATCTACACTCATACAAAGTTTTTTCACATGATTTTTTGCACACACGTATTATAAATCATTACCTATATCCCAATAGTTTTTTAGATTTCTTTGAATCTTTAAATTTAAACCTTTCAAACTAAATAAATTAAGTCCTCCATAGACGAGCTCTAGAACGACACACTTTAAGTAAATAAATTAAGTTTTTTTTATTTTCGACGTGTTCAACGAAAGAGACCTTTAGAGATTTGCTTCACAAGAGTACCACTAAATCATCATCAATGAAAACTACAAAGCCCATCTTACCGTGGGCACGAACATAAAATAAATTATAACCAAGGGTCTCAACAAGCATGATGTTCACGAGAGAGATATCGTGAACAACCATAACTTTGCCAAGATTCAATACCTTAGACTTTGATTTATCAGCATGAGAGACAGTTATTTCATCATGATTAGTCCTCATCTCCGTGACGATCTCCTTATTTCCGGTCATATGATTTGTGCATCCACTATCAATCACCCATTTTGACCCACTTGAAGCATAGCCCTTCAAAAAAATTATTTCTTGATTAGGTACCCATTTTTTAATGGGTCCTCTCATGTTAGTAACAAGGGTCTTTGGAACCCAAATAGACCAAGCAATGTAATTATCAAAAGGACCAACATAGCTAGCATAAACATCACCATAATAATCACGAAATAATTCATAATGCGGATTGTTAAACCCCGCAAAACCATTATAATCAATTTTGTCCTTCATGATGTTCTTTTCGGTGGTGCTTGTCTTTGCTTGAGCATTCTTGGCCTTTTTCTTCTTCTTGTTCTTCTTCTTGGGGACATAGTCAAGTCCCTCTTCTCCATTATTTGTCCTTTGCTTTCTAAGGATCTCATTGAGAACTTCCTTACCATTGAGACATGATGCCTTGGCAAGCTCATCTTTCCACCTACCATTTTATTCAAGTAATTCTTCATGTGCACACATTGACGTAGAAGTGCTAGGAACATCATACTTAGTCAATTGAGTTTGGAGCTGATCATGAGACTCATTGAGAATATAGTATTCACTCTCCAATGCCTTGTGAGCAATGTTAAGTTTCTCTAGTTTCTCGGAGAGTCTATAGCATGAGCAGCCCCAAATTCAACCTTCTCCTTCTTTAGCTTATTTGCCTTGGTAATGATATTATCACGTTCCTTTACAAGTTTGACCACAATCTCTTAATGTGACTCCTCAATAGACTCAAGTCTCTCCTCTAGAGAGGCCTGAATCTCTTCTTCTTCTAGAGCATTCTTCAAAGATGCAATCTCCATTGCATCCTCTCTATCAATTATGCTCTTTTCTTCGAGGAGCTCTTCTGAGTGAACAAGTTGACCCATAAGGGTCTCAAAATGCATTTTGTGCTCACCTTGCAAGTTAGTGATAAAATAGACCAAAGCAATAACTTCTTCATTAACCTTAAGACTAGTGGAATCATTCATATCTACATTCATAGTAGTCTTAGGAAAAGAAGTGATGGAAGGTGATACCTCAGAACCTGTAACACCCCGTTCACTGGGCCCGGGGGGTGTCACTCCTGGTAGCTTAATAGGATATCTAGACTTGCTCCACAGACCAACACTAGTCTTTTCTTCGCACTTTGTCCTCACTCATGCGCACCCGGTACCCACTTCCTGGTCGGTCACCCATCCTAGAATTGCTCTAGTCCAAGCACACTTAACCTTAGAGTTCTTTTTGAATGAGCTTCCGGAAAAGACGTTGTAACTTGTTTGTATGAGTATCCTATCAATCCTATTAAGTCATTTGCTTGGATATCACATAACCTCTCTTGTCATAAGGAAAGTGACGTTCTCATTTGGAGAGTCGAAGAGCGAATTAGTTGATGTCATCATCATCCTCTTCGTCTTCACTTGAGGATGAGTACTCCTCTTGAGATATCAATACAATCTTCGGTTGCTTCTTGTAAGGAGCATTCTTCTTGACAAATGGCTTCTTTCGAGACGCCTTTGATTTTTCCTTGAGAACGAGCCTGCCCCCATGATCTTCTTGGCTTTGATAGGGGCACTCAGCTACAAAGTGCAAACAGTCTCCACAATTATAGCAAGATCTTAGCTTTGGACCATTTTCCTTCCGTTCATTTGACCCATTTCTTGTGTTCAAGTTCATATTTAGCTTTGGTGGGGTCCTTCCAAAAATTCTTGCATAGAAGGCCATGTATTCTCCATGTGCCTGCTTGACCTCGTCAGGGAAGTTCATGGCAATAATGCCATTATCTTCTTGCTCAACAACATTTGCCTTCAAGGCCACATTTATTCCAATGGCTCGTGCGTGAGAATCTTCAGGGTTCTTGGTGTCGACTTTGAATGCGGCCATTTCTTGCATGACTTCATTGGAAGCCATTTGGTGATAGTTGTGTCTTCCTTAAAGGCTCTTCAAATCCGTGAGCTCAAATGGCATAAGAGCACTCACATACTTCCTCTTGACCCAAGCATCATCAACATGTGTTGCACCATGGTTTCTAAATGTGGTGGCAATGGAATTGAGTCTTCTATACATGTCTTCGTGGTCCTCACCATTCATCATATAGAATCCTTCTACTTGGTTGCTTAGTATATCGTACCTGTTTCTTCTCATGCTCTCATTTCCAATGAATAATTCGGTGCGGGCATCCCAACTAAGCTTCCTGGGACCCACACCGAGATGAATCATATGTAGAGCCGTTGTATTGAGTTGGCTATCCATAACCTCTCTTATTTTCAAGTCGTTTGGATCCACAGCATGAAGACCATTCTCAATTATTTTCCATTACTCAATGGACGAGCTGCACACATGAGAATTCATAAAAAATTGCCATTGATTAAAAGAAAATGCAGTAAGCTTGGGTGGGTCATGTAACATCCCAGCATTAGAGGTTAGAAATAAGCAGAACCCAGATGTGTGCATTCCATTCATGCATAGAAAATCCGAATAATTTTCGCGCTTTTGAACAAAATTTGTCAAAGTGATTGAAGCTTCTCTCAACTTGATGGAATTGAAGTAGATCATCCAGTTGATTGCGATAAGTTTCAATATGATCTTTGTTAAAACTTTGTTTTGGGTAAAGGAGATTTGATCTAAGGGTAGATCAAATGTAATAAAATTAAACCCTAATACATTGCTTAATGATTAATATCATATCCTTAAGTGATCATCTCATAGTATTCATCACAACAACCCATGAGTACCAAGATATGAATATAACTCAAGTAACAAGAAGTAATAACTAACTATTGACCTATTCTATCCTTATCTATTTCTACCATAAGGATCATGGTAATACTTTACCTTAACCCTTTAGTTGTATTGAATAGGAAGGAAAGTAATTCAAGACCATTCACTACATTTTTTCCATATCAATACTTATCATCTCCATTGGATTCTATTCTAATATCTATTGATCATCAATGTTGACTAATCAACTATTGATTCATCAATTCTTGATCTATTAACTCTTGTCCTTATCATAGCATTCAAATAGACATTTAGGGAAGAAGGTAAGAAGAGGTGAGTGGTAATACTAGTTTTAGGTACCATCTATAGATGGGAGTGTTGGAAGAGAATGAGATCAATGTGATTATTGATGGAGTTAACTCACTCCTAAAATGATAGAAGAGTTACTTGGAATATATATTTGTATGGTAACAAAGAAGATTACAAGGATGAATATTGGAGATAGTTACCAAGGAGTAATCCTATTGGATCAAGTAGGTATAGTCAATGAATAATATCTCTTAGTCCAATAGAGATAAACAGAAGATAATTATAATACAAATGTAATGTTGTATGGATGAAAGCCTTGATTAGCCAACAAGAAATCTAAACCATAAAGGATCAAAGTATTATAATGATCATGCTTTAGTCACCAAGATTGAATGCATATATCATGTATAAGTGACATTGGTGGATAGAACATGATTGAACCCTAGTATAGATATGTTATTCTAGGTTAGCCATGATAAGTCACCAGGATATGATGTGAAGTTTGAATATAAGATACTGGAGTAAAGTAGATATAAGATAGTATGACTAAGCTAAAGCTAGAGTAACATTGGATTATAGAAGTAGTATTTTCCTCTTGGGAAATACTAAAACACATGAGGAAAGTAGAATTTAATATATATATATATATATGCATCCATTGGAGTAATGTTGGTAATGGATGATAAAGGAAGAGTATGAATGGAGGTAACTGTAATCATCTGTTGGATTGGAGATTATTAGTAGTAGAATAGTTTGATAACTAAGTATAGATATGAGAAGGTTATGAAAAGTTTTAGTGTCAAGCTCATTGGGTTTATAAGTGGATTTAGAAGAACTAAAGGTGGATAAGAATATTCTTGTGTAGCAAAGCTCATCATGTTAACACATGATGATGGATATGAAGAAGTAATATATCTAGGAAAGGAATTCCTTAATTAGAAGTCCAGGATTGTGAATTATGGAAGATAGGAATTCTTGGTAAACACTAAACCCTAAATCTATAACCAAGCTTAACATCCATCTCATCTGTTGGATAAATCCTTTTATTTTCACAATGCTTTGTAGGAATATTTTCATATAGCAAATCACTTAAGCACATCTCTGTCATTTCCAATTATCACAACCATATGTGCTTAGGAGTTATATTTATCAATTCTTTTACATCAGACATTCCAGATAATAACTTTCTATCTTAAAGGGTGATAGCATTAAACATCACAAACATAAAGATAATATGTTTAGTCATAAATCTTTACTCACATCAACAAAAGAATATAGGTATATTAGGAACCCTAAACCCTAGAGTAAGCATTTACAATTCAAACCCTAACTCCTATATTATTTATAATAAAATGTATATATCTTATTATTCCCTAGATTCATGGGAGTAATATTAACCATATTAATTCCTTTGTATATCATATATCAAATAATGATATATGATCATTATATAAAATTTTCCCTCCAAACCATAAAATTAATTAGAACTAAGTTTTCTAAAGAAATAAGGAAATATCATATAATCAATGGGTTATCATATAAAGGAAATTAATAACAAAGGCCCTTACAAATACTAAAAGGAAAGATTTATATAAGAAAATAAAGAAATGTAACATTATATAATAAAAGATCACAAATTGATTCTAAATAACTTTATGATTGCTGCAATGATTTAGCAAAGAAATTAGATTAAGAAAAGTCAAAACAATTGCTTAAATAAAAAGCTAGAAAATAAAACAGAATACAGAAAATATAAAATAAAAGGAAAAGGAATAGGTTAGCCCAATCCTGGTCGTGGCCCATTTTCTTTCTTCTCTATCTGCTGCTCACGAGCAACTCACAACAGCCCAATGAATGCCCAAGAAGGACAACACTCAAGAACTATCTCGGCCGACGGTGGGACCGAAGAAGGATCATGGATCGAGTCGGGAAAGTTCGGGGTTTTCCACAAAATGTCGTCTCTTCCTCCGGCTAGCAAATTCGGTGGCGATGCCAAGGCCGTCCGCCGCTGTCCTTGCGCCAAGATGCACGCCGCCATCACCAGGAGAGGATAAGGAGGCCACGGCGATGTCTCTGCTCGTCCTCATCCTCATTTCTCCCTCGGACACTCTCCATATCGCTGCTTCCCTCTGACCGAAAACCTAGCTTCGCCGGAGCTTCTTATCATCGTCGATCCCGAGCTCCCCTGGCCTTCCTAAGAGCACCGTTAGCCTCGCCCTATTGTCCTCGTTCTCCCAAGCCAAACCATGGAATCCAAATATCCCCCTATCGGCTCAATCGATACCTCACTGACACCGTCGGTCAACATCGATCCCCATTGATTCCGGCAACAACTCGCGTCGCCGATGGCACCGTCGCGCTCCTGGTGATTTCCCGAGTCTCCCAGTATGCCCCAATGTTTCAATTGCTTCATATATTGCTACCTACATGGTCGCCTGCAAGCGCCGTTGTGCGAGCTCGCCGCCGACCCTTCTCCGGTGACCATTTCTAGGCGGCGCGGCCACCATTCGACTCGCCTTAGTCTTCTGCGTCCAAACCTCCTAGCCTCGCAAGCGCGTGTGCGTCCTCTCGCCGGATTCTAGCACCACTAGTAGGTTCCCCATTGTCGATGTAAGCATGATGTCATGCTCACGTCACCACTACTTAGTCAGTTGGTTTGACCTAGTCTTTGCACGCGTGGCAAATGACATGACCACTGGCCCACAGGTCAGTGACTAGGGCTATATGTATGTGCGGTGTAAAAGTTTAGTGTCTGTTTAGAAATAAACAAAACAATATAAATTCAAACTCAAATAAATTCGAGAAATTAAATAAAGGGAATAAATTTTGTTAAACCAATATCTTTTGTTTTATAATTCAAAAAAATATGTTTAATATATGAAAAATTTCAGAAAAATAAAATCTATAACATTAAACTATTACCAAACATTACTATGTTAACAATTTAAATAATTATTTTTAATAAAGATTATATAAGTATTAATACTTTGAAAATTCATATTTAATATTGGTAAATGTTAAAAATATAAATAAAATACCAAAAATATTATATAAATAAAAACTATAATTTTAAACCATAATCATACATTATTATTTCACTGAATTAAATATTTGTTATTTATTAAAAATTTATAAAGTAATAAATCTTATAAAAATCATATCTTATTATTTATAAATCACAAAAATAAATGTATTATACCAAAATGATCACAAAAATAATACCTACATGTTAAAAATATAATATTCCACTTTTGAAGTAAATAAAAAT
The DNA here is from genome assembly GCA_030063025.1 of Avena longiglumis. Classification (NCBI taxonomy): domain Eukaryota; kingdom Viridiplantae; phylum Streptophyta; class Magnoliopsida; order Poales; family Poaceae; genus Avena; species Avena longiglumis. The sequence continues at coordinate 49,619,151 of CP125979.1, forward strand.
TTAAAACACTTTAACAACTTGAATTTAAAGTGCAATGTTGAAAACGTTCCCCGTGACAGCACGATTCTGCTAATTCCAACTTATAAGTGCAAGCATATACAACAAAGTTGTCACAATGTTTCAAGTTTATTAGGGGCAAAGAATATAAAGTGTGCCATCAAGTTTATGAGGGCTTTAATCACTAATTTTTCTCATAACAAAATAGTTTTTAATTGGAAGATAGCTGAAAACAAGAATATACTTGGAATGGTGTAACACACCATGCATAGGAATTTATAGTGGACACTTTGGAATAACTTGGTTTCTTGGGAATTGTAAGCATGAGTAGAGCTTACTCATACAGGTGGAGGCTAGCAAAAGACTGGGATCAACCAATTAAAAGAGCAATAATGGACATAATCATGTAGAGCAACAAAACATTACTAATCAAAGCATAGAGTGGTACGACAAGTCAAGGACTAAATGATCATAGAGGCTATGGTGACTTGTTCATAGTCATAACATGGTGTGAGCATGTGCCAAGTCAACCCAAGTAAAGCATCAAAGCAGAATACCACAATACTATGCTTTTGTATGATAAAACAACACATGATTCTTTCAAGGCACACTAAGAAATCCTAATAGTTTGGAACAAGACATGCTACAACAATAATCACTAAGCATAAGGTCAAAACAACACCTAGCATGTCATACTAAAGACTAAGTCACAGTCAATGCAAGCTCCTCTTGCACTTCAAGCAAGAACTTACTACTCCTTTCCAACACCAAGCAACTTATTTGAAACAATTCACAAAGATAATAATCAATAAAGACCAGTGAGCTTGTATCACAAATCCACAAAGAAGAACTAAAAATTTCTAAGCTGAAAGCTCAAGAAAACTAAGGCTAAACACAGTGTTAGCAAAAGAGAACACTCATAGAACAATAAGAGTGAAAACTAGAGTGTTCTAGGCAATAAAAACAGAGTTGTGTCTCTCTCCAAAAAAAAGGTGTGTTGTGATCAACCAACTTTATTCAAGCAAACTAAGAAAACAAAAGCCAAAAACGAAAACTAAGACGCTCCAAGAACAACACAACTGTGCATGAAACAATAAAAACGAAGTGTCTAGAAAATCCTGAGATTTTTATTGATGAAGAAGGGGATGCCTTGGGCATCCCCAAGCTTTGACGCTTGTACCTCTTGGATATTTATTGGGGTGACACCGGGGTGGCATCCCCAAGCTTTAGCTTTTGTCCATTATTCATCTTATTACATCATTCTTTCTCTATATGTGAAATTTTTCTTTCATACAAAACTTCACACAATCTTCATTAGCAACATTAGTGTATTCAAAAGATATTAGACCCCTGGGAAAGCTTTGGTACAGCAAGGCTTTTCACTAAAAACACAAGCTACTGTAGTAACTCCTTCAAAAATCTCAATACACCTAAAGAGAACTCAAAAAGGAATCAATAAGAAGCAAATGCAAATAATGATAGAAATCTGTCAAAACATACCATCAGGTAGAAATCGATTTTTTCAAAAATATTATGTTTATCAAATCAAAAAGTGTTGAACTAACGAAAGTTATCTAACATACTGAGGGATTTATTCGTAAATTTTCATCTCACTCCGAGTTACAGAGACTCCTCACGAATTTTTATGGTGGAGGACGGAAATCTGTTTCGGGACAGCAACTCCCCAAATCTTACTTCCCTCTCATTAGAGGTCATTCTTGGCATAAAAAGAAAACAAAGAGGATAAGTAGAGGTCATTACATAAGTAATAACTTCCAAGACTCAAGAAAACTCTTGGGTTATCTCCCAACAAGTACTTTTCTTTAACGCCTTTAAGTTAGGCTTGATAGTTTGAGAAGATGCTCACATAAGAAATATGAATTGATTTAAAAAAGAGCATCAAGAAGCAAATTCAAAAAACATTTAAGTCTAACTCACTTCCTATGCATAGGAATCTTGTAAAGAAACAATTCATGAAAGCACAAATCAACAAGCATAGGGAAGCAAAACAAATGAAACTTAAAAAATTTCAACTTAAAGAGGGGAAACTTAATATTTTTGAGATGCATAAGACCATGTTTCCCTCTCTCACAATAACTTTCAGTAGCAACATGAACAAAATTAACAATATAACTATCACATAAAACATTCTTATCATGAGCCACATGCATAAAATGATCATTACTCTCCACATAAGCATAGTCATTCTTATTAATTGTAGCGGGAGAAAATTCAACAAAATAGCTACCATTATTATTCTCATCACCATAATCATCAAATATAGGAGGCATATTATAATCACAATCAATTTTCTACTCAATAGTAGGTGGACTGAAAATATCATAGTCATCATTGTAATCATCATATATTGGAGGTTTGGTGTCATCATAAGTAATAGAATAGCTATCTTCCAAAGCTGGGGGACTAAAAAGATCATTTTCATAAAAACTAGCTTCCCCAAGCTTAGACTTTTCCATAGCATTAGCAATAATGGTATCTAGGAAATTCATGCTAATAACATTGCTATTAGCATGCAAATAAATCTCCATAGGTTTTTTAATTTTCTCTTCAAACACTTCATGTCCTAACTCAAGATAAACACTATAGAGCTCTCTAATTTTTGTGTTGTTTTCCATTAAGCCTAACTAGTGAAAACAAGAAACAAAAAGACAAAACTGCAAAATCTAAAGGAAATAACTTCGAGCACTCACACCGGAGGATGTGAGTACCTTTTACCTTACCTCCCCGGCAATGGCGCCAGAAAAGAGCTTGATGTCTACGCACTTCTATTCTTGTAGACACTTGTTGGGCCTCCAAGTGCAGAGGTTTGTAGAACAGCAGCAAGTTTCCCTTAAGTGGATCACCCAAGTTTTATCAAACTCAGGGAGGAAGTGGTCAAAGGTATTCCCTCTCAATCAACCCTGCAATCAAGATACAAGAAGTCTCTTGTGTCCCCAACACACTCAATATAGGTGCACTAGTTCGGCGAAGAGATAGTGAAATACAAGTGGTAACGGTGCCAGAAAATAGCTTCTGACTTGTTGACGTGGGGTAATGGTGCCAGAAAAGAGCTTGATGGCGTGGAGGAAAGGTAAAAGCCCAAAACCTCCCCGGCAAATGGAACAAAGATGGAAGCAAGCAACATGCAACAGATCTAGATGCAAACGGTGTTTCAATGTTTAGAAACAAGGCCTAGGGATCATACTTTCACTAGTGAACACTCTCTCATATAAATATCCTCTCTTCATGATACTACTCTTAACTACTCTCCGGTTGGACACTCTAATCATCGGTAGGGATATAACAGCACTCCTCAAAGTCCGCCTTCCCCAATCTAGATAACCCCACACTGTCACCTTGAGCGCTAGATGGTTCCAACAAACACCACAATTTCATAGAGACATCCAACTCCAAATATAACTCATAACAAATATTCAATCTAGCCAAAGTGCCACACACGGTATGCACGATGTCACTTTCACACGCGTGGGAAAAAGCATAGATCTATTAAAGCACAAAGAGTATTTATGTAGACTCAAACCTAAGTGTCACCATGGCGTGCACGCTGTCACTTTCACACACATGGGGAGAGAAGAGATCTATTGAATCACTTGAGTAGCAAGGTAGATCTACTTGATTACAAAGCTCATGACCACAACAAGATCATGCATAGAGAGAGATATGAACACATAGCTACCGGTAGAGCCCTTAGCCTCGAGGAAGAACTACTCCCTCCTCATCATGGGAATCAGCAACGGTGATGAAGATCGCGATGGAGATCGATGGATATGGCTCCGGGGGCACTTCCCCGTCCCGGCAGGGTGCCGGAACAGAGACTTTATGTCCCCCGAATCTCCCCTTCGGTGGCGGCGGTGCTACGGAGATTTTCGTGGATTTCTTCTGGATTCTTTAGGGTTTTCCCATCAGAGGCTTCTTATAGGAGCAGGAATCAAGGTCGGTGGGGGTCCAGGGGGCCCACACCCCCTCCAGGCGCCTCCAGGGCTTGCCCGCGCCTAGGGGGTTTGGCCACCCTGTGCCCCCCTCCGGCTCTGCTTCGTGGTTCCGTGTTGCTCCGGAAAAAATAATAACTTTGGCTTTTGTCCCGTCCAATTCCGAGAATATTGATTTTCTGCCTTTCTAGAACCAAAAACAGAAGAAAACAGGCAACTGCCACCGTGGCAACTTGTTAATAGGTTAGTTCCATAAAAGATATAAAAATACCTCAAAGTGTAGACAAAGCAAAGCAAAGTAGATACTAAACAAGCATGGAGCATAAAAAATAGACATGTTTCCGACGTATCACCTATCTACTAAGCGAGTAAAGGCGAGAAACAAGGTAACCATAGTGGAGCACGTGGAGACACATGATTTGTTTGACCGTAGTTCCTTCCTTATTAAGGGAAGTACGTCTGCGTTGGAGGGGTGGGTGGTACTATTGGGTACCCTTAGAGGCCTCACCCTGTTCTCCGATGGATCTCGCCACAAAGGCGTGATCCACCTTTCCACTATTGGGTACCCTTAGAGGCGGGAACTGGTGCCTTTATAACACTAACGGGGCACACATCCACAACTAAATTGGAGGCTCTCGTGATGACAACAATCTTCCACAAGAACAAGTATAATCCATAACCAAAATTGAGATCTAGATATTTGCAAGAAATACTAGGTCAAGAATACTTCAAGGGAATGGAGGGGAATTGAAGAGCTTGATTGGTGCCGATGCTGATCGAAGCCTCCTCCTTCGATTCCCCAAAGATTGGAGCCTTCGGGTGGTTGAATGTTGAGATATCGATTTGGAACTCGATGAACAGGGCAACACTTTTTTCGAATGAATCAAAAGATCTGATAGGAGGAGCAATTGGGGTATTTATAACCCCTGCCAAAACTCAGCCATTGGAGAATTTGGGGCCGAATTATCCAGCCTAAGTGGGGGCCAAATTATCCGGCCTAAGTGGGGCCAAATTATCCGGCCGGGGCAAAACTCCGGCTCGAAATCAGATTTTCCGGGTAAAAACCCCCCCCCCCCCCCCTATATGGCATGACGCGCCTTGGCTGCCTTTGGATAATCCGCCCCCAAAATCCTGTTTGGCTATTTTTGAGTGGACATTTATCTGCAGCACTCAACACACATTAAATAATCCTTGGTATTGTTATCTAACACACAAAACACTAGAGATCGTGAAATATGCTTTCACCAAGTCGCCTCCTTCCTCCCTCTCCCCCTCTCTCTCTTGGTTGGGGATCTCGCTAGATCTTGGTATAGTAGTTATACTATCACCGGTGCAGCTACACTGCATTGTTGCCGGTCTTCCTCCATGGCCGCCCTCACTCGCGGCACCACCAGTGAACCACACCATCCACTTGCCCAAGCTTGTTGTGGCCAAGGTACTAGTCGATGGTGCTTTTGGTCGTTGCATCTCAGCATATTGGGAATGGATTTGCTTGCTTACTAGGTGCCACTTCGAGAGGACAACACAATAAGGTACCGAACTTAGTACTTCCTCCTTTTAGAAATATAAGATGTTTTAGGTTTGTGAATGAGATGTATCTAGACACCTTTTAGTGTATAGGTTCAAATGAATCTAGACACTAAATATGTCTAGATACATCTTCTTCACAAACCTAAAACATCTTATATTTTCAAACGGAGGGAGTAGCTGAAGATCTGTTGAATATTTTCTAAATTTGGTTCTCCTATAAAACATGGTACCGCGTGTTGTAGAAATAAATTTGTTGTATACTGCATGAATTTGGTTTCAGCAACTAAACATGAACAGAATAATTTTAATTTTAGCAACTTACATCAACAGAATACATTTGGTTTCAGTAACATTTTGTTTTTTGAAAAGTCAAACGATGTAAAACAATGACAAAGTTTTAGAAAAAAATCAACACCTATAATGTGAAATCAATATAATTAGATGCATCTTGACGTATACTTCCATATTAGATTTATTTAATGACATGGTTCTCGGTAGCTTTTTTTAAAAGCTCTGGTTAAAATTTACATCGTTTGATGTGAGATAAAAATTATAAGCCTTACTTTATGGAACATAAGGTAATTAATATGATCCGTCAAAATCTATACTACATCTTTTACGCATGATACCTCTTATTTTAATTTTTCTGCATTATTTCATACATAGGACAATTCCTTCTGCTAATGAAAAGGTACATGCCAAAACCAGTTCTCTTGTTTTTAAACAGAACTTCATGAGGTGTGGAACGATCTTGTAATAAAGGAATGGAAATCAACAATAACAAAAAAGTATGTGGCCAAATCGACATAAACTTTAAGTATGAATTTCCACATCTTATATATAGGGTAAATCTATTCTTAGACCGGTCCGAGGAAGACCAAGCCTGGCGGACGCTCACCCGGCGCGTGATTCTCTTCTCTTCTTTCTAATTCTATGCATGCACTAAAACCAAATTGCTGACATCATCAACATTTAATGCAGAAATCCATATATTCAAAAAACTTTATAGCTCAAACCATTTGTCTGATTTAGAATCCGTTTTCACCGTTGGACTAGTCGTGACGAGATCTTCGAAACTAGATCCCATGTTGATATGTTTCGATGAATTTTTTTTGAACCAAAAGATTATCCATCCTTAACACGTGACTTATCCATGTCATAATATATAAGTTATCCACCTATAACATATGATGGGGATATGCCTACCCGGGTATACCCAGCAGGACGTTTCCTACTGGCCCAAGCGCCAACAGTGAATCCAACGATCGATTAAGATTTGGCGTGGACTCAAGCCACTGGAAGCTGAAGGCCCAGAAGCGTAGATAGGCCCAGTCGGACTAGCTCGTAGAGTCACCGAATCCTTAACTAATTCGGTTGAGATCTGTAAACCCTAGGGAGGTGAGTCTATATAAACCTCCCGAGAGGACGCATAGAGGATACGTTCCATCATACACCCTAGCGACTCGCCGCCTAGCCGCCGATATTGCCCCATTATACTCTCACCATAATACAATCTAGCAGGAGTAGGTCTTTACCCTCTGGGGGGCGAACCTGGGTAAACCCTTATGTCTCAGCCCTCATCTCGCACCGCAGATGGCTGGCCGCCCTTGCCCCATGTTCTACTACTTGCTGCCGATTGCAGCATCTGCCGTGGTCATTCCCACGACAGTGGCGCCTACCGTGGGGCGAGGTCGGTCAGGCCGGTGTTCTACGAGATCCAATCTGCCCATCAACGAGTCGATCGCCACCGGCCGCATGATCGCGATCGGCGAGATGCTCCAGATCTTGCCGAGCAGCTACGTCTCGGCGGCGCGACCCGTCACGCATAGCATGATCTTGCCGGTCGACACGATCAGCCTCTTCGTCGGCCTCACCGACGTCATCATCTCGGAGGACTCGGCTCGCATCCGCGAGTCGCCGCCACACGACCGACTCTCTGAGAGCCAGGTCCGCATGATCCACCGCCTTGCCTCCGAGTACGACTCGGCCCATAGCAACGTGGCCGAAAACACCGCAGCCGCGGAAGATGCGGCCCTCAACGACGACGCCGATTTGGCGACCCTGGCGACACACGATGGATCCATTATCGCCGCGTCAACCGCGGGCTCCATCACCTAGGTCTCCAACGTCGAAGACTTCGAGGATCCCTCTATCCTCGGGATCTTCGACTTCGATTCCGGGTCGGAGAACTCCGCCGACCTCCGCGACGGAACCGGTCGCCACGCCGCAACCTACATGGCAACTTGTGCCGACCCGCCGGAAGATTCATTCTCCATGCCGATCCCTCCAAACGCGACGGCAACGGAGGTCGAAGAACTTCGCCTAAAGCTGGCGGAGGCAGTCCGCAAGGAACAAGCCGAGCGCAATTTTTGTTGCCTCGAGCAGGTGATAGCGCAGGAGCTGTCGCGCTACCACCAACTCCGAATCAGGTAGCGCCTGAACCCCGCCGTCCAGGGGCGCGCCCTGAACTTCGACGACGAGAACGACCTGGCGGCAGCGGCCGCGCGATCTGCGAGCAGCGCCGCCGGAGAAGCACTCGGCCCCCACCAGGAGCAACAGCCAATGGCGCCCCGCCACCACCCAACCGCGAACCCCCCAGGGACCAGCCAGGGATCGTGGTCTCCTCACGGGAGCGAGACGCGAACGGCCTCCCATTGTTATCCACCCCAATGGACAACCTCGTCGCGGGCCGATCAGCAGTCGACAACATCGCAGCCACTGTTGAAGGCGCCCTGCAGATCCAATACGCCATGGCTCTGCTCGCCAAAGCAGTCGAGCAACAAAACGCATGCGTCGACTCACAGGGTCGGATGTACTCGCGTTTATCAGGCAGCAGAGCAGCCTCAAGCGGCCGCCCCATGGAGGCGAACACTCTCAACTGCCCGCCACCCGAACCCTTATAGCTCCAACACCGACCCGCGAATGCGGCACTCTCAACCAACAACCCCAGGCCGGCGACCAACTTCGTCACCGCCAATGGACAACCCGTCGACGCCCGCACCCACATCATCAACAACCAGAGCTGGCGCGCACGCCAGCCTGACGACCTGCGGCACACCCTCACCAACCGCCGCGACGGCTAACTGAGGGGTTCGTTGAGCCGCATCGGGCCCCAGTGCTTCAGACCGATGATCCAAGGCGAAAGATACCCGACGAACTTCAAAGCGCCGAAGGAAATAGAGAAGTACGACCCCTCCCTGTGGCTGGATACCTACCTCATGGTGATAGGGATCGCAGGCCACACCGACCTACTAGCCGCCCGCTACCTCCCCCTGATGATGGAGGGGGCGTGCAGGAAGTGGATTAACACTCTTCCCGCGGATAGCATCGACTCCTGGGAAGATATGCGGGAGGCCTTCGTCAGGCACTTCGAGGGTTCATACACCCGCGCCACCACCATTGAGGACACAGGCAGTGCGTCCGGGGACCCATAAGTCGACCAGCTGGGTCCAAGGGTGGCAAGATCTATGGTACAACGCGGTCGGCATCCACCTAGACACAGTGATCCACTGCTTCAAGACCTCGTGCCGCTATGATCCCCTGGTCGCCAAGATCAAACGAGCGTACCGCACACTCGACAACATAACGGATCTCCTAGAGATCGCAAAAAGGTACGCAGAGGAAGACCCAAACCAAGAAACCTACGACGAGTCGGGAGGACACCGCCGCATGAGCGGCCATGACAACGGGAGATGACCCGATCTACGCTACAACAACACTCGCCTCACCGGCAAGCGCCGCAGTGACGGGCGAGTCGACTTCATCGCCAACGCTGGATACGCGCAGCGCAAGCCCAAGAGATTCCGTCACGACGGGGGACAATGTCGCGACGGGGGACAATGCCGCGACGGTGGCAACTACAAGGCGAAGCCGAGGTTCGACCCCGCGGCCCTTCTTAACCAACCTTGTGTATTTCACAACAGGGAAGGAAAGCCCATCACGCACACGACCGCCGACTTCCACTCTCTCAAGGAGATCGAGAAGGCACGGCACGCACGGGAAGACCCCGACAACAACCCGCCAAACGGCGGAAAATTCGGCAGCGTCGCCGGCTCGCTCCACACCTTCACAGGCTTCAACACGAAGCGCGAGAAGAAGGTCATCGCATGCGCCGTCGCCGTCAACACGGTGGCCCAGATAGATATCCCCCAGTTCCCCAACTGGTCTGAGCAACCAATCACTTGGAGCCGCGCAGACCGCTCGCCACGGATCGAGTATCCGGGCCGAGTCGCCCTGGTGGTCAAGCCTAAGGTGGGAGACTACTGGCTCCCCAAAACATTGATGGATGGCGGCAGCTCCATCAACATCCTGTACCTGGACACCTTCAGGCGACTACGGCTCCCGCAGTCGATGATCGAGACGACCTACACCACGTTCCACGGCATCGTCCCCGGTCGGAAGGCGTACCTAATCGGCAAGGTGACGCTGCCAGTCACCATCGACACACCAGTAAACTTCCGCACCGAGCGGATCGTCTTCGAGCTGGTGCCCTTTGACAACCCCTACCACTGCGTCCTGGGGCGCTAGGCGTTCGCCAAGTTCATGGCCGCACCCCACTACGCGTACAACGCGATGAAGATACCCGGGCCGTGCGGCGTCATCACCATCCACGGCGACCCCGACATGGCCGCCGAGTGCGAGGCCAAAGGCGAACTTCGCCCGCCGTCGCCAGCGGCGAGGCCAACTTCGCCGAGGCTCGCTAAACGCGGCGGGTCAACAACGACGACCCCACCATACTCAAGCCCAACTCGGGCGGCAACCCCACCGCCTTCGAGGCAACGACGATACCCGCACCGTCGAGCTGGTCCCGGCGACTCGGCCAGACGGTGACGATCGGGACGGGCATGAGCCCAGCATAGGAAGGCACGCTCATCGAGTTCCTCGGGGAGAACAGGGACATCTTCGCGTGGAAGCCCTCTGACATGCCTGGTGTCCCGAGGTAACTCGCTGAGCACAAACTCAACGCCGACCCCAAAGTGCGACCTGTCAAGCAGTCGCTGCGGCCCTTCAATGAAGAGCGCCGCCGAGCCATCGCCGATGAGGTGCAGCGTCTACTCGCTGCAGGCTTCATCCGGCCAATCAAGTACTCCAAGTGGCTGGCAAACCCAGTCCTGGTCGAGAAGAAAAAGGGACCTGGAGGATGTGTATCGATTACACAAACTTAAACAGCGCCTGCCCGAAGGAGCAATTCGTCCTCCCGCGGATCGACCAATCATCGATTCCACCGAGGACTCGGAGTCGCTGTGCTTCCTCGACGCCTACTATGGGTACAACCAGATCAAAATGGCCGTCGAGGACGAAGAGAAGACGGCGTTCATCACGCCATTCGGAGCCTTCTGCTACACTGCCATGACCTTCGGCTCAAGAACGCCGGGGCGACCTACCAGCGGTTCATGCAGGAGTGCCTTGCGAGCCAAATTGGCCGCAATATCCACGTCTACATCGATGACGTGATGGTGAAGTCCGCTCGCCAGAACGACCTACTCGCTGATCTGGCGTAAATATTCGCCAACCTGCGGAAGTACGTACAAGATAAAACTAAACCTAGGCAAATGCACCTTCGGTGTACCGGCTGGACAGCTACTGGGATACGTTGTCTCCAAGCGCGGGATCAAAGTGAACCCCACCAAGATCGACACGATTGCTCGACTCGGCAAAACCGAGTGCCTGTGCGACGTCCAGAAGCTGGCCGGGCGAGTCGTGGCTCTCAGTCGCTTCATCCCCCGATTGGGCAAAAAGGCGATGCCCCTCTACTGCCTAATGCGCAAGAACCCCACCTTCCAGTGGGACAAGGAGGCAGATGACGCGCTCCGCGACCTCAAGAAGGTGCTACTCGCAGCACCGCTACTTGCCGCCCCCGTCGACAAGGAACCCATGCTGGTCTATGTCGCGGCTTTCGAACGCGTCGTCAGCGCCGTCATGGTCGTCGAACAACCAGAGGAAGGGAAGGAGCGCCCGGTGCAGCGACCAGTGTACTACATCAGCGAAGTCCTCACTGAGTCGCGCCAGCGCTACCCGCAATACCAGAAATTGGTATACGCGGTCTTCAGAGCACAGCGGCGACTGCCGCACTACTTCCAGGAGCACCCGATAACGGTCGTCTCCTCAGCACCGTTGCAGGACATCATCCGCAACCGTGAGGCGACTGGGCGAGTCGCCAAGTGGGCCGTCGAGATCGGCGTCCACAACATCAAGTACGAGCCGCGCAAGGCGATCAAGTCACAGGCTCTCGCAGACTTCATCGCCGACTGGGAGGAGGCCCAGCAGCCAGAGAAGCTGCCATACCTCCATTACTGGAGCTTACACTTCGACGGCTCCAAGAACACGGACGGTGCAGGAGCAGGGATCGTGCTAACTTCTCCGAAGGGCGACAAGCTCCGCTACGTCCTCTGCCTCGACTTCACCCCCTGCACCAACAACATGGCCGAGTACGAGGCGCTACTCCACGGCATGTGAGCTGCCAAGGAGATAAACGTCAACCGTGTGCGCTTCTACGGAGACTCCGACCTCGTCGTCGGGCAAGTCGCTGGCACCTGCGACGCCATCTCCCCCACCATGGCGGCATACCGCCAAGCAGTGGACAAGCTGGGTGGATACTTCGCAGGCTACTCCATCGAGTGGATTGATAGGCGAAAGAACGAGGAGGCCGACGCACTCTCTTGCATCGGCTCGGCTCGACTCGCACCACCCGTCGGCGTATTCCTTTACACCATCACCAAGCCTTCCGTCTTTCCCCCCAGGGAGATCGACATCGGAATCCCGCTGCAACCAAAAGCAGCCCTGGTCGCACTAATCGCCGAGCCAGACGACTGGAACGCACCATACGTCGCCTACTTGGAGGGTGGCACCGCCGGATGAAAGCAGACGCCGGATGATAGCGCGCTGCAAATCGCCGTCATCATCAACGGCGAGCTCCACAAGCGCAGCGTGACCGGCGTGTTCCAACGCTGCGTTCAGCCCGCTGAAGGACGAAAAATCCTCTAAGACATTCACTCCGGCGACTACGGCCACCACGCCGGCGCCCGTTCTATGGTCGCAAAGGCCATGCGGAATGGCTTCTACTGGCTCACCGCACACGCAGACGCTGTGGACATTGTCCAGCGGTGCGTCGGATGCCAGAAATACGCCAATCAAACCCACGTGCCAAGCTCGGTGCTCAAGACAATCCTCATCACCTGGCCGTTCGCCGTATGGGGCATGGACATGGAAGGCCCCTTCAATAAGGCCCCCTCCGGCTTCACGCACCTCCTAGTCGCAGTCGACAAGTTCACAAAATGAGTGGAGGCCAAGCCAGTCCGCAAATGCGACGGGAAGACCGCCACCAAGTTCCTACGCGAGCTCATCTATCGCTACGGGTTCCCAAATAGCATCATCACAGACAACGGCACCAACTTCTCCAAAGGAGCCATGGCTGAGTTCTGCGAGGAACACCACATTCGACTCGACCTCGCCTTAGTCGCCCACCCGGAGTCCAACGGCCAAGCGGAACGCGCCAATCAGAGCATCGTCCATGGCCTGAAGCCACGGCTCCAAGTACCACTCGAGCGCACCGTCGGGTGTTGGGTCGAGGAGCTACCCTTCGTCATCTAGGGCATCCACACCTCCGTCAACAGGTCGACAGGGTTTACCCCCTTCTTCATGGTGTACAGCGCCGAGGCAGTCATGCCCACCGACCTCGAGCACGACTCGCCAAGGGTGGTCAACTACACGGAGGCTGCAAACGAACTCGCATGCCAAGACGGAGTCGACCAGCTCGACGAGGCACGCAACCTAGCTCGCTCCCGCACCGCCATCTACCAGCAAGGGCTCCGCCGCTACCACAGCCGCCGAGTAAGGACTCGCACCTTCCAGGAAGGTGACCTGGTACTGCGTCTAATCCAGGACAAGAAGGGCATGCACAAGCTCTCCCCCCCTTGGGAGGGACCATTCGCCATCGGGCGAGTCCTAGGCAACGACGCCTACTAACTCACCGACATCCTAGGCGATGGAAAACTCGACGTCAAGCGACCGTGGAATGTAAACCTCCTACGAAAGTTCTATTCCTAGAACTCCATACATGTACTCCCCACCTGCTATGAAATAAAACAGTGGTTACCGAAAGTTGCGTCTACTCTCCGTGTCTTGTGCCACTTTCCTGTAATGACAGCTATGCTATTCGAGAAGTCAACCTTCGGTAAAAGCGACCGACACGGCCAAGTAGTGCGATGCGAGGCACCGGAAACCCAGCCTTGTAACGTCCACGAAAAACGCCAACCCGGAGCCCCATTGGAGTCGCCTAGCTCGACTGGCTTACCGAGCCAAGACAACTGCCCTCGCTCCTCACAGCGACCAAGGTCCTTCGCATCCTTGGCACAACGACTCGAACGGCCAAATACCACGCTTGGGGACTGACGTCCACTCAAATTCGAGCGACTAGGGAAAAACGCCCAGTATGAAAGCGTGCCCAGGACTCGCCATGCGACTGATCCTTCGGGTCAGGCAGGAGTGACACGCTTACTTTAACGCGCTTAGTCCTCACCTACCTTGGAGCTGCGACTAGAACCACCAAGTACCACGCTCGGGGACTCGGCGACCCGACCTCGTTCGCGCACGGGAAAACGGTCAAGTATAGAGCACCCATGGAGTCGCCTGATGGCTCTCCGAGCCCTGGCGAGTCGACCTTAATCCATTAAAAATTCGCAAACACACAACAAACGAGGTAAACCCCATAAAAAGGGCGGATGCGCTCGGGGACTCGTTTAATCAAAATCCAAAATCACAAAGGAAATGACAAAACAACACCAATTTCCTTTATAGCAGCACAAAGTTGTTCCAAAATACAAGGAAATTTCAATATCTATTTCGTACTAACGCCCAAGGGCACAACGCTTCTACTCCGCAGGTTTTGACGCCGACTCGCCGCCACCCCTGTGGTTATGGATGAAGGGCACGTACGGGTTTGACGGGTACGTCGTCAACTCGCCCGCCATCGCCGTACGGAACGGCTGCTTGACCTTGAAGTCCCGATGCTTCGGTTCGGGATCATTGGCGGCGACAAACGTCTCCTAATAGGGGAGGAGGTCGCCCATCGCCCAAACGCGATCAGAATACACCGCGGCCCGGTCCGTCAGCTTCAGCACCTCGGCAATCTCTACAGAGCCCGTGGACGAGGGGTAGCCGCTCGTCACATCACTACAAGGAATCTGAGATTCTATGACCCTCCATTTTTGTAACACCCTCAGAATCGGACCTATGCAAGTTTGAGCAAAATTCGCCAAACCCGCATAGAAACGATTCAAAGGTGCCCACCAGGCACTTTCATGCGGGTGGAAAACGAAGTAATAACATTACACAACAGTCCTCGATGGGACCCACAGAACAGAGATATATAACAGCGACTCCATGAGTCAAGAATACAGGTATAATATACAAGATCCAAATCTCCTTGAAAACGGTAGAGCGTCCGACTACGGACAAGAAGCAAATGGGGCTAAGAGCCCTGAAGAATAACCAATGGCGTCCATAACCCTGCCCAGGCCAAGCCGAAAGGGTAACCCTGCTAACGACGTCGATCTCAAACCTGCTTAAACAAAAGGGGGTGCCGACAAAGTCCAAAGAAAAAGAGGAGCGTCGATCTTGAGGCGATGCAGCGAGGCTAGAATTCGTGGTCCTCACATAGGTATGGTGGATCGAAGCGGCAGCATGCACTAAACAACCTATAGAGACTCGATACAACTGGCGGATATCAGAGACGGATAAGAATGACCTAACCGGATCCAACCCGAAGCTATCACCAAACAAACCCATCCTGGCGTTTCCCCCTCGAGACCAAACGAGGAAGTCAACCGAGGAACTCACACAGTTGGCAGTTTTACTTATTTGGTTATCGTTGCAGCAATTACTAGTCAGGTATAGATAATCGTCCTGATAAAGTAAGCAGTGGGTCCTTTTAGTTAATCATTCCATTGTAGTTGCAGCAATTACTAATCAGATACAGATAGCATGATGTAATCCCGAAACCCAGCAGTTGTTGGTACTTTTATTCAGCCATTTCGTTGTAGTTGCAATATTTACTAGTCAGATACAATTGTCGCAAGCGACAACCTAACAAGCCATTGTGGGCAGTATTAATTAGCCATTCCATTATAGTGAAGCTGATTACTAGTCATTATAAAGTCAAATTTATAGCAGTAAACTTTAGTTATGCTTGTCTATGATCGAGATACTGTGCTCCAAGTCGTCCATATCCGCGGACACGGCTTTCAGAAAGTTTTACCGGGGTGCACCAATAGCAACACACGCCGATCAACCTTGAAAACCAACTCAAAACCCAACGAGGCTTTCACGACGAACAATCACAGGATTCAGAAATATTTGGGGCCACCTTAAGTAGATCCCAATAGCCGGTGACTCGAGACGGGCTCAAGGTTTGGGTAGACGGTGGAACGACGGGAACCCGAAAGTGTGGCTGGGCTTGTCGACACCGCGGAATCGTGTCCCGATCCTAACAAGATAAAGGTGCTCCTCGCAATTTAAATACGTAAGTAGCATGGCATAAGTACAGGATCGTAAATAAAACCTCAAACTAGTTTGTGGCCCCAAGAAATAAGACTGAATCAAGCTCTGGTTCAGGGGGGTCCCATATACCTCCCGGATGTGGATAGCACGATAAATCAAGGAACAGGTATCAAGTACTCGGGGTCTTACGGGACACAAGTGGGCGATAAGTTTGTGGTCCCATATACCTCCCACCGATGCCTCTGCTTATTTCAATTTTAGTTGTTAAACAGAATTTAAAGTGAGCGATAAGTAAAACTAGAATCATCTCCAACATCAACATGCGGCAATACATCATCAACTGTGGCATTGAACGACACGAAAGACTTGAGCAAGCGATCACGACGCTGCAAGTCCAACTATCTACCAAACAACAGTAATAGGATGTGTCCAAGGCAATATAGGGCTGCACGGTATATCACTGTACGGTACTAAAGCATCGCAATACGTATAGCAATAGATCAACAAGAGGAATAAATACTATAAAAGTAAGATAGGTAGAAAGGGGAGATGCTCACGAAAACATTGTCGAAGGTTCAACCAAGAACGGGTAAGCTCACATCAACTCAACGGCCTTATCCGCGAAGAAGCAAAACACTAGAAGAAACACCGGATGCACTATTTAATACAACGGCAGAAGATCGGCATGATGCATGTATGATGAATGACATGGCAAGGTGCGATGCAATTAGGTCATATTAAGCGGAACCGGGGTCCCGACAAATAGTTAGGTGGTTCATGTTATTTAGAAACCCCGCATTTTAAATGTTGTTTTAACATGGTAAAAGATAGCACCGGTTCGCTACACAAGTTTAAATGAGGCCAATATAAGGCTAGATTTGCCCGCATATGAGCCCCATATTTAATTAGAGGTGAATCGGCATAAGGCCCCCAAACCACATGATATGCATGCGAGATGTCCATTAATTATGCAACAATTCATATAGTTGACCATTTATAAAATAGGGTTCTCGGAGAGGGGTTCACACATTGAGGGGGTCGGCGGACGCGGGCGGCCAGGCTCGAGGAGGCACCAACGGCGGGTCGACGCGGCGGCGCCACGGAAGCGGGGCCGAGGCGAGGGTCGCGGTCGACGGAGACGGAGGCCAGGGCTCGGCGATGGCGGGCTCGCCGGGGAGCTCTAGCAGCAGGGCGGCCCGAGGAGTTCGCCGACGGGCATGGCGGACACGGGCGGGCCGAGGCGAGGCGGCTGCCAGCGGCAGCGAGGCTGGTCGCGTGGAGGCCTGAGAGAGAGAAGGAGAGGCGCGGGAGGCAGCGGAGGCGGTGGCCCGGGAAGCGGCCAGGGCGGATGGGGAGTCTGCTGGCGAGGGTGAGACGGGCTGGCTGGCCAGCGGCTGAGGAGGGCAGCTGGCGGGCGGGCGGCTGGGTCGAGTGGAGGCGGGCGGGAGGCAGCCTAGGCGGCCGGAGGTTGCTTGGGGCGGTGAGGAGGGAGGCAGCGGTTGGGAAGAAAGAGAGGAGAGAGGAGAGCCAAAGGCGGGGGTGGGCCAGGGGCGCTGCAGGGCAGGGCGGTGGCGTGCGTCAATCGTGAGTCTGTGTGGGGGTGGGTTGTGTGGCTGAGTGGGGGTGGCTTAGACAGAGGGAGAGGGCTGGGACAAGTGGCAGGGGGGGATTGGGTAGAGGAAGGCAGGTGACGTGGGCCTAGGATAGGTGGGGTGAGGTGGCTGAGGGTTGGGTAGGTTTTGCAGCTTTAGGATTGTTTGGTGGACCGTTTGTAAAACCTGGGGGTGGTCGTTCGGGTCGAAACGGCCCGTTCGACTGCCCCCGCTAAAATAACTTAATATTTTATTTAATTTAATTGGACCGTTTGTAACCCGATAGCAACAAAACAAAATAATCCGGAGGCCCAGGGTTTGCATTAGAACAAAGGTGGGGCGTTTTAGAAAACAAAACGGGCTTTGCGAAATAGTTTTATGCAAACAATGCATGACGATGACGATGCAATGCACAAAATCAACGCGATTTTCTAGTAGTGGTTTTGCGGGATGCCACAATTCGACACCACTAACAATGGATCTCGCCCTCGAGATCCGCCTCATGGTACCGGAAGGAAGGTCGGCGATCTGCGTCTTCTCGCTTCGCGTAGATCCTCGCGACACCACTAACGAGGGTTCATCCTCCATCTTGAAATCGGCGACACCACCAACAAAGGGTCGTTGCTCCTGATCGTCGAGAAAACACTCCGGGAACAAAAGGTCGAAGGTAGAGGTATCGCAGATAAAGCCACCCCTAACTTCCGTGGACGGAGTAAAATTGCTGGATCCACTGATTCGACATACAAGAGCGAATGATAAGAGCAGTGGTAGGGTAGCTACTCCATCCCGCACTCAAACCATTACTCTGCACACGAATAAGCGGATTAAACATCCAACTCTCGGAATCAGACTGAAGATCTCGACCAACGAGGTTCGGAACAAAGGAGTGATGCAGACTCTGCATCGGATCTGGCGTAGATGATGTCATCCCATCGGGAAACACTGGAAGATGCAACAGAAATCGTATGAAAGACACAATGATTAGGTTTCGCGATGGTTCCATTGGCATGAACAACACATGCTCAAGGTCGACTCCAACTTCACCAAAGCTCGTCCTTCTCATATGTTTTTCAACGACACTGATATCCAGCAAGGAACACATATGGATAAAGAGCTCAAGAACAAAAGATTGGATGAAGGGTACAACAGACCAGCTGCAGATTGATGATCGTAGCACCACCGTTACAAAAGGAAGAAAGCGAAACCCTGAAGGTACGACGGTAACCCAACCACGAGAAATCCTGGACTCGAAGAGAGAGAAGAGAGCGGATCCAAAACACGTAGAGATAAGAGAGGAATAGCAAAGGGGTAAGGAGTAAAAAAATCAGACCTAATCAGAACTATCCAACCGATTTTGCAAAAATAGTTTTGACACTCTACTTCGGCCGTTAGCTAGGTTATCCTACAATTTGGACTTGTGGGGTATCGTAATCGCTGGGCTCGATACCACTCAGAACACCCTCGAATCGGACCTATGCAAGTTTGAGCAAAATTCGCCAAACCCGCATAGAAACGATTCAAAGGTGCTCACCAGCACTTTTCGTGCGGTGGAAAACGAAGTAATAACATTACACAACAGTCCTCGATGGGACCCACGTAAGTAGATATATATGGCGACTCCATGAGTCAAGAATACGGTATAATATACAAGATCCAAATCTCCTTGAAAGCGGTAGAGCGTCCGACTACGGACAAGAAGCTAAATGGGGCTAAGAGCCTCAAGAATAACCAATGGCGCCCATAACCCCCGGGCCAAGCGGAAGGGTAACCCTGCTAACGACGCCGATCTCAAACCCCTTAAACAAAAGGGGTGCCGACAAGGCCAAAGAAAAAGAGGCGTCAAGATCGAGGCCAAGACACCGAGGCTAGAATTGGCGGTCCTCGCCACATAGGTATGGTGGATCAAGCGGCAGCGGCAAAGATGCACTAAACAACCTATAGAGACTCGATACAATGGCGGATATCGAGAGGGATAAGAATGACCTAACGGATCCAACCCGGCTATCACCAAACAAACCCATCTGGCGTTTCCCCTCGAGACCAAACGAGGAAGTCAACCGAGGAACTCACAGTTGGCGGTTTACTTATTTGGTTATCGTTGCAGCAATTACTAGTCGGTATAGATAATCATCCGATAAAGTAAGCGATGGGTCCTTTTAGTTAATCATTCCGTTGAAGTTGCAGAATTACTAATCGACATGATAGCATGATGTAATCCCGAAACCCGCAGCTTGTTGGTACTTTTATTCAGCCATTTCGTAGAAGTTGCAATATTTACTAGTCGATACAATTGTCGCAAGCGACAACCTAACAAGCCATTGGGCGTATTAATTAGCCATTCCATTATAGTGAAGCTGATTACTAGTCATTATAAAGTCAAATTTATAGCAGTAAACTTTAGTTATGCTTGTCTATGATCGAGATATGTGCTCCAAGTCGTCCATATCCGCTGACACGGCTTTCGAAAGTTTTACCCGGCCGGGTGCACCAATAGCAACACACGCCGATCAACCTCGGAAAAACCAACTCAAAACCCACGAGGCTTTCACGACTGAACAATCACAGGATTCAGAAATATTTAGGGGCCACCTTAAGTAGATCCCGCGAACGGCCACCGACTCGAGACGGGCTCAAAGTTTGGGTAGACGGTGTGAACGATCGGGAACCCGAAGTGTGGCTGGGCTTGTCGACACCGCGGAATCGTGTCCCGATCCTAAAGATAAAGGTGCTCCTCGCACAATTTAAATACGTAAAGTAGCATGGCATAAGTACAGGATCGTAAATAAAACCTCAAACTAGTTTGTGGCCCCAAGAAATAAGACTGAATCAAGCTCTGGTTCAGGGGGGTCCCATATACCTCCCGGATGTGGATAGCGCGATAAATCAAGGAACAGGTATCAAGTACTCGGGGTCTTACGAGACACAAGTGGGCGTTCGGAAACCAAATATTATCTATCACCCACCGATGCCTCTGCTTATTTCAATTTTAGTTGTTAAACAGAATTTAAAGTGAGCGATAAGTAAAACTAGAATCATCTCCAACATCAACATGCGGCAATACATCATCAACTGTGGCATTGAACGACACACAGCAGCACTTGAGCAAGCGACTACGACGCGCAAGTCCAACTATCTACCAAACAACAGGTAATAGGATGTGTCCAAGGCAATATAGGGCTGCACGGTATATCACAGGTACGGTACTAAAGCATCGCAACACAGATAGCAATAGATCAACAGGAGGGAATAAATACTATAAAAGTAAGATAGGTAGAAAGGGGGAGATGCTCGCCTGAAAACATTGTCGAAGGTTCAACCAAGAAGCGGCGACTCACATCAACTCAACGGCCTTATCCGCGAAGAAGCAAAACACTAGAAGAAACACCGGATGCACTATTTAATACAACGGCAGAAGATCGGCATGATGCATGTATGATGAATGACATGGCAAGGTGCGATGCAATTAGGTCATATTAAGCGGAACCGGGGTCCCGACAAATAGTTAGGTGGTTCATGTTATTTAGAAACCCCGCATTTTAAATGTTGTTTTAACATGGTAAAAGATAGCACCGGTTCGCTACACAAGTTTAAATGAGGCCAATATAAGGCTAGATTTGCCCGCATATGAGCCCCATATTTAATTAGAGGTGAATCGGCATAAGGCCCCCAAACCACATGATATGCATGCGAGATGTCCATTAATTATGCAACAATTCATACAGTTGACCATTTATAAAATAGGGTTCTCGGAGAGGGGTTCACACATTGAGGGGGTCGGCGGACAGGCGGACGCGGGCGGCCAGGCTCGAGGAGGCACCAACGGCGGGGTCGACGCGGCCGAGCGGCGCTCGCCGGAGCGGGAAGGGGCCGAGGCGAAGGGGCGAGGGTCGCGGTCGACGGAGACGGAGGCCAGGGCTCGGCGATGGCGGGCTCGCCGGGAGCTCTGGCAGGGCGGCGAGGAGTTCGCCGGCGACGGGCATGGCGACACGGGCGGCCGGAGGCGAGACGGGCCACGGCAGCCGAGAGGGGTCGCTGGGCGGAGCGCAAGGAGAGAAGAAGGAGAGGCGGTTGACGGCGGAGGCGTGGCCGGCGGGAAGCAGCGCTGGGCGGATGGGGGCTGGCGAGGGTGAGACAGTAGGGGCTGTGGAAGCGGGAGGAGGGTCACAGGCGGAGCTGGGTCGGTGGAGCAGGCGGCATGGAGGCAGCCCTAGGCCTGAGGCGGCCCGAGGTCTTGAGGGCCATGCGGGAGGGAGGAGAGGCAACATGGTGGGGAAGAAAGAGAGGAGAGGAGAGTCAGCAGGGCAGGGTGGGCCAGGCGTCAGGGCCCAAAGGCGGTGGCGCAAAGGCGTGAGTCTGTGTGTGGGTGGTGGGTTGTGTGGCTGAGTGGGGGTGGCTTAGAGAGAGGGAGAGGGCTGGGACAAGTGGCAGGGGGATTGGGTAGAGGGAAGGGGCAGGGTGACGTGGCGGCCTAGGATAGGTGGGGGTGAGGTGGCCAGAGGGTTGGGTAGGTTTTCGGGTAGCTTTAGGATTGTTTGGTGGACCGTTTGTAAAACCTGGGGGTGGTCGTTCGGGTCGAAACGGCCCGTTCGACTGCCCCCGCTAAAATAACTTAATATTTTATTTAATTTAATTGGACCGTTTGTAACCCGATAGCAACAAAACAAAATAATCCGGAGGCCCGGGGTTTGCATTAGAACAAAGGTGGGGCGTTTTAGAAAACAAAACGGGCTTTGCGAAATAGTTTTATGCAAACAATGCATGACGATGACGATGCAATGCACAAAATCAACGCGATTTTCTAGTAGTGGTTTTGCGGGATGCCACAATTTTCGTCACAGAATCGTCATAGTAGTTTGTTTATGACAATTCTATGACGATTTTGAGATCGTCAAAAGCTGAGCGTCGCAAATGAACTATAACGACGATTTTGGTAAAATCGTCATAACCGTCTATGACGATATTGGATCGTCATAGACGTTGTGACGATCCAATATCGTCATGGACCATCTATCCTGGCCAAGTCATATCCTACGTGGCTGATCCTACGTGGCAAAACTATGACGAAATTAAATCGTCTTAAATCAAAATCGGCCCAATCCAGTTTGGTCACTTATATGGGCTCACCAAAGAATTCTAGCATTTTGTGTTTTTTCATTGAAATTCTTGTCGCCTAAATGGGCCAAGCCCAATCATTTCAGCCTGATTTATTTTCTAGGCCTCGGACTTTTATAATCCAACTATTTTCTAGTTTTGGCCTTTTATCAAATGAGTTCCAAGCTACGATTCTTGTAGAAAGTGGGCCCCGTTGTTAGATTCTTAATTGCTAATTAATTAATAGCTGATATAGCATCTAACATGAGATATAAAAAATATGACAATATTTAAATAAAAGCTAAAATCAATTCATTACAACAATATGGACCAAACAGTTGAACACGTGAAATTCCACTCTAGTTCACATCCGCATCAGTTCAAATAACAAATCTTGGACACCCTAATCTATAAAAAAACTTGATACTCTGAACTTCTTTAGGCCCTTCATTGTGGACTTGATCTTCTCGTCGATGTACTCTAGCCTTGATCTTCTCAAATTTCGGTGTTGTGAAGAATAGGAGCCTTCTCCTCAACTGAAACAGAAAAGTAGTAAGCAAATGTTTAGGCATATCAATGAATACCATCAGCACAAGAGCAATCCCAACAATATCCGAGACACAAAAGCATATATTAACTATAACAACCATTAGTAGGCACCTAGTTAATCTATAGAACAAAAAAACACATAAGTTATCAAGGAATAAATAATCGTACAAGAATCACTAGCTAGCATAGCGTGCATAGATGATAGATCTATCATGCCATAACATGTGCCAGAAAACTTCAAATTATGGACACATATCCATAATTTTAGCTACCATAACATGTGCCAACTATCTCCCAAGGACATTCACAGCAAAAACAAATTGATACCCAACACAAAAAACATTAAACTAGCAGCAATCAGTTTTCCTAGTGTTTACAGTAAGCCCAACAACCAGCCCTGGATGGCAGCACCTGCAAGCCTGAATCCAAATCAGTGACGCCACACAGCAGTAATCAACCCACCTCCGGAAGTTAAACAAACACGGCCAAAGCACGATCTCTGGAAGACTCCAGCAGCAGCTGGCCAGCGCGTCTCGAGCCCCACGAGTTCCTCCACCCGCGACCACGAGTTCCTCCAGCAGCAGAACCCTCAGCCCTCCAGCATCCAGAGGATGTTCCAGTTGCGCTTTATTTGCACATAACATCAGAAATACAAGAAATTAAAAATAAGAAACATACTGAAGATGTGTAGCCATATCATTAACATAATATTATCCATGCTCCCCAAGAATGGTTGCTTATCCAATTGGGGAGCAGTTCTGAGAAACTATTGCAGCAAACATGTGTAGCATATATGTACCAGTAAGTATACCTAACCAAGCAAGCAAGTACTCATAACAATCACTTACATTCTGAAACATACCAAGGAGTCCAGGGACACTTGTAGCTTGTAGAGGTCTACGCTTCGCAATCTGCAAACATCAATAGTTCTTCATGTGATAGCTATACAAAATATAGGAGAGTACGTTCATGTTAAAAAATACCAATGTATGAATGTTAAACATAAAAAAATAAGTAGGGTGGCGATTTTGGCACTCTCTAAGTTATATGTCAAGCGTCATAAGTATCAGTGCATGCATATATGTGGAAACAGGTTCATCAATTCTGGTTTGGATGTAATATATTATTGCAAAGATCTTTAGACCTATCTAAGAAATATTTCGATCAACTGGCTGACAATAGAATACATTACTACGCCTACTTGATTTCTACGAAGTTAGTATATTATACACCCATGACTAAAATCTTTATGTAGCAAATCAGCATTAGAGATACTAGTGCCTGCTCAAATGATATTTATAAGTTACTTGAACCGTAAAAAGAATCCAAAATCATGGGAAATCAAAGTTCAATTCGATATGGAAATATGCGTTCCTAATTAATTCCCTTTCTCCATTTGAAAGATGTAATTGAGAACATATCAGGTATCTTTTCTCAAGGAGCTTAAAGGTATCATGACGTATAACTAGGTAATGTTTTAGTAAAGATCTGCAAATGACTCTTTTTTCAAAGGGAATGAAATGATAAACAGATTTGCTGCGCACTCTAGTGCACATCAGGTGGCTATTGTACTTACCATCAGGTGTCCATAGTACTTAATATCGTGTGGCTATTGTAATAAACAAATTTAATGCATGATCTAGATTTGTCAGAAGTGACCAATTAAACTAGTATCGAAAATATTGAGCATAATTTATTTTACAATCTTTTGTAGACAAAGTGCCAAGGAAATGAAAAGAATTGGTAAACAAAAGCTAAAATAAGCAAACGTTGGTTATGCAAATAGAAGTATATCCCAGCAAACAGGCCTCTACATCAAATGAGTCAAATGCAATTATATACCATCTCTAGCCACTAGTTTTCTAAGATAAGTGGAACAAAACTCTCCATAGAAGCAGGGCTAGAACAAGCTTTTGCATTTCTAATGAGTAGGAGTTTCTTGCCAAACATTTCGAATCATCTGTAGCCTGCAGCACAACCACAAAAAATCAAAGTGCCAAGTAGCTAGCGTGCACGAACATCATCATAAACCAGCCAGAGGCACTCCTAATCCAACAATCCAACCACGAATCCAACTCCAAGTTGCAGTTCCTCACGCTAAATCCCGGAGGAGATCGAGCCCAAAACAAAATCTAGCTTAAAATTGCAGAAGAAATGGAGGGAGAGATGGAAACCTTACCCGAGAGGCGTCGTTCTCCTTGTCTGCGAGACCCTCCCACACACACCCGAGCCGTATCCTCCACCCACTTTCCAACGGTTCCTAAAAGTCCAGCCACCCAGTGCACTCCACTCCTCCATGGTATCGAGGATGCAGCCCCCTTCTCGTGACGGCGCTGCTGCCAGAAACCCTAGAAGAGAGGAAAACAGTAAGGAGATGAGGAGGAGGGAGAAATGGAGCACACCAAGAGAGGGAGTTGAGGAGTATGCTCACCTTGCTTCCTAGGCAGCCGCCATGCTCGTGGTCAGGGAGGGGCCTCGACATGGAGAATCGACGCCTCGACCTGGAGCCATCCACCACATGCTAGACCTCCTCCGGATCCACTCTTCCGTCGAATCCTCCCCTCTAGAATCTGCTCCTTTCCTCCCCTCCGCCGCCTATTCCTTTTCTCGCCGGCTCTGCTGGGAGACGAGCGTTGTGGAGGGAGGACGAAGGGCACGGATCTTGATGATCGTGGCGTTGTTCTGTCTCGCGCGGCGTGGGGAGGTGAGGAGAGGAGGATAGGGTGGCTGCGAGATCTTGCTGGAGAAGGAGGGGAGCGGCTGGAGCAAGCGGGAAGAGCGGCGGCACGCGGATCTCGCTGGAGAAGGAAGAGCAGCGGATGGGGATCTCGCTGGAGACGATGGGTTCAACGGCGGCGTGGATCTCGCTGGAGAGGCGGCGCGGATCTCACTGGAGCGGCGGCGGTAGGTTTAGGGTTCGAGAGATGCGTTCGCTGGGAGAGGGTGGGGATGTGGCGGTTTTGGTTCGGTCGGCACGCGCGTGATGTGGAAAATATTTGGTGCCTGCGCGCGATGGTTAGTGCCATGTCATCGATCCATGTCAAAGTTCCCGCATATCAGCATCCTACCCGTCCATCTTGTTTGGATCCAACGGTCCATGTTGCTATCCTCTATATTTAGATCTCCCTAGATATTATGACGATTTCATTTAAAGGAATTACGACGTTTTTGACCAAAATCGTCATAGTTTACTAAGGCTTTGACCCTCCCAAGCAGCTTGAGCGGAATCTTCATAAATCTAAGACGATTTTGTAGATGGTCACTACCAAAACGTCACAAGTTGACACATTTCTTGTAGTGCATCGTCAAGGTCGAAGTCCTCCGGGAAATGATCAAGCCCAAGGCTGAGCGCCGTCGCCGCCCCGCGCCGCAAGGCCGACCGCGTCATAAATTCGACGACTGACGGAGCCTTCTCCAAGTAGCGCCATACCTCGACGAGGTCGCTGGGGATCACCTCTGTGGGCGATATCTCCTGAAGATATGCTCGAATGCAAGTCGCGGACAACGTGGCCGAGTCGACCAGGGTGGTCACACACTGCCGCGCGTCACATGACATCGCTTCCTCCGAGCTATCAGTAATCCGGCCTGTGGAACAAAAGCAGGCAGTGAGCACACCAACGACTTCACAACGCAGTTGTTGCAGGCAGAGCGAAGAGGAAGAAAGGTTTACCAATTAGCGGACGACAGAGGCCCGTGATGAAGCTTTGAAGAGAGGAGAAGTCGCTCAGACCCGAGAACGAAAGTGCGTCAGACACTTTCCGCTCTTCAGCGGCAGCCGTAACAGCCGCTTTCGCATGCCCCTCCGCTGAACTCGCTTCCTCCCTCGCTTCCTTGAGCTCACGCTCCAGGTCAGCGACCCGCTTTTCGGCCACTCTCAAAGAAGATTGAGCCGTTGTCAAGTCACCCACCGGGACAAGGCCCCGGCGGACCTCCTCTGCCTCGGCTGCAATTGCTTGAAGCCCCTTGTTCGTTTCCTGGACGACAACGAGTTCCTTCTCCAAGCGACACTTTGCAGCAAGCCGATTGGCCGATTCGCGCTGCAAGCCCTACGCACAAACTGCAACGTCAACAACAATGAAATTCCTAAGTGCCCACTCGCTGAAATTCAGCGACTAGGCACTCGGGGACTGGACATTTAAAATCCTAAGTGCCCACCCGCTGAAATTCAGCGACTAGGCACTCGGGGACTGGACATTGAAAATCCTAAGTGCCTACCCGCTGAAATTCAGCGACTAGGCACTCGGGGACTGGACGATATAAAAACATTAAGAATCCAACCACTGAAATTCAGTGCCCCGATCCTCGGGGACTGGACATACCTGGATGGCAGCGCCTAGCATGCTGTGAAGCTCCAACACGTCCATAGATGCAAGCACGACTGGAGTGTGGCCACGATGCTGTTCGACCTCCACCTCGGCGACCCCAGGCATCCGGCTCGTTGGCGCCGAGCCACTCGCTGCGGCCGCCTTCGCCATGAAGCGAGGGAAGGTCGCTGCAGATGCCGCGGCGCCACTCGGAGCCGGCTCGGCCACGTCGGGTGAGGCAACAGCCTCCTTGGTCTTCGAGGCCACTTCCGCCGCAGTCGGAGGTTTGCTCGGAGCAATCGCCGGGTCATCAGAGACCGTGACGTCGTCGCCTTTCGCCCTCTTGACACCTTCGGCGGGAGCAGCGACTTCGTCGGTCTTCCTCTTCCGCGAGGAGTCCACCTCGGTGACGACTGGCGAAACCTTGGCCACGGAAGGATGGCCGATCTTTTTAACACCAGTCCTGTGAAACAACGATATGAATAAGACTGTCCGACTACGAAAACAAAGGATGAACAACACTCACTTGGCGACTGGTATGAACCGCAGTCCGTTGCGGATGCTAGCCGGCTTTTCCAACTCAGGCCCCAACCTCCGAGTGAGGCCCGTCTCGAACACATCGTGTGCCCAAGACACTGACGGCCTCTTTGAAGACGAAGCCGCGGCAGGAGCCTCCGTGATAATTGCCACGGGAGCTTCCCTTGGAGGCGAGGCCCCTGCGGCTGGAGCATCGCCCAAACCAGCGATTGGGGCGAATGGAGGTGGTAACGACGCCGGCGCCGTCCCTGAGGCGTGGCGTCTGGCGCCCGGTCGCGTCTTGTTTGCCGTCCTAGCCAAGCTGGTGGCATCGGAACTGGTCGCAGATCGGGCGGAGATATCCGCTTCGCCGACTTTGCCTTCTTCTTTGGCGGAGCCGTATTCTTCTTCTTGTTCTTCGACGGCGTGGCCTCATGATGTGAGGTGTGCTCGGGAAGCTCGGCATCGTCATCGTGAGGCTCGAGGATTTTACTCGCTTCGAGCTCGCGCTGGTGTTGCCCGCGGGTCTTGCGAACTGTGGGGGCAGCGACTTCCACGGGTTCATCGTTGTCTTCGTCATAGTCATCATCACCCTCATCACTCTCGGCGTCGCCTTTGATGGGTGACGACTCGCTCCCCTCTTGGACGGACGAGCTCGAGTTCTCGTCGTCTGCGGGTGGAAGCCACCCTTCTACCACTTGGAACAACTGCAATAAAAACAAAACAACGTCAGCACAACCACGAATGCATCATATGCGACTGCGAGTGGTGACGAAATGACGGCTTACCGTCGGAGCTGGGCGCCTTGCAGTGTAGGGGGCGACCTCGTCCTTCGCGTCAAGATGCACCGCCTAGGTAATCTTCTTCAGGGCCAGGGTGTAGTCTTCGACATGCCTTTCGGCGAGGGAGGACTTCGTCGGATCGTCCTTACCCGTATACTCATACATGTAGTGGTCGCGGCGGGCCAAAGGCACGAGCCGCCACCCGAACCAGCAGTTGTAGAGGTTGATGGTCTGGAGGCCCTTCTTCTTCAGGCCGCGGATGGTCTGCAGCATTTCGTCGACAACCATCCGTTGATCCAGCGGGAGCTTGACGACCTGGAGTCGACGCGGTTCGGGCCGGTCGACGGAGTACCTTGGAAGCGCCACTTCGCCATCTGGAGTCGACTCGGTGACGTAGAACCAGGACTTCTTCCATTCGTTTGCCGCCTTGGCGGGAAGCATCAGGTCTAAGAACGACGCCTTCGACTTCAGCTGGAATGGCAGGCCGCCCGTGGCTAGCATCGGGACGCCTGACTCTTCGCGGCTGATTCTCCCATGAAACAGATCTTGCCACAGGGGGAAGTAGAGCCTGCAGCCCAGATAGCACTCACAGAACGCCACAAAGATGGCGAGCTGCTCGATACTATGCGGACCTAGGTCCGATCGCTGGATCCCGTGGTAGGCGCAGAAACGCCGGAAGAACAGGGAGGTAGGAAAGCCTAGCCCCCATTCAAGGTGGCTGGTGAAGCAGATAAACTCTCCCTCGCGCGGGTCCGGAGTCACTTCTCCAGCCGTGGGGATGCGCCATCTGCCGACGCGGAGGATCCCGGCCTCCTCGAAGGATGCCAGTAGCGCCTTGGTGCATTTGGATCTGCCCCATGGCTTGGTGGAGGGGGCCATCGGTTGGAGATTCGTGGGGGTCGGAGTTCTCTGGATTGTTCAGATCGCTGTGCGGAATGGGGAAACGAAGACGAGCGAGATCGGAGGAAGAAAGAAGAGTCGTTTCCCTACCCGCCTATCATTCTCGTTATATAGCGGTTGCTACCCTCCAGTTTCGGGAGCCGTTACTACGCGGTAATTACGCCAAAGTTACCGTTGGATTACCCAATGGCTAGTTTGACCCCAATTGACGGTCCAACTTCATCCATTCGACTCGTTGCTCCCAGCGACTCGAAGACTCGCCGACCCGATCACTATGACAGTGACTAAGTATTTTCCGACCCGCTCGCCGAGCTGCGACACGATTGGTCGCCCTTATTGCGACTGAAATGACTAGTTCTTCCCTTTGTTCAGGAGTCTGCCGCCGATTCGACTAGACGTCCGCATTGGACCTGCATAATCCGACTGCCAGCAAACGCCTGCGACAAATCGACGACGGCCTCGGGGACTACTGATGGGGATATGCCTACCGGGGTATGTAGGGGTTCGTAGCATGGAAAACAAAAAATTTCTACCGCATGCAAACAAACAAGCCAAGATCTATCTACTAGATTATAGCAGCGAGTCGATAAAGGAACTCACCCTCGAAGATTCCAAAGTGGTTAACGAGAGCAGATTCTCGTGGGTGATGTAGTCGTACTCTTGCCGATCTCAAGATCGCGTAGACGATCCTTCCGGCGCCGCGTTCCGGCGCTTCGCGATCGGTCACCGCGTTCGATTACTCGATGAAGACCTTCCTCTCCTTGTTCCAAAGGCAGCGGAGGTTGTAGCACTCCTCGCGATTCCCGGCATGCGTGGTACCGGAGGTAGAGGGAGATCTCATGAGCTTCGCCTTAAGCCGGAGCGAGTATGGTGGACTATGAGAGAGCCCTCGGCGATCTAGGGTTTAGACACACCGAGGAAGAGGTGCTAGGGCCGGCGGCTAGGGCTTGGAGGTGCCCAAGTCGGCGGCTAGGGGAGCCCTAGGTGGCGGCGGCGGCAGCAGGAGGTGGCGGCACCGGGCTAGGGTTTTGGGGTAGGGAACTCATGTGTTAGGAGGGGAGCCCTGCCCCTCCTCTTATAGGAGGAAGGCGCCGGCCAAGGGGAGGGGAATCCCTCCCCAACTCGGATCCCAAGTGGGCCGGCGGTGGAGGAGGGACTCGTCCCCAACTCGGTTTCCCACTTCCCCTCCACTTCCCAAAATAGTCGTTTGACTTTTCAAATTGGCGTTTGACTTTTCAAACTAGGATTTGATTAAACCCTTTATTTTGTTCAGCGATGACACCTAGTACATGATGAATCATACCAACTTGATATAACACATTCATGTACCCTTCCCCTTCGGAGTGCCGGACATTCCGGAACCTTCTAGAACATTCCCGATGAAAACACCGGAACCATTCCCCAACTCCGAAACAGGACTTTCCTTATATGAATCTTATTCTCCGGACCATTCCGGATCTCCTCGTGATATCCCGGATCCCATCCGAGACTCCGAACAACATTTGGTCTCTTTCTCATCATTCCATAACTACACAACAACATCGAATCCTTAAGTGTGTCTCCCTACGGTTCGTGAATTACGCGGACATGATCGAGACACTTCTCCGATCAATAACCAATAGAGGAATCTGGAAATTCATATGGCTCCCACATATTTCTACGATTACTTTGCAATAGAATGAACCACTTTACATACGATACCAATTTCCCTTTGTCTCACGATAGTTTACTTATCCGAGGTTTTGATTGTCGGTATCTCTGCATACCTAGTTCAACCTCGTTACCGATAAGTACTCTTTTCTCGTTCCCGTGATATGTGATCCCTTGTGAGCCAGTCACATGCTTGCAAGCTAATTGGATGACATTCCACCGAGAGGGCCCAGAGTATATCTATCCGTCATATGGATGGACAAATCCCACTCTTGATCCATGTGTCTCAACCCATACTTTCCGAACACTCAATGCCACCTTTATAGCCACCCAGTTACGGTGTGGTGTTTGATGTCATCAAAGCATCCTTCCGGTGATGGTGATAAGCATGATCTCATGGTCGAAGGAATTAGGTTACTATGTATCAGAAAGCATATAGCAAATGAACTATATTAAATGACTTGATCTTTATGCTACGCTTATCTATAGGAGTATGTCCATCACATCATTCTCCTAATGATATGACCTTGTTGTTAATAAAATCTCTATGTTCATGATCAGGAAACCATGATCATATATTAACCAACAAGCTAGTTTAACAAGAGGCTTTACTAGGGACTCTTTTATGTTTACAAATCACACAAGTATTAATGTTTCCGGTTAATACAATTATAGCATGGTATGTAAACATTTATCATAAGTATGAAGATATGATAATAACCACTTCATTATTGCCTCTTGGGCATATCTCCAACAGTCTCCCACTTGCACTAGAGTCAATAATCTAGTTTCAAACCTTTGTGTATTCAACACCTATGGCTTTCCGGTGTTGTATGTACACGATTGCTAGTGGTCAATGATCTCCGGACCGACACTTCCAGGTCCGTGTGTAATTGCATGTCTTTGCGTCTCTACGCATCACTCATTCTCTAATGAGATGGCTTTGTATAAATTTGGTCCTTTGGTGAGACCTTTAGTTCTTTGGGGTTAAAACATGTTGATAATATTGTCGTACAATATATCTTCATAGTATTATCCCGCTGTGAACTACACCTAGTTTGATAACAAACTACTTGACACAAATTCCCTCTTTAGCTGCTATTATAGCAGTCATATACTTAGCCTTTTGTTGTAGTATCTGTCACAATGTCTTAACTTTGGAACTCATCCAAATCCATTATGGAACTTACTTTCCATTATATTGTGCCACCCTTAGTTTAGATTGAGATAAACTTAATTTGTACTTTGTGACAAAACTAGTATCAATGTAGTACTTTTACAATGAACTAACCATCTATTTGTCACTTCTACAAATAATATACTCTTAGTTCTTCCAAAAGATTATAAGAATATCCTTACTATCGTCCAATGATCATCTTATGAATAATTATGGTATATGCTTATAACATTTAGAGCATAGGACATATCTAGATTTGTACATATCACAGTATGATTGATATAAATACTCTTTGTGATTTCATACATCAAGTATCAATCTATACTTGAATCTTTGTTTCACTTACCAAGTGTCAATACACTTGAATATATCATCAATATTGAACTCATTCAATCCTTTCTGTGCGACAAGAACCTTTCTTGTAGTTTCTATATTGAACTCATTCAATATCTCATCTATGTACTTCTGGCACAACCATATTGGCGTCTATTGATGCCAATTATTTGGGTTTTGCCTAAGTCTTTCATCGAGATGAAATTCTTATCCTGTGTTAATAAAAAGATACATCACTTCCAATCAACAATATGTCTTCTACATAATGTATTAGAAATATGTCTTAGCGCTCCCACTTAATTTCTTGCAAATGCAAGCATCTTCATTGTCTCTGATGAATTTAAACTCTTTTAACAATTTCATCATTGTGAAGATTCCAACTCCGCGATGCTCACTTCAACCATTGAAGTTTGCATATGCTTTTAACATCCTTTGAATTAACAAAACCCTATGGACCGTGTCATGCACACGTCCTAGGTAACAATTTTATTAGAAGAACTTGTTTTGTTTGTTCAACTACCATATAACAAAATTATATGTAGTGGTTGCTACATTAATCCATCTAGACTAAATATCGCTATGAAAGATCAAATCTTGTCATATACAACCTTTGAACATTGTTGTGAACTCTTTCCCAACATGTCGACCATTTCATAGATGCGAAACATCCATGTCTATTTCTTTATAGATCCAAACACAACTGTAAGGTCTTATACCTTTCTCGAGGGTCCTTCAAGTTCAAAACTTGATTTCTCGTGTATGGAACTATCACGGATTTTATGGCTTCAAGCCATTTTACGGAGTCAGGGTCCATCATCGCTTCTTTGCATGTAGTACGTTCATTATTCTCAAATAATGATTCAACCCTCAAATCTTGGTATTTGATTGTTTACTCGACCTACTTGTTTCGATAAGAACTTAGACCTCCGTGACCACAACCTTTGAGGCACGTGAGCCATGAGCATTATTGCTGCCTCCGGAACACTTTTCGGCGCTGTGCAACTTTGCACATATAGCTAAGGTTCTTTTAACCTTATCAAAGTTCTATTGTCCTCCCACTTATCTTTTCACGAAAAATTCCTTCTCAAAGAAACTTGACGTTCTAAGTGACAAACACTTTTATCTCCGATGTTATGGAGGAACAGTTATTCGAAATAACATACAAAGACAGGTTCATCCGACTTTGGTTGCAAACATCTTTCTTATGCATAGCATACCAATGTTTTAAGAAAGGACAACTTGGATTTAATCCCAAACCATAACTTTATACGGTGTCATTTCAACGGATTATGATGAAGCTCTTTTCAGTGGAAAAACGGTAGTCTCTCAAGCTTTTAATCTTTAAAATATAATGGCAGTTTTATGAATTACACCTTTGATCTTACCATGTCAAACAAGGTTTAATTACATATCTCTAACACTCCATACTCTTATGGTGTTTTGGGAAATGCAAATCCACGGAACGATTCCTTAAATCTTAGGTATTATGCTAAACTTGTAACTCAAATATCTTCCTTTATGATCTTATCATAAACTATTTATATTCTTGTTACAATAATTTTGCACTTCATCTTGAAAGTCTTTGAACGTTTCAAATGTTTCATACTTCATCCTTATTAAGTAAATATTCATATATTCACTCAAATTTTCGGAGAAAGCATATGAAGTTGAAATCCATCGCTCTTGACTACACATAATGGATTTCGTACAACAATATGTACAATTTCCAATAAGCTAGTCATTCGTTCCCTTTTGGCCTATGAACGAAGTTTTAATTATCTCTAGGAAAGTTTCTGGCGTCATTTGATCAAAAATCAAAAGACTCCAAAATTCCATCCACATGGAGTTTCTTCATGTTTTCTTTCAATATAATTTAAGCGATGTCACTTCCTAAGTGATCTTTCAATCAATTTGTCTTTCGACATTTTTAGCACTAGTTTTATGGATGTGATTTCTCCAACAAGATTTGTGAATCATCCATCTTTTATGGATTTCGGAAATTATTTGAACAACCCTTTTGTTCTCATAATACCTGATAAAACAAATCTTGAAGGCAAGCTTTGATGTTTAACGAGCAACACAATAACCCTTTATTTGTTCTCAATGAACATCATCACATATTCTTTTGCTAGTTACTTAGGCCATTGTAGTTCATGAATTGTGTTGTTTCATATGACGATTCACACCAACAAATTCAGTATCAAATACTTAAGAACCACATTGTTTAATAAGCAAAGAATATAGCCATAACATGTATATCATCTATATACTTAAACTGAACAATTCTAGTCTTTTCTTTTCTGCCATATATTTATGAGATTCTCTTTCGTATTTCCTTTTACATTTGAAAGAATCTATCAACATCAATAGTGGAGTCATACATATGACACATAGTCCAAAGCGTGTATAATTAAATACCAATGTCTTTGGACTTGCACTTTGAAGTAGATCACCATCATCAAATGTTTGGTGTGCTTTCAAATTCCATTCTTTAGTAATCTCTTGGTGTGGTAAACATTTTACCTACATCAAATATTCACCCTTATCAAGGAATTATTCATGATCAAGCTACTTTTAGCTTATAAAGATGAATCGCGAGTATAATGTTGCTCTCCAAAACCTTTTGGTGGTTTAGGACAACTAGTGTCTCCAACCTTTTGCAACTTCTCATCAAATATGAGAACATGTCTTTTGCCATATTATACTCTATCATGTTGAAACCAATACTTTGTTTCAGATATCACAATATCTTCCACACATCATGGTTTCTGAAACAACTCTTTCAGATCCTAGATAACCTTGAAATTAAGACAATTCTTTGAATATCAAGAATCATGGAGATAAACATGATACTCATACACTAACTCTTGGAATTGTCACTCTTGTTTTAATACCAATTATTAAACTTCATGGAGTAACTGGAACTTACTGAAAGTTTGCAATAGGACTTTTAAACTTTAGATTAACACTTCAAAAACAATACGATACCAGTTCGTAAAGTAACTAACCAGAATTTTATAGTTCTATCATCTCAATTAAAACTAAGCGCAAGGTGGTAAACGGATGCCAATGACTACAACAATTATGCAAATTCACTTTGATTTAATTTATGATAAATAGTGTTCAACTTTTAATCATATTGCCGTTGAACTCCCACGCAAAACAATATCCCTCACATTGTTTTAGTGATCACATGAACCAAATCAACCACATCAAAACCGATCATCACGAGAGTTGATGTAGCTTCAATGGCGAACAATCAACATGTTCATCATATCTACTATATGACTCATGCTTTACCTTTCGGTGATCCGTGTTCGAGACCATGTCCGTACATGCTAGGCTCGTCAAGATCAACCTTAGCTTCCGCATGAGCAAATCTTGCTCACGTTGTATACACTCAGAATCTAACACCCGATCATCACGTGGTGCTTCAAACAACGAGCTTTAGCGGTGCTTACTAAGGATGAACACTTTAAAACTTGAAATTGTGTGCTTGAGGGATCATCTTATAATGCTACCATCGTGAACTAAGCAATACAAGATGCATAAAAGGATTAACATCACATGCAATTCATAATATGTGATATGATATGGCCTTTCTTCTTGTGCTTCCGATCTCCATCTTCAAGCACGAACATGATCTCCATCATCACCGGTATTGCATCAAGGTCAATGATGCCGCTCCATGGTTGTCTTCCACCAGCTTCAACTATTACAACTACTTTGAATAGACACGCGGGTCTTAACAGAATTTAAAGACAACCATATGGCTCATACCGGTTGCCAACTTACAATAAGGAACATTGCATACATCATATATAATCACAATCATGGCCATATCACATCACAGCACACCCCTGCAAAACAAAGTTAGACGCCTCTACTTTCTTTGCATGTTTTACGTGGTTTGGGGCTTTCAATAAGTGTCGTTATAACTTACGAACAAGAACCACAACATTGATACTAGTATTGTCAATCACCCGTTGTAAATTGAATCTTAACTATGTTGGGAGAAAGCAGCACCATAAAGCCACTTATGCAATACAAGTTGCATGTCAAGCGTGGAGCAAGTCTCATGAACGATGTCATGTAAGGTTAGCCCGGGCCGCTTCATCCCACCATCCCGCAAGATGCAAAGTACACAAGAAGCAATCGACAACAAAAGCATCAACGCCCACAATGACCATTGTGTTCTACTCGTGCAACAGATCTACATATAAACACGGCTCTGATACCACTGTAGGGTTCGTAGCATGGAAAACAAAATTTTCTACCGCATGCAAACAAACAAGCCAAGATCTATCTACTAGATTGTAGCAACGAGTCGATAAAGGAACTCACCCTCGAAGATTCCAAAGCAGTTAACGAGAGCAGATTCTCGTGGGTGATGTAGTCGTACTCTTGCCGATCTCAAGATCGCGTGAGCGATCCTTCCAATGCGTTAACGGCGCTTCACGATCGGTCACACGTTCGGTACTCGATGAAGACCTTCCTCTCCCTTGTTCCAGCAGGCAGCGGAGGTTGTAGCACTCTCCTCGCGATTCCGGCAGCACGACGGCGTGGTACCGGAGGTAGAGGGGAGATCTCGCAGGGCTTCGCCTTAAGCCGGAGCGAGTATGGTGGACTATGAGAGAGCCCTCGGCGATCTAGGGTTTAGACACACCGAGGAAGAGGTGCTAGGGCCAGCAGCTAGGGCTTGGAGGTGCCCAAGTCGGCGGCTAGGGGAGCTCTAGGTGGAGGCGGCGGCAGCAGGAGGTGGCGGCGCCGGGCTAGGGTTTTGGGGTAGGGAACTCGTGTGTTAGGAGGGGAGCCCTGACCCTCCTCTTATAGGAGGGAGGCGCCGGCCAAGGGGAGGGGAATCCCTCCCCAACTCGGATCCCAAGTGGGCCGGCGGTGGAGGAGGGACTCCTCCCCAACTCGGTTTCCCACTTACCCTCCACTTCCCAAAATAGTCGTTTGACTTTTCAAATTGGCCTTTGACTTTTCAAACTAGGATTTGATTAAACCCTTTATTTTGTTCAGCGATGACACCTAGTACATGATGCAATCATACCAACTTGATATAACACATTCATGTACCCTTCCCCTTCGGAGTGCCGAACATTCCGGAACCTTCTAGAACATTCCCGATGAAAACACCGGAACCATTCCCCAACTCCGAAACAGGACTTTCCTTATATGAATCTTATTCTTCGGACCATTCCGGATCTCCTCGTGATATCCCGGATCCCATCCGAGACTCCGAACAACATTCGGTCTCTTTCTCATCATTCCATAACTACACAACAACATCAAATCCTTAAGTGTGTCTCCCTACGGTTCGTGAATTACGTGGACATGATCGAGACACTTCTCCGATCAATAACCAATAGAGGAATCTGGAAATTCATATGGCTCCCACATATTTCTACGATTACTTTGCGATCGAATGAACCACTTGACATACGATACCAATTTCCCTTTGTCTCACGATAGTTTACTTATTCGAGGTTTTGATCGTCGGTATCTCTGCATACCTAGTTCAACCTCGTTACCGATAAGTACTCTTTTCTCGTTCCCGTGATATGTGATCCCTTGTGAGCCAGTCACATGCTTGCAAGCTAATTGGATGACATTCCACCGAGAGGGCCCAGAGTATATCTATCCGTCATATGGATGGATAAATCCCACTCTTGATCCATGTGTCTCAACCCATACTTTCCGAACACTCAATGCCACCTTTATAGCCACCCAGTTACGGTGTGGTGTTTGATGTCATCAAAGCATCCTTCCGGTGATGGTGATAAGCATGATCTCATGGTCGAAGGAATTAGGTTACTATGTATCAGAAAGCATATAGCAAATGAACTATATTAAATGACTTGATCTTTATGCTATGCTTATCTATAGGAGTATGTCCATCACATCATTCTCCTAATGATATGACCTTGTTGTTAATAACATCTCTATGTTCATGATCAGGAAACCATGATCATATATTAACCAACAAGCTAGTTTAACAAGAGGCTTTACTAGGGACTCTTTTATGTTTACAAATCACACAAGTATTAATGTTTCCGGTTAATACAATTATAGCATGGTATGTAAACATTTATCATAAGTATGAAGATATGATAATAACCACTTTATTATTGCCTCTTGGGCATATCTCCAACAGGGTATACCCAGCAGGACGTTTCCTACTGGCCCAAGCGCCAGCGAGTGGGCCTGCAGGACGGCGACTGGATCGAGATTTGGCGTGGACTCAAGCGACTGGAAGCTGAAGGCCCAGAAGCGTAGATAGGCCCAGTCGGACTAGCTCGTAGATTCACCGAATCCTTAACTAATTCGGTTGAGATCTGTAAACCCTAGGGAGGTGAGTCTATATAAACCTCCCTAGAGGACGCATAGAGGATACGTTCCATCATACACCCTAGCGACTCGCCGCCTAGCCGCCGAGCTCGCTCCATTGTACTCTCACCATAATACAATCTAGTAGGAGTAGGTCTTTACCCTCCGGGGGCCGAACCTGGGTAAACCCTTGTGTCTCAGCCCTTATCTCGCACCGCAGATGGCTGGCCGCCCTTGCCCCATGTTCTACTACTCGCTGCCGATTGCAGCATCTGCCGTGGTCATTCCCACGACAACATATAAGTTATCCACCATATAAATGGTTGGATCGATGCATTCTCGCATTTCTTATGTGGGTAGTTTTTGTATTTTTTTGCCTCATGAAACCTCGGTTGACCCATGTATTTTATTCTAGTTCATTAAATATGAGCTACGAGCTAGTTTAATTGGAACGCGGTAATCTAGGTATTAGTGTACCGTCAATGCGTTAGCATTGACGGACGAGTAAGCCTCGGTACCATAACACGTTTCATCACTCATATGCTAGGAGAGCGGCTACGAGTATTTTCTATGAGAGCGGCTACGAGTAAGGCTCGGTACCATAACATGTTTCGTCACTCGTACGCTACGAGAGCGACTACGAGTAATTGCTATGAGAGCGGTTACGAGTAAGGCTCGATACCATAACCCCTAATGCTTTAGTTCGTACGCTACGAGAGCGGCGATGAGCAACGAGGCCGAGACGTTAGAATAACATTTTATATTCTGTTCGTATTTAAATTTTTATAGTAGTGGATAACTTATATGTTATTTGGTGGATAACTTACATGCTCAAGCCTGAATAACTCTCGTGTTACAGATGGGTAATTTATTGGTAAATAAAAAAGTTATCCATCCATAACACGTGACTGTGGGTAAATTTTGTAGTAGTGGATAACTTACATGTTATTGGGTGGATAACTTACATGCTAAAGTCCAGATAACTCCTGTGTTACGGATGGATAACTTTTGGTCCAAAAAAAAGTTGTCAGTGTTGAACTGTTTTCACGTTATCTCATGTACCAGTAGTTCCTAGTCTTTAGGATCTCTCCTTATTCCTAGCCACGTCATGCGCCTTCGTGCGCCCCTGCTTGTGCACGCCCTCACCTGCTCAGCTATTTGTACTCTGGAACAACACAATCAATAACAACCATTGCTTTCTCCCTAAACTTCATGGTATCAGAGCTCTAGGATCCCTCTCATGGCTCCTTCTTCTTCCTCCGACACCCTCCCTGTCTCCTCCAACCTTCCAATGCCCACAATCAACCCCCTTGACTTCGACCCCCAAACCCCTCTCCACCAGCGTTCGGCCGTGCCGCGTGCACCTCCCACTCTGGCGATCACCGATCCCCTGTTCAGAAACTACATCGAGAAGTACCCCAACCTCCCTCCCTCCGTTGCCCCTTCACATCCGATCACCCAACCCCAAACCCAAAACCAAATCCCACAAACCCATCTTGCCCACCCCTACCTCTGATGCTCCCATCCCCAGCTCCCGCTGCCCATCCCATTCTCAGCATCCACATCCAGAACCACATCAAGTTCACCGTCAACACTGCCGGCGAAAATTTCTCCAAGTGGAGACAGATCATGATCTGGCTCCTCACGATGTACAAAGCCATGGACCACATCACCATAGGCGCGGCGCCGCTGAATCCCGACGATGACTGGCTCGCCGTCGACATCCACCTATCGCTGTGGTTTATGGCCACCCTCTCCGACGATCTCTTTCGGCTAGTCTAAGGATCTGACGACCGCGCTGCTTCCACCTGGGCACGGCTCACCAGATTCTTCCTCGACCATGACGCCTCGC
Source organism: Avena longiglumis (assembly GCA_030063025.1). Lineage (NCBI taxonomy): Eukaryota > Viridiplantae > Streptophyta > Magnoliopsida > Poales > Poaceae > Avena > Avena longiglumis. The sequence goes on from CP125979.1 coordinate 49,660,204, forward strand.
GCTACCACTTCCTCAGCACCGCCTTCCGCGAACATCCGCGGGGCGACCTGTCCGTTGCCGACTACGCCAGCAAACTGCAGCGCATCGCTGATGACCTGGTGGCCATCGGGCGCCCTCTCGGCGAGGACGACCTCACCTTCCAGTTCCTCGACGGGCTCGGTGGCAAATTCACTCTCTAGGCTGAGATCCTCAAAACAACCAAGCCCCTGATTGCCTTCTCGGACGCCATCTCGCATCTCCAACGCGCCAAGATCACCGCCGATAGGCAGTAGGTCTAGGCCGGGGCTCAGGCGCTCGCCGTCCACGGGTTTGCTCGCGGTGGCCCGTCACCAGCCGGTGGCAACGCTCCCCGTCCGGCCGGCGTCAGTCCCAATTACCGGGGCAAAAACCCCAACCCTGGGTTCCAGTACGGCGGCGGGCACGGCCCCGCATCTTCAGGAGGTGGGCGTGATCCTTCCCAGCAAGGCGGCGGGCACGGCATGTCCCAGCACGACGTCGGGCGTGGGCGCGGTTCGTGGGCGACCGGGACATCCAGCTCCGCTCCGTAGCAGCCCTGGCTCGGCTATTTTGCACCGATGAGTATGCCCTCCCCCCGTGCGCCGTGGATCCTGCCCAATTCAGCGGGTATCCTCAGTCCTCGCCCAGGCGCGGTCCAGCATGTCTACCCTGTCATGCCCGCACCACCTGACGCCCCCGCTGCCCCGACTCCTGCATACCATGTCGCGCCTCCACAACAGCAGCCCGTCTACCCGGTTGCACAACAGTAGCCCGCGTACACGGTTGCATAGCAGCAGCCCATCTACATGCAACCACCCATATGGGATTAGAACGCCATGCTGCAACAAGCGCCGAGCTATGGCTCTGCTTTCTCGGCAAATAACGGGACTTGGATCATGGATTCCGGGGCGTCCTCACACGTCACCAGCAGCTCAGGTACATTGACCACGTCTCATTCCCCTCTCGAGCATAATTCTCAGCATTTAATTGTCGGCAATGGTACTCATCTTCCTGTAGTTGCTACCGGTTCCACTCACCTCACTTCTCGTCCATTCTATCTTAACAATGTTCTAGTTTGTCCTAATGTTGTCCAAAATCTCATCGGTACTCACAAATTCGTCCATGATAATTGGTGTTCCGTTGAGTTTGATCCATTTGGCTTTTCTGTGAAGGACTTCAACACCAAGACCCAGCTCATGCGCTCCAACAGCCACGGTGATCTCTACCCATTCTACGGCGACCCACCATCATCACCTTTCGCGGCCTTCACCATCTCCGGCGACCTTTGGCACCGCCGACTCGGCCACCCGAACAACACTGCGCTATCATACCTTCCACTAGATTTCCTATCCGCACCTAATAATGTTAGTTCGAAAATTTCCTTATGTGATGCTTGTCAACTAGGGAAACAAACACGTCTACCATTTACACTTTCCCATACTCGAGCACTGGCTCCCTTTGATTTAGTGCATTGTGACTTGTGTACATCACCTGTAATAAGTTGCTCCGGCTATAAATTCTACTTAGTTTTCCTTGATGATTATTCTCACTTCTCATGGGTTTTCCCGCTCCGAAACAAATCCGACACGTGTGACACCCTTCTCAACTTCTTCCATTTTGTCAAAACCCAATTCAGCCGCACCATCCGCTGCCTCCAATGTGACAATGGTGGTGAGTTTCTAACTACCTCCCTTCGTGCCTTCTTCTCCCAAAACGGTGTTTCGTTTCGCCTATCCTGTCCCTACACATCACCCCAAAACGGTCATGCCGAGCGTCTTATTCGAACACACAATGACATCACCCGTACCCTCCTCTTTCAAGCCACGTTACCCCCTCAGTTCTGGGCCGAAGCGCTCCATACTGCCAATCACCTTCTGAACATCCGCCCTACACGAGCCAATGCCAATGCCACTCCCTACTTCACCCTCTTCGGTGCTCACCCCTCCTATGACCACCTTCGTGTGTTCGGGTGCTTATGTTACCCAAATATCGTCTCCACCTCGCCACACAAACTCGCCCCCCGCTCTGCTTGCTGCATCTTCCTGGGATATCCTCGCGAGCACAAAGGGTATAGGTGTTTTAACTTGCAAACTCGCACAATCATCGTGTCCAGACATGTCGTTTTTGATGAAAATCAATTTCCCCACGCTTCTGACGCAACAGCCGCCGCATAGGCACCAGCCACACCCGATCCCGCCACCCACCACCCGATCCTCTCCGATCCGCCCGCCGCACTGATCCCACCACCCCGCCACCCGGTCTCCCCTGGAAACCGTGTCCCCCCACACGCCCCATCCACCCACCCACCATCCACTCCGCCTGCACCGGTACCCACCCCGGACGACCCTGACAAGCACCCGCCTGCGTCCGTACAGCCAGCTCATGTTCTCCCCGCACCCCCCTCGGTCCCCATGCCACCACGCGCTTTGCCCCCACCAGCTGACCCCACCTAATCTGCCTCGACTCCCGCCACAAACCACAGCGCGCCACCTCAGCCTCCTGTCCCACCTAATGCAGTGCTGGTATATCCACCCCACAACGCCCACCGAATGATTACCAGAGGCAAAACTAGTTTCGCCCAACCGAAAACTCAATTTAATCTAAACATTTCTGCACCAATCTCACCCCTCCCCTCTTCCTACCGTGTAGCACTCAAAGATCCCCATTGGCACGATGCGATGCTTGATGAATATAATGCTCTTGTTCGGAATGACACTTGGTCTCTTGTTCCTTGTCCTGCAGGTGTTAACTTGGTCACCGGAAAATGGATTTCCCGTCACAAGCTCAACCCCGACGGCACGTGATGGGGATACGCCTAATGGGGTATACTCAGCGGGACGTTTCCGACTGGCCCAAGGGCTGGCGAGTGGGCCTGCAGAACGGCGAGTGGATCAAAGCCCAGCAAGGTATCAGGCGACTGGAAGTTGAAGGCCCAGGCGAGTAGATAGGCCCAGTCGGTCTAGGTTAACGATTACAAGGCATGGCGAATCGGTTGAGATATGTAAACCCTAGGGAGGTGAGCCTATATAAACCTCCCTATGGGGTGAGTAGAGACACGTTCCTCATACACCCAAGCAACTCGCCTAGCCGAGTTCGCCCATTATAAACACCTCCATAATACAATCTAGCGAGTAGGTCTTTACCCTCAGGGGCGAACCTGGGTAAAACCTGTGTCTTTGCCCTCATCTACTTCGAGATGGCTGGCCGCCCTTGCCCCTCGTTCTACTACTCACGCCGATTCGGCATCTGCCGTGGCCATTCCCACGGTGGCGCCCATCGTGGGGCCTGGCGGTCGCGGTGTTCTGGCGAGATCAATCTGCCCATCAACGAGGCGGTCGCCACCGGCCGTATGATAGCGATCGGCGAGATGCTCCGGATCTTGCCGAGCAGCTACGTCCCGGCGCGACCCGTCACGCCGCGCGTAATCACAATCGGCATGATCAGCCTCTTCGTCGGCCTCACGGCGTCATCACCTCGGAGGACTCGGCTCGCATCCGCGATCGCCACGCGATCGGCTCTCCGAGCGGTCCGCCGATCCACCGCCTCCGAGTACAACTCGGCCCACAACGTGGCGGGAACTCGCCGCGAAGATCGCCCTCACCGGCGACGCCGACTCGGCGACCGGCGTCACTCGCCGGATCCATCACCATGACCTCGTCCGCGGGCTCCATCGCCAGTCTCCAGCGGGAGATTTCGAGACCCCTCCATCCTCGGGATCTTGAATTCGACCGGTCGGAAAACTCCCGACCTCCACGACGGAACCGGTCGCCATGCCGCGACCTATATAGCCACCGGCCGATCCGCCAGAGGATCCTTTCTCTACCCAATCCTCCTAACACCACGGCAGCGGAGGTCGAGAACTCCGCCTGAAATTGGCGGGCGATGCAAAAAGCGGCGCGAAAAATTTCGCCTCGAGCAAGTGACGCGAGGCATCACGCTACCACCAGCGGCGGCGGATCAGGTCACGCTGAACCCCACCGTTGACGCGCCACGAACCGGCAGCAACGACCGGCTCGCATAGCGGCGATCTGCGAAGCGCCACCGGGAGGAAGCACCGACCCGCCCGAGATCGGCGGCGATGGGTGCCCCACCACCCAACCGCACCTCCGAGGACCAGCCGCGGATAGTCGTCTCCTCACGGGAGCGAGGCGAACGGCCTCCCACATTCTCCACCCGATGGACAACCTCGTGGCGGGCGAGCAGCGGCCGATAGCATCACGGCCGCGGCGGCGCGCCTTACAAATCCGATGCGTCAAGGACCTGCTCGCAAGCGTGGAGCAGCAAAAGAGCGCCCGACTTCGCAAGCGGTATACTCGCGCTCCTCGGGAAGCAGGGCGGCCTCAGCGGCCGCCGGCGTGGCAAACACCCTCAATTGCCGCCACGAGCCACTGCAGCTCAACGCCCGACCGTGACGCGGCACTCTCCTGTGATCCCGGGCGACCAACCGTGCCGCTAACGGACAACCCATCGGCGCGCACTCACATCATCAACAACCAAAAGCTGGCGCGCCGCCAGCCCGGCGACTGCGGCACACCTAACTAATCGCCGCGATGGCGAGCCTATGGGGTCACCGATCGACTAGGGCCTAAGTGCTTCGGACCAATGATCCGAGGCGAAAAGTACCGCCAAACTTCAAAGGCGCCAAGGAGATAGAAAAATCGACTCTCGTCACGACCCGCGATGCTTGACACATACCTCATGGCAATGGGGATCGCGGGTCACACCGACCTACTCACGCCCGTTACCTCCATCGATGATGGAGGGGCGTGCGACAATGGATCAACGCGCTCTCCGGGGCGATGTCGACTCACGGGAGGAAATGCGAGCATCCGTCGGCGCCAGTGCTCCTACACCCGCGCCACCACCATCGAGGACACAGGCGATGCGTCCGGGGACCTCGCGGTCGACTTCAACTAGGTCCAACGGTGGCAAGAGCTCTGGTACAGCGGTCGGCATCCACCGGACACCGCGATCCATTGCTTCAAGACCTCGTGCGCTCTGAGCCTCTAGTCGCCAAGCTCAAGCGACACGCCCGCACTCGACAACATCCCGACCTCCTCGAGATCGCCAAGCGATGCCGAGGAGGACCCCACCAAGAAATCGGCGAGTCGGAGGGCAACGCCGCCGCAGGCGGCAACGACGGCGAACGAACTACACTCTGGCGGCACCGCCTCACGCAAGCGCCAACGACGGGCGAAGTCGACTTCGTCGCCAGCGCTGAGCACGCGAGCCCAGAGCTACCGCCTGACGGAACAGCGGCGCGATGGCGGCAATTACAAGAACAAGCCAAGGTTCGATCGCGGTACTCCTTAACCAACCATGTGTGTTTCCACGAGGAAGGAAAGCCATACGCACACCACCGCCATCGCCACACCCTCGAAATCGAGAAGGCACGCAGCGAGAAGACACCGACAACGACCCGCCAAATGGCGGCAAATTAAACAAAGCGGCTCGCTCCACACCTTCACGGGCTTCAACACGAGCGTGAGAAGAAGGTCATCGCCGTCGCCGTCAGCGGTGGCCCAACGAGACGTCCCCGGTTCTGAACTGGTCGGAACAACCCATCACCGGAGCGGCAAGACCACTCGCCACGCGCCAGTACCCAGGGCGAGTCGCCCGGTGGTCAAGCCCAAGGTTGGCGACTACGGCTCCCCAAGACAGCGATGGACGGCGGCAGCTCCATCAACATCCTCTACCTCGACACCTTCAGGTAATTGTGGCTCCGCGATCGATGATCGAACAACCCACTACGTTCCACGGCATCGTCCCGGTCGGAAGGCGTACCCGATCGGCAAAGTCACGCTGCCGTCACTTTGGCGATCCGGCAAACTTCCGCACCGGCGGATCGTCTTGGTGGTGCCCTTGAGCCCCTACCACTGCGTCACTGGGGCGCGGCGTTGCTAAATTCATGGCGGCGCCCGCTCTGCATACGCAATGAAGCTCCCGGGCGTGTGGCGTCATCACCATCCACGTCGACCCGACATGGCCGCGAATGCGAGGCCAAAGGCGAACTTCGCCGGCGCCGTCATCACGGCGAAAACTAATCACGCCCGACGAGCTCGCCGTACGCGAGTGGGGTTAACAATGACGATCCACGATACTCAAGAAGCCAAACTCGGAGGCAAACACCTCAACCTTTGAGGCCACGGCACTTTCGCACCGTCGAGCTGGTCCCAGGCGACTCGGCCCGACGGTGGCGATCGGGACGAGCATGAGCCCGGCGTAGGAAGCGCGCTCATCGAGTTCCTCCGTGAGCAGGACATCTTCGCATGGAAACCCTCAGAGCATGCACGGTGTCCCTAGGGGCTCGCTGAGCACAAATTAGCGACCCCAAAGTGCGACCGTCAGCGGTCGCTCTGACCCTTCAACGAAAACGCCGTCGAGCAATCGCCGAGGAAGTGCAGCGTCTACTGCTGCCGGCTTCCGGCCAATCAAATACTCAAGTGGTGGCAAACCCAGTCTGGTCGAAGAAAAGCGGGACCTAGAGAATGTGTATCGACTACACAAACTGAACAGCGCCTTTGCCCAAAGGCGATTCATCCTCCACGGATCGATCAGATAATCGATTCAACCGCGGGTTCGAGTCGCTATGTTTCCTCGGCGCCTACTCGGGTACAACCAGATCAAAATGGTATCGAGGATGAGGAAGCGGCGTTCATCACGCCATTCGACTTCGCTACCGCCATGACCTTGGCCTCAAACGCGGGCAACCTACCGGTGCATGCAAGAATGCCTCGCGAGCCAAATTGGCGCAACATCCACGTCATCGATGGCGTGGTCGTGAAATCTGCTCGCCAAGGCGACCTACTCGCCGACCTAGCGGAGACCTTCCAATCTGCGAGGTACAAGATAAAGCTCAACCGAGCAAGTGCACCTTGATTGTACCGCGGGCAACTCTTGAAATGCGTCGTCTCCAAGCGAGGATCGAGGCAAACCGAAGATCGACGATCGCGGCTCGGCAAACCGAGTGCTGGCGGCGTCGAAGCTGGCGTGGCGGCTCTCGATCGCTTCATCCCCCGCTGGCGAAAAGCGATGCCCTATACGCGATGCGCAAGAACCCCACCTTCGATTGGGACAAGGAGGCGGCAGCGCTCCGCGACCTTAAAAAGGTGCTACTCGCCGCACCACTACTCGCCGCAAGCCGACAAAGAGCCTATCTTTGGTTTACGTCGCGGCGTCTGGCCGTCGTCGATGCCGTAATGGTTGTCGAGCGACCGGAGGAAGGAAAGGCGCCGGTCCGGCGGTGTACTACATCAGCGAGGTCCTCACGAGTCGCGCCGGCGATACCCAGATATCAAAAGCTGGTATCACGCGGTCTTGAGCTCGTGGCGCTGCGCACTACTTCCAGGAGCACCCGATCACGGTCTTCTCCTCGGCACCACTACAAGACATCATCCGCAATCGCGAGGCGACGGCGGGTCGCCAAGTGGGCCGTCGAGATCGGCATCCACAACATTAAATCTGAGCCCACGAGGCGATTAAGTCCGAAACCGGCAGACTTCGCCGCCGGTAGGAGGCCCAGCGGAGAAGCCGCCGTACCTCCATTCTTGGAGCACACGACGGGTCCAAGAACGCGACGGTGCGGGGCGGGGATAGTGCTGAATTCACCAAAGGCGACAAGCTCCGCTACATCCTCGCCTCGAATTCACGCCTGCACCAACAACATGGCTGAATCGAGGCCCTACTCCGGCATGCGAGCCGCAAAGGAGATGGCGTCAATCGCCCGATGCTACGGAGACTCCGACCTCGTTGCGGGACAAGTCGCGGCTTGCGACGCCATCTCCCCACCATGGCGGCGTATCGCCAAGAGGTGGATAAGTTGGGCGGCCACTTCACGGTTACTGTCGAGTGGATCGACAGCGGAAAAAGCGAGGCCGGCGCCCTCTCAAATCGGGTCGGCTCGACTCGCACCACCCGGCGTGTTCCTCGACACAATCTCAAACCATCGATCTCTCCCGAGGAGATCGACATCGAGTCCCACTCCAACGAGGCAGCCTTGGTCGCACTCATCACCGAGCGAACGGCTGGACCAAGCCCTACATCGCCTACAAACCGGCACCACCGCGGCAGAGCGAGACAAGCGCTCGAATGATTGCTCGCCGATGCAAGTCCTACACCATCATCGGCGAGCTACAAGCGCAGCGTCACCGGCGTCTTCAACGTTGCGTCCAACCGATGAAGGCGCAAAATCCTCCACGACATCCACTCGGTATTGCGGCCACCACGCCGCCGCCTCTGGTCGCCAAGGCTATGCGACACGGCTTCTCTGGCCCACCGCTGCGCGGCGCCGTCGATATCGTCCAGCGATGCGCGGGTGCCGGCATCGCCAACCGGGCATACGTACCAAGTTCGCGCTCAAAACAATCCCCATCACTGGCCATTCGCTGTGTGGGGCATGGACATGGTAGGCCCCTTCAAGAAGGACCCTCTGGCTACACCCACTTGCTGATGCCGTCGACAAATTCACGAAGTGGGTGGAGGCCAAGCCAGTCCGAAATGCGACGGGAAGACCGCCACTAAGTTCCTCTGCGAGCTCATATACCGCTACGGGTTCCCCAACAGCATCATCACGGACGGCACAAACTTCGCCAAGGAGTAATGGCGAATTCTGCGAAGAGCACCACATCCGGCTCGACCTCGCGTCGATTGCACACCCGAGTCAACGGCCAGGAACGAGCCAACCAAAGCATCCTCCACGGCTGAAGCCGCGACTCAAAGTACCACTCGGCGCGCGCTGGATGCTGGGTCGAAGAGCTACCCTCCGTCATCGGGAATCCGCACCTCGGTCAGCAGTCGGCGGGATTCACTCCCTTCTTCATGGTCTCTGGCGCGGCAGTCATGCCCACCGACCTCGAACACGACTCGCCGCGGGTCGTCCACTATCTGAGGCATAAGCGAGCTGGCCCGCCAAGACGGGCTCGACCAACTCGGCGAAGCACGCGACCTCGCTTCGATCGCGTACCGCCATTTATCGCAAGGGCTCCGCCGCTACCACGGCCGACGGGTGAAAACCCGCACCTTCGAAGGCGACACGGTGCTACGCCTCATCCAGACAAGAAGGGCATGCACAAGCTCTCCCCTCCGTGGGAAGGCCCGTTCGCTATCGGGCGTGCTAAACAGCGCCTACTACCTCATCGGCGTCCATGGGGGCGAACTCGACGTCAGCGGCCATGGAATGTAAATCTCCTCCGGAAGTTCTACTCCTAGAACCCCACATGTACTCTCCGATCGCTATGAAATAAAAAGCGGTTACGCAAATTGCGTCTACTCTCCATGCCTTGTTCCACTACTTTTCGTAATAGCGTCATGCTAAAATCGAAGTCAACCTTTGACAGCGGCAAGCCTAAGTAGTGCGATGTAAAACCTTGAGTCATTTCAGGTCTTCGTCGTCCACAAAACGCCAAACCGAGCCCCATTGGAGTCGCCTAGCTCGACGGTTTTGCGAACCAAGACAACTGCCTCGCTTCTCCACGACCTCGGTCCTCCGCATCCTCGGCGTAGCGACTCGAGCGGCTAAGTACCACGCTCGGGGGAATACCGGTTAAATCGCGATCGGTCGAAAACGCCAAGAGAGCATGCCGGGACTCGCCATGACGACCCTCGGGCGAGGCGGAGTGGCGCTCACCAACGCTCGGTCCTCAACCACCCTCGAGTCGCGCCTTGAACTACCAAGTACCACGCTCGGGGACTCGGCCACCCGACCCGTTCGCGTCTGGAAAGCGGTAAATCTGAGCACTCAAGGGAGTCGCCTTGCACGGCTCTCGAGCTTCGGGCGAGTCGACTAAACTAACAAAACACATGATAAACAACAAACATCATATACGAGGTGAACCCCACAAAAGGCGGGCGCTCGGGGACTCATCAAAATCAATCAAAACACACAAACAAATAGCAAAATGAACACAACGTTCCATTCAATCGCATATCGCATTGTCTTATATTACAAATTATGCCCGCATGGCGAAGCTACGCTAACACATCTAGGCAAACTATCCTATTGCGAGGCTTCGGCGACGCCGCGTAATCCGGCGCCTCGGATGAGCGCGGTGTCACGGATTTAGCGGATACGTCGTCGACCACCCACCATCGCCCGGCGGAAAGGTTGCTCAACCTTGAAGTCACAATGCGGCTCGGGGTCGTTCGGCGCGACGACCGTTTCCTGGTAGGGAAGGAGGTCGCCCATCGCCCAGACACGCTCCGAGTACGCGGCGGCATGTTCCTGCAACTTGAGAACCTCGGACAGATCCACCGCCAGTCGACGAAGGATACCCACTCGTCACATCGTCGGTCGAAATCCTCGGGAAGTGGGCGAGTCAGCTCAAGTCGGCGCTCCGCGAACGCCGACGCGTCATGAACTCTCGACCGGGCGCCTTCTCCAAATACTCCCACACCTCAACGAGGTCACTGGGAATAACCTCGTGGGCGACATCTCTTGAAGGTAGGGCGGATGCGTCGCCGACAGCGTTGCCGAGTCGGCAGCATGCTTACGCACTCCTCGTCGAGAGCTCGCTTCTTCTTGGCTACCAATAACACGACCTGCGAAGGAGACAATTATGAGCACCACGGAAACCACAAACAATACAACTGAAAGGAAGGAAGCGGACTCACCAAGCAGCGGGCGAGTCCCGTGATGAAGCTCTCGACGTATGATCGTCACGAAGCCCAACAATGAGGGCTTCCGACACCTGCGGTCTTCCTCCGCGCAATGGCGGCCTTAGCTCGCGTTCGCCGAGCTTGCTTCTTCTTTGCCTCCCGCGATTCGCTCGAGGTCGGCGACCCTATGCTCAAGACACTTAACGCAGAATCGCGCCGCCAACTCACCAGCGGGGACAAGCTCTGGCGAGCCACCTCCGCTTGCGACAACAGCCTGAAAGCTCCTTGTTTTCTTCTTGGATAGTAGCCGGCTCCTTCTCGACGCTGTTTACGCGCCAATCGCTCCGCCGACTCGGTGCAGACCTGCGTCATCAAAGTCGTGAACGAAATTACTCGGTGCCCACCCGCTAAAATTTAGCGAGTGCGCACTCGAGGGATCAAGGTCACGAAAATTATTTGCACTCCGCTAAAATTTAGCGAGTGCTTTTCGGGACCGCGATCACGAAAATTACTCGGTGCCCACCCGCTAAAATTTAGCGCGTGCACTCGGGACGGATGCGAAAGTACAAACGATAAACTATAAGAATCAAGCCGCTACTAAGCACCGACGATCCTCGGGACTGGAGGTACTGGATGGCTGCACCAAGCATGCCATGGAGTTGTATTGCGTCGACGTGACGCCAATAGCGCCAGCGTGTGCCGACGTTAGTCGACTTCAGCGTCGGCGGTCCGGAGCGAGCTCGGGGCCCGCCCGCTTGCCGTGGCCGCCTTGGTTACGGCGGGGAAGGTAGCGATCGAGGCACCTGCCCAAAGGAGGTCGCCTCCCGGTCTAGGCAAGAAGCGCCATCCTTGAGACGCGGTTGCTTCCACTCTGACGGCGGTCCGGCGCGGTCGGCGAGAGACGGCGATGTCGTCGCCTTGGCCTTCTTGCTGCCTTCCACGAGGCGGCGACTTCGTCCACTTTCCTCTTCGGAAGGATCCTCCTCGCTAGCGGCGGAGGTACCTTAGCCGGTCGGGTGGCCCATCTTTTCACTCCGGTCCTATATCAAATCAAATCAATAAAGACAATCAAGTACTTATAGAAAATAGAAGGCGAATGCACTCACTTGGCGGCGGAATGAAACGCAGCCGTGCGAAGGCGGCGGTTTTCGATTCGGGGCCCAGCTGGCGACTAAGCCCCAGTTCCAGGACGTCGTGGGCCCAAGACACGGACGGCTTCTTCGTCGTTGAGGTCGCGGCTGGTGCCTCTGGGACGCCTTCGGCGGGGGCCTCCTCGCAAATTGGAGCCGCTGCGTCCGGAGCCTCCTTGCGGGGTGAGACCGCCACGTTCGGGACCTCCTTGCGAGGCGAAGTCGCCACGGCCGGAACCTTCCCTAACCCAGAGACCGGCGCGAATGGCGGAGGCATTGAGGCTAGCGGCACTTCCAGAGATGGCGCATCTAGCGCGGTTGTCGCCGGGGCCGCGCCTTCACCGGCTGAGCTGTGAGCATCAGAACTGCTCGTTGAGTGCGGCGAGGCCATCTTCGCGGCCGTTTTCCTCCTCGGGGGCCCTCGCCTCCTTTCCTTCTTCTTCTTCGAAGGAGTGGCCTGGCGGCGCGAGGTCGTCTCTGGGAGCTCGTCGTCGTCGTGGCGCTCGAGGCTCCTGCTCGCTTCGATTTGTGGCAGCGTTGCCATGGTCTTCGGACCATGGGCGATCTCTTCGGACTCATCCTCGTCGTCCTTGTTGCCCCTGGCGGTGGCGATTCGCTTCTATCTGGGCGGATGGCCCGGGCTCGTCGTCGGCGGGTGGGAGCCACCCTTCCACCACTTGGAACTGCGATGAATCTGAAACGAGTTAGAATTACGCATTGCATCAGCTGCGATCGCGAACAAGACAAAGAAATTACCGTCGGGCGGACGCTTCGCGGTATAGGGGACCCGGCTGCGCATCCGTATACTTCTGGGTGATCTTCTTCAGCGCCGAGAGGTAGTCCTCCGGCTTCCACTCGTCGAGGGCTTCGTCGAGTCTCCCGCCCGTGTCTTGGTACATGTAATGATCGCGTTAGGCGGCGGGGACGGCCGCCGCCAAGCCAACAATTGTACAAGTTTATTGTCCGGGCCCTTCTTCTTGACCACGGATGGTGAGCATCTCATCGACGACCATCCGTGGTCGTCGGAAGCTTCGACGGAGATGGCGTGGCTCGGGCGGTTGGCGAAATACCGGGATCTCCGCCTCGTCCTCCGGAGTTGCCTCGGTCAAGTAGAACCATGAATTTTTCCAGTCGCTCGCTGCTTTGGCCGGCAGCATCAGGTCGAAGAAGGAAGCTTTGGATTTGAGTTGGAATGTCAGGCCGCCCAAGGCCAGCATTGGGCCGCCTCCTCGGCTGATCCGTCCATGGAGCAGATCTTGCCACAAGGGAAAGTAGGGCGGCAGCCAAGTAGCACTCGCGAACGCCACGAAGATGGCGAGCTGCTCGATCTTGTGGGGACCCAGATCCGAGGCTGGATCCGTAGTAAGTAAAACGCCGGAAGAACAGAGATGGGAAACCTAACCCCGCCGAGATGACCGTGAAGCGACAAACTCTCTCGCACGGGTTTGGGGTCGTTTCTCGGTGCGAGGATACGCCAACAATGCTCGCGAGATTCGGCCTCCTCGAACGAGGCCAAGCATGTGCATTTGGATCTGCCCCAAGGTTGTGGAAGGGCCATGGCGAAGAGGTTGGTTGGGGATCGAAGATTTGTCGATTGGATCGGAGCAAAGGAAGGAGATGTGCACTCGGAAGAAATGGTGGGCGGTTGGCTCTGCGATAGCCTACCATTCCTCTTATATAGCAGGAGTTGCCGCCAAATCGGGGCCGTTACAGCGATGATTACGCCAGAAGTTACCGCTGAGTTACCTTAACGTCTAGTTTGACCACGCTGACGGTCCAACTCCGGCCACTCTCGTTAAGTCACTCGCCGAGACCGCGTCTCGTTGGCTCGACTTCGCCCAAGACGCGACCGGTTCGGCCGGATTTTTCCTTTATACAGGAGCCGCCACGATTCGACTGGATGCCAACTTGAAGCCGTATACTCCGCCGGCAGCCACTCACGCTGATCAACGACGGCCTCGGGGACTCTTGATGGGGATCGCCTCTTTGGGTATACTCGGGGGACGTTCCGGGCCCAGGGCTGGCGAGTGGGCTGAGCAGCAGTGGATCAAAGCCCAGAAGGTATCAAAGGTGGAAGTTGAAGGCCCAGCGGTAGATAGGCCCGGTCGGTCTAGGTTAAGCGATTCAAGGCGTAACCGAATCGGTTGAGATATGTAAACCCTAGGGAAGGTGAGCCTATATAAACCTCCTATGGGGTGAGTAGAGACACGTTCCTCATACACCCAACTCGCCGCCTAGCCGCCGAAGTTCGCCCATTGTAAACACCTCCATAATACAATCTAGCGGAGTAGGTCTTTACCCTCAAGAACCTGGGTAAAACCCTGTGTCTTTGCCCTCATCTCGCACCGCAGATGGCTGGCCGCCCTTGCCCCTCGTTCTACTACTCGCTGCCGATTGCAGCATCTGCCGTGGCCATTCCCACGACAGCACGCTGGCGCGGTACAAGGCCCGGTGGGTGGTATGCGGCTTCACGCGGTAGGACGGCGTAGACTACGGGGATACCTTTAGCCCCGTCGTCAAACCGGCCACCATCCGGGTCGTTCTCAGCATCGCCACTACTCACTCTTGGCCCATCCATCAGATGGACGTCAAGAATGCTTTCTTGCACGGTACCCTGGCCGAAACCGTGTATTGCCAGCAACCTTCCGGCTTCGTCGACTCCACCCTCCCAAACCATGTTTGTCGCCTCAACAAATCCCTCTATGGCCTCAAGCAGGCTCCCCGTACCTGGTTTGTACGCTTCACCACCTTCCTCCACTCGCTCGGTTTCACCACCTCCCAATGTGATACTTCCCTCTTCATTAATCGCCACGGCTCTCAGCTCGCCTACCTCCTACTATATGTCGATGACATCATCCTCACCGCCAACACCCAGCACCTCCTCGACACCACCATCCAGTCCCTAAACCGTGAGTTCTCGATGACCGACCTCGGCGACATTCATCACTTCCTCGGAGCGAACGTTCAGCGTTCTGATCGTGATCTCTTTCTCAGCCAGCAGCAGTACGCCCTTGAGATTCGAGATCGTGCCGGCATGCTCAATTGCCAACCACTTTCCACCCCCACCGACACCACTTCCAAACTATCCCTCCACAGCGGCCGGTCATACGATCACCCCTCCCTATACCACAGCTTGGCAGGTGCTCTCCAGTATCTTACACTCACGAGACCCGACCTCTCCTACGCCGTCTAGTAGGTGTGTGTCGTGGTGGTATCACGGCATATGCCATGGGTAGGCTAAAGTTGGGGCCGATGGACGTGGAGGAATCCGGGGAGGGATGATGCAGTGAAGACCGCACTCGTATGTACAAAGAGAAATACAATGTATATTGGATTGAAGCTATCAAGTGGGGATAACACCTCCTTCTATACATCTAATCTCTTATAATCTTGCCATGCTTGTGGCTACAATCATGCTCCTGGAGCTGTATCTCCTATCCTTCTATCTGGATCTCTCTATGAGAGTGGAGGAAGAGTAAGAAGGAGAGCTCCTAGTGAGCAGAGAGGAGGAGCCCTTCGCCTCTCCCATGAACGTTCCCCAGTGCTCCTTATAAAGGGGAGCCAGGGACAAGTCTTGTTCCACGTTTGGTATCTACATAGCATATTCCCAAGATCTTCCCGGATGCAAGATATGCCTTGGCATCTTCGGAGATGCCATGGCATATTCCTTAACATATTCTTGGATGCCTAGGCATATTCATTTTCCATGTGCCTGTCTGAGTTCGTTGGGTCCCAGCGGCATAATACTTGTGCAACGTGTCTTGGCTTGATCTGATGTGCTTTATGGAGATGAATAGACTGGTACACAGCAATATACCTCGCCCAAATGACATTCTTTGGAGGTGTAGTTCGACTGGTAGAGCGATTCACTGGCGCCATTAATTGCCCACCACTGGGTCGATCCTATGGAGCTGTAATTGGTCCCATGTGGCCGAGCTTGCGCTCATTCGCCCACCGGCGGTGAAGGAGGAGCTGGTGAGTCCCGGTGGGCCGAACTTGTGCTCATTCGGCCCACCCGGCGGGCGAAGAGGCGAGCTGGCCGAGTCGCGGTGGCGAAGCTAGTGCTCATTCGGCCCACCCGGGCGACGAAGGGAGGAGCTGGTGCCGAGTCCCGCGGTGGGCCGAGTTAGTGCTCATTCGGCCCACCCGGGCGACGAGGTGGAATGGAGGGGAGCATCTTGGCGGGGGAGGGCGTCAACCTGCAGCGTCGGTTCGGCGGGAAGTGGAGCGGGCGTCGGGTAGGAGGCCTGTGGTGGCCGACTTAGGCCGTCGGCCACCAAGTTAGTCTCTTTCTTTTATTTAGTTCGGACATGGGAGTGGTGGGCGAGGTTTCCCTTACTCGGCCCAGTTGCTCTTTCTTGTCTTTTTCCTTTTCTATTTTGCCTAATATCTCCTTATTAAATACTCTTTCCTTTATTCACGTCTCTTAGGAGTTTACTTATAGATCAACTCTGGGGTACCTGGGGTTATATCCCCGACAGTGTGTCTCTTCATGCATGCCCCCACCGACACTCACTTCTAGCTCATCAAACGCATCCTGCGCTATGTTCGCGGCACCACCCACATCGGCCTCCAGATTCATCGTCACTCCCCTCACGACCTCGTTGCCTATTTCGACGTGGATTGGGCTGGCTGCCCCGACACGTGCAAATTCACCTCCGGCTTCGGCATCTTCCTCGGTAGCAACCTTGTCTCCTGGTCCTCAAAACGCCAGAACACGGTCTCGCGTTTGAGTGCGGAGGCTGAGTATCGGGCGGTCGCCAACTGCGTCGCCGAGTCGTGTTGGCTACGTCAACTTCTCATCGAACTCCACCAGCCCCCGACGCGGGCCACGCTCGTATACTGCGACAACATATCGGCTGTGTACCTCTCTTCCAACCCGGTACAACATCAACGTACGAAGCACGTGGAGATCGATCTCCACTTTGTCCGAGATCAGGTGACGCTCGGAGCGGCCCGTGTCCTTCACGTCCCGACCAGTCTACAGTACGCCGCTATCTTCATGAAAGGACTGCCCGCGACCGTCTTCCAGGAGTTTCGTTCAAGTCTGAATGTTCTCCCCAGCACAGTTCAGACTGCGGGGCGGGGAGGTGTTGAACTGTTGTCACGTTATCTCATGTACCAGTATACCCTAGTCTTTAGGATCTCTCCTTATTCCTAGCCACGTCATGCGCCTGTGTGTGCACGCCCTCACCAGCTCAGCTATTTGTACTCTGGAACAACACAATCAATAACAACTATTGCTTTCTCCCTAAACTTCAGTCAGAATATACTCGTCACGACTAATCTAATGTTGAAAACGGATCTTAATTTGGACAAACTGTTTGACCTAAAAACATTTTGAATTTTTGTTTTAAATTCAGCTGGCTAATCGATTTTTGTCCCCCGCTTGGCTGGTGTCCGCCTGCATGATTTTGCCATTCACCGGTTGGCAGGTAGTAAAGTCCTATATATATAGGCATTTGCTAATTCTCAGCTAGCTGAGATTTAGTTTAGGGCACGGTCAGGTCTTTGGTCCGTTGATTTTTCCATGTGTTAAGATTGGTGCAGTCTACCTTGTGCTGGGTGTCAGGCGAGCGCTTGTGCATGGGATCTTTTGGCACGAAAGATTATTGGGCCGCATACTCAGCTGCATGGGCCTTTTTCCTTTTTTGTATTTCTTTTGGGTCGTTGTTTCTTTTTCTTGAACTGAGGTCGTTGTTTGTTTATTCTTGTTTGTTTGTTTATTCTTGGTCTGCTCAAGCCTATTTCTGGTATCATGTTGTTTGGGTCGTGTTTGGTATCCTGCGCAGCTTGCTGTTCGAGTGGCAAGATACCACTACTATGTATGGACTATCAAAAAATAGTGCGTGCATGTTGTCTTTTATTTTTAATATTTTAATGCGCAAAGATATTTTTCTTTGCAATTGAATTTTTTCCTTCATTTGTATTTGCATGTTGTTTGTACGAAGACACTTCATCATATTTTCATATATATTACTTGGTTTAAAACAATAGATCGCCCTTGGGATCAAGCTGCGGCCATCATGCCAAACCATAAATTGGTTGGTCCTCACATTATAGAGAGACATACAAGGAATGATAGTGCCTATAAATATCATATGCCGTGATTTTTCTTATCCCAACCCATAAATAGTTTGTTGTTTGTCCTTTCAGTTTAGAGAGTAATACGGGGGAGGAAAGAGCCTATAAATATCAAGCCATGGTAGCGATTCGCCAAGAGTTTTTTCTTGTTCCTAGGTAGTGATCTTTTTTATTCTTTATTTGTTCTAGTTGTTTCGAAACAATAGGATGCTTTTCAATAGCGCATAACCTTTTCTTGATTTGATTTTGTATTTTTAGGGTTCTTCAAACTAACAAAAAATGAGCAATGTGGACCCACCGAGCCATGTGTGTCATCAGCCATCACAAATTTGTCTAACAACCGCGTAGTCTTTTCCTTTTTCCATAAAAATGGTTGATGATGACTGAAGATTCAGTTGTACGTTTAACTAATTTTTTATATGGATTTTCTAACAGAAGTTTTTTGTATATTAAATTATGTTTATTTTAACTTATTATTTTTTCTCTGCTTTTATTTCTGACTCATGTTTTTTTGGTGTAGGCCGGGCCATGTTGCTTTCATGAGCGATTTAGGAATATTGTGTCCTAATAGTTACATGAAAATAAAAGACAATCTTCCTAATCATGGTGTACAAAACTTGATACCTAGGAGTGATTACCATATTTTTGTAGATAGGATTAGTCCAAAAAAAATTGTGCTTCATATAAGTTGCAATCAAACATGCAACTGGTTCATGAGTTCGAATTGACATCTATTTGACTAAGAGCCCGTCCATCATATTTTTTTGTAATTATGATTTCCGTGCTTCCTATAAGTTGCAATCAGACTTGTAAATGCATCAAGTTTTTCCCCACCAACTAAAATTGCAACTAAGTTTTTTTTAATTTTATATGGTATTTACTAATATTTTGTCTTCCTTTTTCTATTGATATCTGGTGTCAATCGTGTCATTAGTAGTGAAATGGTTAATTTTCTTAGATAGGCATTGATTTGTTAAACTATGGTTCATAAATATATTTAAGTTGCTCCTGCTATTTTATGTCACTAATTTTAGGTGTGCTCAAAATTTTGTAGCATGATCAAGTTTGTAAATCATATTCGAAAACTATTGTAAGTGTTTTTGTACCAACTATGTATGGCTTGTCCAAGGATTAATATTTATTAGTTTTATTATTATTATTTTTCAATTTTTATCTCTATTTTCTAGTTGGTGAAGTAGCACTGTCGAATGGATATCAATAGCATGATTGAGCATTGTGTTGATGTGCCTTCTCTTCCTATTGTTATTGTTATGGATAAATAATACATTTTCCTATTGTTATGGATTATGCAAATCCATCTCGCGATTACGGCTGAGTGAGCATCCATGTGTGCTTTGGTGCAATTGGACATACAACTTGAGGGCCCGAGCCGGCCTTTTCAAATGACCTATCAATCACAACTAGACATGCAAATCGAGGGTCGGGATGGGGTAACTAGACATACAACTTGAGGGCGGGGGACGAGGCCTTCAATCTTTTTATTTTAAAATTTTGATTTTTTAAATTGATAGTTGAGTTGCAACTTGACATGCAACTTGGAAGACGAAACTTTTCCTAATCAATCTTTTTAAGTCGCAATCAGACATGCAACTCGAGGGACGGGGCCTTTTTGAAATCGACATGTCAGTTGCAACTGGACATGCAACTCGAGGGTCATGGACAAGGGCTTCAACCTTTTTATTTTTGAATTTAATTTTTTTAATTAACATTTGAGTTGCAATCACACATGTAACTCGGGACTAAACTTTTCCTAATTGATCTTTTTAAATCGTAATTAAACATGCAAATCGAGGGTCGGGCATGGCATTTTTGAAATCAGCCCCTCAGTTGCAATTGGACATGCAACTCGGACGACCAGAGGTAAGGCCTTTAACCTTTTTATTTTTGAATTTTGATTTTTTTAATTGACAGTTAAGTTGCAAATAGACATGCAACTCGGGAGACTAAACTTTTTCTAATCGATCTTTTTAAGTCGCAACCAGACATATAAATTAAGGACCGGCGCAGGGCCTTTTTGAAATCGACCTTTCAGTTGCAACTGAACATGCAACTCGAGGGCCATGGTGAGGCCTTGAACCTTTTATTTTTGAATTTTAAATTTTTAAATTGATAGTTGAGTTGTAACCAGACATGCAACTCGGGAGACGAAATGTTTCTAAACGGTCATTTTAAGTCGTAACCAGACATGCAAATCGAGGCGCGGGCGGAGCCTTTTTAAAATCTACATGTCAGTCACGAGTGTACATGCAACTCGAGAGCAGGAGGTGAGGCCTTTTCAAATCGACCTATTACCTATTAGTTGCAATTGGACATGCAACTTAAGGGCCAGGGGCAAAGTTGTTATTTTGAATTTTATTAAATTGATAGTTGAGTTATAATCAAAAATGCAACTTGGGAGATGATTTTTTCTAATCAACCTTTTAAATTGAACCTTGACATGCAACTCTAAGGCCGGGGTGGGTCTTTTCAAATCACCCTGTCAGTTACAACTGGACATGCAACTCGAGAGCGGCAGACGGGGCCTTCAACTTTTTTCTAATTTGTCATTCGCAACTTTTTCTAAATGACCTTTTAAGTTGCAACTGCACATGCAACTCGAGGGTCGAGGGCAAGGTCTTTTCAAATCGACTTGTCAGTTGCAATTGGACATGCAACTCAAGGATCGGGACGGGTTCTTTTCAAATCGACCTATTAGTTGCAACTAGAAATGCAACTCGAAGGTCGCGGTGAGGCCTTCAACCTTTTTATTTTTGAATTGTGATTTTTAAAATTGATAGTTGAGTTGCAACCAAACATACAACTGAGGAGGAAACTTTTTCTAATCCACCTTTTAAGTTGCAATTGGACATGCAACTCGAGGGCCAGGCGACGGGTCCTTTTCAAATTGACATGTCAGTTATGATTGGACATGCAACTCGAGGACCGGGCCCGGGCCTTTTCAAATTGCCCTGTCAGTCGCAACTAGACATGCAACTCGACGGCCAGGGGACCTTAAAACTTTTCTAATATGATAATTGAGTTACAACTAGACATGCAACTTGAGAGACATGCAACTACGTCGTTTTGTGAGTTACAAGTTGGGTTGCAACCGAGTTTTTTTCTTGAGTTTTTTAGTTCCAAGTTAGATTGCAACCGTGTCATTTTGTTACTATAACGTTTTGTCAGTTACAAGTTGAGTTGCAATTTATGAGTTTTTTCAGTTACAAGTTAGATTGCAACTGTGTCATTTTGACGGTTACAAGTTAGATAGATTAAAACTGAGTTATTTTTCCAGTTATAAGTGAGGTTGCAACCGAGTGGTCTTTTAAGTTGCAAAATAGAATTGAAAGTGGGTTGTATTCTTGTTACAAATGAGCTTGCAAATATGCTCTTAGTAGACTATTTATTTTCAGATCGATCGGAGTAGAACTTTTGCATGTATGATTGAATATTTTCCACACTAGGTAAAGCTGACAAATAATCCTCTGTAGTGTGTACCGTATGCAAAGGGACAAGCCCATGTAAAGCAGTGCATGAGCATACATGGGCCCGATCACACAATGCGTAGGCAGCAGAACGTAGCGTCGGCCGACCATGCATACGGAATCCAACAGCGCGCAGCATGGATATACAAAGGGCTGACGTCACCTGACTGAGAATTAGCCTAATTCTCAGTCAGCTGAGCGTTAGACAGACCCCATATATATATATATGTATACCATTTAAATTTAAAGTAAATAGGTTGAGCTGAACTGTCATGGATTTTTTAATGCGTCGGGCAGGTTCTGCTGCTCCTGGTGCTAGGCGGCCGAGATGACATAGCGGCGCCGTCCTTTCGCTGGGAAGGGTAAAGTGTGACGCACACCTGGTTCAGCAGGCGCGGTCACGGGCGTGTGCGACGTTACTGAACGCATAGTGATTTGTTCAAGGTTTTCGTACAGCGCACTACGGGATACTCAAATCCGCGCATATATGTGTACAAACATATATCTGATGTGTCGAATATTAAAATCAAACCAAATTGTTTGCATATATCTGAAACCAGAAACAGACATTTCACAAGGAATTACTAGGACCATGGCAAGAATAAATCGGCAATTGGTACAGATACTAGCTTAGCTTACACTTGCATGGCAAGAACACCATTTGACATATCGGCACATGCATTTTTCCCACTGAAACATAACGATAAACATGAAAGATAAAAAAAAGCGGACTGGAACTAATCAGATGGCACGCACGCAGGCAGGCGCAAAAGCTAGATCATGCATGGTCTCTCTTGCTGGCGACTTCAAACGCTACGAGGAACTGCAGGAACAGGGATGGCCTTGGTGAGGATCTCCTTTGCTGCCACGGTGACATCGCACCTGATACTGAAGACATCGTCCTTGAGGTAAACCGATGCCTCCAGGTCTCTCCTCCTGATGAATTCATTAAAGCCCCAAGCAGAATTAGTTCCTCGTCTACCTCTACCACTACCAGAGAATCTGCAGTTCAGGTGCACCGAGCCAGTCCTTCTGTAGGATGACACCATGTTACCATCATGATCCAGAAAACTGATCGTGAATTTGGCTCTGACCTCATTGGCAAATGGATAAGTGTCCTCAAGATTCAGCAAGATGGATATCCAATCCGAACAGCTTGAGTCGACACCGCCCGGGTAAAATTCCAGCCACCAACGTTGGCCTCCGACGGTGAACGTCTCGGACTTGAAGCATCTGCCGTTGCCAAGCGTCTTGATGTGGGAGTAGCCGTCAATGCAGAAGCCGACATTGACGGCTCACCGTCACTAGCGGCACCGACGGAAGACGCAAAAGTGAAGGCCATGGCAGCCGATTGCTGTGTACTGGAGAGTAGGTACCAACTAATAATGGGAGATGGATAATGGTAGACGAGAATGAGCTCGAGAGTTTCTTATATACACTGTGATGGTCGCTCGCTAAGTGGCTAGCCTCCTCTCTTCTCTGCAGTAATTACCCACGCGCGTCACACGAGCAGTCGGACGGCTCCACTCCGCCGATCGAGGGGACGCGCGCGCGCATGCGCATCACCATCAATTGCATACGAATGGCCGGTGTTAAATTACTAGTACTACTGCTGCCAACCATCCGCCGAAGTGTGCCCCTTGGTTTCCCTATACGCGGTTTGACTGCTCTTCTTGCCCGTTGAGAAAATGTTGAAACGAATTTTGGACGATTTTATTTTTGAGCAACGGGCAGGAGAAGAGGGAAAAGCATCAAGTTCACTGTACAAGTAGGCAATTTTGTATTAAGGTGGAAAAGGGCCAAAACCACTATAAAGGAAAAAAAAAAAGTAAAACAGCAGACTAATCAGAATTCAGGATCAGAGCAACTTCAACAACTTAACTATATATGTTATAAAACAAATTTGGACGATTAGATTTGCTGAAAATATATTTCTTTTCAGCCGAGAAGTTCTAGGTTACTCTTTTGGTACGAAAATTATATCTACTACTAGCTGAATGCCCGTGCGTTGCCACGGATTTTAAAAAAATTCAGATCACACTCCAGTATGCCACACCTAGAAAAATCATGTATTAAAAATTAGCCATATAATATAAAAATATTTGATCTTGATAAATATCTGGCCGTTTTCCTTTTACGTGATAAATATCTTGTACATAGTCCGGCGAGATGTAAGACAAAGAATAAGGCCAAAAGCTAAATAGATCCATGACACAACACATATACTAAGGTTTTTTTATTTTTGAACATGCGAATCTTCGAATTCTCAACAAATTCTTTGGATTTCTTCTCTTATTTCCTTTACTCTCATAACCCCTTGGTAGAGCTGAAGATTGTACATAACAGTACTGTTGACTTTTTTCCAGCTTTCTAAAAAAATGCATCTATGGTTGGCACTGTTATTCCAATGGACTCTCGAATACTCACTCCAAATTTCATCCACCTGCTTCGAATAAGGTTAATTCCTTCTTCTTGGGCTAGCCTGTTGGATTTCTGATTCACATTCGATGGAGCTGTTGTTGTAGCACTGCTCAATCTCTTTAACAAGAGAAAGAAAAAGTTTCCGGATACCCCTTCGATTCCTCTGGCGATCAGGGGGCGATTAGGGTTTCTAGTGAAAACGGCGGCCATGGAAACCCGGTGCGGGGAGGCTGCAAGGATCCGCGAACTCGTCGTGGCGAACTGCCATACTCAGCCAGGTTGGTTTTTCTACTCGGGGTGACAAAGGGGAGGCCTTGCGCCTCTACCCGCCCTTGGCAGGCAACCGATCTGTGCAGCGTACGTAGGGCTTCGGAAATGGCGGAGAGGAAGGAGGCCCCGATGGAAGGATTGGGGAGTGGTTTTGAGCGGGGGAAGAAGCCCATGATGGAAGAGGAATCGATCGAGGATCTGGTGGGAAGGATGAAGCTTACTGCAAAAGAATCAAAGAAGCTCTTCATCGATGATCGTGCAGGGGTTCAGGAGAAGCCCATGTGGGCGTTGGCAGGCAAGGTCCTGGCTCCGAAGATCTTCCACATCCAGATGATTACGAAGGTGCTGCGGCCGGCGTGGGGTAATCCATGGGGTCTGGTTTTCCGTGATGGGGGCCCGAATCTCTTTGTTGCCGAGCTTTCATCGGAACATTAAAGGGATAGGATTTGGGAGAGATCACCATGGACGGTGAACAAGCATGCTATGGTGTTGGAGAATTTTAAACGTAGCCAACGCCCGTCAGAGTTGAGGTTTGATCGTATGCCAATTTGGATACGTGTGATGAACCTACCGTTTAACCTGAACGATGACTGGGGGAAGGAGATTGCGGAGATGGTGGGCGAGTACATTAGCCTGGACAAAAGTAATGTAAATATGGTGATTGGGAGGTATCTGCGGGCTCGGGTTTCATTGATGTCAATGAGCCATTGCAGTGGTGGATAGAGATTGATTCAACTGCTAGGGAGGCCTAAGATTGGTATGACATAAAGTATGAGAATGTTCTATACTTCTGCTTTTATTGTGGCCTCCTTGGGCACTCTGATCTGGTGTGTCCGAATCCAGGAGAGAGGGATGAACTGGGTAGATTGCCTTTCTGGCCTAGCTTGCATGTGCAGGATGATAGGAAGAATAGAGCTAACCCATCGGCGTGGGGAAATTATTCAAGGGGCTCCTCTGGTGGTCAGCCGCCGAGGGACACGAACTCGGATGGATCGGGGGGTCCTCCTCCACCAGCTAACCAGAATCCCACCCGAGGAGGGGGTAGGGGAGGTGGTCGGTCAGGGCCTGTGGGTGGTCGCTTCAACGGGGCCCGGGGAAACTTGATGACGTATAGAAAGTTATCTCTGGATGGAACAACTGAGGCCACAATTCCAATGGAGGTGGAGAATCGGGTGGTCTTATTTACCCCTCAAAATCCTGGTGAGAAAAGGGATGAAAGGCCGGAGAAGACATCAAATTCTGCTGCTTCTTCTCCAGATGCCAAGAAGACAAAAGTAGGGAGCGGAGTTATGGTTGCAACAGACTTTTTGGAGCCGGCTACGGGACAGCCGGGCCAGTCCTAATGATTTGTGGGAGTCTGAACTGTCGAGGGCTTGGGAACCAGCCGACAGTTCGGGAGCTTCGCAATTTAGTGAAGCTGCAAGGGCATGATCTTTTATTCATAATGGAGACTAAAATTGCGGCTAAAAGAGTGGAGAATTTGTCTAGCACCTTCGGTTTTGCTGGAGTTTTTGCGGTGGACAGTGTCGGGCTCAGTGGAGGCATTGGCCTCTTCTGGTCATCGGCGATTACGGTTGATCTGAAGAGCTTTAACTCTAACCACATTGATGTGATTGTGACCCAAAACGATGGAGGTGTTCCTCCATGGAGGTTTATAGGCTTTTATGGGGAACCGAGAAGGGAAGAGTGTCATCAGAGTTGGACATTGTTGAGAAGGTTGCATGCACTCCGAAGTTATCCGTGGTTGTGTATGGGCGATTACAACGAAACATTGTTCGCCTCGGAACACTTCAGTGTGGCTGCGAAGGAGGAATGGCAGATGAACCCTTTCCGGGAAGTGATAGATGATTGTGATATGTTCGATCTTGGCTATTCTGGCTTACCGTATACTTGGGATAATTGCCAAGAGGGGAGAGCTAACGTAAAAGCTAGGCTGGATAGAGCCTTTGGTAATCAAGCCTTGTCCCAGTTATTTCCTGTGATTAAAGTGCGCCATGTAAATGTTGTTGAGTCTGACCCTGTGGCCGAGTTGTGCCAACGATCAATGCAAAGGAGGACACCTCGTAATTTTAAATATGAAAACGTGTGGCAGACGCATGGGGATTATGACCGTGTGGTGGCTGAAATGTGGAGGTCGAGTAATGAGGGAGAGGGGGCACAAGGACTGCTGAACAAGTTAAGCCGTACACAACAGGGGCTGCAGTCCTGGGGCTCTAAAACTTTTGGCAATTTGAAAAAGAAGTTGGCTGAATTGCGGAAGAATCTGGAGAGAGTGCGGCGTGGATCGATAGGTCGCGGCCCATCCCAGGAGGAACGCCTCCTGAGCGAGAGAATTAATGAAGTCTTGCTTCAAGAGGAGATATGGGTAAAACAGCAATCTCGAGTGATATGGCTAAAGGCTGGCGATCGAAATACGGGGTTTTTTCATAGCCGCATTGCTCAGAGGAAGAGGATGAATAGAGTTACTACCCTGGAGCGTAGTGATGGATCAATATGTGATGATGAGGAGGCGGTTAATGGTGAGATACAGGGTTTTTACAACAACCTGTACACTTCACAAGGTGATCCGGTTATGGAGGATTTGCTTAACTTGGTCCCTGAAAAGCTTGTTGGGTCGGCCAGGGAGTCCATGCAAGAGATGTATAGTGAGGAGGAGATCAGGGTGGCATTGTTTTAGATGCACCCGTCTAAAGCCCCGGGCGTTGATGGCTTTACGGCAGGGTTTTTTCAGCGCCACTGGGATATTGTCCAAGAGGATTTAGTCCGAGCTGTCTTGGGCGTTCTGAATGGCGGGGAATGGCTACCTAATATGAACGACACTATTCTAGTTCTTATTGAAGGGAATATGCCCTGAGAGGCAATAATAAATTGTTTATTATGTGTATTCCAAGTATATGATAGATGTTTATTTTGCATGCTATAATTGTATTAATACAGAAACGTTAATACATGTGTGTTTAATAAACAAACAGAAAGTTCCTAGTTAAGCCTCTCTCATAAACTAGCTCGTTGATTAACAAGATGATCAAGGTTTCCTGATCATGGACATTGGATGTTGTTAATAACGGGATCACGACATTAGTGTAATGATGTGATGAACATTCATCCGAAGTATAGCATTACGATCAAAGTCATTGAGTTTATATTGCTATAACAACTTACGAAGTGATCCTAATCCTTAGACCATGAGATCATGTCAATCACTAACACCGGAAGAGTTTCTTGATAACATCAAACGTCACACCGTAACAGGGTGATTATAAAGATGGGTTTAGAACTAATAAAGTGTTATGTTGAGGCTCATGGATCAAGAATGGAATTTGTTCATCCCGATGACGGATAGATATACTGGGCCCTCTCGGTGATATCACATTGATTAGCTTGCAAGCAAGTGATTTGATCACTAGAATGTTATATCACGGAACGAGAAAAGAGTGCATGTCGATCTAGATCAAACTAGGTATGGAGATACGATGATCGAATCTCGGACATGTAATATATCGCGAGACAAAGGGATTAAGATACTAGCGTAAAGGTTCCACGATCACAAGAAAGTCATCGTTGAATGTGTGGAGTCGATTATGGGTCTCGGATCCCGCTTGATTATTGATACGAGAGGGTCTCGATCATGTCCGCATTATTCACGAACCGTAGGGTGACACACTTAAGAGACACCGACATCCAATTGGAGCAAAAGTTTCATGCGAAAAAGAATAAACAAGCGCAGAATTTATTTCACTAGATCAAAACAGTTTTCGGTGAAATTGCATAAAGTGGTTATGCATGTGAAATAGAATTCTAGCAAGGGGTTATTTGTGAATGTTTGTCATTAAAGTAATTGACAAAATTCTGAATAAAATAAAGAGTTTTATTTAATGAGAGTTTGCATTAAATTTGGTGGAAATTTAATGGGATCTTTGAGTGGGATTTTGAGTGGAGGAATTTGGAAGAGTTTTGTGAGTGGAGTGTCCACCCACATGAAGAGGGAGGGCAAGGGGCAGCCCCATGCGCGCCACCCCTTGGGGTTCCCCCTCCTCCTATAAAAGGAGCCCTCCTCTCACTTCTCTCACACCTCCTCGTGAAGGATCTCTCTCCCCTCTAGAATTTATCCCCATGGTCTCGGACTAGCGAGATACATGTTCCCGGTGGCTATTCGGCAGAAAGAGTTGTGCTTCCGTGCATCACCGGGCGAGGAGGCGGAGGTTGCTCGGTGCCTCGAACGTGTGTCTTGAGCACGGATCGGCTGCTGATTTGCGGCGCTAGGACTCCTCTCGATCTTGAGATCGGCAAGAGATCGTCTACATCAACCACGAGTTTGGACTCGTTAAACTTTGTCGGTCTTCAAGGGTATGTTCTCTCACGGATATACATCCGCCTGTTGTTTATCTAGTATAAATAGATCTTGGTATATAGTTCACATCGTAGGAAAATTTTTGTTTTCTATGTCGCGAACCCTTCAAAGGGTATCGAGCGGATCTATGCGTAGATACTTTACACGGTAGTACACATATGAGTATGTGGCGATGATGATCATGTTGTTGCTCCTTTCTTGTGATTTTGGATATTGGTGGCATAGTGGGATGAAGCGGCGGACAAACTTTACATGTCCTCGCACATGAGACTGTTCCACGCTTGACATGCAACTAGTTTGCATAAGTGGCTAGCGGGTGTCTCTCTCCTACTATAGTCAATATCTATTTTGCAAGCGAGTTGTCAACAATTCGATTATCCTCGTTGTGGTTCATGTTAAATGGTAAGAACGGTTCTATCTCGAAAGCCCTAAGCCACGTAAAACTTGCAATGGATAAATTAGAGGCGTCTAGTTTAGATTGTTGCTGGGCTAGTGTTATGATATGGTAGTGTTGTAAGTAGAAGTATGAGATGATACTCTTACAACACACATAGCGTGTAAAATCCATAGATTGTGGATTTACACATATAGGTATGATAGTGATCATACCACGATGCACATGATAGAGATCATCTGCGGGAACCATATAATTTCACTAATAAACATATGATGTTTTGTTTGCATCTTATATTGCTTGTTTAGCGCTTTGTTAAGCATAATAAGATGATCCCTCATTTAAATATCAAGATAAGAATGTGTTCTTCCTTTAGTATGCCGATTATGTTTTCGTCGCTCCAAGACATCACGTGATGATCGGGTGTACTTGGATCCTCGACCATACTTGGTGTAAAGCGATTACACACGCAAAATACTAAGGTTCTAACTTGGCGAGCCTAGCATGTACGCACATGGCCTCGGAACAGATCAAAGGTTAAGCATGAGTCATATAATTGATATGATGCCCATTTGATGCTCGCCTTTGAAGCTATCTGACTCACGTGATGATCGGACTTGGTATAGTGGATTTGGTTCATGTAATCACCAAAAGGACACGAGGATGTTGCTTTTGAGTGGGAGTTCATTCGTAATATAGATTAGTTGAACTCAATCTATCATACACTTAGTCTAAACTTTACAAATTATGTTGTAGATGGCACCACCTTTTTAATTTCAATGCGTTCATGGAGAAAGAGAAACTAGCGACGGTAGCAACTTTCTTGAATGGGCCATGAATTTGAGGATTCTCCTCTCTTGCACAAAAGCAATATGTGCTAGAAGCGCGTTAGGCCCCACCTTTTGATGCCCCGACGAGGAGAAGAATGTCTATCGACTCGTCGGAGGACCACAACTTAGTTCATTGCGGCATATTGTATGGGCTAGAGCCGAACTTGAGCGTTTGAAACGGCAATGCTTTTGATACAATGGGTGATTTGAAAATGATTTTCGACACACATCTTGCTGTGAGAGCTACAATGCTTGAAAAGTTCTTTAGCTGCATGATGGAAGAGAACGACTCAGCTAGTGAGCATGTACTCAAGATGTCAGATTCTGCCGATAAGCTTGTGTCCTTGAATATCGATTCCCATTGACTTAGGCATCCATCGTGTTCTGTCTCGCCACCTAGCTATAAGAGCTTCGTGATGAACTATAATATGCAAGGCATGAAGAAGTCTCTCCCCGAGCTTATCAATGCTTAAAAGCTGAAGTGGAGATCAAAAGGAACATCAAGTGTTGATGATCAATAGGAACCTTGGTTTCAAGAAAGACAAGAAGGAAAAGCGGAAGGGAAAGTGGCGGCAAGCACATGCTGCCTTTGAAAAAACCCGAGTTGGACCCAAGTCCGATATCGAGTGCTACTATTGTAAGGGGATCACATCGGAAGCAATCGCCCCAAGTATCTGGCGGACAAGAAGGCCGCAAGGCAAACAAAGGTATATATGATATACATGTTATTGATGTGTACTTGACTAGTGCTCGTGAGCACCGGGTATTTGATACTGGTTCGGTTGCTAATATTTGTAACTCGAATCGTGGGTAGAACAGCGACCGCTAGCAAGGGGTGAGGTCAAGATGCGTGTCGGAAATGGATCAAACGTTGATGTGATCGCCGTCGAACGCTACCTCTCCACTTATCGCCGGATTAGTCATAAACTTAAATAAGCATTATTTGGTGCTCGCATGAAAGCATGAACATTGTATCTGGATCATGTTTGATGCAAAGTGGTTATTCATTCAAGTCGAGAACAATGGTTGTTCCATTTATATGAATGAGATCTTTTATGGTCATGCACCAATGTTGAATGGTTTATTTCTTGGATCTCGATGATAATGTTACACATATTCATAATGTTGATGCTAAAAGGATTAAACTTAATGATGATATATCCGCATATATGTGGCACTTGCCGTCTAGGCCATATTGGCATTAAACATGAAGAAGCTCCATTCGATGGAATTTTGGAATCACTTGATTATGAATCATTTGATACATGTGAGCCATGCCTTATGGGCAAGATGACTAGAACGCGCTTTCGGTTCAATGGAACAGGCGACATTTATTGGAAATCATACATTCGATGTATGTGGTCCAATGAGTGTGTCGTGAGGTGGATATCGTTATTTTGTTACTTTCACGGATGATTTGAGTAGATACGGTTATATCTACTTGATGAAACACAAGTCTGAAACCTTTGAAAAGTTCAAGGAATTTCGAATGAAGTGGAAAATCATCGTAATAGAAAGATCAAATTTCTACTGACCGTGGAGGTGAGTATCTAAGTTACGAAGTTTAGCACTCACATGAAAGAGTGTGGAATTGTTTCACAACTCACACTGCGGAACACCACAAATGAAATGGTGTGTCGAACGTCGTAATCGCATTTATTAGATATGGTTCGATCCATGATGTCTCGACGGACTTGACGTTGTCATTTTGGGGTTATGCACTAGAAACTGCTGCATTCACTTTAAATCGGGCACCATCTAAATCCGTTGAAACGACACCGTATGAATTATGGTTTGAAACAAACCTAAGTCATCATTCTTAAAGTTTGGGGTTGCGATGTTTATGTGAAGAAACTTCAACCGGATAAACTCGAACCCAAAGCGGAAAAATCGTCTTCATAGGATACCCTAAAGAAACTATTGGGTATTCCTTCTATCACGTATCCGGGCAAGGTTTTTGTTGCCAGAATGGATCCTTTCTAGAGAAAGAGTTTCTCGAAAAGGTGTGAGTAGCTCGGAAGGTAGAACTCAAGAGGTTGTGGAACCTTCTCTTCAAAGTATGGCGAGTAGCGCAACGAAGTTGATCCGGAGTTGGCTCCACGTTGAAGAGGAACTAATGATAATGATCATGAAACTCCGGAAGAGTACTCTAGAACCTCGCAGGTCAAGCAGACGCCGTGTAGCTCCGAGCACGGAAATCACGTAAATTTCATGGTTGATGAAAATAATGACCGCGACGTATGAAGAAGCGATGATGAGCCCGGATTCCAACAAATGGTTAGAAGCCATGAAATCCGAGATGGAATCCATGTATGAAAATCAAGTTTGGAACTTGGTGGAATTACCTCACGGCCGAAGGCCGTGGAGAACAAATGGATTTTCAAAAGGAAAACTGGATTGATGGTAATGTGACCATCTATAAAGCTCGACTTGTCGCAAAGGGGTTTCGACAAATTCAAGGAGTTGACTACGATGAGACTTTCTCTCCGTAGCGATGCTAAAGTCGATTAGGATTATGTTAGCAATTCTTTGCATATTTCGATTATGAAATATGGCGGAGGGATGTCAATACCGCGCTTCTCTAAGGTAATTGTGAAGTAGAGTGGTATATGATACAACCAAAGGGTTTTGTCGATCCTAAGGATGCTAACAAGGTGTGCAAGCTTCAGTGATCCATCTATGGATTGAAGCAAGCATCACGAAGTTGGAATCTCCGCTTTGATGAGGTGATCAAAGAGTTTGGATTTGTCCAAACTTATGGAGAAGCTTGTATTTACAAGAAAGTGAGTGGGAGCAATGTGGCATTTCGATATTATATGTGGATGACATATTGTTGATCGAAATGATATAGAACTTTTAAAAAAGGTTAAAAGTTATCTAAACAAAGAAATTTTCAATGAAGGACCTAGGTGAGCGTCATACATATTAGGCATAAAGATCTATAGAGATAGATCTAGGCGCCTAATAGGGCTATCGCAATGTACATACCTTGATAAGATTTTAAAGAAGTTTAAAATGGGACGGAAAGAAGGGTTCTTACCTATGTTACAAGGCAAGACATTGAGTAAGACTCAAAGTCCGGCCGTGGAAGAAAGAGAGATAATGGACAAAGTCCCTATGCTTCACCATAGGCTCTATAATGTACGCCATGCTATGTACAAGACCGGATGTGGCACGCTATTAGTTTGACTAGTAGGTACCAATCGGATCGTGTTGAACGGATAGCGGTCAAGAATATCCTTAAGTACTTAAGAAGAACTAAGGATATGTTTCTTGTATCTGAGGTGAAGAAGAGCTCGTCGCTAAGTGTTATGTCGACGCTTAGCTTTGACACGATCCGGATGACTCTAAGTCTCAATCCGGATCGATTTCTCATGAATGGCGGGCGGTTAGTTGGAGGAGCTCCAAACAACCTTGTGGTAGCGGGATCAACAACGGAGGCGAATATGTTCTTTGCTTGAGCGGCTCGAAGCGATTTGGATGAAGGAGTTCATATCCGAACTAGGAGTTGTGGCAAGCGTTGGACCCAATGGTGATCTATTGTGACAACAATGGTGCCATTGCCAATGCCAAAGAGCCAAGGTCTCACAAGCATTCCAAGCATATTAAGCGCGGTTTCACTCCATCCATGAGCATGTCAAGGATGGAGATATAAAGATTTGTAAAGTACATACGGATCTCAATGTAGCGGATCCGTTGACTAAAACTCTCCCTAGAGCAAAACATGATCAACACCGTAACTCAATGGGTGTTAGATATATCACTATGTAACTAGATTATTGTCTCTAGTGCAAGTGGGAGATCAAGGAATATGCCCGAGAGGCAATAATAAATTGTTTATTATGTGTATTCCAAGTATATGATAGATGTTTATTTTGCATGCTATAATTGTATTAATACTGAGCGTTAATACATGTGTGTTTAATAAACAAGCAGAAGTTCCTAGTTAAGCCTCTCTCATAAACTAGCTCGTTGATTAACAAGATGATCAAGGTTTCCGATCATGGACATTGGATGTTGTTAATAACGGGATCACGACATTAGTGTAATGATGTGATGAACATTCATCCGAAGTATAGCATTACGATCAAAGTCATTGAGTTTATATTGCTATAACAACTTACGGTGATCCTAATCCTTAGACCATGAGATCATGTCAATCACTAACACCGAAGAGTTTCTTGATAACATCAAACGTCACCGTAATGGGGTGATTATAAAGATGGGTTTAGAACTAATAAAGTGTTATGTTGAGGCTCATGGATCAAGAATGGAATTTGTTCATCCCGATGACGGATAGATATACTCTGGGCCCTCGCGGTGATATCACATTGATTAGCTTGCAAGCAAGTGATTTGATCACTAGAATATTATATCACGGGAACGAGAAAAGAGTGCATGTCGATGTGAGATCAAACTAGGTATGGAGATACCGATGATCGAATCTCGGACATGTAATATATCGAGACAAAGGGATTAAGATACTAGCGTAAAAGGTTAAACGATCACAAGAAAGTCATCGTTGAATGTGTGGGAGTCGTATGGGTCTCAGATCCGCTTCGATTATTGATACGAGAGGGTCTCGATCATGTCCGCATTATTCACGACGTAGGGTGACACACTTAAGAGACACCGACATCCAATTGGAGCAAAAGTTTCATGCGAAAGAATAAATAAGCGCAGAATTTATTTCACTAGATCTGAAAGCAGGTTTTGGTGAAATTGCATAAAGTGGTTATGCATGTGAAATAGAATTCTAGCAAGGGTTATATTGTGAATGTTTGTCATTAAAGTAATTGACAAAATTCTGAATAAAATAAAGAGTTTTATTTAATGAGAGTTTGCATTAAATTTGGTGGAAATTTAATGGGATCTTTGAGTGGGATTTTGAGTGGAGGAATTTGGAAGAGTTTTGTGAGTGGAGTGTCCACCCACATGAAGAGGGAGGGCAAGGGGCAGCCCCATGCAGCCACCCCTTGGGGTTCCCCTCCTCCTATAAAGGCCCCTCTCTCACTTCTCACTCACACCTCCTCGTGAAGGATCTCTCTCCCCTCTAGAATTTATCCCCATGGTCTCGGACTAGCGAGATACATGTTCCGGTGGCTATTCGGCAAGAAAGAGTTGTGCTTCCACGCATCGCCGGGCGAGAGGCGGAGGTTGCTCGTGCCTCGAGCGTGTGTGCACGGATGCATCTGCTGATTTGCGGCGCTAGGACTTCCTCTCGATCTTGAGATCGGCAAGAGATCGTCTACATCAACCACGAGTTTGGACTCGTTAAACTTTGTCGGTCTTCAAGGGTATGTTCTCTACGGATATACATCCGCCCGTTGTTTGTATCTAGTATAAATAGATCTTGGTATATAGTTCACATCGTAGGAAAATTTTTGTTTTCTATGCTGCGAACCCTTCACTTATTCCCAAGGTACGGCACCCCCAGTCCATTAAGCAGTTTCGGCCAATCTCATTATGCACTATTCTTTATAAAATTTGTGCAAAGGTGGTGGCAAATCGAATGAGACTGGAGGAGGTCATTAGTAAGGAGCAAAGTGCATTTGTCCCGGGTCGTCTCATAACGGACAATGCACTAGTTGCTTTTGAGTGTATACACACTATGAAGAGGAATAAGAAAGGAAAGAAAGGTTTGTGTGCGGTTAAATTAGATATGATGAAGGCCTACGATCGGGTGGAGTGGCCCTTTCTGGAAGCAATGTTGTTGAAACTCGGGTTTCCAGGAAGTATGGTGCAGCTGATTATGAGTTTTGTCAGATCAGTCCGCTTTTCAGTTAAGGTGAATGGAGAGCTGTTACCACAATTCATACCATCGAGGGGGCTCAGGCAGGGGGATCCGATGTCACCATACCTTTTTTTGTTGTGCTCTGAGGGTTTTTCGATCTTGTTGAATCACTTTCAGTTGGGTCCGATTGATAGAGGAATCAGGGTGTGCCACAGGGCACCGTGGATTACTCACTTATTATTTGCTGATGACAGTCTTATCTTCATCAATGCAACAGTGTCCAGTGCCCGACGGTTGAATGAGATCCTCCGTATTTACAATGAGGCGTTAGGACAACTGGTTAATAGGGAGAATAGCTCGATCTTCTTCACCCCTAGTACAGGCGAGGCTCAGAGGTAAGCTGTGAAACATGAGCTCGATATCCTGGTAGAAGCTTTCAGCGAGAGGTACCTGGGACTACCAACGGCTGTGGGCCGGTTAACAAGTGGGGAGTTCGAATTTATAACAGAAGGAATGCGAAAGAGTATGAATGGATGTGCAAAGATGTTATCTTACCCTGGCAAGGAGGTTTGGTTAAAGTCGGAGGTACAAGCCAAATCAACTTATTCATGAGTATTTTCCAGCTGTCCAAGGGCACATGTAAGAAATTCTCCTCTCTATCATCTAAATTCTGGTGGAGCGGGAACCTGGATAAGAGGTCAATGCACTGGATAGCGTGGGACAAGATGTCTATACCTAAGGAGCGTGGTGGAATGGGATTCCATGACTATCAGATGTTTAATCTAGCTCTTTTGGGGAAGCAAGGTTGGCGACTGATGACAGTGCCGGGTCCACGATAAAGATTTCATGTCAGCAACTGTTCCTAGTACTGCCTCGTGAACGTGGTGCTCGATCATTGCTGGCAGGGAAGCGCTAAGGACTGATTTAATAAAAAGAATAGGTTCAGGCAGCTCGGTTTCTATCTGGGACGACAACTGGCTACCTGGAACCCAACATATGCGACCTCTAGGCAGGAAGGGGGACGGCACAACCGAGCTAGTGAGTGAACTGATTGATCAAACCACCCACTCCTGGAATCTGGAGGAGTTGGAAAAGAACCTTTTTTCGATAGATGTTGAGATAGTTCGACAGATCCCCCTGAGGAAGATCCAGGGGGAGGACTGGCTGGCATGGGCCCTTGAGAAAACAGGAGTTTATTCGGTAAGGTCTGCGTACTGTGCTATGATGGCCCAGCGTATGACCGGGGACGATGCATCATCGTCCGATGATAGAAGATCAGTTTGGAATAAGTTATGGAGGCTTGGAGTGGTACCTAAGGTTCGCACGTTTTGGTGGAGAGTTCTACGAGGCATTGTGCCATCTTATTCGGCTCTCACTCAGCGGCATGTCAGAGAAGAAGCGAGCTGTGGTATATGCAAAGCAGCTCCGGAAACACTGCACCATGCACTGTTTGAATGTGCTCATGCTCGGCAGTTCTTGCTAGCAGCAAAGGATGTGTTTCATCTTCAATTGCCTAGGCTTCATCCAGAGTCTTGGGCGGCGGATATTTTATGTGAGGAGTGGTTTTCGCCGACTGAACAAGCACAACTAATTTCAGTATTGGCTGCGATCTAGGACCCCGGGAACAAGATAGTACACGGAACAGTTGGTTACGACCCGGGCAAATGCGTGGATAGTATCCAGAAGGATCTCCTCGAGATCGTTGTTCCCAAAGAAGTGGTCAAGAAGGGCGCACCGAAAGCAGTTTGCAAATGGTCTGCACCAGCTGGTGAGGTGGTAAAACTGAATTCTGATGGTGCCATTTGTGAAACAGAAGGAAGAGCTGGAACCGGAGGTGTGGCAAGAGATGCTTTGAGCTTCAGAGGAGCGTGGGCAACGGCTTATGTTGGTGTTCGCGATCCTTTTGTTGTAAAGATACTAGCTCTGCGAGACGCTGTCATCTTTGCACATGCAAGAGGTTTCCAGAGAGTTGCCTTTGAAATGGACAGCCATGAGCTGGTTCGGTGCTGGATGGCTCGGAGAAAGAAGAGGTTGATTGTGGCCCCTATTCTTGAGGAAATTAATACTGTAAAAGATACTTTTATTAGCTTTTCAGGATAGAGAGGACAACAAAGTTGCTCATGCATGTGCAAGGCTGGCCTGTGCTAGCAATGTCACGCAAGAGTGGTTGGGAGTGTGCCAGATTTCCTTCTAGACAACATGATTGCTGATTGTAATTCTATGATTGTGAGTTAATAAAACCGAAAGTTCTAAAAAAAAATCTCTTTAACAAGAGTCTATCCACTTGGATGAAGCTATTTAAAAACCCAAATGCTAAAAAACATCTGGATGCTGGTT
Source organism: Avena longiglumis (assembly GCA_030063025.1). NCBI lineage: Eukaryota > Viridiplantae > Streptophyta > Magnoliopsida > Poales > Poaceae > Avena > Avena longiglumis. The sequence continues at coordinate 49,697,830 of CP125979.1, forward strand.
GACTCGTCCGAGCACTCAATGTTGGGCTGTCCGATGGAGCCTTGCGCGTGAGGATCCTTCCGACAGCGGTGCATAGGGACAACGGCGGCATCGCCCTGCCCCTCTCTCCCAAATCAAACCACCACCAGCAGCCCCTCCGACGCCGGCCTTCACCTGCGCGACCTCCTCTCGTATCCCCGACTCTGGTACATCGCCCCCCCCCAGCTAGTGAGATGGAGGACGAGGAGATGGAGAAGAAGGCACAACAGTACGTGCACCGCAAGGGCTTCAGCCTCACCGATCTCTCGCTGCAGGAGGAGCGGAACCGCCTATCCACCACCTCACTCTCCGACGTCTCGCTTTCCAGGTAATACTCGCCGACGAAAATTCCCTGAATCTGTACCCCGATGTCCTGTCCGGTGGCTGCAGTGGCCTCGATCCTGAGTCCCCAGCGAGCAAGCCAAGTAGCTTCTGATTTGGTGCAGTTCGTCAGTAAAAATGGTGCCAAATTGGTGCTCATCACAGCTAGGATTTGTTTACTTGCTCGGGTTGAGCTGTTTCTGCTAGGTTTAACTTCTCCAAGTTCAGAATTTGCTTCACAAGCCGTGTGTGAGAAATTGATACTTCTCTCTGGCAGTGACGGACCTTCAACAAGATCTGAGGGGGGCTAAAGGAGCCTTGAATTGGTAGTTAAGGGGGATAATCTAGAGTATCATGTCAAAAAACATGCTCACCAAAACAAATAGTGCTCTGTATTCCATGTTAATCTAAAAATTTACTGTCAAGTAGTAACTGTAAATGTTCCCCATTGACATGTCGGATAACGATCCGGCAAGATACTATGATGGTTACAACAAGCTAAGAACATGGGCTTACAGTTCTCTGGACCAATACAAGGTGTGTTTTCTTAAGGTCGATTGTGCTTCATGTTCACAGCTCTAGTACATTTGGCTGAACGTAGATATTTTGAGGCATGGAACTTATATATCCACATTGTTCATTAATTTAGTATGCTAGTAGTTTTATATCTTCATTAATTTGTGTTTTACAGTCTAGTTGATTTTATTTCTTGTTTCGGAGCAACATGCACAAATTGGTTAATCGGATTAATTAAGTTGTATTCTCTATATGTCTAAGTTGAGTACTAAAATGAATTAAGTTGGTTTCACCGGCATGTTTAAGTTGTGTTATCTAGTCTAGTTAATTTTTTTCTTTGGAGCAACATGCATAAGTTGGCTACTTTAGGTTAATTAAGTTTAATTTTTCAACATGCCTAAGTTGGCTACGGAATTGAATTAAGTTGGTCCTACCAACATGTTTAATTTGTGTTTTATAGTCTAGTCGGGTTTTTTTGAGCAACATGCACAAGTTGGCTACTCGGGTTAATTAAGTTGTACTGTCTATATGCTTAAGTTGTCTAACCTCGGTTTAATTAAGTTGGCGCGTGATGAAGCCACGAGATAACGATCGTTCCGACAGCGAACAAAAACGACAGTGTACCCGTCGATCTCGTAGAACTCGCCACCCAGATATGCAAGGGAACTAGGGATAAACCGCGCTCAACGTATCTGTTGGAACCGCACCTGGAGTCACGGTTCAAGACCACCTCCACTTGGACCTCTGGCGACCTTCCAGGCAGCCCACACCTCCGGCGACCCCCTGCCCAACTCTCTTGCTACCTCTCACACAAGAAACGCCGGCGCAGCACCTCCCCACCTACCTCAAAATACACTGCCACATGCCTCCTTTCCCGGCCTGACCCTAAGAGGAGGAGGAGGAGGAGGAGGGGAGGGCGACTGCCTCGGCCCCTAAAACCATGGACCCTAGATGGCAGATGAAGCGGCGCAGAAACTCATGTGGCAGCAGCACCATTGCCACAGGCCGACAGTTCTTTTGCGTGGTATTGTGGTGACAAGGAAGAAGCCGTTCTGCTGCTTTCCTACTTGCGCCTATTCTCCTTTGTTTTGGGCTTGTACTTATGGGCACACACGTGAGATCAGTTTTGAACAAAAGAATTTGAATATATGTCATTCAAAAAAAAGATGTGAATATGAATATGTGGAAGTTGCATACTGCAATGAATAAGTTGGTTCCACCACAACATGTTTAAGTTGTGTTTTATAATCTAGTTAGTTTCCCTTTTTTTCTTTTTTTGAGAAATATGCATAAATTGACTACTTTGAGTTAAGTTGTATTGTTAAGATGCCTAAGTTGGCTACCAAAATGAATTAAGTTGGTTTGACAAACATGCTTAATTTGTGTTCTATAGTATAGTTGATTTTATTTCATGTTTCGTAGCAACATGCATAAATTGGCTACTCGGATTAATTAAGTTGTATTGTCTATATGGCTAAGTTGAGTACTAAAATGAATTAAGTTGGTTTCACCAGCATGTTTAAGTTGTGTTATATAGTCTAGTTAGTTTTTTTTCTTTGGAGCAACGTGCATAAGCTGGCTCATTTGGGTTAATTAAGTTGTATTTGTCAACATGCCTAAGTTGGCTACCTAATTGAATTAAGTTGGTCCTACCAACATGCTTAATTTGTGTTTTATAGTCTATTCGGTTTTTTTTGGAGCAACATGCACAAGTTGGCTATTTGGATTAATTAAGTTGTATTGTCTATATGCCTAAGTTGGCTAACCTCGGGTTAATTAAGTTGGCAAGTGATGAAGGCGCGAGATAATGATCGTTCCGATGGCGACCAAAAGCGGCAGTGTACCCGTCGAGCTCGTAGAACTCACCTCCCAGATATGCAAGGGAAATAGGGAGAAACCGCGCTCAATGTCTTTGTTGGAACCGCACCTGGAGTCACGATTCAAGACCACCTCCACTTGGACCTCCGGAGACCTTCCGGGCAGCCCGCACCTCCGGCAACCTAATGCAGCGCATGAGTTGATATAGGAGCGCTTCGTTGGGAACCCCAAGAGCAAGGTGTGAAGCAGCACAACAACAAGTTTTCCCTCAGTAAGAAATCGAGGTTATCGAACCAGTAGGAGGAAGGAAACGTCACGCAGGTGTTGCAAGCAACACGGAGACCTGCACAACACAAACTCAAGATTTTGCCCCAACGAATCAGTGAGGTTGTCAAGCTCGTCGGGTTGCTGTAACAAAGGATTAAACGCATAATATGGAAGGTAATGGTTTGCAGCGAGTAAACAAGTTACAGTGGAAGATGTATCAATGGTAAAGATTGGACCGGGGTCCATAGTTCACTAGAAGTGCTCTCCTTAGATAAACAACATGGCATGAAGGATAAACAAATTACAGCAGGACAATTGACAAGAACTGAGCAAAGCATAACAATGCAATTACTAGTTAGAAATATCCTATGAGATTCGATTGGGCAATACAACAAGATACATAAACCGCCATCCAACTGCATCTATAACTAGAAGTCCACCTTCAGGTTATCGTCTGAACCCCCTCCAGTATTAATTTGCAAGCAACAGACAACTACTTTAAAAAAGTGTGTAAGGTAAATAGTCCACATGTTCCATGAACAAGAGACCGTTATTTTCTCCCTAGTGGCAATGGCACATCTACAACCGAAGAGATTTCTGTCACTTCCCTTAGAAACTAGAGGCATGAACCCACTATCGAGCATAAATACCCCATCTTGGAGTCACTAGCAACTACTTGGCCAAGTTAGCTACTAACAACGGAGAGCATGCAAGATCACAAACAACACAAACATGATAGAATCATAAAGACAAAACCATAAACCAAACCAACATAATAATCTCAATATCCATCGGATCCCCGGAAACACAACATGCATGATTACAAATAGATTAGATCTTGATCATGAACGGAGCTCACAAGATCTATACATGAAAGCACAAAGGAGGAGATACAACCATCTAGCTACTACATGGACCCATAGTCCAAGGTGGAACTACTCACGCATCATCTGGGAGAAGGCCTCGAGATGATCTCCCCTCGGCGGTCCGGAAGAACTTCAGATGCCCCGATCTAGGGGCGATGGTGGCGGCTACTGATGGTTTCGTGGAGATTTGATCGGGTTCTTAGGGTTTCGCATCGTGGGCTTCTTATGAGCGAAGGGGAGGCCAGGGTGGCCACCTAGCCAAAGTAGGTCGACCCACCCACGCCTAGGGTGGGTCTCGCCTGGCCGCCCTCCTCTCCCTCTAGACTTCTTGTTCCCCATGGAAAGTAATTGACTTTGGTTTTGTCCCATTCAATTCGAGAATATTTCTTTACTAACTTTTCAAAACCAAAAGCAGAAACAGGCATCGACCTTTGTTGCAACTTGTTAATAGGTTAGTACCAGAAAACATGTAAAAAGCACCTCAAAGTGTAGACAAGTAAAGTAAAGTAGATACTAAACAAACATGGAGCATCAAAAATTATAGATACGTTTCCAACGTATCAGCATCTCCAAGCTTAACTCATGCTCGTCCTCTAATAGGTAAGTGATAAAAAGAATAATTTTTGAGGTGACATGCACCCTCACAATAGATCCAACCATTTGCAAGCATTGAAAGCTGGGATCAAAGAACTCTAAACATGTGCATGAAAGATGGAGTTCTAACAATAGGACATAGCAACTATGCATGCAACATGACAAGCTACAAACAAAGATCATGAATAACATGCATTGAAAAACGTTTGTTTGTTTCACATACATAAAACATAGCATAGTGGTAATCAGCTTGTCCCTCATAGAGTAGAAAATTGATGCATAGGACACCTGCAAAGTTCACAAGGGTGACTAGAAATAAGTAGCACAAGAACAAGTAATATCAAAATATGCATCAATTAATAAGCTCTGGAACACTGCACACAGAATGCCAACTATGCTCTCTTAATGGTGCCTAAAGGTAGAAGGTGGAGACTGAATAATGGTGGAATAAAGACCTTTTTTGTAAAGGAAGCAGGGATTACAAGTTTCAAAAAGAGCTTCCAAAAATTATTGTACTTGTTATCTTTCAGCCCTCATTGCCCCTATCATAAGCATCTTGAAGTGGTTAAGGTTAAAGTGGAAAAGCTGGAGTATATGCTTGACAAAGTATAAGTTGGCAATCTCAAGTCCCTTGAATACGAGGGCCACACCTCATGCATACTCAACTTTGGGTCCAGGTAAGTTCTTGTCATTGTAAGTATTTGCATATCATTGAGAACCGCCAACGGGGTACCCCTTGCACATGGTACATGAGCTTTCCCATAACCAAAATGACAAGGCAAGCAGACAATGAGCATCTCAGCAATCTTTCTATTTACCATATGCATAGCTTTTTATTGAGGATGCTTCATAGATAGCTCACTATGTTGATGCTGCAAGTTTCCACCATGATTAGTCATGGCTTAGGCTAGCGGCCCAGGCATTTCTCTAACACAGGATACAAACTCCATGGACTTACAAGTTCCCTCTTTATTTCACACTGGTGATATCCATAGACAAAAGAACATGATATCAACTGAGTACAAAGTACAAGTGCAATGTTGAAAACGTTCCCGTGATGACGTTACGCTAATTCCAACTTATAAGTGCAAGCATATACAACAAAGTTGTCACAATGGTTTAAGTTTATTAGGGGCAAAGAATAAAGTGTGCCATCAAGTTCGTGAGGGCTTTAATCACTAAGTTTTCACATAATAAAATAGTTTTTAATTGGAAGATAGCCGAAAACAAGAATATACTTGGAATGGTGTAACACACCATGCATAGGAGTTTATAGTGGACACTTGAAATAACTTGGTTTCTTGGGAGTTGGAGGCATGAGTAGAACTTACTCACACAAGTGGGGGCTAGCAAAAGACAGGGAGCAACCAACTAAAAGAGCAATAATGGCCATAATCATGCAGTGCAACAAAACATACTAATCAAAGCAAAGAGTGGTACTACAAGTCAAGGACTAAATGATCATAGAGGCTAATGGTGACTTGTGAGAGTCATAACATGGTGTGAGCATGTGCCAAGTCAACTCAAGCAAAGCATCAAAGGAGATTACCACAATACTATGCTTTTGCATGCTAAAACAACACATAATTTCTTCAAGGAACACTAAGCAATCCTAATTGTTTGGAACAAGACATGCTACAACAATAATCACTAAGCATAAGGTCAAAACAAAACCTAGCATGTCATGCTAAAGTCTAAGTCACACTCAATGCAAGCTCCTCTTGCACTTCAAGCAAGAACTTACTACTCCTTTCCAACACCAAGCAACTTATTTGCAAAACAACACAGCGAGAACGGGGGGTCCAAACTACTTTATTCAAGCAAACTAAACAACCTAAGCAAAGCAAACAAAAACTAAGACGCTCCAAGAACAACACAACTCTGCACGAAACAATAAAAACAAAGTGTCTAGACAGACCTGAGCTTTTTATTGATGAAGAAGGGGATGCCTTGGGCATCCCCAAGCTTTGACGCTTGTACCTCTTGGATATTTCTTGGGGTGACACCATGGTGGCATCCCCAAGCTTGAGATTTTGTCCATTCTTCATCTCATTGCATCATTCTCTCTTTACACCTGAAATTTTTCCTTCATACAAAACTTCACACAATCTTCATTAGCAACATTAGTGTATACAAAAGATATTAGACCTTAGGCAAAGCTTTGGAACAACAAGGCTTTTCACTAAAAACACAAGATACTGTAGTAACTCCTTCAAAAAGTTCAATTCACCTAAAGAGAACTCAAAAAGAAATCAATAAGAAGCAAATGCAAATAATGGCAATCACAAAAACAGACCAGGTAGAAACCGATTTTTTTGAACATCTTCTGTTGCTCAAATCAAAAAGTGTTGAATTAACGAAAGTTAGATAACATACTGGGGGATTTATTTGCACATTTTGAGCTCAATCTGAGTTACATTGCCTCCTCACAAATTGTTTTAGTGGAGGATAGAAATCTGTTTCGGGACAGCAACTCCCCAAATCTTACTTCCCTCTCATTAGAGGTCATTCTTGGCACAAAAAGCAAACAAAAAGGATAAGGAGAGATCATTACTGAAGTAATAACTTCCAATACTCAAGGAAACTCTTGGGTTATCTCCCAACAAGTACTTTTCTTTAACGCCTTTAAGTTAGGCACAAGAAGCAAGAAGAATTAAGTATTTTCAAATGAGGAATTGATATCCATACTTGCAAAGTCTTCAACTATGAAAGGTATCTCATCCAAATGGGTTTTGGAGGATCCCTTCTCATCTTTCTTGGGTCTACTACTTTCATCAAAACGATTTTCAGGAGCAATCCAATCAAAGTTCTTTTCAAAGGCTTCATGCATTCCAACAATCGTAAAGGATATGGGTATCTTAAATTCTTCTCTAGGCTTAGTTTTATCAGAAATACCCACAACATCTACACTTGAGCCTAGCATATTGAAACGCTCAAATACCTTTCTGGCCTCCCTAGCAACATCATGAAATTCTGTTGATAAAGTTTCAAGGATGAATTCTCTCTTTTCAGCATTATTTTCTTCTTTTAGTTTTAGGAACAAAAATTGTATGAAGGGGTTAAGGCTAACAAACCTAGCCTCCAACATATGAACTAAAGAAGCTGCAGCAATCTCATAATTAGGAGAAACTTCTTTTATAGATTTATCCTCAATAACCTCATGCTTGCTAACATAATTAAAAAATTCTTGAATATTATCTTTCCTAATTATGGAGCCACTACCTATTGCAAGATCTTTTAGGGCGAACTTGGGGAGCAACATGGTGAGCTAGAGCAAGGTGGCAACTAGAGCAGGAACTAATTTTTCTATGCTTTTGAATAAAGCAAGCAAACCAAACTAGACTAATTTTTTTGGGTTTTTTGAAAAGAGGCAAACAAAACCAAGCAAAAGAAACAAAGCAAACTAAAAACAAAGTAAAGAAAAAGGAAGTGAAGGACTCCCCTAGTGAAGACGTCCTTGGCCCCCCCGTCAACGGTGCCAGAAAAGCTTGATGCAGCGCTAAGTTGATGTAGGAGCGCTTCGTTGGGAACCCCAAGAGCAAGGTGTGAAGCAGCACAACAGCAAGTTTTCCCTCAGTAAAAAACCGAGGTTATCGAACCAGTAGGAGGAAGGAAACGTCACACAGGTGTTGCAAGCAACGCGGAGAAGGTACACAACACACACTCAAGACTTTGCCCCAACGAATCAGTGAGGTTGTCAAGCTCACAGGTTTGCTGTAACGAAGCATTAAACGTATAGTGTGGAAGGTAATGGTTTGCAGCGAGTAAACAAGTTACAGTGGAAGATGTATCAATGGTAAAGATTGGATCGGGGTCCATAGTTCACTAGAGGTGCTCTTCTTAGATAAACAACATGGCATGAAGGGTAAACAAATTACAGCAGGAAAATTGACAAGAACTGAGCAAGGCATAACAATGCAATTACTAGTCAGAAAGATCCTATGAGATTCGATTGGGCAATACAACAAGATACATAGACCGTCATCCAACTGCATCTATGACTAGAATTCCACCTTGAGGTTATCATCCGAACCCCCTCCAGTATTAAGTTGCAAGAAACTGACAACTGCTTTAAAAAAGTGTGTAAGGTAAATAGTCCACATGTTCCATGAACAAGAGACCGTTATTTTCTCCCTAGTGGCAATGGCACATCTACAACCGAAGAGATTTCTGTCACTTCCCTTAGAAACTAGAGGCATGAACCCACTATCGAGCATAAATACCCCATCTTGGAGTCACTAGCAACTACTTGGCCAAGTTAGCTACTAACAACGGAGAGCATGCAAGATCACAAACAACACAGACATGATAGAATCATAAAGACAAAACCATAAACCAAACCAACATAATAATCTCAATATCCATCGGATTCCCGCAAACACAACATGCATGATTACAAATAGATTAGATCTTGATCATGAATGGAGCTCACAAGATCTATACATGAAAGCACAAAGGAGGAGATACAACCATCTAGCTACTACATGGACCCATAGTCCAAGGTGGAACTACTCACGCATCATACCTGGGAGGCGGGCCTCAGATGATCTCCTCCCAGGGGTCTTGGGAAGAACTTCAGATCTCCCCGATCTAGGGACGATGGTGGCGGCGGCTACATATAGTTCTTGGAGATTTGACCAGGTTCTTAGGGTTTCTGCATCAGGGGCTTCTTATAGGCGAAGGGGGAGGCCGAGGAGGCGTCCATGGTGGCCAAACCCTAGCCAGGCGCAGGGCTGGGCCCACCCGCGCCTAGGGTGGGTCTGTCCCCCCTAGCTGGCCCCTCCGGTTCCCCTCTGGACTTCTTGTTCCCCATGGAAAGTAATTGACTTTGACGTTTGTCCTGTCCAATTATGAGAATATTTCTTTACTAACTTTTCTAAAACCAAAAACAACAGAAAACATGCATCTGGCACTGTTGCAACCTGTTAATAGGTTAGTACCAGAAAACATGTAAAAAGCACCTCAAAGTGTAGACAACTAAATCAAAGTAGATACTAAACAAGCATGGAGCATCAAAAATTATAGATACGTTTCCAACGTATCACAACCCCCTGCCCAAATCTCTTGCTACCTCTCACACAAGAAACGTCGGCGCAACAACTCCCCACCTACTTCAAAATACACCGCCACATGCCTCCTTCCCAGGCCTGGCCCTGAGAGGAGGAGTACAAGGAGGAGGGGAGGGGGGAAGGGTGAATGCCTCGGCCCTGAAACCATGTACCCCTAGATGGAAGATGTAGCGGCACAGAAGCTCATGTGGCAGCAACACCATTGCCACAGGCCAACAGTTCTTCTGCGTGGTATTGTGGTGAGAAGGAAGAAGCCGCTCTGCTGCTTTCCTACTTGCGCCTAATCTCCTTTGTTTTGGGCTTGTACTTATGGGCATACACGTGAGATAAGTTTTGAACGAAAGAATTTGAATATGTGTCGTTCAAATAAAAAAGATGTGAATATGAATATGTGCAAGTTGCATACTGCAATGAATAAGTTGGTTCCACCACAACATGTTTAAGTTGTGTTTTATAATCTAGTTAGTTTTCCTTTTTTTGGAGAAATATGCATAAGTTGACTACTTTGAGTTAAGTGGTATTGTTAAGATGCCTAAGTTGGCTACCGAAATGAATTAAGTTGGTTTGACCAATATGCTTAACTTGTGTTCTATAGTCTAGTTGATTTTATTTCATGTTTCGGAGCAACATGCACAAATTGGTTACTCGGATTAATTAAGTTGTATTGTCTATATGCCTAAGTTGAGTTCTAAAATGAATTAAGTTGGTTTCACCAGCATGTTTAAGTTGTGTTATATACTCTAGTCAGTTTTTTTCTTTGGAGCGACATGCATAGGCTGGCTACTTTGGGTTAATTAAGTTGTATTTGTCAACATGCCTAAGTTGGCTATCGAATTAAATTAAGTTGATCTTACCAACATGCTTAATTTGTATTTTATAGTTTAGTCTTTTTTTTGGAGCAAGATGCACAAGTTGGCTACTCGGGTTAATTAAGTTGTATTGTCTATATGCCTAAGTTGGCTAACCTCGGGTTAATTAAGTTGGCGCGTGATGAATCCACAAGATAATGATCGTTCTGACACCGACCAAAAGAGGTAGTGTACCTATTGAGCTCGTAGAACTCGCCTCCCATATATGCAAGGGAACTAGGGAGAAACCGCGCTCAAGGTCTCTGTTGGAACCGCACCTAGAGTCACGGTTCAAGACCTATGGTCACGGAGTGATCAAGGCGACCAGCTCATGGCGTGGATGGCGATTCTGTGCCATGACGATACATGCCACAGGAAAATCGGGTAGTGGTCCATTTGGACTAGGAGCACACCGGGATGACAAGGGTGTGGTTCTAGTTGGGCGGGAAGGACAGGAGACGGCGAATCGACGACAGTAAGAGACGGTCAGCGTCAGCGAAGTTGTATAGCCCTTAGTGCTAAGTTGTATACCTCATGTGTGAAGTTTCCTGCTTTACACCAGAGTTGATCACACATTTTTCTAAGTTGTGTGCGTAGATAGTAAATTTTCTTAGTCGTAGGCAGCAAGTTAGCTACTTAAGATAAAAAAAACATAAGGAAAACAACTCTTTGTACAAAGTTGCTTTCATACAACACTAAGTTGATGATAAAAAATAAGTTTGTCGAAACATATACAAATGAGATTTACTTTTAAAGCTCTTGTCACGACAGGTCCAACGGTAAAAATAAATCAAGAGTTATGACCTTTTTAATTTCTCCCACATGAAAGGTGTCCGTACCCTAGACTTTTCTATTTTTTAGGGTGGATGCCGGGTTAGATTAACTAGCATCACGATGCTCCCTAGCCACGTTCATTAAAAAAATTGAAAATTGAATTTTCACACATGAATAACAACAATCCATCCACCCGCTTGGCATGGGGGATTGCGATTATTTTCTCAGCAGTCAGAATGACAGTGCAATGTTTCTTCTCACAGCAGTGTGCTTGGATCTGAAGAACAAACACACAAAACAAATTAACTTTAAAAAAGAAAATGAAACGGGCAAGCTGTCGTCATTAAGTACAGACAAAAATATTCAGATCGAAATCTGGAGCAAGCAACCTGGTTGTAGCCGAGGGCCGAGGCCATTCCATGCCTGCAGGTATGTTGGATCCGGCGATTATAATCGACGGAGAGACTCCACGCATTGGACTATGGAGCCGTCATGCTTCTTCAGATCTGACGCCGATTGGCACTTGTGCATAAGATGTATCCCTCTCAGGTTCTATACAGCAGTAGGTGGCCAAGTTCGGCATTGACGTTGCCTCCACCGCCCGTTCCACCACTTCTGGTTGAGGTCGCAAGATGAGGTCAGCCAGATCCGCTGAATCCTCTCATCTCAGCATTCTTCTATGAGCGCAACCAGAGTGCCTGTCGAGAAAATCTTTGCAGCCACTGTCTAAGACCCGCCTCTTGCGCTCTGGCGAAAGCTGGCTCCACACAACTTCTACTCGGTCTCGCGCGCACGGACGAAGCTGGATGCCTGGATCCAGATGAGCTTCAACCTGGCCTTGACCACATAGGCGCGACGGCGGGGATTCAGGCGGTGGAGGGGACCTGTGGGAGAACGGGTAGACGCTGGCGCAGTGGAGGGGACCTGTGGGAGAACGGGTAGACGGGGAGCACATCCTTGATTGCCGGAGGCGTTGAGGATACACATCCTATAGGCATCCTCCCTTGAAATCAACAAGGATGAACTCCATGGCCGTTGGACATGTCTTGGACCTCGACTGCATCCTGGACTGCATCGCAGCCAGGGTAGCTCGACGCGTACGCCAAAGAACAGCGCCCAGCCGTCGGGCGCCCCCACCACATATTCTTCTCAATCGGATAATCGCAGAACAAAGACAACTGGCACTGAGATTGACGCGGCGTCTGCCTTGAGGAAAAGAGGACGCCTCCGCAGCCTCCGACCCCAACGATTCATGGTTCTTGTATTGGTACGATTCCTCTATTTCCTTTTTTAATACTTTGTCGTGCGTCGTGTGGTGTTTCGGTCCTGCTTTGTGTCGGATGCGGCAGAGGAGTACCTCGCAGACTCTGGCGACGGACGAAAACTACGGGAGACGAAAACCATCTCAAGCAAAATTATATAGAGTAGTAAAGATAGAGATAATTGGGGTTTTCTTCAGGCCGAGCTACAGGTTGGTTGGGCGATCGTAGGTACAACCATTTTCTCTGCGTACAGAGCTTACTGGCAACATTTTATATCCTCCCATGGTCTGCCCAAAAACGTGCTAAAAGGTCGCAACATATTAGACACAAGTATGAAACAATTTAGTTATAGTCAACAAATCCCGGTTGGTTGCGAAAAAGTTGTTGAAAAAATTTGGTTCCAAAAAATCCAACAGAGAAACCAACGTATGAAACAAACAACACACACGAAAACAACTTTAGAACATGAACACACCACTGTGACACATGCACATAATCATTGCAGCATGTCAAATATGTGTATGCATTTTTCACAAAAAAAAGAATATGTGTAGGCATTAGTCATAAAAACACAAATGGGCTTCCGGATGTCTTGAAATGACGAACATAACAGAAAGAAAATTCTTTTGACATCAACAATTTGGGCCACCAGCAAGCTGCCTCTGGCTCGGATCATCGGAGCCCCAATGCAGAACATATTGATAAAATCTGTATTTCTAGATGTTGTATATGTTTTTGTATCTCCTGTATCTATACCTTGTACGTTATTTTCATATCTGGATTGTCAATTTGGGGTGTATGACAAGACCACGTGAACCTATCAGTATCGTAGCCCATATTGCTTTTTCACTCTAACAAGATCGCATCTGACAAATCAAACTCGACCGATCGATGGCTTCCTCCTCGACCGTAGCATCGACCACTCCCTCCATTGGAAAGTCTTGGGAGAAACTAACCCGAGACAATTTCCATCTAGCCGTCCTAGATGATGCCAGGAATTAGGGGAGCTCAGATCATTGGCTTCATCGACAGTTTTGTTCGCTGTTGAAAGAGTTAGTGCCGACAAGGACGGGAAGGAGGTGAAGGTACCATCAGCCAAGATTAGAAGATTCTAAACTACTTCCTCACAAACATTACTTGAAAAGTTCTGACTCGGATGGTTAGCCTCGGCAGCTAAGGGGAAGCCTATAAGGTTGTTACAGAGATGTTCTCTTCTTAGTCCAAGGTGTGCGTAGTGGAGCTTCGCACCTAACTGAACCAAACCCAGAAGGTCAAAAAATAGGTCACAGGGAAGGGTAAATGTAGAATTGAGCATTTGCATTTGAATGCATCTAGATTTGAGGGTAAATTTCAACATTTTGATTTGAGGTTATAAAAGGAGTGGAAATGAACTCTAGTGTTGAATTTGACCAAGGTAAATACTAGGATTCAAATTCAAATTGAAATTCAAATTCAAAATGGACCTTCTGTATATTTCAAATTTGGGTTTAAAATTGACTTAACACAATAAAGTGTGTTGAAAACTCATGGTACAACAATCCACCAAAAATTAGATAAGATAATATTTGAATTCAAAATTGAGGTTTTAATTATTCAAACTTATATAAAAATAAATAAAATTTAGAAAAATATTTTAAAAAGGGAATGAACGGAATAAAATGTTTATTCATTATAAAATGAGTACAATGTTTCTTCCAAAGTAATTCACAAATAAAAATTACAAGAATGGAACTGATACTATTACAAACTACAAGAAAAGGAAAATAGAACCTATCTAGAATTCTTATTTGTTTCTTGCTCTATTTGATCTTCTTGACTATCCTAACTTGAAACACAAATAGATGGAAACCATTTTGTGATGATTAAAATGTAGGATTCTGAAGGGAATATGCCCTAGAGACAAATATTTAATGGTATATTTCACAAAGTTTATGATTAAGATTTATATCATGCTATAACTGTATTGATTAGAAAACGTCAATACACGTGTGATATACAAACAACTAGTAGTTCCTAGTAAAACTCTAGTGACTGATTTATTGGTCAACGAATGATTAAAGGTTTCATGATCGTGTTGGAGATATGCCCTAGAGGCAATAATAAATGTAGTTATTATTATGTCTTTGTGTTTATGATAAATATTTACATTCATGCTATAACAGTATTAACCAGGAAACATTAATACTTGTGTGATTTGTAAACTAAATTAGAGTCCCTAGTAAAGCCTCTTCATAATACTAGCTTGTTGGTTAATAGATGATTATGGTTTCCCTATCATGAACATTGAGATGTTATTAACAACAAGATCATATCATTAGGAGAATGGTATGATGGACATACTCCTATAGATAAACGTAGCATAAAGATCAAGTCATTTTAAATAGTTCAATTGCTATATGCTTTCTGATACATAGTAACCTAATTCCTTCGACCATGAGATCATGCTTATCACCATCATCGGAAGGATGCTTTGATGACATCAAACACCACACTGTAACTGGGTGGCTATAAAGGTGGCATTGAGTATTCGGAAAGTATGGGTTGAGACACAAGGATCAAGAGTGGGATTTGTCCATCCATATGACGGATAGATATACTCTGGGCCCTCTCGGTGGAATGTCATCCAATTAGCTTGCAAGCATGTGACTGGCTCACAAGAGATCACATACCACGGGAACGAGAAAAGAGTATTTATCGGTAACGAGGTTGAACTAGGTATGCAGAGATACCGACGATCAGAACCTCGGATAAGTAAACTATCGTGAGACAAAGGGAAATTGGTATCGTATGTAAGTGGTTCATTCTATCACAAAGTAATCGTAGAAATATGTGGGATCCATATGAATTTCCAGATTCCTATACTGGTTATTGATCGGAGAAGTGTCTCGGTCATGTCCGCATAATTCACGAACCGTAGGGAGACACACTTAAGGATTCGATGTTGTTGAGTAGTTATGGAATGATGAGTAAGAGACCGAATGTTGTTCGGAGTCTCGGATGGGATCCGGGATATCACGAGGAGATCCGGAATGGTCCGGAGAATAAGATTCATATAAGGAAAAGTCTTGTTTCGGAGTTGGGGAATGATTCCGGTGTTTTCACCGAGAATGTTCTAGAAGGGTCTGGAAGGTCCGACACTCCGGAGGGGAAGGGTACATGAATGTATCATAACAATATGGAATGGTTGCATCATGTACTAGGTCACTTGGCTAGGCAAAATAAAGGGAGAAATCAAATCCTAGTTTGAAAGTCAAACGCCAATTTGAAAAAGTCAAACGGCAAGTTTGCTTGGTGGAGGGAGAGTAGGAAACCTACTTGGGGAGGAGTTCCTCTCCCTCCACCCACCGTCCAAGGAGGCCGACTTGGGGGAGGACTCCCTCCTCCCAAGCCGCACCCTCCCACCTATATAAGGAGGGGTAGGGTTGCCCCTACCCCTGACACCCAAAACCCTAGCCTTCTCCTACAAGTCGCCGCCACCACCACCACCTTGTGCCGCCGCCTAGGGCACCTCCAACTCAGCGAGTTGGGGCGATCCCCAAACCCTAGCCGCCGGATGCACTCTCCCCTTGGTTCCCTCTAAACCCTAGATCATCAAGGCCTCTCTCATACTCCACCATACTCGCTCTGGCTTAAGGCGAAGCCCTGCGAGATCTCCCCTCTACTTCCGATACCACGCCGTCGTGCAGCCGGAATCGCTAGGAGAGTAATACAACCTCCGTTGCCTTCTAGAACAAGGGAGAGGAAGGTCTTCATCGAAAGTCTGAGCGATGTGACCCAGGCTAGGAGCTAGCAGCCAGTAGGATCGTCTACGCGATCTTGAGATCGGCAAGAGTACGACTACATCACCCACGATAATCTGCTCTCATTAACCGCTTTGGAATCTTTGAGGGTGAGTTCCTCTATCGACTCGTTGCTACAATCTAGTAGATAGATCTTGGCTTGTTTGTTTGCATGCGGTAGAATTTTTTTGTTTTCCATGCTACGGACCCTTATAGTGGTATCAGAGCCGTGTCTATATGTAGATCTATTGCACAAGTAGAACACAATGGTCATTGTGGGCGGTGGTGCTTTTATTATCAATTGCTTTTTTTGTACTTTGCATCTTGCGGTATGATGGGATGAAGCGGCCCGGGCTAACTTTACATGACATCGTTCATGAGACTTGATCCACGCTCAACATGCAACTTGTATTGCATAAGTGGCTTTGCGGGTGTCTGTCTCTCCCATCATAGTATAGATCCAATTTACAACGGGCACTTGATAGTTCAAACATCAACGTTGTGGTTCTTGTTCGTAAGTTAGAACGACACTTACTGAAAGCCCCAAACCACGTAAATATGCAAAGAAAATTAGAGGCGTCTAACTTTGTTTTGCAGGAGTGTGATGCGATGTGATATGGCCATGATTGTGATTATATTTGATGTATGCAATGTTCCTTATTGTAAGTTGACAACCGGCAGGAGCCATATGGTTGTCTTTAAATTCTGTTAATACCCGCGTGTCTATTCAAAGTAGTTGTAATAGTTGGAGCTGGTGGACGACAACCATGAAACGACGCCATTGACCTTGACGCTATGCCGATGATGATGGAGATCATGATCGTGCGTGAAGATGGAGATCGGAAGCACAAGAAGAAAGGCCATATCATATCACATATTTTGAATTGCATGTGATGTTAATCCATTATGCAACTTGTATTGCTTAGTTAAACGACGGTAGTATTATAAGATGATCCCTCAAGCACACAAATTTCAAGTTTTAAAGTGTTCATCCTTAGTAAGCACCGTTTCTAAAGCTCGTTGTTTCTAAGCACCACGTGATGATCGGGTGTGTTAGATTTTGCGAGTGTATACAACGTGAGCAAGCCAGATTTGCTCATGTGGAAGCTAAGGTTTGATCTTGACGAGCCTAGCATGTACAGACATGGTCTCGGAACACAGATCACCGAAAGGTAAAGCATGAGTCATATAGTAGATATGATTAACATGTTGATTGTTCACCATTGAAGCTACATCAACTCTCGTGATGATCGGTTTTGATGTGGTGGATTTGGTTCGTGTGATCACTAAAACAATGTGAGGGATATTGTTTTGAGTGGGAGTTCACCTAGATTAATTTAACTATTAATTAGAACTCAATTTGTCATAAACTTAGTCTAAACTATTGCAAATATGTTGTAGATCAATGGCGGCCCCTACCATCAATTTTAATGCGTTCCTAGAGAAAGAAAAGTTGAAAAACAATGGAAGCAACCCATGACTGGTTCCGCAATTTGAGGATTATCCTCAATGCTAGTAATTTGACCTATGTCTTTGGATGCACATTGGGTGACCTTTGCACCACTCGCTACCAATGAAATAAAGAATGTTTACCTCACTCGGAAGAATCGGTACTCCACGATTCGTGTGCTATCTTTTATGGTTTGGAATCGGAGCTTGAAAGGTTTGAGAACCATGACCCACGTGATATTGTCTGTGAACTCAAAATTATATTTGAGGCTCACGCGATTGAGAGTTATGAGGCTTGAAAAGTTCTTTAACCGCAAGATGGAAGAGGCGGCTCCATCGGTGAGCATGTGCTTAAGATGTGCAGGCACGCAAACTCAAAGTTTTGTATAGTGATTCCTAATTCTTTGGGGATTCACCGTGTCCTCCAATCACTTCCACCAAGTTACAAGAACTTTGTGATGAACTACAATATGCAAACCATGGACAAGACGTTGCCAGAACTCTTCTCCATGTTGAAATCTGCAGTGGAGATCAAGAAAGAGCACCAAGTGTTGTTGGTCAATAAGACCACCAAATTCAAGAAAAGCAAGTCCAAGCAAAGGAAACTTCAAGAAGGCGGTAAGAAAGTTGCCGACCGGGCGAAGAAGACCAAGGCTGAGCCTAAACGATCTTGAGTGCTTTTATTGCAAGGAGAAGGTCGATGGGCGGAATTGCCCAAAGTACTTGGCGGATTTGAAGAACGGCAACATCAAGAAGAAAGGTATATCCGATATACATGTTATTGATGTGTATCTCACTAGTACTCGTGGTAGTGCACAGGTATTTGATCTTGGTTCGGTTGCTCATATTTTAACTCGAAGCAGTCTTTGCGAATAAACGGAAGCTAGCGAAGAACGAGGTGACGATGTGCGTTGGAAATGGATCAAAGGTTGATGTGATCGCGGTCGGCATGCTACCTCTTCATCTACCATCGGGATTAGTTTTATACTTAAATAATTGTTATTTGGTGCCTGCGTTGAGCATGAACATTATATCTGGATCTTGTTTATTGCGAGACGGTTACTTGTTTAAGTCCGAGAATAATGGTTGTTCGATTTATATGAGTAATATGTTTTATGCACATGCACCTTTCATAGATGGTCTATTCTTATTGAATCTCGATTGTAGTAATACACACATAAATAACATTGAGGCTAAACGTTTGAAATTGAGCGATAACTCGACCTATATGTGGCACTGTCGTCTTGGTCATATTGGAGTGAAGCGTATGAAGAAACTCCATTCCGATGGACTTCTTGAATCACTTTATTTCGAATCACTTGAAAGATACGAAGCATGTCTGATGGGTAAAATGACTAAGACTCCATTTTCTGGTATGATGGAGCGAGCTACGGACTTGTTGGAAATCATACATACCGATGTGTGTGGTCCAATGAGTGTAGCATCGCGCGGTGGTTATCGTTATGTTCTTACCTTCACAGATGACTTGAGTAGATATGGGTATATCTATTTCATGAAACATAAGTCCGAAAATTTCGAGAAGTTTAAGGAATTTCAAAGTGAGGTAGAGAATCAACGTAACAAGAAGACTAAATTTCTACGTTCTGATCGTGGAGGTGAATATCTAAGTTACGAGTTTGGCGAGCATTTGAAGAAATGCGGAATACTTTCACAATTGACACCGCCGGGAACACCACAACGTAATGGTGTGTCCGAACGTCGTAATCGAACTCTCTTAGATATGGTTCGTTCTATGATGTCACTTACAGATTTACCGCTATCATTTTGAGGTTATGCATTAGAAACAGCCGCATTCAATTAAAATAGGGCACCATCTAAATCCGTTGAAATGACACCATATGAATCATGGTTTGGGAAGAAACCTAAATTGTTGTTCCTTAAAGTTTGGGGTTGCGAAGCCTATGTAAAGAAGTTACAGCCGGACAAGCTTGAACCCAAAGCGGAAAATGCGTCTTCATAGGATACCCGAAGGAAAATATTGGGTATACCTTCTATCATAGATCCGAGGGCAAAATCTTCGTTGCTAAGAATGGATCCTTTCTAGAGAAGGAATTTCTCTCAAAAGAAGTGACTGGAAGGAAAGTAGAACTCGACGAGGTTGTTGAACCTTCTCTTGAACTTGCGAGTAGCGCAGCACCGGAAGTAGTTCTTGTGGCGCCTACACCAATAAGAGAGGAAGCTAATGATGAAGATCATGTAACTTCGGCTGAAGTTGCTACAGAGCCTCGTAGGTCAACGAGAACTCGTACCACTCCTGATTGGTATGATCCCTTTATGAGTGTCATGTTGGTGGACAACACCGATGACCCTGCGACATATGAGGAAGCAATGATGAGCCCAGATTCCAATAAATGGCAAGAAGCCATGAAATCCGAGATTGGATCCATGTACGAAAACCAAGTATGGACTTTGGTGGACTTACCGGATGGCCGGAAGGCTGTCGAGAACAAATGGATTTTCAAGAAGAAAACAGATGCTGATGGTAATGTTACTGTCTATAAATCTCGACTTGTCGCAAAAGGGTTTTGACAGATTCAAGGAGTTGACTACGATGAGACTTTCTCACTAGTAGCGAAGCTAAAGTCTGTGAGGATTATGTTAGCAATCGCTTCATATTATGATTATGAGATATGGCAGATGGATGTCAAAACGGCGTTCCTCAATGGAGACATTGATGAAGAGTTGTATATGATGCAACCCAAAGGTTTTGTCGATCCTAAAGATGCTAACAAGGTATGCAAACTTTAACGGTCCATATATGGATTGAAGCAAGCATCCCGAAGTTGGAATCAACGTTTTGATAAGGTAATCAAAAGCTTTGGTTTTATACAAACTTATGGAGAAGCTTGTATTTACAAGAAAGTGAGTGGGAGCTCTGTAGCATTCTTAATACTATATGTAGATGACATATTGTTGATTGGGAATGATGTAGACCTTCTTAAAAGTGTCAAGGATTATTTGAATAATAGTTTTTCAATGAAAGATCTTGGCGAAGCTTACATATTAGGCATAAAGATTTATAGAGATAGATCGAGACGCCTAATATCATTGTCTAAAGTACATATTTGGACAAAGTTATAAAGAGGTTTGGAATGGAAGATAGCAAGAAATGGTTCTTGCCCATGTTGCTATCGACCTTGAGTAAAACTCAAAGTCCAACAGCGAGAAGATAGAGAAAGGATGAGTAAGACTCCCTATGCCTCAGCCATAGGATCTCTAATGTATGCCATGCTATGTACTAGACCCGATATTGCATATGTTGTTAGTTTAACTAGCAGATATCAAAGTGATCCAGGAGTGGATCATTGGATAGCGGTCAAAAACATCCTTAAGTACTTGAGAAGAACTAAGGATATGGTTCTTTCTTATGGAGGTGATGAACAGCTCGTTGTTAATGGTTACACCGATGCTAGTTGGAACACCGATCCAGACAATTCTAAATCTCAATATGGATACGTATTTACTTTGAATGGTGCAGCAGTTAGCTGGAGGAGTGCAAAGCAAAGCGTTGTGGCGATATCTTCAAATGAATCGGAATACATAGAAGCTTCGGAGGCTTCACAAGAAGCAATATGGATGAAGGAGTTCATTACAGAGCTCGGTGTGGTTCCAAGTGCGCTGGACCCAATGTCTATCTACTGTGATAACATGGGCGCCATAGCCAATGCACAAGAACCAAGGTCACACAAGAAGCTGAAGCACATCAAGCTACATTTTCACGCTATTCGAGAACATGTCCAAGATGGTGACATAAATATTTGCAAAGTACACATAGATCTGAATATGGCGGATTTGTTGAGTAAACCTCTCCCGAGGGCAAAACATGACCAACACCAAACTGCCATGTAATCTAGATTAGTTGACTCTAGTGCAAGTGGGAGACTGTTGGAGATATGCCCTAGAGGCAATAATAAATGTAGTTATTATTATATCTTTGTGTTTATGATAAATATTTACATTCATGCTATAACAGTATTAATCAGGAAACATAAATACTTGTGTGATTTGTAAACTAAATTACAGTCCCTAGTAAAGCCTCTTCATAATACTAGCTTGTTGGTTAATAGATGATTGTGGTTTCCCTATCATGAACATTGATATGTTATTAACAACAAGATCATATCATTAGGAGAATGGTATGATGGACATACTCCTATAGATACGCGTAGCATAAAGATCAAGTCATTTTAAATAGTTCAATTGCTATATGCTTTCTAATACATAGTAACCTAATTCCTTCGACCATGAGATCATGCTTATCACCATCACCGGAAGGATGCTTTGATGACATCAAACACCACACCGTAACTGGGTGGCTATAAAGGTGGCATTGAGTATTCGGAAAGTATGGGTTGAGACACATGGATCAAGAGTGGGATTTGTCCATCCATATGACGGATAGATATACTCTGGGCCCTCTCGGTGGAATGTCATCCAATTAACTTGCAAGCATCTGACTGGCTCACAAGGGATCACATACCACGGGAACGAGAAAAGAGTATTTATCGGTAACGAGGTTGAACTAGGTATGCAGAGATACCGACGATCAAAACCTCGGATAAGTAAACTATCGTGAGACAAAGGGAAATTGGTATCGTATGTAAGTGGTTCATTCGATCGCAAAGTAATCGTAGAAATATGTGGGAGCCATATGGATTTCCAGATTCCTCTATTGGTTATTGATCGGAGAAGTTTCTCGGTCATGTCCGCATAATTCACAAACCGTAGGGAGACACACTTAAGGATTCGATGTTGTTGAGTAGTTATGGAATGATGAGTAAGAGACCGAATGTTGTTCGGAGTCTCGGATGGGATCCGGGATATCACGAGGAGATCCGGAATGGTCCGGAGAATAAGATTCATATAAGGAAAGTCATGTTTCGGAGTTGGGGAATGATGCCGGTGTTTTCACCGGAAATGTTCTAGAAGGGTCCGGAAGGTCCGGCACTCCAGAGGGGAAGAGTACATGAATGTGTCATAACAATATGGAATGGTTGCATCATGTACTAGGTCACTTGGCTGGGCAAAATAAAGGGAGAAATCAAGTCCTAGTTTGAAAGTCAAACGCCAATTTGAAAAAGTCAAACGACAAGTTTGCTTGGTGGAGGGAGAGTAGGAAACCTACTTGGGGAGGAGTTCCTCTCCCTCCACCCGCCGGCCAAGGAGACCGACTTGGGGGAGGACTCCCTCCTCCCAAGCCGCACCCTCCCACCTATATAAGGAGGGGTAGGGCTGCCCCTACCCCTGACACCCAAAACCCTAGCCCTCTCCTCCAAGTCGCCGGCGCCACCACCACCTTGTGCCGCCGCCTAGGGCACCTCCAACTCGGCGAGTTGGGGTGTTCCCCAAACCCTAGCCGCCGGCTGCACTCTCCCCTTGGTGCCCTCTAAACCCTAGATCACCAAGTCCTCTCTCATACTCCACAATACTCGCTCAACATGGCGAAGCCTGCGAGATCTCCCTCTACTTAGGTACCACGCCGTCGTCTTCGGAATTGCGAGAGTACTACAACCTCCATTTTCTGGAACAAGGGAGAGGAAGGTCTTCATCGAGTACCGAACGTGTGACCAGCGCCGGTAGGATCGTCTACGCGATCTTGAGATCGGCAAGAGTACGACTACATCACCCTCGAGAATCTGCTCTCGTTAACCGCTTTGGAATCTTCGAGGGTGAGTTCCTCTATCGACTCGTTGCTACAATCTAGTAGATAGATCTTGGCTTGTTTGTTTGCATGCGGTAGAAGTTTTTTGTTTTCCATGCTACGAACCCTTACAGATCGTGTTGGTGCCTTGGCCCCTAATTGACAATGGAGTTATTTCATTATAGAATGAGATGGTGAACATACCCTATCTATAGCATCGTATCGTGATCATGTCACAGAGTTCAGGTTATGATGATTAGTAAACATAGTGACTCTTTCCTTAGACCGTGAGACCATACCAAATCACTTTTTCCCGAGGTTACTTTGATGGCACTTAACGTCACTTGCTAGAACGGTGATCTTAAGGGTGTCGTGAGGTATCGGGAGGAATAGGTTGAGACGACTACGTCAAGAACGGGATTTGTCCATCCGCATGACGGAATATACTCTAGGCCCACTCGGATAAGTTATATCCATAAAACGCCTAGCATGTGACTAAGTCACAGGGATATCACTTATCAGTTCGAGTAAAAAAGATATTGTCGGTAACGAGGTTGAACCCTGACATGGAGATGTCATTTGATGATGCCTCGGACAATACAGTATTGTAGAGACAAAAGGAATAAGAAACAATGTTTACGATTCAACAAAAAAATCGTTTAGTACACAGGTGGTCATCATGGGTATCCAGGTCCCGCTGTTGATCATTGGTCAGAGAGGAGTCTTGACTATGTTTGTAGTATTCTCGAACGGTTGGGTAGCACGCTTAAGGGCTTGACGAAGCTTAGAGATTGTTAATGGCTAGTTTGAAATCACTGAAAGAAGTGAGAAGAGACAGACCAGAAAAGTTCCGAGAAGATCCAAAGGTGTTCGGAAAAAGGATAAGGAAAAGGACTAAAAAGGGTTTTCGCGTAAACGGTGATTTAACTATATGTTTATTATATATTGATTATGAATTAATATATTATAAATAAATATTTATAAAGGTGTATTATAAGTTAGGCAAAATCCTGGAGAGATTTTACCTAAAAAATAGACGAAAAAGGCAAAGGGAAGATGTTTTTGAAATAGCCCACGTGGGTAGCGTATAGTACACGCCGTATGGGGTGGCTGTCACTGCGCACCGCGTGGCATGGCTACTGCCACTGCTGATGGGCCACAGCTGGCAAGCCCACCCGGGAGGTCGTCCCCGCTGGACCCCACATGGGGGAGGCACGCGGGTAGGCGCGCTAGCGGGCCAGACCGCCTAGGTCAGCTCTAGACGTCACCGTTGTCGTCCGCCTGTATGCGCTGACCACTCACCTCCATTTCCCAGTGCTCCACCGCCTTAGCCACAGGCAGTGAGTGGGAAGGTGGCCCACCCGGCCGACGGCTGCATGCCCCCTTTTTTCTTTGTTTATTTAGTCCCACATGGGAATCCTAAGGTGGAGGGACCCTACCCCTCCGCCTATATAAAGGGGTGCCCATAGAAAGATTAAAACACACCAATTTTCACCTGGAAAAAATAAAAAGGCATGTGTTGCCTATTTCTTCTCTCTCTCTTGCGCCGTGGCCCCCTTGCCAGGGTTGTGTGAGCGAGGAGTTTTTCACCACGGAGCACCGTTGCACTATGGGATTCGGAGCCGGGAGATCTACTTCCGCTATCACGGCTAGATCGGAGAGAAGCGGGGGTCGTTGTCAAGCATCGTACGTGTGTGACTCCCTCTAGCGGCACCGTGCTTTCGGTGCTAGGAGTTGTTGTAGCCACAGGATTTCATGACTCGAGATTAGTGTCAGGGTGTCTTCTTCATCCATGTTCCTCGCGGTGCGTTAACCGCGCTCGGTCTTAAAATGTATCAATATTGTATCCCCTTATATTACTGCATTACTAGTAGATAGATCCTAGCATTAGGGTTTTGATCGTAGGGAATTTTTTGTTTTCTGCCCTCGAACTCTAATAGTGGTACTAGAGTCGATCTATGCGCAATATTGTTAGTACGAGTAGAACACACGAGTTGTGACGTGTGGACGTCGATTTTATAATTTTTACCCTCCCATTCATTGATGAAGCGACCCGAACTGACCTTACGCGTACTCTTACCTGAGACTGGTTCCATGCTCGATATATGGCTTGTTCCGTATAAGTGGCTAGCAGGTGTATGTCTATCTTTCAATAGTTGATATAGCATTTATAAAGGAGGGGCCCAAGAGGGGGTTAGTAGAGACAATTATATAATCGACGTTGTGGTTGAAGTTCGTAGGTAAGAAATGGTTCTTACACGAAAGCCCACACAACCACGTAAAACTTGCAAAAGATAAAGTAGAGGCGTCTAACTTTGTTTTGCAGGGGCGTTGTGATGTGATATGGTTATAGTCAAGGTAAAGTAGTTTACTTTCTGTTTCTAAGTCATAGTAACGGTCATCATGATGGTGGACTAAGAAGTCAGAGGCATTAGGGCCAAGGCGTACCCGGAGGCGCCAGTTTCCTGGTGCCAGCCCCGGTGGTGCCATTCCCTTGGCGCCGTATTCGAGGCGCCGACATGGAGATCACAACGCGAAGACCATATCGCATCGCACCTACATATGATGTATGATTGTTGTGTGTATCTTATTGTGTGCTTAGTATTAGATACTCGACGGTAGCATTAATAAGATGATCCCTAAACAACTTAATTCCACCGATGGTGTTCCCCTTATGTGTGCACCACCAAGAAATTTCTTTGGTATGAGGCAGGTTGTGACAATCGGGTTTCATACATACCTATGTTCGCATACAGTGGGTGTAAGCAATGTTACACTACAATACACATGAGTTACAGTTGACGAGCCTAGCATGTACAGACATGGCCTCGAAACACAGGATGATCGAAAGATCGAGCATGAGTCACTAAGGAGGATGGCCTCGAAACACAGGATGATCGAAAGGTGGACATGAAGCGTCCACCTTTTCAACTATATTGTCGGCCGTGACGATCGGGGGTGATGTTGTGAATTAGGATCGTGTAATCACTAAGAAATTTGTTAGGGATAATGTTCCTACTGGATTTATTTGAGCTCAATTTTTCATAAACTTAGTCTAAAACCTTTGCAAACTATAAATGTAGAACATGGTTTGCCGTGAGGCACCTTTGACATCACCAATTGGTTAGCCACAGAAAAACTCAAGATAGATGTATCCAACTTCCCAGATTGGGTAACATATCTTAACGACCTCCTCACCAAGAACAAGGTGGTAGGTTACATTCGCTACACAATGGATTTGAATGAGGCGGAGGAATATGAGTCCCCATGTCTACGGAAAGACCGCCTTTTTCATTAGGAAAGATCCGCTTTCTTATGAGTTTTGATGCGTGATGGCATGGAAAATGAACTACATGAGATCGTAGATGACTTCGAACCACATGATATGGTGAATCAACTAAGTGTAGAGTTCATAACCCATGTGCGCATGTGGAAGTACGAACTTCTTGAAGACTTTGTTTCCACACTTTTTGGACAGTCATGTGGAACGCATACTTGATGCACACATGAGACTGGTTCATTTTGTGGATCACTGGATGACTGAGTCCTTTGCAATATACGTATTGCTTAGGTCACTTCCTCCCAACTTCAAAGGATATATCCAGACTTGCATCACTACGGGTGACTCTTTCCATAGTGACTCTTTCCATAGAGAATGAGATGGTGAACATACCCTATATATAGCATCATATCGCGATCATGTCACATAGTTCATGTTACGATGATTAGGAAACATAATGACTCTTTCCTTAGACCATGAGACCATATAAAATCACTATCTCCCGAGGTTACTTTGATGGCACTTAATGTCACTCGGTAGAACGGTAATCATAAGGGTGTCTTTAGGTATACGGAGGGACGAGTTGAGGCGACTTCATCAAGAACGGGATTTGTCTATCCGCGTGACAGAAGATACTTTGGTCCCACTCGGATAAGTTATATCTGTAAGCTGCACAACATGTGGCTAGGTCATAGGGATATCACTTATCGGTTCTATAAGGTTCCTTGCATGGAAAACAAAAAAATTCTATCGCAAAAACACATAAAACGAAGATCCAGTCTATGGCAAAGACAAAATCTAATCTACGAGATAGGTGCAATGACATTTGAGAGAACTAACCCTCGAAGATCCAAAGCGTTTAACAAGATCGGATCTCATGGTTGATGTAGTCGATCTCAAGATCACAATGACGATCCTTCCGGCGCCGCATTCCGGCAACGCTTTCGCACTCGGTCACATGTATGGAATCTATAAGGACCTTACTATCCCCGTTCCAGCGGGAAGCGGAGGTAGTAGATACCCTCGGAATCCCAGCAACACGATGACGTGGTGATGGTGGTGGAGGAGAAATCCCTGCAGGGCTTCGCCTAAGTCGCAACATGAAGATGGAGGAGGGTGGAGGGGCGGCGACTAGGATTGAGGTGCGAGGGAAAGGTTGCACCCCCACCCCTCCTTATATAGATGGGGGGTGCGGAAAGGGTTCCCAGCCCTGGTCGTGTCCTTCCCCAACTTGGCGGCCAAGAGGGAGAGGTGGTAACTTGCCCCCAAGTTTCCCCTTTACCAAATTAGGGTTTTGCCCCTCCTTTCAATGTGGTGGCCGGTTTGACACCGTTGGTCTTGGTGTGGCTGTCCCTAGGCCCCCACGACATTCCACAACCCAAGTGGCCCCCTCCCAGGGTGGTGGACCCATAGGTGGTCCCTCTAGAACATTCTAGAAACTTCCGGTCAAAACACCAAAAACATTTCCGAACCCAGGAAAATGACTTTATTTATATGAATATTATTCTCCGGACTATTTCGGATATCCTCGTAATGTCCTGGATCCAATTCGAGACTCCGAACAACATTGAGTCTCCAACTCATATTCCATATCTACTTAAACAACATCGAACCTTAAGTGTGTCACCCTACGGTTCGTGAAATATGCAGACATGATCGAAACACCTCTCCGGTAAATAACCAATAGCGGTATCTAGAGATCCATAATGTCTCCCACATATTCAACGATGACTTTGTGATCTAATGAACCATTCATATATGATACGGATTCCCTTTGTCGCGCGATACTATACTTATCTGAGGTTCGATAGTCGGTATCTCCATACCTAGTTTAACCTCGTTACCGATAAGTACTCTTTACTTGTTCTGTGATATGACATCCCTTATGACCTAGTCAGATGATTGCAAGCCAATTGGATGACATTCCATCGAGAGGGCCAAGAGTATATCTATACGTCATATGGATGGACAAATCCCACTCTTGATCCACGCGCTTCAACACATACTTTCAGAATACCCAATTCCACCTTTATAACCACCCAGTTACGAAAGTAGCATTTGATTTCATCAAAGAACTCATCTGGTGATGGTGATTAACATGATCTCATGGTCTAAAGATTAGGTAACTATGTATTTGAAAGCTTGTATCAAACAAACTTAATGAATTGATCTTATGATATGCTTTGTTTGTGTGTGTGTCCATCACATCATTCTCCTAATAATATGACCTTGTTATTAATAACATCCAATGTCCATGATAAGAAAACCATGATCATCTATTAATCAACAAGATAGTTTAACAAGAGGCTTACTACGGACTCCTTTATGTTTACAAAACACACAAGTATTAATGTTTTATATTAATACAATTATAGCATGGAATGTGAACATTTATCATAAACATAAAGATATAATAATAACCACTTTATTATTGCCTCTTGGGCATATCTCCAACAGGTTCGGGTAAAGAAGGTATATCTGTAACGAGGTTGAACCCTGACATGGGATGTCATTTGATCATGCCTCGGACAATACAATATCATAGAGATAAAAGGAATAATACATAATGTTTATGGTTCAACGACAAATTTTGTTGAGTAAACAGGTGGTCATCATGGGCATCCAGGTTCCACTGTTGATCATTGGTCAGCGAGAAGTCTTGACTATGTATGTAGTATTCTTAAACTATTGAGTAGCACACTTAATGGCTTGATGAAGATTAGAGATCGTTAATGGATAGGTGAGAATCACTAAAGAAGTGAGAAGAGAGAGACTAGAAAAGTTTTGGAAAGACTGAATGTGTTCTAGCAAGGAAAAGGAAAAAGGACCGAAAAGAGTTTTCGGATAAATCGTGATTTAAATATATGTTAATTATATATTTATTATGAATTAATATATTGTAAATAAATATTTATAAAGGCGTCTTATAAGTTAGGCCGGGATTTTATCTAAACAAGAATGAACAAAAAAGGCATAGGGAAAGCTGTTTTTCAAACAACCCACGTGGGCAGCGTATAAAACGCGTCGCACGGGGCGGTTGGCACTGCGTGCCATGCGCACAATCTTGCCGCCGCCGACAGTCAGAGGCCAGCCTACCCGAGGGTCGCCTGCTGCCACCGCAGACGGACGACGGTAGGCGCTAGCGAACTTGCCTGCCCGGCCAAGACTAGTTACTCACACGCCTCGCTTGCAGGCTGCACGTGCTCCGCCCACCCGCCTCCCTTTCCGCCACCGCTCCACCGCTTAGCTAGGCGGGCCGTAGGGCGGTGGGCGGCCCACCCGGCGGCTGGTTGCCCACTTTTTTCTTTGTTTATATAGTCCCACATAGGAACCCTAAGGTGGAGGGACCCCCTCCCCCCTTATATATAAAAGTGTGCCCATAGATAGATTAAAACACACCAATTTTCACCTGGAAATAAATAAAAAGGCATGTGTTGTCTATCTCTTCTCTCTCTTTTGTGACCGTGGCCTTTGTCAGGGTTGTGCGAGATAGGAGTTTTTCACCGCGGAGCGCGTCACGCTACGGGATTCGGATCCGAGAGATATACTTCCACAATCTTGGATAGATCGGAGAGAAGCGAGGGTCGTCGTCAAGCACCATATCTGTGTGACTCCCTCTGGAGGCACCGTGCTTTCGGTGCTAGGAGTTATCGGAGCCACAGGACTTTGTGACCTCGAGGTCAGCATCAGGGCGTCTTCTTCATCCATGTTCCGCGTGGTATGTTAACCGCTTTCGGTCTTCAAAGGTATGAATACGGTATCCCCTCATGTTACTGCATTACTAATAGATAGATCCTGGCATTAGGGTTTTGATCGTAGAAAATTTTTTATCTTCTGCCCTCGAACCCTAACAGATCCACCCTAAGGTGAATCCAATTGTTGTAGAATCCAAGGACAAGGTCCATAAACTTGTCTTGGACATTGTAGTTGAGGGTTTCATAAAATGTTTGAGTAACAGCAGCGATAAGAAATGAAAGTGAACAATACTAAGATAAAATCGAATAAAGGACAGTGTTGTTCATTGAAGAATGAACACCAGTATGAAGTGAAAACACATGACCTTGGGTCAGTACTAGGTTTAAATCCTGGAAATTTACATACAATAAAGGGCAGTGAACAACACTGAAGAATGACCACTAGTATGAAGTGAAACCACATGCTTTGACATGAAAACAACCTAAAGTAAGGTTTTTGGATGGTTAAAATAATTAGCAGTTTTCGCATTAATTTAATCCAAATTGAAAACATGACAGTACAATTTTCAAGTTTGACTAGCATACGCATAGTAGACATGCAACATATAGGTAAGTAAAAACCTAGTATATCTATGCATACTGCATTACTAGTAATCAACATAGGAAATATCAGGAGGACAAAGAACACGTAGGAGTTTGTCGATGGTATGACCAGCGTCGAAACGGGAGGAAGTCCGCCATTGACGGCAGCAGAAGAAGTGACATCAACGGCCTGCTTGGTTACGGCGAATGACATGGCGATGGAGTTGAGGTAGCCAGACATAAAGGACAAATAATAACTTGAGCAATCATGCCGAGACACTCTCCAAAAACCTTATCGTCTCTCTTTGGGTGTAGGATCAGAGATACGGGGTTTCGGAGGCCTGCTCTTTCGGACGGCCGTGCAGGTAGGCAGATGCAATCTAATTGCTTATGACGGCTAGGGTTCGTGTATGTTTGTTTATATACCGTGGGTCGGGTAGGGCATGGGCGTGCCACGGTCCCGCAACCCGCGCAGGCGGCGTCAATGAATGCGCAAGAGATTCTCTTCTTATCACACCTTAGTAAGTGATACAACATCCTCCTATATAAGATGGTGCAACTCTCCTTAGTCCCACCGCTTGCCATGCATACATATATTTGGGCATTGAGAATTTCAGAATTTTAGTGAAGCTAAAGGCCACTAGTAAATTTCAACAATATATTGTCAGGCTATCACCTGGTGTTATCCGTCTTTGACATGAAGAGTTAATTTTACTCGGACACTAACTCCAATATGTATCGGGGACACACACGTGATTACCTAACATTGTGCGGCGGGCGGCCAACAGCCAGCGACCACATCTCGGTTTATAAGACTTACACGTATTTCTAGGTTGACAAATTAACCAACTTAGCATAAGGTACATAAGATAAAAAACTATATTATTAGAAACTTCAAATGTTATACTTTCTAATGATATAATTTTTATATTATATAATTCATATTATATAGCTCATGCGGACGACCTAGGTATACGCGTAAGTCTTATAAACTGGGATAGAGGAAGTACTGAGCCACATGGATTTAGGATGGATGGTCAGAATGCCTCTGATCAGGGCATCCAATGCCTCTGATCAAGCGCGGGCTCGAGCTCGCGGTGAAGTACGGGTGGCACGATATCTCGATCGAGGGCGAC
The DNA here is from genome assembly GCA_030063025.1 of Avena longiglumis. Lineage (NCBI taxonomy): Eukaryota > Viridiplantae > Streptophyta > Magnoliopsida > Poales > Poaceae > Avena > Avena longiglumis. Next base: position 49,729,766 of record CP125979.1, read on the forward strand.
TTCGAGTCCGCCGTCCTCGCCATCACGAGCCGCTCGCGGTTCCGGGCGAAGAACGACCTGAAGGAGTACACGAAGATCGCCGCGATGCTCCCGCAGCTCGGCGAGACGACCGTGTCGCACGTGCTCCGGAAAGGGAACACGGTATCCGACCGCTTCGCCAAGCTCGGGCACGACACGGCGGTGCAGTGGGTGTGGCGGGACGTGCCGCCGGACGAGGTTCTACAGCACCTTGAGCGAGACGCCGTAGGAAATAGCGCGTGGCGCGAGGGAGCGTACTTGTACTTGATCTCTCGTCCAGGTCAATATATTATTCGTGAGTGTTGGACTTGGGAATCCCAAGTTGGGATTGTTGGATATATAAGTGATCTGCAGTTATTTGTATTAATCTGTGATCAATTTAAGTCAAGATTATGGCTTTTAAGGGTTGTTTAATAACAGCCATTGGATGCCCTGATCAGAGGCATTCTGACCATCCATCCTAAGGTGTTGGTTCCCCTAATGCAAGTGTTATAAATAAGGGATTTAGGGTTTGAGCTGAGTAGAGCTGCTCATTCAGTTGTTTCTTCTCTCTCTCTCTCTCTCTCTCTCTCTCTCTCTCTCTCTCTTCCAAGCTCACTGATCAAGCAAGCACCTACAGCACTAGGAAGAACCCTCACATCTACATCAATAAGGATCAGGTGAAGCAAATCAAGAGGAGGCCATGGCTGGACCTCCAGATCAAGGTACACACCTCTGATCTTCTCTTTTGTGACTCTAATCTTGAGCTAGATGATCCAAAGGATCTAACAGTGGTATCAGAGCAACTAGCTCTAAGATTGAGTCCTCTTATGTTTTGGATTCATGTTCCTGCAAGCATGTTCTTCCTGTTTGGATCATGTTTTGTTGATGGAAGCTATTGTTCCTGATCAAGTTCTTGCTAAGGACTGAATAAGGTTGATGTTTTAGCCTAGTTTTTCTTAAGTTTAAGCCCTAACAGATGATTCAGTGAGTCTAGGGTTTTCTTTTTGTAACTCTGATGTGGGGATTAAGGTTTTGGTGCAAACCCTAATAAAAAATCCCCAATTTCTTGATGAACCCTAACCCTAGTTCATCGAATCGAAGAACCCTAACCCTAAATTCCCCAATTTCTGAGGAACCCTAGCCCTAATTCCCCAATTACTCAAGAACCCTAACCCTAATTTCCTAAAATCCCCAAATTGAGGAACCCTAACCCTAATTCTGATGAGATTAAAGGCAGCGGTACTTACCTAAGGGCTCTGTCGTCGTCGCTGGCCACGGTGGCGTCAGGGTCGCCACCTAAGAAGGGCAGGCCTGCTCGGGCTCGTCCCGAGCGGTCTCGCCGTCTGCTGCACTGGGCCGTGGCGGTGCTTACTCATGCGCTTGTCGCTGTTGAGGATCGACGTGGTGTCGGACTTGGCGATGGCGGTCGACGTGGGTGCAGGGACGCCTGCACGCGCCGTCCCCACGCATAGGACGCCGTCTAGGGCCGCTCGACAGAGGTGCACGCTGGCTAAAGCCGCACGCAGCTCCGGCGAGGGGGCCTGGTCGACGTCATCCCTCCTTCTCTGGCGCTGGTGCTCGTCGCCGCCGCTGCTTGTGTCGGGAGGCAGATAGGAAAGGAGGAAGGGGTAAATGGGGACTAGGGCTCGCGGGGGGCGCGTCGTGGGTCGTTTTTGTGTTTTTGATCCGGCGCATCCTTTGTCGTTGGATGCGACCCAACGGCTCGTAGCACTGGCTACTTAAACAAGCCGTCTGGGCCACTAAAGTGTGGTGAGGGGAGACAGGCTGGGCCAGTTTTGGCTCAGTCCGGAAGAATTGTTTTGGGCCAAATTTCCTATTTGAGCCCAGATTAAGAATAAATATTTAATAATTAATATTTTATGAGTTTGGGCTTTATATATAAATGGTTTTGGGGGCTAAATTTTTGGCATATTTTAATATGTCTATTATGGAACATAATTATGTGACAAATTATTCTTTTGTCATATAGTTATAGACCTCACTTAGGCAAGTTTAATGTGTTTTATTATGATTAGTTAATTATTTATTTTGTGTTTATTATTTTAGTTGGTTCTTTTGTGTTTGTTTTTCAAACAAATTGTGATAATAATGTTTTGCTGCAAAATAAAGTTTGTAAGTCCTCAACTTGAGCATGGCTTATGTCAATAATGTTTTGCTGCAAAATAAAGTTTGTAAGTCCTCAACTTGAGCATGGCTTATGATCATTGATGAATTGTGGGAGTCAATATGGGTTTCCAGACCCCGCTGTTGATTATTGATATAAGATCATGTCTGCATATTCTCGAACCCGAAGGGTCACACACTTAACGTGTCTCGACGCTAGGATAGATTGGATAATTGGTTTATGAGTTTTTGTTCGGAGTCTCGGATGGGATCCGGGACATCACGATAGGTTCCGGGATGGTCCGGAGAATAAGATTCATATAAGGCAATGCAGTTTTTGGAGTTCGGAATTGTTTCGGGTTAATCGGTATTATACCGGAAGCTTCTAGAACCTTCTGGAGGGGGACCAACGTGGACCCACCTGCCGGGAGGGGGCATGGGCCTATGAGGGAGTGCCCTGGCCGCATTGGGCCAGGGGCACAAGGCCCCATAGGGCCCAACCGGCCAAACCCTAGGGAAACCCTAGGGGAGCTTCTAGAGGGAACTTGCCCCCACCTCCCTCCTTTGGCCGCCAAATTAGGGCTTGGGGAGGGCAGACCAGCCGCCCACCCCTCTATATAAATAGGGCTGGGGGCGCACCCTCCCCACACCTCCTCCTCAAACCCTAGCCAGCCACTGTCCTCCTCTCTCCTCCCGATCGTGTGGCGAAGCCTGCAGAAACTCTCCACCACTTGCACCGCGCCGTCGCGTTGTAGATCCAATCCGTCTCTCCACCATACTTGCTGGACCAAGGAAGGAGGAGAAATCGAGGTGCCTCACGTGTGCATCTCTCGGAGGCATCGCCACTTGCGGTGTTAGATCGGATCGGATCGCGAGGAGGAGAAGCAAGTACGACTACATCGCCCACGTTCCGACAAACGTTCCGCTGTGCGAATCTCAAAGGGTATGAAGATCTCATCTATTCCCCCTCGTTGTTTGCATCTCCTAGATTAGATCTTGGCTTTCCCGTTCGCATCCGTAGAAATTTTTTGATTTACTATGCTGCAAAACCCTTCAGTGGTATCAGAGCTAGATCTATGCGTAGATGTGTTTCACGAGTAGAACGCAACATGGTTGTTGCGGGCGTTGATATTTTCTGTTGCAAGCCTCTTGTTTGTGTTCTTATTATGACGCGGGATAGTGAGATCGAAGCAGTCCAGGCCAACCTTACGCGACTGCTCATGAGACCGCTCACTTGACGTGTGGCTTGTTCCACACATGCGGTGGTGGATGCCGCTTTCTCACTATAGTTGTCATGGGATTTACTCGAGTTTGGCAACCATAATATCAGCGTTGGCTTTCTCGAGGTAAGAATCGTTTAGCTTGCTACTCCCATAAGCCACGTAAAACATGCAACAACAAAGTAGAGGCGCCTAACTTGTTTTTGCAGGAGTGTTTTCGTGATATGGTATGGCCCAAGATGTTATGTGTATATTGTATGCGATGATCATGTTTTGTAATGTTTCACGACTTGCATGTCGATGAGTACACAACCGGTAGGAGCCATATGGTTGTCTTTATAATTGTGTATGACCTGTGTGTCAACTTCTTATACGCCATGTAATAGTTTCACTTTATCGCTAAGTAGTTAGCAATAGTTGTAGTTGCTATTCGTGGTGGAGGCAATCATGGTGGAGTGATGGAGATCATGTCGGCACGCACAAGATGGAGATCATTGCGCGAAGATTGGCTATAGCATGTCACATAAAGTTATATGCATGTGATGTTTATCCTTTTATGTATCTTATTATGCTTAGATCGCGACGGTAGCATTATAAGATGATTCCTCACTTAAAGATCAAGATAAAACTGTGTTCTCCCCATGTATGCACCGTTGCGAAAGTTCGTCGTGTCCAAGCATCACGTGATGATCAGGTGCTATAGACTCTACGTTCACATACAACGAGTGTAAGCCAGTTTTGCACACGCGGAAATACTTGGGTCTAACTTGACGAGCCTAGCATGTACAGACATGGCCTCGGAACACAAGAACCGAAAGGTTAAGCATGAGTCATATGAATGATATGATCGACACTTCGTTGTCCACCATTGAAACCACATCTCTTCTCGTGAAGATCGGATTATGTGTGGTGAATTTGGATCATGTTCACTAAACAACTTGAGGGATGTTGAATTTAGTGGGAGTTCATCTAGTAATTTGATTAAAGTTGAACTAGTTATCATGAACATAGTCTAAATTGTACTTGCAAACATTGTAGATCAAATGGCTAAGTCCAACGTCAACTTCAACGTTTTTGTTGAGAAGGAAAAGCTTAGAAACAATGGGTCTAACTTCACCAACTGGTTCCGCAATCTGATAATCATTCTCTCTGGCGGTCAAAAGGACTATGTCCTTGAAAATGCGCTAGGTGACGCCCCTGCTGTAGATGCGCCGGCTGATGATAAAGCTGTCTATGAGTCGCGCAAAGATGATTATGGTGTGATTAAGAGAACCATGTTGTTTGCTATGGAATCGGACCTTCAACATCGTTTTGAAGACTATCCCGGGCCCTTTGAGATTCTCGAGGAGCTGAAAACTATGTTTCAGACTCAGGCCCGTTCTGAGAGATATGAGATTTCTGAGAAATTCTTTAACTGCAAGATGGAGGAAGAGAGTTCCGTTAGTGAGCACGCCATAAAGATGTCGGGCTACACTCAACGCCTTGAGCAACTGGACTGCAAGATTCCAGAGGAGCTCAAGATTGATAGGGTTCTGCAATCACTCCCTCCTAGCTACAAAAGCTTTGTAGTGACTCATAATCAGATTGGTTGCACTGATACAATCACCGAGCTCTTCACAAAGCTAAAGGTTGCGGAGGTGGACATCAAAAAGGATAATCATGTGTTGATGGTCAACAAGCCCCCCACCTTTAAGAAAGGTAAGGGTGCAAAGAAGCCCTTCAAGAAAGGCGGCAAGCGCTGCCCTCAGAGAAGAAGCTCAAGTCGGACCTAAGCCGGACATTGAGTGCTTCTATTGCAAGGACAAGGGTCACAGAAGCGAATCGTCTCAAGTACTTAGCGGACAAGAAGGCCGGCCGCACCATCAAAGGTATATTTGAGATACATGTTATTGATGTTTTCCTTACTAGCCCTCGTTGTAGTGCCCGGTATTTGATCTTGGTTCGCTAATATTCGTAACTCGAAACAGGATCTACAGAATAGACGGCGGCTTGCGAGGGATGAGGTGACGATGCGCGTTGGCAACGGATCAAGAGTTGATGTGATGGCCGTCGGCACGCTCTCCTTAGTTTTACCTTCGGGATTAGTTTTAAACCTCAATAAGTGTTATTATGTGCCTGCGTTGAGCATGAACATCATATCTGGATCGTGTTTATTGCAAGACGGTTATTCATTTAAATCTGAGAATAATGGTTGTTCCATTTATATGAGTAACATCTTTTATGGTCATGCACCTGCTATGAATGGTTTATTTCTTCTGAATCTCGAAAGGGATGAAACACACATCCATAACATTGAGGCTAAGAGATGCAAAGTAGATAGTGATAATACTACTTATTTGTGGCACTGTCGTCTTGGTAATATTGGTGTAAAACGCATGAAGAAACTCCATTCTGATGGACTTTTGGAGTCTCTTGATTTTGAATCATTTGACACATGCGAACCATGCCTCATGGGCAAGATGATCAAAACCCCGTTCTCCGGAATGATGGAGCGAGCAACGGACTTGTTGGAAATCATACATACCGATGTATGCGGACCAATGAGTGTTTCGACGCGCGGTGGATATCGCTATTTTCTCACTTTTACCGATGACTTGAGTAGATATGGGTATATCTATTTGATGAAACATAAATCTGAAACGTTTGAAAAGTTCAAAGAATTTCAGAATGAAGTGGAGAACCATCGTAACAGAAAAATTAAGTTTCTATGATCCGATCGTGGAGGTGAATATTTGAGTTATGATTTTATCACGCATCTTAAAGCAAGCGGAATTGTTTCGCAACTCACGCCACCCGGAACACCACAACGCAATGGTGTGTCTGAACGCCGGAATCAAACTCTATTAGATATGGTCCGATCAATGATGTCTCTTACTGATTTGCCGTTATCATTTTGGGGTTATGCATTAGAAACCGCTGCATTCACTTCAAATAGGGCACCATCTAAATCCGTCGAGACGACACCGTATGAACTGTGGTTTGGTGCTAAACCTAAGTTGTCGTTTCTTAAAGTTTGGGGATGCGAAGCTTACGTCAAGAAGTTGATGCCGAACAAGCTCGAACCCAAAGCGGAGAAATGCGTCTTCATAGGATACCCTAAGGAAACTATTGGGTATACCTTCTATCACAGAACCGAAGGCAAAGTGTTTGTCGCAAAGAACGGTTCCTTTCTTGAGAAGGAGTTTCTCTCGAAAGAAGTGATTGGGAGGAAAGTAGAGCTAGACGAGGTTGTTGAACCTTCTCTTGAGTTGGAGAGTAGCGCAGCACTTGAAATTGTTCGAGTGCCGCCTGCACCAACAATAGAGGAAGCTAATGACAAGGATCATGAAGCTTCGGACGATGTTGCTACTGAACGTCGCAGGTCGACAAGGTCGCGTGCCCCTCCTGAGTGGTACGGCAACCCTGTCTTGACTGTCTTGTTGGTAGAATACAGTGAACCTGCGAACTATGAGGAAGCGATGATGAGCCCAGACTCTGAGAAATGGCTAGAGGCCATGAAATCCGAATTGGGATCCATGAGCGAAAACCAAGTATGGACTTTGGTGGACCCTCCTAGCGACCGAAAGGCCGTTGAGTGCAAATGGATCTTCAAGAGGAAAACGGACGCGGATGGTAATGTTACCGTCTATAAATCAAGACTTGTCGCGAAAGGTTTTCGACGAGTTCAAGGTGTTGACTACGATGAGACTTTCTCTCCCGTAGCGATGTTTAAGTCCATTCGGATTTTATTAGCAATTGCTGCGTTTCATGATTATGAAATATGGCAGATGGATGTCAAGACTGCTTTCCTCAATGGCAACATTGATGAAGAGTTGTATATGATGCAACCCGATGGTTTTGTCGATCCTAAGGATGCTGATAAAGTGTGCAAACTTCAGCGCTCCATTTATGGACTGAAGCAAGCATCTCGGAGTTGGAACCTTCGTTTTGATCAAGTGATCAAGAGCTTTGGATTTGTTCCAAATTGCTACGAAGCTTGTATCTACAAGAAAGTGAGTGGGAGCTCACTGACATTTCTGGTACTATATGTGGATGACATATTGATTATTGGAAATGACATTAACATGCTTAACGATGTGAAGAGTTATTTGAACAAGTGTTTTTCAATGAAAGACCTAGGTGAAGTTTCTTATATATTGGGCATCAAAATCTATAGAGATAGACAAAGACGCCTGATAGCTTTAAGCCAGAGTACATACCTAGACAAAGTTCTAAAAAGGTTCAGAATGGATAAGGCAAAGAAAGGTTCAGTGCCTATGTTGTCAGGTAAGATATTGAGCAAGGCTCAGTGTCCATCTACGGTAAATGATAGAGAAGCTATGAGCAAAGTGCCTTATGCCTCGGCCATAGGAAAGCGGACATGTCCAGAGGGATTGTATTGGGTTCATGAAATGGCTCAATAAGAAAGGTACTAATGTTATAACTTTTGTTGACGAATCCCTTTATGTTGATTATGTTGGAATTATGCCCTAGAGACAATAATAAAGATGTTATTATTATAATTCTTGTTCATGATAAAGTTTATATTCCATGCTAGAATTGTATTAAGCGGAAACTTTAATACTTGTGTGGTTTTATGAACAACACCATGTCCCTAGTATGCATATATGGACTAGCTCATTGATTAATGATGGTTAAGGTTTCCTAACCATAGACATGAGTTGTCGATTAATAATGAGATCATATCATTGGGAGAATGATATGATGGATGACCAAACTAAGCGAGCAATTAGATCGTGTCATCGTGTTCATCTTTGCTTTTCTTATGTCAAATATTGTATTCCTTAGACCATGAGATAATACAACTCCCTGGTATCGGAAGAAAGCTTTGAGGTCATCACGTCATCTTATGAGAGGGTGATCATAAAGGTGTCTCTCGGTGATCGGAAAGTACCGGTTATATGTATCGAGATGGGATTTGTCCCTCCCAAGTCGGAGAGATATACTTGGGCCCACTCGTAATCGATATCAACACCGCTTGCAAGCATGTGGTTAAGGAGTTAATCACAAAGTGATATCGGATTACGGAACGAGTAAAGTACTTGCTGTGAACGAGATTGAACTAGGTATGACGGTACCGACGATCAAATCCCGGGCAAGTAAAATATCGCGAGACAAAGGGAATATATATATGGGATTGATTGAATCCTGGCATCGTGGTTCATCCGATATGATCATCGATGAATGTGTGGGAGTTAATATGGGTTTCCAGACCCCGCTGTTGATTATTGATATAAGATCATGTCTGCGTATTCTCGAACCCGAAGGGTCACACAGTTAACGTGTCTCGACGCTAGGATATATTGGATAATTGGTTTATGAGTTTTTGTTCGGAGTCTCGGATGGGATCCGGGACATCACGAGAGGTTCCGGAATGGTCCGGAGAATAAGATTCATATAAGGCAATGCAGTTTTTGGAGTTCGGAATTGTTTCGGGTTAATCGGTATTGTACCGAAAGCTTCTAGAACCTTCCGGAGGGGGACCAACGTGGCCCCACCTGCCGGTAGGGGGCATGGGCCTATGAGGGAGTGCCCTAGACGCATTGGGCCAGGGGCACAAGGCCCCATAGGGCCCAACCGGCCAAACCCTAGGGAAACCCTAGGGAAGCTTCTAGAAGGGGGGAACTTGCCCCCCCCCCCACTCCTCCCTCCTTTGGCCGCCGGCCTAGGGCTTGGGGGAGGGACAAGGACCAGCCGCCCACCCATCTATATAAAGAGGGCTGGGGGCGCACCCTCCCCACACCTCCTCCTCAAACCCTAGCCGCCCTACTGCCCTCCTCTCTCTCTCCCTCCCGACTGCGTGTAGGCGAAGCCCTGCTGCAGAAACTCTCCACCACTTGCACCGCGCCGTCGCATTGTAGATCTAATCCATATCTCCACCATACTTGCTGGACCAAGGAAGGAGGAGACGTCGAGGTGCCGCACGTGTGCATCTCTCGGAGGCATCGCCACTTGCGGTGTTAGATCGGATCGGATCGTGAGGAGGAGAAGAGAGTACGACTACATCACCCACGCCCGAAACGAACGTTCATTGCGAATCTTCAAGGGTATGAAGATCTCATCTATTCCCCCTCGTTGTTTGCATCTCCTAGATTATATCTTGGCTTTCCCGTTCGCATCCGTAGAATTTTTTTGATTTACTATGCTGCGAAACCCTTCAGATTATGCCGCCAATACATGGTGGGTTGACTCAGGTGCAACAATTCATGTTGCAAACTCCTTACAGGGATTCGATACGAACAGGACCCTAAGAAGAGGGGAAAGAACCATTAGAGTTGCTAATGGTGTTGAGGCTGAGGCTGAGGCTATTGGAGAGTTCTCACTTATGGTCCATAGCGGCTTTATGCTTCGTTTACGTAATGTACTTTATGTACCCTCTATGAGGCGAAACCTTGTGTATGTCTCATGCTTAGATGATGATGGTTTTCACTATGACTTTGGGAACAAGATATGTATAATTATGTTTGACAATAAGAATGTTGGTCTTGCCTTTCGACAAGACAAACTTTATCTTATTTCCTTAAGTGATTCCATAAGTGAAGTTAATGCTTCCTCTAATATAAATGTTAGTACCAAGCGTAAGCGCGATGATGACGAGACTTCTTCGAAACTATGGCACTATTGTCTGGGCCATATTTTGAGGGGGAGAATCAAGTGTCTCATTAAGGAGCAAGTTCTTCATCCTTTAAATTTCTCAGATGCGGATCTGGATCATTGTATTGATTGCATCAAAGGGAAATATGCTAAGAAAATTAAGAAAGGTGCAAATCGAAGCACGGGAGTTTTGGAAATTGTTCATACGGATATCTGTGGTCCGTTTAATGTGAAATCAGTGGATGGTTTTGATTCCTTCATAACATTCACTGATGACTTCTCCCGCTTTTGATACATCTATCCTATCAAAGAAAGATCTGAGGCATTAGAAAAGTTCAAGATATTTAAAGCCGAAGTTGAGAATCAAGCTGGTCAAAAGATCAAAGTTGTAAGGTCTGACCGTGGTGGTGAGTACTACGGAAGACACACTTCTTATGGCCAAATTCCTGGACCTTTTGCTAAGTTCCTACAGGAAAATGGTATTGTTCCTCAGTATTCAGCACCAGGCGAACCTCAACAAAATGGAGTCGCTGAAAGGCGGAATCGTACTCTTATGGATATGGTAAGGAGTATGTTAAGTCACTCCACTTTGCCGCTTGGTTTATGGATAGAAGCTCTAAAGACAGTTGCACATATTATTAATAAGGTCCCTAGTAAATCGGTGCCAAAAACACCGTATGAGTTATGGACCGGGAGAAAACCTACCCTGAGTTATTTACATGTGTGGGGCTGCCCTAGTGAGGCAAGAGTTTTCAATCCAATTATGGGAAAGTTAGACTCCAAGACTGCCAGCTGCCATTTCATTGGTTACCCTGACAAATCTAAGGCATATCGTTTCTATTGTCCAAAGCAATTCACTAAGTTTGTTGAAACAAGACACGCTGTGTTCTTGGAAAGAGATATGTTGAGGGGGAGTATGACTCCCAGGGAAATAACCTTAGAGGAGAAATGGGAATATGTCCCGGTACCTATGATCCAAAGAACTAATGTTCCTGTTCATGCTGAGTTTTCACCTCCAGTTGAGAGAACTGCTAATCCTGCCCCTGGTGAGGTACCTATGACTCCGTTAGAGTCCACATCTAATGATACTTCTACGGAAGATGCTCAGCAGCCTGAAGTTGTGATTGAGGTACCAAATAATGCACCTCTCAGAAGATCAAAGCGGACTAGAAAGTCTGCTATTCCTGATGATTATGTGACTTATATGAGTGAGGATATAAATGAGTCGATGTTGGATGATGATCCTGCATTGTTTAAGGAAGCCATACAAAGTAATCATTCATCAGAATGGCTTGATGCTATGAAAGATGAAATGAAGTCCATGGGCATTAATGATGTATGGGACTTAGTAGAGATTCCTAAAGGAGCCAAAACTGTGGGCAGCTGATGGGTATATAAGACCAAACGTGACTCCAAGGGTGATATCGAAAGGTTCAAAGCAAGGCTTGTGGCTAAGGGATTCACTCAAAGAGAAGGTATTGATTATAATGAGACTTTTTCATCTCTTCTAAGGACTCATTCAGAATTATAATGGCACTTGTGGCTCATTATGATCTAGAGTTGCATCAGATGGATGTCAAAACGGCATTTCTGAATGGTGACTTACATGAGGATGTTTACATGGCTCAACCGGAAGGTTTTGTTATGGAAGGAAAAGAAAATTTAGGATGTCGTCTTAAGAAATCCATTTATGGATTAAAGCAAGCCTCAAGGCAATGGTACTTCAAGTTTGATCAAGTCATAAAGAATTTTGGTTTCAGGGAGAATGAAGTGTACAATTGCATTTATGTGAAGTTCAGGGGGAGCAATTTTGTCTTCCTGATACTGTTTGTTGATGACATACTCTTAGCCAGTAGAGATAAGAATATGTTGCCGGAAACTAAAAGGTTTCTCTCTTCAAAGTTTGACATGAAAGATCTTGGTGAAGCCGCTTATGTCTTAGGCATTCAAATTCACCGAGATAGATCCAGAGGAATCTTGGGGCTATCACAAAGAGCGTATATTGAGAAGGTACTCAAGAAGTTTAATATGCATAAGTGCTCAGCCTCGCCTGCTCCTATTGTCAAGGGCGATAAGTTTGGGACTTTTCAGTGCCCAAGTAATGACTATGAATCTGCGCAGATGAAGTCAGTTCCTTATGCTTCAATCATTGGAAGTATGATGTATGCACAAGTGTGTACTCGCCCTGACTTAGCATTCATAACCGGAATGCTTGGCAGATATCAGTCTAATACAGGGTTGGATCACAGGAAGGCTGCTAAGAAGGCTTTGCGTTATCTGCAAGGCACTAAAGGCCTCATGCTCACATATAAGGGAACTGATAACCTCGAGGTGGTAGGTTATTCAGATGCTAATTTTGCGGGGTGTGTTGATACTAAGAAATCCACATCAGGTTACATATTCACCCTTGCAGAAGGTGCTATTTCTTGGAAAAGCACCAAGCAAAGTGTTACTTCATCGTCAACAATGTAGGCAGAGTTCGTGGCATGTTATGAGGCAACTGGGCAGACAGTATGGCTAAAGAATTTCATTCCAGACTTAAGGGTGATTGACAGTATATCTGAGCCACTTACTCTTTTCTGCAATAATCAACCCGCAGTGATCTATTCGAGTAACAACAAGTCAAGTGGTGCTGCCAAACACATTGACATTAAGTATCTTGTTGTGAAAGATAAAATCCAGGATCAAACAATAAGTATTAAGCATATAAGGACTAACGCAATGTTAGCGGATCCACTTACGAAAGGCTTGCCACCCAGTGTGTTTAAAGAGCACGTTGTTAACATGGGATTGGCAGAAAGATTTTGATCCTGGAAATTGGAACCGTTATGACACCATCTCCCCATAAGCTAAGAAGGGTTCTTCTCTTTGATGGAATGATGTACTGTAGTCAATTAGTTCAATGGTACTTAACTGACCATTGTAATTTATCGTCTCTATATAAGTTTCAACAAAGAGATGAGCTCATAAGTTTGTAATAAGTATAAGTTCATGGAGCTCCTAAGTTAAAGAAGTTCCGTTTTAAAATAAAGTGGTGTATTGTAGTAACTGAGTTCTGTGGTGCTCAATGACCGTTGTAATTCTGTTGTCTCGTATATTGTTTTGTTGAGAAATGGGCTTATAAATTTTATCCTTACGATCAAGGGGGAGAATGTTGGATATATAAGTGATCTGCAGTTATTTGTATTAATCTGTGATCAAGTTAAGTCAAGATTATGGCTTTTAGGGGTTGTTTAATAACAACCATTGGATGCCCTGATCAGGGGCATTCTGACCATCCATCCTAAGGTGCTGGTTCCCCTAGTGCAAGTGTTATAAATAAGGGATTTAGGGTTTGAGCTGAGTAGAGATGCTCATTCAGCCGTTTCTCTCTCTCACTCTTCCAAGCTCACTGATCAAGCAAGCACCTAAAACACTAGGAAGAACCCTCACATCTACATCAATAAGGATCAGGTGAAGCAAATCGAGAGGAGGCCATGGCTGGACCTCCAGATCAAGGTACACACCTCTGATCTTCTCTTTTGTGACTCTAATCTTGAGCTAGATGGTCCAAAGGATATAATAGGGATGGGTTACAGAATTTGGCTTTATGTGAGCGAGAGTGCGAGACTGGCGTGTTTCAATTAAGCTGCAAGATTCAGAAATGTTTTGTCAAAATCTTTTTACGGTAAAGATAGGCGTTTTAATCGTTTCAAATATGGGAAATAATGGAAGCAGAGAGAGAGTTTTTTTTGCGAAATTTCACCGATCTATTAATAATCATAAACAGCAGTACAAAGAGTCCTAAAAGTAATAAAAATTACAAATAGATCAATGGACCACCTAGCGACAACTACAAACACTGGCACGAGCGGAAGGTGCGCCGCCGTCCTCGTCCCTCCATCACCGGAGCCGGGCAAAGCTTGCCGTAGTAGAGCTTGTTGTAGTAGACAGACGCAAAGTCGTCGTGCTAAGGCCCAGCACACCAGAGCAGCAACCATCGCCGAAAATGACCAACGTAGATCGGAAAAGACTGACCTCAAAACACACCAACGAAAAACGACTAGATCCCGAGGGATCTGTCAGACACACAACTTCACACGCCCTCCGTCGATGCCAAACACACCACCGAAGCGAGGATATGACGAGGAGTACCTTATTCTGACTTCAGGACATAGTCGCCGCCTCAACATCCTAAAAAAGACACTAAAATTAGTCTAAACAAAACACTAAGACCTCCCGCCAGCGAAGGGCCGTGGTCCGCCAAGGCCCTAAGGCCGCCGGAGACACGACGGACCGGTGACATCACCGGCGAAGCTAAGAAACCCTAGATGGGTTTTGCCGCCGCGTCTCGAGAGAGCCTCTTGGGATGTCCCGTACTGGTTCGGTTCCTAACACGGAAGCAGAGAGAGTTATTTACATGAGATCAAGCTAAAAGCTCAAAGGGAACCAACAAAATTCTACATCACGGCTTCCATGGATAACTTTTTTTACCAATGTCTTCCTTGGAAATATACATCTGACACGGTTAGGTGGAGTTTTGGAACACCTAACGGTAGTTTGCCGCTTGTCGCTTGCACATGCACCTAACAGGCGAAGCTTGAACGATGGATTTTTGGAACGTCCTACCATTGCAACATCTTCATTTGCAATATAACTTGCAACGTTAAAATCAGAAAAAAATGGGAAATGATTCGCATCCCCCGGACGACCATCGTCCGGGTTTTTTGGCGTCGCGCGCGTCTATACTAGCGATTGGTTCAGATCGGTCTGGCTCCGCGTGTTTCGTACGTATTTCGCTACAATCGTTTTTCTACAGATCGGTTCGCGTGTGTTCCGTACGTATTCGCTACAGATCGGTCCGGCTTCTCCAAACGTTAGGCAAATGTGCTACCAACGCTAGTCGTGGTTGCTACCGACAGCCAACGTCGCTGCTGCAAGGGGTACGAGGGCGCTGCTAGCAACCACTGATGTTGTTTTTGCTACCAAAAGATGGGATCGTCGCTAACAGCCAATGTATTTGAATATGTTGCTACAATCGTTCTCCTAATTTTTTGCTATAACATCCACGGTGAGGTCTCTGACGAGGTGTGCAGAAAAGCCTCTGATGATGTATCCGGTGAGTCAGTTTTTTGCTACATTAGAAGAGCTTTTTAGCTACAATCGTCTACAACAGTGCCAAGTATTTGCTACGAGGTCTCCGACGAGAGTCACCGGTGAATTTTTCCAACGATGTTTTCGGTGAAGTCGGTTTTGCTGCATTAGCATAATTTTTTTTGCTGCATGGTCTCCGACGAGACGTTCTATTTCTGAAACAAACATTTTTTGCTTTGAAAGCAAAAGCGGGGACATATGTAGCAAAAGCAGACCGTTTTGCAGCAAAAATAAAATTTGGGGCGATTTTGAGGACAAGTGTCACGCAGGGGAGAAGGATGATGGGAACTCCCCATCATCCGGGGGACACCCAACAGTTTCCAAAAAAATCCCATAACGTTTCGAAAATGACAATGCGACCAAGATTTTGTATATGCAACAAATCCCCATCAGTTGCAACCAGTCGTCTAGAAAAATCAGTAAGTACATTTTTGAAACATAAGAAGCTAGTGATTGCAGTAAACACCGTAAACGTACATGAAAAGAAAAACATAGTTTCTTACGGTGGTTGTTGCGTGGCACTTGGGCGTCCCTTCATATCTATCCCGATTGGTCTTCTACTTTGGCTGAATTGATGCACTTTGATGGTGATGTTGAATCCAGTCAATTTATAGTTCATGAATACAATTCTCGGTTTTTACTACATCTCTTAGTGTTCATGTTCACAGGAGCATTGATATTGGAAATGGTTTTTTTAATTTGTGGGGCGTTTTTCATGAAATTGGTTATTTGCTTCCTCTAGATGATAACCCAATTTGTGACATGTTATGTCGTGAAATTGGTTCTTTGCTTTCTCCAGTTCCTATGCAGGGAAGAACCGGATCCTGCCAAAAGTAGAATCTTGGACCAGGATGCTCAATGATTGTAAGCCTTATTGTTCAGTACCTACATCAATTTACGTCATGCATTTTCTCCATGATGTGCTAGGTTTCTTAAGGCATGCATAACGGTTGATAAGGCCCTAAATACGTGGTGAGAGAGATTGTTGCTAAGCGATCATCTCTTAGCTAAGAGATGACAATTGCTAAGATATAACTAAAAACCATTGTACATGCCTTTAGAAATAAGGAATAACAAGACTTCTCTATCATGTGGTCACATGTTTAAACTTCTTGGAATGGGTTCCTAGTTTCCGACAGTTCCATATGCTTGGAGATATCTCTATCATGCAAGCCAGCCTAGAAGCAATCAAATACGGAGGCTCTTCAATAGTAGGAATTTAGTTTGAACAAATGTCATTTTATCAAGGGTCTCGAGTATATAGATAGATAAAAGATACACTGGCGAACCTAATTTGATTGGTCCGAGGGAAATTCTATCTGGGACGAACCCATCGAGAAAAGTTCAAGCAAAGAAACAGAGCTCGGCTGAGATACAATGATGACATCTGCACACAATCTGCATCTAAAGCGACCAAAGAAAACCTACTCATAATAAACTGCTATAGAGTTCGAGTCTTCCAAAATTCCTATCTATCAAAGGTGGGGTTACATTCACAGTTACTCTCCGTATCTGCTCAGCAACAGTTCAATAATTCCAAGAAGCTTCGCTGACAAACAGCAAGCCAGCCTTCGATACCGCAAGAGTAAATTCAAATCATTCATCAGTTCGTCATCAACTTGTGGCACGCAATCAACTAAATATTCTAAGTGTTCTCCTTTACACATATTTTCTTCCTGCAAACCCCAACGGCAATGTTCTGGATATTAGAAGCCGCTGAATTGAAGATGGCGTCATTGTTTATATCAAAACAAAGGTGACTCTTACCTCTCGATTGACGATTCTTTGATACTGATTCGTAATACTGCGTGAAGGAAGCGTTTCCACTGAGCTTCTCGTCCTGCATTTCAAGGGAAGGTCAGGTCTGCAAGCACAAACATGGACTGTTTAAAAATATGAGTATCACAACAAAGAGGGAAGAATCAGACCTGGAGGAAGCTCTCAACTGACGACGTGTCATTTGGTGAAAAAGAAACAACCTCTCGCTTCTTCTGTACAAAATCCCTGTTCTCACTCACCTGCAGATTCAGAATTGGGAATTTATCAGAGGAAACACTGAAAGTTAATCAAAAGAATGAAATGCAGTAAGCCCATTTCCCGCAAAATTGCAAGAACACAAGTTCAAGTAATGTATGGAATATGTTGACATTAATCAAAATTTGCAATATCCACATAATGTGTAGGCCTCCTTGCAGAGTGGAATAAAAATGCGGAATAGGATGCTTATACAGATTTAAAAATAACTGGAATACATGTTTTGACTGTCCTCACCTGGTCTATCAGTCGTTTAAGAGGACGGTGAATGGAATCAATTGTTGTCTGCTCATGCAATCTTTTCAGTAGGATGAGTGGAATAGTGGCCACTTCTGGAAAAGAAACATGATAGCTCCACTGGGAAAAATGAGCCGACATAACCTCAATAGCCGAAAGAATGCACTGCTCTTGGAAATCTCTTGATTTCAGCAAGTTCCTTGGGGCCTTGCACATAGAAAATAGTAGCTAATCAAAACCAAGATGAAACCACCACAGCAACAATAACAACAAAGCCTTAAGTGCCAAGAGAGTAAGGTGTATGCTAGAGATGAAACTCAAGCAGAAGCCACACAGACACATGCAGAAAGCTAATACTTTAAGAAGATGAAAGCAGATATAATCAATACACATTAATAACGTAAGTTCAAAAAACAGGAATCCAGGAAGATTTGGAAATAGTTCACAGATCTACCTAGGATTGTAAAAAATCACTCTTTAATGAACGTTTAGTCATTTGGGATGGGTGACCAAAAGGGTATATACTTCACATAGAATTTTTTAGAAACAGAATAATGGACATTTTAGTGACTTCACACAAGCATGAAGAAACACAAAAAATCCAGATATTATAACTGAGCAATATGGGCCAGACAAATATGAAATACCTTCAATAGTGATGAAAAGTGGATGTTTGTTTTTTCTGTTTGCTCTTTCTGAAAGGTTTCCCTAAATTCTAGGCAACCAAATATCAAAGATGGAACTGGAAAGAACATCTGATTGCAATTCGAAAGCTCATTTAGCATATGCGCAAGCTTCAGTCTCAATGGTAAGTATCGCATGCCTGGCAATAAATAAGCCACTCCTCTTATTATCTGAACAACTGAGGAAAACAATGAGTGGACATTGTTGCAATCCTTGTAATTAACACAAATAAACCTAACCCATAGGTTTATACAGTTAACATATTGCCAGTTATCAATCTTCAAGAGGTCATCCTGCAATCACAAACATAAAAGAGAATCAATAATCATGTGATACCAAAAGAATAAATAGAAGACAACGCCAGAAGGCTAAGACTCCATGCGCACAGGAAAATGACCATTCTGCTTTCTTTTGGGTGTGCATGAAAAGCAAAAGTTTTTCCTTGTATAATTGCAGCTTATAAATCTTAATCAAATATAGCAATACAAAGAAAATTCATTGGCATGTCAAGTTATGGCAAGAACAAATTAGCAAGTATGGTACAGTTCGTGAATTCACCATCACTGCATGATAGGAAATCAAACAGATGCGACATATATGCCAGGATAAGAAAATAATGGATGGAGATTGGTGGAATCTTTAATATTTTTGGCAAATGTGACAATTAATTAAGAAGAAACTCCCAAAGACATAATAAAGGAGGAAAAAGACGAAGGGCAGTTTATTTAAATGCATTTTGCTGCAACTCGTAGGTCCAGATACACCTTAAAGCCTTGCTCAGATGTGGGAAAATAGAACATCTCTCAAGATACAAGCAGGTCCAAAGAATCTGCCCGCGTGATATGGTAGGAACACTAAAATACACCAATTAAAGGTAAATAAAGTGCAAGCACAAATACAAATATAAGCATTGTTGTTTACCTTTTCCTTTGTTTTAGACGCCTGTCTAAGAATAGCACTTAATTGTCCCACAGAAGTAGCTGCCCTTTCGCCTGATTTCTGGACATCCAGAGAATAAAGTTCCACCAGAGAGTTCATAAAAAAATCAATATGCTTTATATTTCTGTTGTCCAGAAGCTTGGAACTGGAAAGATATGTATTATATCCTTTGGTCAAGCAGAGATCCAGACAGTCAGGTAACAGTGAAGCCACTTCTCGAATCATAAGAAATGAAGAGAGAGACAAGCTCTGGTCACCACTTCCCCATAAGCGAACTAAGATCTGCAGCGAATATGCAATATACATATACAATGAGCTAGTATACAAATTAAAGGGTTAACCATTCTACATGACAAAAATATTTAAAGACTATCTCCAAACAGTCATAGGATAGTTGGAGACCAGGTGAATTTGAATATTCAAGACATAAGCACTGTGACAATGCATCAAGGGTTCAAGACCAGGTGGATGTGGACTGGATCCAAAATAGCAATACTACAAATACCAAAGTATAACTATACAAAAAATTGCAAAACAAACAGATCAATTATGACTCCTCCAAGGTTTTTGAAACATTCATTCCACAAGACTTGTTCAAAATACTAAGGAAGAAGATAGATTCTCTGCAAATACAATTTTCACAACATAAGTGTTCCAACCCAAACAACAATCAACCTTTTCCTCTTGTTCACACTCTTCCATAATTAACAAAAAAGTGGAACAATTTTCCTTATATATAGATATTTTTCAAAATAGAGATTTCACAGGGAAAAAACAAAAAACTCAGAAAGGACAGCAGTCCTCAACCAATCTGATGTGATTGACCAGAACAGGTTTGAGAGATGAATTTCCTTCGAAAAAACAAAAAACACAAGCAAAACCAAATTTAATATCAATAAACAACATCACCCACAAACAGCAGTACCTTTAGAAGCCTCCTTGATGTTGACGGGTATGCAGAAAAATATACCGCGGATGCTCGAAGCCGAGTCAGGACATTGGTAAGTATTTGGTTATCAGTAAGTTGACTAAGCAGATCAAGACAATTCCGCAAGTAAGACTTTATGAGCGGCTCAACATCTTGCCATTTCTGTCCATTTCTAAGATTCATAAGTTTCCCTTTGTCATCATCAGGAATGTCTAAGAGAGCGCGGAAAATGTTGTCTGCCTCAGAAAGAATGAATGCAATTATCTGATAAAATACTTCGGCACTTTGAAGTCTCTGCATGGAAAGGCTATTTGAGTGCAGACCAAATCGACATGCATCCCGAAAGGCATTTAGTAGGTTACGCAGAGCAGGTGCTTTAGGATCCTTTGAAACTAACTGACACCATTCACTTATTGTCTTGCTTGTAAGGATCTTATCACTAGGAGGATTTTTATCACCAGCATCAACACCATCGTCCCCAGAAACCATCTCATCTTCTTCATCTGAATCCTATTAAAGATTGAAACAGAATAATAGCAAAAGAAAAACTATTTTATGAGATCATTTTGGGTGTGAGAAATACATTCTGAAAAGGATGTACATGAATTGCAGCAGGTGTAGCAGGAATAATAAGTAGCACTTACTTCATTACTTTCATGGCTCACCAATTCCGATTCCCATTTCTCAAGGAATTTTGCAAACTTAGGGTCCTACAAATACAACAAACAATGACAATCCTGATAATGGATCACCTAAAATGCCGATTGCAGCCACAGAATTCCAGAAAACACAGCTAATATAAATATGAACCATCATGTGCTCCATACAATATATGGACATTAACAAGCATGGCTAACAGTAATTTCACTACATAACCAGTATATAACAACCTTTGTGATTCCAGGTATCATGTTTGCTTTGAGAATATAAATTCATACATTAATCTGTATGTCTAGAAAGCTCACGCAAATCAAGAAAATGAAAAGATATATACCACTTAATATGGTGAGACGAGATTATAATAGTGTAGATTAGTTCTAGCAAAAAAGAATGATCTACGATGCTCAGTTTAAGATTAAACAGTTTAGTCTACATCGTTTTCTACAAGGGAGGTGATTACACATATAACTACAGACCTAAATATATCCAGCAATTAATATGGTATAAGATCTAAAAAAGTTTTCACCTTATCCAGCAACTTCTTCAACTTCTTCTTTTGCTTTTTTACAGCTAAATACATCTCATTGTTCTGTCCATCAAGATCATCTTGTACAATACAATCTGCAGGAAATATTGTGATGCTCAGAAACTAATGCACCACAAAACACAATATGCATTAAAAACACACAATAACCTTTGAGAACATTGCCATCCTCACTGTCAGAATAGTACAGACACTCAGGATCCTGCAATTCAAGCATCAATCAGCATTTTTTAAGGGCAATAAGCAATAGCATTAGAAAACAGCAGATCCAACCAGATGACTGATTATGCAAAGCAATAACAGACAGTTTCTTACTTTCTTATGTGCGAAAGTTATAAGCACAACAAACACGCTATAACATAACCACATAAAACAATCTTGTTCATCATTTCTTGCCAAAAGAAAGTACATAGCATACTTGGGATTACTCAGTGGATTCAAAATTGATCCAAGCACCTCAGTCAAAATTGTGAAAATATTTCCAACCAAGTAGATTCTCTACCGAGTTTAGTAGGAATGTCAAACAACCAAATCACTCCTTCTAGCCGCAGAGAGTCATCAACTTCTAAAGCTACTTGCCACATTGACTTGTCAAAAAGGAAAAGAAAAACAAATAAAATGCTCAAACAAAGTTCTATCCAAAATTTGAAGCCATGTCCAAAAAATGGTAAGACGAAACAAAATCCCACAAGTTGTGGGCAGAGTGTGAACTGACTTAGGCTGATGGTAATATTTTATATGTCTGAGCTTGACATGTAAAAGGAAAATTACGTCCAATCAAGATAGTAAAAACAATAGTAGGTGTGACTATTCCTAAATGAATATTGTTTGCCAACAGATGAATAAAGAGACTCTGTAGAGGACAGTCAAGCAAACCTCTGAAAGATAGCCATCACTGTCGGATAGATCCGCATCAAATTCATTCTCATCTTCTGGAAACTCTAAACAGTTAGCCACAGTAGCTACATCATCATTTGTGTTCCTAGAGGAAAAGCATATTGAGCTTAGTTAGTTAGATAAGGAAATTAAAGAAGTCAAGATTAACCAACAGATTTATCATGAATGAAGTTGTACGGTAAATAGGGAACCAAAGATGAAATCCACGGCCTCAACGCTCAAATTTGCAAGCTGGGTCAGATCAAATGGGTAGAAGTAATCACAGAATGACTTCAGATAACACACTGTCCAATATGCTTGGTGCCAGCGCCGCTGCATTGAGATCCCAGTAAACTGGTTTTGCCCAATGCTAGGAGTTAACAGCGGTGACATGTCCCATTGTACCAGTGCGACTAGCAATAGCTGTTATTACAAACCACAACGAAATATGCTCGATGGGGAGAGACTAGTTAGTAACTAAACCAATCCATCCTAACGCGAGTCGCATGAATTGGAAAGTAAAATCGACTCGGTACTACCAAGCGTTCTCAACACCTATAGCGCCCGGCAAAGCTATGTAAAGAGAGCACGAACAGAGGCAGGTATGATGGAGAACTACATGATGGAGTCGCTCTGGCGCATCTCCTCGTCGCCGTCGTCGTCCAGGCGGCCTCCGTCCTCCCGTCCCTTCCCATCTGAAGAAGCAAAAAAAGAGGGGCTCGAATCAGCAAGCAGGAGGCGGAGGTAGGGGCGGCAGAGGCGGACGGACCTTTGCGGGTGCGGCGGTTGAACTGGGAGCGGAGCTTGCGGCTGCGCTTGGCGCCGCCCTGCAGGTGCTTGCGCGCGAACTTGCGGGCCTTCTTCCCTAGCTTCTTGGCCATCGCCGCCGCCGCCGCGCTCTGGGTGGTGAGGGTGGGGAGAAGAGAGAGAGGACAGGAGAAGACGGCGACGGTGGGTGGAAGGGGTTTAAGCCGACGGATGTTGGGGGACTAGGGCTTCCATGTTAGGACGCCATCTCAACCGTTGATGCACGATCGGACAGTAGATCAACCTGCGATTAAGGACTACTGACAAAAATGGCAAGAAAGTTTCCGAGAAACATTGACGACCTTAATATCGCCTGCACCTATAGTTTCTCTGACATTTCAAGTGCCATACCGTGAAAAGAATCAAAGTATAAATTATTCATAATATATTTGATGAGTGAACCATCGATGATCTTTGGATCTTGAACGGTGGATCCAGCTTTTTTATAAAGAAATATATAAATATCATGAATATATCATTACACCCCATCTTTGCAACAACATAGTACGATACGGATACACACAACCAAAAAAAATTACCAAGAAAAAGAAAAGTCCTACTCCCTCCGATCCTAAATAAGTGTCACGGTTTTGAACTAACTCTAGTTTAAAATGATGACATTTATTTAGGATCGGAGGTAGTACTATAATTATATATTTTCCTTATAATAGCAGATCAAACACCACCAAGCCATCACCAGAAAATCCAACTTCTCCAAAGCTATGCCCCTAAGAGAAAACAGTGCACAAGCATAGTCATCGTTGATTATAGGTCATAGGTTTTCACCCTAAAAAAATTCACCTCTCAAAACAATGTTTTCAACAAAGTCATTGTGAGACACAACCAATTAAGACCATATATTGGGTTTTCATCCTAAAAGCTTAGACGCTAACTTTTCATGTGTTATCGTCCCCACTTTTCGATGACGCTGCTACAAGTCGCGAATCACCAGACAATTTCTCATAGCCACCAGGACTCGAACCACCATTATTAGTCCTTGAATATCGGCTCCCATGACATTCTCCGCACACTGATTTCACCATAGAACTAAAGACATGTCCCACAATGGCAACAGACTGCAGAGCTCTCTCCCTCTGGAACCAAATGGTCGGAAAACACTGTTGCGCGTAACCGAATCCCATCGATTCAGGGTTCCAGGCATAATTCGCCTAGAAGAGTTCGCCGGTGAAGCCTTCCGGTACTCGACACTCCGGCCAGCTCAATGAAGACATGCATCAAGCAGATCAACGTCCTTACGTGAGAGAAACCCTAGGGCCACCACCTTTATTAGATCCAAGCCGGTAGCCCCGACGCCGCCATGTAGCATCCACCAGAACCGGCCGCCCAAACCCCACCGGCAGCCCAAAGGCATGACTAGCGGCAAAGGCGACCCACGCCGCCTGAAGCCTCCACTAGCCACCACCACACAGTTGATGCAGGACCACACATCTGCGCCGCCACCGTAGGACCACGCCGCAGTGCCCTAGTTAAAATTCAAAATATTAAAATATCCTGCTCTGTGAACTATTTTCATATACATATTGTCATGCGCATAGGACCCAAAAGCGCAGTATTCGTTCCTAGCACATTTGTTCCTAGGTTTAGTAGTGCATCAGCACCAGCCTATATGCATCTTGATCTGTATCATTATGTAAAGCCAACCAGTATTTCATGAACACAACAGAATAACAAATTAGTTCAACACTAGATTCAATTAGTTTTCCATCAAAACAAGCTTTGTTGCGAGTTTTCTAGATTACCCTTCATACTGAGGCAATGCCGACAATCTAAATGTTTCGGCTCGCGTTGATAAATTGTGTGAACCACCGGAAAAATTGAGAGAAGGATCCTAGACAAATCTGAGCGTTGATTGCGAAACCAACTGTGCTCCACACATACTTTGCAGCTACACATTCGAACATATGGTGGACCGTTTCTTCTTCGTCGCAAAATTGACAACTAGTGTTGCCAATCCATTTCTTTTCAGCCATGTTATCTTTGGTAGCAATGGCATTATGCCAAATCAGCCACTGCTAAATTTTGATCTTGAGAAGAATTTTGGATTTCCACATGTGCTTAAAGGATCTATCAATCCCATTACAGCTTAGTTGTTTATACATGGATCTGGCACTGAATTGCCCATTCTTGCTCCACTTCCAGAAAGGTCTATCGGTGTCGTCATAAACATCTAAATATTGATCAGCGAATTGAGGAGGTCACTCATCAGAGCATGCAGATCTATAGCCATCTTCTGAAAGAAAATATCCAACCATTTTTTGCTGCAGTTGCCGGTGATATGGTCTGCTCATTACAGAGATCAAATAACTCAGTGAATTTATCTACCAAGACTATGGCCACACCAAGAGTCACCTAGAAACTTGTTATTTGCCCATTCGCAACCTTCATCCTCCCCCACATAAGTACAACCTCCTAACATGTAGCATATCAGACCAAAAGACAGTCTCTTGCTCTGCATTTGATAACATAGATACCAACATCACATAAGTATTTCTTCCTCATAAAATCCTGCTAGGGTCCTTCATTCTCCATCTTCCACCACCATTTACACATTAAGCTCATATTGAACTTGGACAGGTTTTTAATACCCAGCCCTCCTTCACTTTTTGGCATGCATATTGATTTCCACTTTACTAAGTGATACTTTTCTTTCTTTTTTTGCACTCCCAGCCCAGAAGAAACATCTGATTGGTTTATCCAGATTCTCAACTGTAGTTTTGTGTATGATCCCCATTGTCATCCGATATACAACAACACTTGACAGGCATGCAGTCAATTTTTGTGTATGAAACTCATCTCTGCCACGGTTATTCTTTCTTTTAAAGCAATTTGGCGTGCCTAGATATTTTAGTCTGACAATTAACACTGAGAATCGAACAGGGTATAAGCCGAGGGGAATCAAACGGGTTGTTGGGGTCTAGGGCTTCGCAAGCTTGGACACCATCTCAACCGTCGATTGTATGATCAGATGGTTGGATCAACATGCATAAAGGACTACCGCCAAAAATGTCTTCAAAATTTCCCAAACAAATTGACAACATTGGCATTGCATGCACCTCTAGTTCAATCCAGACTGCCATATCCAAAAAAAAAGTAATTCACAAAATAATCAAATATACTTTCTCGAATTGTGCATCAAGTTTAGACTAAGAAGCCATTGCATGTTAGATGCGTCTTGTATTAATGTTGTTGGAATGTTTCGAACAGCGACAAGTGCACATTTGCACCTAATGACACAACCGACAACACGAGAACAAATTGCATGGTTCTTGTACGATGTGGACAGCAGGAAAATTCCACCTTGGCCTCCATTCTCCTATCAGCAAAGGGACCCGCTATTCAGATACCAGAGCATCCAGCTTCTTGCGGAACTTGGGAATCGCTTCAGCCTTAACGCACATCACCAAGCCCATCTCCCTGTAATTCTTCAGCTGCAAGGGGAGACAGAAGATCTATTTAGGCAACACGTTTTAATTTCGACCAGCGCATAGGTATAGACACCATCCTATTTCGATAGACTAGTGGAAATGGGAGGTTTGAAACCATTATTAGAAGAAAACATAAAGAAGATTTCAAGGAAAAATGGAAAAGGAAAGAAATGTTCCTACTTGGCAGGCTTGTCTGCGGCTACTGGCATTTCCTTGGAACAGGATAAGCAGTTATGTATTCTAAAATGGAACAGAAGAAACTACCAACGGTGCATATGCACCAGCAACACAAGTAAAACCGTCAACGGTTGCACACGATGAATGATATGGGTATGCTACCAAGATTATCACATATCAAAACATAATAGAGCATCGAAAGATTAAACACAACTGACCTCCTTCTGAGCCGACTGTTCAGCGCGAATTGGGAAAGTGAAAGACCACGAACTAAGCTGAGAAAGAAAGAGGTATTAGCACCTATCTGTCACGGAGATATACAAAACAAGCAGTAACTCAGCGGATGTTTTGATACCTCACGGAAAATTTCATCCTCCAACTTCGAATAGATAACAGGTTCTTCGTCATCCTTGTTGCTCTTTGATTTCTTCTTTGGAAGAGTTTTTCTCTGGACAAAGTGACAGAGACAAGTTTGTTACTATGAACAATCACCAAATCAATAGAGCTCTTCCATACAAGGGGCAAAATATATGGCTTTAACCAGTAAAATGCTTGAACCAGACCAACACACATATCGCTCTACTTATTCACAAAACATGCCACTCTGAACATTCAAGCAAAGTGGTGTTACTGTCATAGAAAACCGAAATATACTGCATAGCTCACCTCAAAGATTCTGACAACCAAGAGGTACTGCTTGAACCGGAACGAGTCCTGGAGTTCTTGTGTTGGCTTCAGACATGCATGCACAGTTTCAAAATTCACCATACGCACAAAATGGACAGAAACAAATGTTGCTTGACAACCAGAAAACCCACCTCATCTTCTGTGGCCCAAGAAACCTCGTCGAAGAGTGAATCATACATCTTAGGCACCATCTCATACGGAAATTCACAAAGCGCCGCACACCAGCAGGCCGACAGTAGACGCTTTCTGTTCCAGCAGTGCCTTGAGCTTCTTCTTGGTATCCTTGTCGCCACAGACACCAAGCAGATAATCCTTCAGATCCTTGATGCAGCGGTTCTCCCGAGGCGGCAGCAGCAACGACAACATATTCAGAGTGAAATCCACCTGAGCAGCAACTGATCAGAATCAGCAATCTGTGCATACACCATATCTTCCAAGATTAAGCACGGTAATGAGACCAAACAGATCCTCATCGTCGCCGCCATTTGCTTCCCCCTCCTCGCCGTCCTCCTCGTCTTCGGCCATCTTGACAACGGTGCCCACGGTGGTCTGCTCCAGTATGAGGTCAACGAAGCCGGTGAGGTCCCAGGGCTTGGAGTCGAGGTAGGTCTTGAGCAGCAGCCTGACGCCGTGGAAGTCATTGGGCTTGGGGTCGAAGAAGGCAAAGTCCGCCTGCACCGTCTCCGTCTGCAACCGCCAAGCCGAGGAGCAAAACATCAGACTGTTGCAGCTGAGAGAGAAAATCCTGAGTCTGTAGACAAGGAGGTAGTGGTCAGGTAGGAACCTCCTGGGAAGCGTCTTCGCCGTCGCTGCTCGAGCTATCGCAGTCGCTGCTCGAGCTATCGCCGTCGCTGCTCGGGAGCTCCTCGTCGTCGCTGGGGAGCTCGGCCAGCTTCGCGCGCTTGGACGGCGGCCGCGGCATGCCGGCGGTGTCTGGTGAGAGAACGAGGGCGTGTGAGGCGCGTTCGGTAGAGTTGGGGGTGTTGGTGCAGCAGGAGCGTACCTTGTTGGGGTTTGGCGGCGGGGCCGGCGGGGAGAGGCAGTCTGGAGAAGCCGGAGGCGGGGAGAAGAGGAGGGAGCGGGCGAAGGTGGAGAATCCGGCGAACGGGGCAGGGGCTGGGCGTTTCCGGCCTCCGGGCATGTCTCCAAGCGTAACCGGCGGCGATCGGCGGAGGAGGCGGCGGCGCTAAGGGGGAATAATCCTCGGTTCGTGTCTGGGTTTGCTCTGCTCTGGCCGCTTAGGAGGAGCGAGCAGGATCTGTGGGCTGGGCTATTGAATACAGCGATGAGTGAGAGGAGATAATGCGGCGCTGGGCTGAAACAAAAGGTACAGAAAATGTTGAACAGCCCATCTTATCTTTGCAGCTCGGCCTTCTGCTTTTTTTCCTAAACATGGATGCGCATGGCTTTGGAACTTGGAGAGCAACAGTTTATGCGGGTCAGAGGGTCAAATCCAGGCCGATTTCCACATTCCCCCTGCCGTCCTGCCTCCGGCCACCAAATCCTATAGCCCCATTACCCGCGGGCTGTCAACACTAGCGGCAGTGGCAGCTAAGGGGCTCATCCGCGTCTCCACGCGATCGTGGGGCCTCTAGGTTATCCTCACAACATGGCCTCTTGGACCTATCCATCGACGAGAACCGTCCGTGCTAGATGCTACTGTGCCAGAGCGTTCCGTGGGGGGCCAGAGCGGAGGCCAGGTGGAGTTGCCATCATCCTCGGTAGAGGTGGAGGTGGAGGAGGAAGTGGCCGCTGATGACAACGACGAAGAGGAGAAACACCCCACCCCGACGAGCTCGAGTAACAAGTGTTGAAGCGGGTGATCGCGTGCTCGGTGAGCACGACGACGCGGGAGGAGCTGCGTCGCCGTGTTGAATGTCGCAAAACTGGAGCAGGGGTTGGCATTGTCAAGCTTCATGCACTAGCCAACGCAACCAAAAGTCCGAACTGATGGAAAGGGCTAGTGCAATCCACTTATACACTTCAACACCCCCTCTCACGTGTGACGGGAAGAAGTCAGCACGTGCAACCGGAAGAAAGCGACGGCGCGCGAAACTCACGTATGACTCAAGATGCCTATACATGGACATAGAGGGGTTAACAGCAATTTTAGGATAAATCGCGAAAGCCAAGACTCGAACTCGAGACCTTAGGCTCTGATACCATGTCAAGCTTCATGCACTAGCCAACGCAACCAAAAGTCCGAATCGATGGAAAGGGCTAGTGCAATCCACTTATACACTTCAACAGTATCACCGAGCAACCGCCAAGCTAGGTGCGTTAAAGGTTATCGTAGGCCTACTGGGCAGACACCTCCTCCAATGAGGAGTGAAGAGTCCTCGCCTTTTGGTTCCCGTTGAAGTGATGCCGCTGCCTTTTAGTCCCTTTGATTAGGGTTAGGTTTTAGGTCACGACACATGTAAAATTGTAGAAATCGTATGTTTGTAAATTAAGTGTGAATGTCATGAATTCATATGCAAAAACTCTCGAGAAATTAATTTTTGAAATAAGCAATATGGATATCCAAGATCTGTTCTTCCACATGTTATCTCAAATTGAATATCGGTTTTCTAACTCCCCCTACCCCATTTTTCTAGGTTCAATTTATTCAGGATCTGTTAGAGATGTTCTTATCAGTAAGGACAACTAAAGGTTACTTTCAAGATTTGTTGCAAATGATTGGGCTCCACATCAGCACATGGTAATGCAAATAAGTAGAATATGAATCAAGAAGGCCATTGAACTATTTAGAATCATGGAAACATGTGAGGTGATGCTCATTATGAAAGGCAATTGAGTTGACATCACTAGTGATCATAGTATTAAATGATGAATGACTTTTTTTACATCACGTATTACTTCCATAGGATTATGCGTAATGCAGACACATATCTAGTACCGTGAAGAATTGACAACACAAATGAACCAGCAACTTACACTAACACAAATCTAGAGAAAGACGACAAGACAGGGCAATGGAGAATATGAATATCAATTTAATCTAGTTAAATCAGCTTACACCACATGTGTACCAGCCCACCTACCCCCTCTCAAACAAAGAATTGCATCCATAATTAGTATCCAGACTCTATGCGATGTTATCTGTTTATACTACTCAACACGTTAGTTAGATCGCCTTTTCTCTATGAGGATATACTACATTAGCGGTTGGACTTTATTTTCCATGAACCCTTTTGTACTAATAGATGGATACGTGCATGGTTTCGATGCAGAGGTCAAAAGATCAGTAAAATCCTGCCTTTTCAGTTTAAATAAATGCATCACTTGTTTAAAGCTGTCACAGTATCCGACCTACCCAAAGATGAAGCTCATAACCAAATGACCCCATTCAGCCTCTTATAAAGAGCATGTCTTCTCTAAGCAAAACATGGACAGCTCACTCACCATTTTATTTCCATCTCAGAATTATCCAATCCAAAGTCGTGAATTGTTTCTCATGTCTCTGGGTACCAGGAATTTAAATTTGGCAAGTATAGGAATGGGAGGCACTGGGAATCACCAATGGATCACCGGAAGAAATGCATTCAGACTAGGGAGAATTACTCATGCATGCCTGAAAAGGAGTACTCCAAGCTGCAGCCGATGCCTCTAGCGCTGCCATTGGAAGAGCGGCTAATCCGGGAACGCGCCGAGTGATCTGCGTGTCTGGCTCCTATCTTATGATGTAAACGGCGCATCCAGCAAAGAATAACAGAGCTGTCGCTTCGGCCACATTCGCGATTAGCAGTTTTTGTGGCAACCGCTAATGATTTTTGGCGGCTTAGCGGCGCCGCAAACGCCGCTCCAGCCTCTGGCTTTGACATTTTGCTGGACGTTGTGCTCCAGGGCTCTGGATCCTTCATTTGACTCTTGCGCACGTAAAAATTTTCATGGCCGACTGAGGTCTCTTCTATGCAATCTCTTATGTGCATGCATATATCTGAGACAGAAGTATAGCCGAAAATTTTCAAAGCATGAACAAGAGTAAATCTTATACTAGCATGAACATAACTGGGAGCTGGAGACTCGAGATCAACATGAACAAGAGTAAATCTTATACTAGCAGGAAACCATAAAATATACTTAGATGAAATGTACCAGTAGCAACAAGGACATGTAAATGCTTTTTATACATTAGGGAACTCTCGATCTCGACCATTTACATGCCAAAATAACAGGTTACAAGGTCTGCCCGACATAATTAGACAATCAACAATAAAAGCAGGGCTTCTCTAAAAAATGGTGCTTCGGATCACATCATGCTGATAGATTCATGGCTTCCAAATCCTAATAGCATATAAGAACGTTTACTGAACATCTTGAGGTACTGGAGAATTACCAAGAAATGCATCATCTGAAAAAGAAATCCCGGCTTGTAAACACTCGATATAGTGAAGTTTCGCTTGGTGGCGCCGTGGTTTTCCTCTTTTTGTTGAAGATGTTTTTCTACGTTAAATCGGTGTCCTCTTGCTGTGTTTTTCGTTTTCGTTCTTCGTTATCTTCTTGTCGCAATTGTAACATATACGTAATCTAAAACGATTGAAAAGAAAGAAATAGGCGGATCTTCACTAACCGTCATTTAACTTACGTGAAGATGACGAAAATTACCAGGGAGGACATCAGACACCGTGCATTCGCTTTTGCGGCTGCCAGACCCACCATTTCGGCGGAGCCAGACTAGGCAGTTTTTGTTTTCTCTTTTCTTCTAGGTTTTTTTCAGATGTTTTCACCAACATTAAAAACATGCCATATGTACTGTTATACTTCGATTCTCCTCTATCTAATTGAAAAGGCGAAGCTAATGCCGGTTTCTCCAAAAAAAATCCATGCCTTCAAATTTATAGTGCCATCATTATGTACAATACATGCATGAACGTAGTGAGAAGTGTAGATGAATATCTTTGTTCTAAAAGAATCATGGCTCGACATGCGGCTTTAGCTTGGTCAGTCTCTGAAGCATGGATGCCATTGGCCATAAGTGAGAGTAGGTGATGCATGGTATATGTATGAGCAGTGAGAATATGATATATAATGTTACTCCCTCCATCACGCGGTTTAAAGGACACATATTAAAAATCATCCAATCCCCAAATCCCTCCACCTCCTAGGCATATAATCATTTAATTTTAGAGAAAGAGCCAATCAGAGAATTACTAAGAGCCAAATTAGTCCTAATCTGAAAAGGACTAGGCCCCAGAGATTTGTTATATATGCCTTTTAAACCGGGATGGAGGAAGTATGATCATCTATGTTTGGCACATTTATAACCAATGTTATGTTTGAACTTGTATTTGAAAATATGGGTTCGAAATGTTGTTGAATTGTATGTGCTTGAAACATAAAGATTAAAATTATTGTGACGTGAACATTAAATTAAATTAATTAGTTCGTATATTCATATAGAAGAGAAATGAGATATAGTTGCCCCATGGATGCACACTATTGATTAATTACTTGTATTGTACAATACGCGTTAAAAGAACTACCATTTACCTGAGAAGTAGATAAAAAGATCTATACAAGATGATGTTGGTTTAATTAGCTTCTCTCCGAGGATAAAATGTGAGTTGTACATTTTTTCATGCAATTTTTATTAATAAATTTATTCTTGGCGCATTGTCTTGATGCAAAGGTTAAAGGAATTCGTTTATGCTTCGAACTGGAGTAAGGGATTATAATTTATCCTCGATTATGAACCAATCAACGCTTGCTATAAATGTTACATGTATACACAAGCTCTTGTTTTTATTCCTAAAACTATGATTCCAGTCTTTTAAAAACAATAACTAGTACCGTGGCTTGAATTTTCTGATGTACTTCCGACATCATTTTAAATAAAAATGTAGGTTAAGTATAAATTGCCACCTTTTTCTATTCACTTTTTCCATAAAAAAAATTGGATTCAATTATTTTGGAAAATTGGAAAAGAATGAGCCCATAAAATATTGGAATATAGTTCAGAAAAAATCACGCATCAGTTAAGGGGATAAAAGCTGAGACAGCGAAAAAGACGAGATGGCCAACGGTTGTTCTCATAATATTTCTATCTATATCGTGGATTTGGATCCAACCATTATTACTGGCTCTTTCATGAAGCATATATGGCGCGTCAAGATTTGCACAAGGTGGAAAGAGAAAACAAGGCTGACCGCCATTTACACTTATGAGATTGCGTGCAAGTCTAGCATGCTAAATACATAAGAAATGAAACTTTTCTTTTGCTTCCCTAATAAAAAAAATAGGAACATCTAGAACGAAGGTCATCCAGAAAAGGAATTAAACTGATGCAATTGATAGATGAAAATCACAATGAACTCATGACACTGGCAGGGATTACTAGGATGGCAAAAACAACAGCAGACTCCCCCATAGAAAAGAAAAAAAGAACAACGACATTAATCATGGAATAAAAAGAGGCTTGGATAAGCGAGCCAAATGGTCTTTAACTCCGGCGACTTGAACATCAGCTGAATCCGGTCTGGAGCCCTTTCATATCTCCTGTTTCACGACTCCACGAAGAGCTTCAGATACCAGTATGGTCTTGGTGAAGATTCTCTTTACCAGCATCACATCGCACCTGACGGTGAAAGCATCATCCTTCAGGTAAGCCGATGCCTCCAGCTCGCTCCTCTTGATGAGCTCAAGGCTGATCGAACCATATCCTTGGATGACCATCGACCCTGACGTACGGGTGTACGACGTCACCGGCTTCCCCGCTTGGTCCAGCAAACTGATCGCGAATTTGGCTTTCACTACACCAGTGCCATCATCGTTAACTAGAGCGAAGGAAATCGAATCGGAGAGCACGCCGAAGTCAGGGCGACTTTCGGGGTAGTAACGCAGATACCAACGGTGCCCACCGGCGACGAACTTCTCGGACGCGATGGAGGACCCGTTGCCGAGCCCCTTGGTGGCGGAGTAGCCTTCTATGCGGAGGATGTGCGAGCCGGATGCTATGACAGGGGCGACGATGGCCGACGCGGACAGCTGCCCGCTGTTGTTGCCACCGACGGAAGACATGGCAAGCCTAGTATGGTGTAGTATACTTGGAATTGCTATATATATTGGGTTTCCGCATTACTGTGGCCCAGCACACGAGCAGTCGGGCTGCTCGCGTCCGGCGATCGAGGAAACGCGCGCACGCACGCGTAAATATACATGCGTGCGAATACGAACCGCGCGCCCCCCTGTGTTTTAATTTCCTCGGTCAAAAGGAGATCGTAGATCGAAGCGCCACCCGCCAACGCCCCTATACAGTTCTTCCCTGTCGTGACGATAACTTGTACCCCTTCCGTTTGTTTTAGGCCTGTGAAGCTAATATATTGTTTCATAAACATAAAATATCTTATATTTCTAAACGAAGGTAGTACTACAGTACTCCGCATGTGGGCCTTAACGTGCGGCGCCCACGCTCGTGCATCCGATTCGATTTGGTTCCTTTTGGACGCGTGGATGCATGTTGTGTCATCAATGGAGTCTACCTATATACTCCCTCTGTCCCTTTTTAGTGTGCGTTTTACTTTTTCTCAGATTTTCCAGTTTACTTAGCGTTCTGGGATACTTTGCCTCTTTTTTTGGAACGAGATCCTCTGACTTTGTTTCAACTACTGCAGAGGGACGTTGGTCCTTCTCGTTCGATCGATCAACTCCAACGCTGGGGAATGCAGGAACATACCAGCCCAAAGCCCATTATCCATAGGAGAGAAAAACAACGCTTTGATTCTTCACTTGCTACTTTCTCATAGTGAAGATGAATAGAAATTCCCGTTAAGGATTTCTTCCCTCTGGTTTATGTGGTTCTCGTGGCGATCGTCGGCGTTGAGATTTTATCCCTCCCTTCTCACCGGTTTTCCTCTAGATATCGTGCACGTGACTGATTAAAGGGGTGATCGTGGATCACTTCTCGACCTTGATGCTCTGTAGAGGAAATAAGAAGTTAGGGTTTTGGGGGTCAGATCGGTTGTGGCCGTGAGTGCAACCATGGCTGCAAATAGTTTGAAGGCATCATCAGGTGGCGCTGATGGGAACTTGGAATCTATGATGAAGCAACTAGGATTGAGCAAGGAGGACCTTCACGACGTGGTCTTCGAGGAGGAGAATCCACCACCAGCGGAGGTTACATGTTGGTTGGCAATTGCTAGGGTTTATACGGAGGCTGAATACTCGAGCTATTGGTTTTTCAAGAATACGAGGTCAGCATATGAATTGGCTCGGGAAGTGAAGACCCAATTGCTGGAAGGGAACATGCATACTTTTCAATTTTCTTGTTTTGGCGACTGGGAGAGGGTGATGGAAGGAGGCTCTTGGAATTTCTGCGGCAACCCTGTTCTAATAGAATCATATGACGGATTCACTATACCGACGCTTATGCAGATGTACTGGGCGGACAACTCCTCCAACAAGGAGTGAAGAGTCGCCGCCTCTTTGTCCTAGTGAAGAAGCACCGCCACCTTTTGGTTCCTGATGAAGTGATGTCGCCACCTCCTTTTAGTACCTTTGGTTAGGGTTAGGTTTTAGGCCGCCGACGCATGTAAAATTGTAGAAACCTTATGTGTAAATTAAGTTTCGTTTGTGATGAATTCGTATGTGAAAACTCCCACAAAATTACTTTTTAAATTTTTTTGAAACAATCACCAGGGGAAGAGGATCCCCACCTGAATATATTACTTCAAAATATCAAAAACAGGTTTCACGAGCGCCGTGACGAGAGGTAGTCACACCCAAAACCAGTGTGACTTTTTTGAGCCAAATCCCTACAATGATGAGATCATAGAGTGATGTTGTTCAAAGTTTTGGAAATAGTTTTATATGAGGATTGATCAACGTTTCTAAATACCATACTGTTTCTGGTATCCTAAATTTTCCATAGAATGACAGGAGCGATAGATGGCCAAACAAAGGAGTAAAGCCCAACAGGAACCGGAGTAGTCCACAAGTCGGAGAAATCCTGGAAGGACGGTTGAACATTGATTTTATTCCATACCTCTTGCGCGCGAGGGAAAATGAAGAAGAGGTGATCTCGACTTTCCATGGTGTGGCCGCACCTAGGACAAGTCACAAAGCCAATAACAGTCTTCTTGTGCAGTTTCTCTCACGTATTGAGTCTATCCATGGAGAAAAGCTAGCCAAAGATCTTCAACTTTTGGAGGACGAAGGACTCCCATACGTTGTCCAAGTGGTGGATCTGAAGCTGAGTCGAGAGGGCAACATTAGCACTCTTAGTAGATAAAAGGATAGAGATGTCACCTATAGGAGGGTGAATAGGCAATTTCATAGCTATTACGGTTTTGGCTTGAAAGAATACGAAATTGAATTAACGTTTATTTTATAAGCATAAAACATAAATACACTAGGATCAACTAAGTGCATCCACAAGTTAAGCTAAGCAAGATAGCACAAGATACATAACACAAGTGATAGGCAAGATATAATTACTTCAAACTCGATGGCTATCATAAGAAAAGTAAACTCGAGTATAGAGATAACTTAGGCACGCGGAGATGAAGATGTATTTCAGTGTTCCCTTACAAGTAAGGTACGCCACGTTTGAAGAGTGTGAGATCCCACGAAGGACACCTTATCTTTGAGGTTATCCCGACGAGGGAATAACCACTTTTCTTATGGCTAGCTTTTCCTCCACTCCGGAGATGGCAAACTCCACAACCACTTCACAAGCTCCTTGAAGGCGAATCCCAGACCTCTTCACAATCTTACAGAAAGAGGACATTGCGACACCAACCACCAAGCCAACTAGGAGGTGAAGCTCCAAGTGTAACAAGCTCACGGTCTCTCACTCGAACAAATCGTAATAGAGAGCTCAACACTTATGCAAAATGCAAAGAAAGAACACCAAGGGTGCTCAAATCCTTCACTCTAAAATCTCACCCAAGCAACAAGTGATAGAGAGGAATTAGAGAGGAAGACCAATGGTGAAAATCAACCAATGACTCCAAGATCTAGATCCAATGTGTTCTCCTCACTTAGAGGAGGAATTGATTGGTGGGGATTGTAGATCTAGATCTCCTCTTCCAAAGCTCTCAAAAAGATACAATAATCATAGTAGGAAAGGGAGAGGAAGCAAGATCAAAGGGGACAACAATGGAGGTCAAAACATGCTCAATAACCCTTGAACTTTGGGGAAAAGCCCCCCTTTTATACCCCTCCAAGGGGGTGAACGTTGGGGTCAAAACGAGTAGGATAGACACGTTCCGGTTGTCAAACCGGTCCCACCGGAATGGTCTGGCCGGCCGGAATAGTTTCGGTTTTCATCAAAAAAGCATACTGATCAAATTCGCGACAAGCGCTGGAATTTCCAGCGCCAGTTCCGGCACCACCGAAACCAAAATAGGGCAGACGAAAACAACGGTAACTTTTGCGTCCGGACTTAGATTTTAGCAAACTTGGGCTTTTTAAAAAGCTAAGAACAACCTCTATCTACTAGAGACTATAAAACCCAAGAGATGTCAAGAGGTAAAGTACCAAATAAGGAGAGGTATGAAACCTCCCTAAAGAAGAACTAGTAAAACCTCCAAAATCGAAAATACAATAGAAGATACATATGAATTCCGTTTTCGATGAACTTGGGGTTGTTGAAGAGGTAGAAACAAGCTCAAGAACCCCACACGGAGAAACGCCAAGAAGCAACAAAGTAGGGATATGCAAAGTATGCAAATGATTGAGCTCCCTAAGACAATGTGATCAAGTTTCTCAACCGAAAGGCCCTCTTGATAGTGTGGCTATCTATCCTATAACTCGGTCTTCCAACAACCACCTTGATACCGGTAAATGAAAAATTAGCAAGGCCATACCTTTGACTTACGCATCCTACTTGATCTTGATAACAACGCTTCAAGCTTCATTCAAGACAGAATGCATCACTTGATCATTGTTGCTTGGCGAAGACTCATAATTTTCTCCCCCATACACCATTATGGGAGATCTTCATTAAGTAATATCTTGATGAAGATCATCACTTGATGTCATCCTCTAATGGGATATATGAAATCTTCACTTTTGATGCGTTCCCATGGAGAGATACCTAGCCCACATAGAAAACGCGAAGGCACATATATAATGGGTTAGTTCAAGAAGCATAACTAACAAGGCTTACCATACCACAAGATCCATGTGGTACATTCTTTATGCTTTATGTGTTAACCAACTTGAATCCAAACTTCACTCTTTGTATTGGTCAACCATGTATATTCTCATGTTCTATCTCAATGTCTTGAGGTACATCAATAATTCTTCATTTGATTGCATGCTTTAAATCTTAGTCAACCATAGCTCAACTCATGAGGCTATCATGGCACCAACTTAGAGCCATATCTTGAATTCTTCTATTGAGATAAAACACTCAAGATCTTGATCATATTATATTCTTCTTTTAAACTTGATGATCTTGATGCCAATACTCTAGTTATATATTTATCTTCATGGCATCCATACTTGAATCCAACACATGGAATAAAAGCATGACCTATGAAATATTCCTACATATAAAACTCAATGAAAATGTTAGACCATAGGGATTGTCATTAATTACCAAAACAACACATAGGAACAATTACCCTTAGAGTAGATAAGCTAGAGACGTCGAGCATCGTCCGATGATCAGCCGTACCTGAAATCTGCATATCCTGCAACAAGACACAGAGATACAAGAGCTCATTAGCAGCGACCAAGGTTAGCCTGTTACGGAGGTCAGATTCGATCTCAGCCTGCAGAATCGTTGAAACTAAAATATATGCGGTTTAGTATGGTGTGAGAAGATGGCGGGGAATGCAGTAGCTAAGGGCTCAGGAAGGAGCCACCTATCAAGCAAAAAAAAGTACTTTGGCCATTTCCCACTTTCCATTGTGAGATAAGAAGAAGTGTAACAAGGTTTTTCTTGACATTTTTTGCAAGGTAAGTGGTGTTGGAGGAGTGGTGTATGAGAAAAGGTGAGTGATATAGTAGCCAATCCCGCCAAGGAAGGTCTGATGCATGCATGAATTTGTAAGAAAATTTGAGCAGAATCTCTTCATTTTTAATTTTCAGGTTATTAACGCCTAAACCACCTACACTTTTAGGAGTAAAAAATTTATCCCATGAGTACAAACTTTTTCAAATTTGAAATATGTATATTCAAGATCTGTTCTGCCACAGGTTATCTCGAACTGCATATCGGTTTTCCAGCTCCCTTGATCCCACTTTACGGGTTTAGTTTATCTAGGATCTGTTAGAGATGTCCTTATCTATAAGGAAAACTAAAGGTTACTTTCAAGATTTGTTGCAAATGACTAGGCACCATAGCAGTACATGGTAATGCAAGTAAGTAGAATATGAATCAAGAAGGTCAGTGAACTATTTGGAATCCCGGAAGCATGTATGAGATTATGCTCATTATGAAGGGCCATTGAGTTAGACATTACAAAGCAAAATTATATTAAATGATGAATGTCATCTTTTACATCACATACTACTTCCATAGGACTATGTGTATTGTAGACACGTATCTTCTATTGGGAATATTTGACAATACAAATGAACAAACAATGTACACCAACATAAATCTAGAGATTTTTTTCCGAAATGGGAAGCATAGCCCGACCTCTGTATTAAGCGATGCACACATCATTGTTTTATTGCATAGTTCAAATAGTATAATTTATTACACTCACGGATCAACTAAGTTGAAATATGAATCAACCATCGAAAAATGAAAAGCAACAAATAGTTATCCGTTTTAAAGTCTACTAATGTGCCGCCAACTAGTAGCCTAAAAATAAAAGTCCCTGCATAAACCGTAAGCATTTGGTTGCATCCAATAACCATGGGTTTCCGTTGATCCATTGGGAGTAAGTATGCCCATAGTTGAATCCAGTGCGCAGCTAGTGGAATAACCTACAAAAAACACAAATCTAAAGATAGACGTCAAGAACGGGGAATGGAGAATATCCCCCCTCCCCCTCTTTCTCTCCGAAAAAAGAAGTGCATCCCCAATTAATGTGCAGATTGCATTCAGTGTACTCAACACATTAATTAGCTCGCCTTCTCTATGACTAGCACCAATGGGGGTATCATAGGTGGTATCATGCACCACATGCATGCAAAATGCTTATGTGTTATATTAATTAATGATGAAAGAGATTGTGTTGGTATCATAGGTAGATACGGTATCATAGCACATAAAACTAGAAAAAGTAATCCTAAACAAATCTTGTCCACAATTTTACATTGAGATTCTACAAAACAATAAATACACCAAGACTATGATGCTACTATATGATACTATGCATTGTGGAGATGGTATCATATACTAGTATCATATGCATGATACTAATATATGATACTCCCCAATGTGACTAGTCTATGAGGATACTACAACATTAGCGGGTGGACATTATTTTCCATGAACCCTTTTGTACTAATAGATGGATATGTGTATGGTTTTGATGCAGAGGTCAAAAGATCAGTAAAATCCTGCCATTTCAGTTTAAATAAATGCATCACTTGTTTAAAGCTGTGACAGTATCCGACCTACCCAAAGATGAAGCTCATAACCAAACGATCTCATTGAGCCTCTTATAAAGAGCGTGGCTTGTCTAAGCAAAACATGGACAGCTCACTCGCCATTTTATTTCCATCTAAGAATTATCCAATCCTTAAGAAAGCGCTTGCTTAACATCTACGACTTAAAGCTCCGCCCTCGACGGGCTGCTGCATCTTTCTACAAACGCTGCACACATCTTACGCTATGTGTCTTTCAAGCTACCTAAGCAGTTATCAATAAAAAAAGTCATGGATTGTTTGTCATGTCTCTGCGTACCAGAAAGTCAAGTTTGGCAAGTATAGGCATAGGAGGCACTGGGAATCACCAATGGATCACCATAAGAAATGCATTCAGACTAGGGCGAATTAATCATGCTTGGGAAGCACTTCAAGCTGCAGCCGATGCCTCTGATTCTGCCAGTGATCTTCGTTTCTCGCTCGCTGTCGCTGGTACAGGCCGTCTCATGGCAAGATCATGACCTCGCCACCATCCGGTGTGCTGCTGAGAGATTAAAGTAGCTTTAGCATCCTAGGTTTTTATCATTCCGAGTTTTTTTACTGTCAGCGTGTACGCAATAAAGTAGCTTATAAAATAGCTGCCTACAATAATTGTTTCGGTGTTGGTTGCAGGCATAGTTCTGAGTCACTATTATCAGAAATGCCTTTCGATTTAAAAATTAACAAGTGTAGTCATCTGCCTAGGCAAGAGCAATGCAAACCGCTGAAGGCCATATACACCCTTTCAAAAACATATTTCCACGTAAGAGCAATAATCCATGCCTTCAAATTTGCAGAGCCATCCTCATGTACAATACATGAATGAACATAGTGAGAAGTGTGGATGAATATCTTCGTTCTAAAAAAGTGATATGCGATTACAACAATACACACACTCATTCATTCAGAATCATGGTTCGACGGGCGGCTTTAGCCTGGTCAGCCTCCGAACTTTGTCCTTCTTCTTGTTCTCCATCAACATGAGCAACGACTCCACTCAGCTGCTCAGAACATCATAATGCCCAGACAAGAAGCCACGACAAATTCACTACTGCCAGCCACATCTTTTAGTACAATCTATTAACATGAGTACCAACTATGTTAGGCTACAAGACAAGAAAATTAACTCGAGGCTTTACCTTCCAAACGATCTCATCAAGGCACAAAGCAGAATAGCAGATCTGCCCACACTTGTCAATGAAGAGGCGCTCGGTAGGTGGTTTCCCGATAGACATCCTTCACTCCTGATGTAATAGTGAAAACCTCCCCAGACACTAAAAAAGCTGATACTGCCGAGCATAAGACGAATTTGAGGTGAAACAATTCAAGGTGTGCTTCGATGTCCCCCTAAACTTAATTTTCCCCGGGTTGTTTTTTTGACCCGCCGAAACCATATCCAAGCCTTGTATCACCTCGTATCGGTATACCCGGTAGACCCGTGGGTATATTCCACGCCCCCGCCAGCCGATCCCATCCCCCTTATCATGATCCACATCCTTGCATGACACGTTTCGAATTTGGGTTGCTACTTCTATTGCATCTCCTCGCCGGCGGTGCTGTTCGAGCCGCCGTCCTAGCCAAGGGATAAGGCGGCTTGGATCGATTCTGTCCCTACACCTACTCACGTTCCGCGGTGATCATGTTGCTTGGTTGATCTCTTCGTTGTTGGGGTTTTGTTGGTTCGACGCTATGATTTCAATACCCGATCCACGTTAACTAGATTGGAGGACCGCTTAACCTAATCCATTGGATCACAAGAAATGGAGGGCTAATATTCACCTAGGGGTACCGCAAAAGAGCTAATGAGAAGCTCAATACTCTCGAGCAAGCTCATCATACTCATCCTATAAAATAATAGACTAGAATTGGGATTGTGTCGTGCCTCAACGCATCGGCCAGGTCCTCATTATATACAGCTCAAACGAGCTAGGGTTTACAAGTAGTTAGGATTACAATGAACTAACAGAACTAGAGTCTATCTATCTGTTGGGTTTAGGAGAAGAGATTAGGATCGCATCTATACATCGTCGCTAACCTCTTTTAACACATCCTTGCCAACCATGTACAGACAGGTGTCTCTAATCTTAGTGTAAACGGAGACGGGTCTGGGAAAGTACCAACAATCAGATGTTATGATGAGAAGGAGTTAATAAAGAGCATAAGCTTGGTTCAGATTGAAGTCATGGCAACCATGGGACTAAAATTCAAGATGCGTATGCCATAGTTCGATTCCCTAGCATATGGTTATTTGTAAGAATATCTAAATGAATTGATCCTTAACAGTACACGAACCAAGAAAAAGTCAGTGATCGATTTGGAATCCTTGAAGAATCTATGAGGTGATGCCCATAATCATAGTCTGGCATTACTAAATCATACTCATTTGGTTCTTTTTTAATCTTCATTATAGACTAAATATTTTTTTCCCTATTAATCTCCAATCTACTCTTTTAGTCAACAAGAACACAAAAAGCGAGGCGGTTATGCTCTCTCTATTAAATGTCATTTTTTAAAATATAATTTTGGTTGGTTACCAATAAATACAATACTAATTTGTACTCCCTACATTCTGGTCTAAGGGCACATATAACAAATCTCTGGGTCCTAGGCTTTCTCTGATTAAGGCTAATTTGGCTCCTTGAACTCCATACTGTTCCATTACTCCGCACCTAAATTAGTGACATGCCAAGTGCATTTGGAGCACATCTACTAGCAAATAAATAAAGTGCCAACTAGGTTCCTACAGAGAATGGATGCCATTGATGATTAGCCGATATATAGCATATTTGTATGTTGTGTGTGCGCAGAACTTCGTCAAGGACGTGCATATCTATGGCCATAAGTGAGAGTAGGTGTTGCATGGTATATGTATGAGTAGTGCGAATATGATATGTAATGTTATGATTATCTATGTTTGGCACGTTTATAACCAATATTTTGTTTGAACTTGTACTTAAAATTATGGATTTAAATGTTGTTGAATCCTACATGATAGAAACATATAAAGGTTAGAATAATTATGATGTGAACATTAAATTAAATTAATTAGATTGTATATTCATATAGAAGAGAAATGAGATATAGTTGGCACATGCTTGCACACTATTGATTACTTACTTGCACTATACAATACGCGCTAAAACTACCATTTACCTGAGAAAAAGACAAAATGATCTATAACAAGATGATGTTGGGTTTACTTAGCTTCTCTCCGGGATATAATGTAACTTTGATTTTTTTTCATGAATATTTTATTAATAAATTCATTGTTGGCTAGGTGCATTGTATTGATGCAGAAGTTAAAGAGATTGATAAAATTTAGCCTTTCCAAAAATAGGAAGTATTGGTTGTCTAAGCTCTTATAGCCTCTGACCTACCTAAGGATCAAGCTCATAACCAAGGGATTCTCTACTGTTAGACCTACCAGAGGACCAATGATATATCATTACCTACCATCAAGGTCT
This sequence comes from Avena longiglumis, assembly GCA_030063025.1. Taxonomy (NCBI): domain Eukaryota; kingdom Viridiplantae; phylum Streptophyta; class Magnoliopsida; order Poales; family Poaceae; genus Avena; species Avena longiglumis. The sequence continues at coordinate 49,773,850 of CP125979.1, forward strand.
CTTATAAGGTGCAAGGCTTCCCTAGATATAGAATGAATAACATACTCGCCACTTCATTGTTATCTCAAAATTACCCAATCCCATTTTATGTATTATTTGTTGTGTCTCTGCAAACTATGGATCTGAGTTTAATAGGTATAGGCATCGGAGACACCGGGAATTATGAATGAAAACTATGAATTATATCATACGGTCCCTGACTAAGTAACGCAATCGTCAAGCATCTCATTCCTACTCATTTTGAATCTCAAACTTTGGTAGGACCAAGACAAACTGCTGGAGGCCATAGACGAACTGAGGCCTTACTATGCTATTGTAGGGGTTCGTAGCATGGAAAACAAAATTTTCTACCGCATGCAAACAAACAAGCCAAGATCTATCTCCTAGATTGTAGCAATGAGTCGATAGAAGAACTCACCCTTGAAGATTCCAAAGTGGTTAACGAGAGCAGATTCTCGTGGGTGATGTAGTCGTACTCTTTCCGATCTCAAGATCGCCTAGACGATCCTTCCGGCACTGCATTCCGGCAGCGCTCTCACAGTTGGTCACACGTTCGGTACTCGATGAAGACCTTCCTCTCCCTTGTTTCAGCAGGCAGCGGAGGTTGTAGCACTCTCCTCGCGATTCCTGCAGCACGACGGCGTGGTACCGGAAGTAGAGGGGAGATCTCGCAGGGCTTCGCCTTAAGCCGGAGCGAGTATGGTGGACTATGAGAGAGGCCTTGGCGATCTAGGGTTTAGAGGTGCCAAGGGAGGAGGCTAGCCGGCGGCTAGGGTTCGGGTTCACCCCAACTCGGCGAGTTGGTGGTGCCCTAGGCGGCGGCAGCAGAGGGTGGTGGCGCCGGCGGCTTGAGGCTAGGGTTTGGGTGGTGTTGGGTGTAGGGAAGAGGGGCACCCCTGCCCCTTCTTTTATAGGTGGGAGGGAGGCGCGGTTGGGAGGAGGGAGTACTCCTCCAACTCCTCCTTGGCCGGCGAGTGGAGGGAGTAGGACTTCCTCCCTAAGTAGGTTTCCTACTCTCCCTCCACCAAGCAAACTTGCCGTTTGACTTTTCAAATTGGCGTTTGACTTTCAAACTAGGATTTGAATTCTTCCTTTATTTTTCCCAGACATGATACCTAGTACATGATGCAATCATTCCATATTGTCATGACACATTCATGTACCCTTCCCCTCCGGAGTGCCGGACCTTCTGGACCCTTCTAGAACATTCCCGGTGAAAACACCGGAATCATTCCCCAACTCCGAAACAGGACTTTCCTTATATGAATCTTATTCTCCGGACCATTCCGGATCTACTCGTGATATCCCGGATCCCATCTGAGACTCCAAACAACATTCAGTCTCTTACTCATCATTTCATAACTACTCAACAACATCGAATCCTTAAGTGTGTCTCCCTACGGTTCGTGAATTATGCGGACATGATCGAGACACTTCTCTGAACAATAACCAATAGAGTAATCTGGAAATTCATATGGCTCCCACATATTTCTACGATTACTTTGTGATCGAATGAACCACTTACATACGATACCAATTTCCCTTTGTCTCACGATAGTTTACTTATCCGAGGTTTTGATCGTCGGTATCTCTGCATACCTAGTTCAACCTCGCATCGATAAGTACTCTTTTCTCGTTCCCGTGATATGTGATCCCTTGTGAGCCAGTCACATGCTTGCAAGCTAATCGGATGACATTCCACCGAGAGGGCCCAGAGTATATCTATCCGTCATATGGATGGACAAATCCCACTCTTGATCCATATGTCTCAACCCATACTTTCCGAACACTCAATGCCACCTTTATAGCCACCCAGTTATGGTGTGGTGTTTGATGTCATCAAAACATCCTTCCGGTGATGGTGATAAGCATGATCTCATGGTTGAAGGAATTAGGTTACTATGTATCAGAAAGCTTATAGCAAATGAACTATATTAAATGACTTGATCTTTATGCTACGCTTAACTATAGGAGTATGTCCATCACATCATTCTCCTAATGATATGGCCTTGTTGCTAATAACATCTCTATGTTCATGATCAGGAAACCATGATCATATATTAACCAACAAGCTAGTTTAACAAGAGGCTTTACTAGGGACTCTTTTATGTTTACAAATCATACAAGTATTAATGTTTCCTGTTAATACAATTATATCATGGTATGTAAACATTTATCATAAGTATGAAGATATGATAATAACCACTTTATTATTGCCTCTTGGGCATATCTCCAACAGTCTCCCACTTGCACTAGAGTCAATAATATAGTTTCAAACCTTTGTGTATTCAACACATATGGCTTTCTGGTGTTGTATGTACATGATTGCTAGTAGTCAACTAATCTTCGGATCTGACACTTTCAGGTCCGTGTGTAATTGCATGTCTTTGCGTCTCTACACATCACTCATTCTCTAATGAGATGGCTTTGTACAAATTTGGTCCTTTGGTGTGACCTTTAGTTCTTTGGGGTTTAAAACATGTTGATAATATTGTCGTACAATATATCTTTATAGTATTATCCCTGCTGTGAACTACACCTAGTTTGATAACAAACTTCTTGACACAAATGCCCTCTTTTGCTGCTATAAAAGCAGTTATATATTTAGCCTTTTGTTGTAGTATCTGTCACAATGTCTTAACTTTGGAACCCATCCAAATCCATTATGGAACTTACTTTCCATCACATTGTGCCACCCTTAGTTTAGATTGAGATAAACTTAATTTGTACTTCGTGACAAAACTAGTATCAATGTAATACTTTTACAATGAACTAACCATCTATTTGTCACTTCTACAAAATAATATATTCTTAGTTCTTTTAAAAGATCATAAGAATATCTTTACTATCGTCCAATAATCATCTTATGAATTATTCTGGTATATGCTCATAACATTTAGATCATAGGACATTTCTGGATTTGTACACATCACAACATGATTGATAAAATACTCTTTGTGATTGTATCTATCAAGTATCAAAAATACTTAAATCTTTATTCAATCCTTCCTATGTAAAAAGAACCTTTCTTGTAGTTTCTATATTGAACTTATTCAATATCTCGTCTATGTACTTCTGGCACAACCATATTGGCGTCACAATTTATCCATATAGACATTGATGCCAAATATTCAGGTTCTGCCTAAGCCTTTCATCGAGATGAAATTCTTATCCTGTGTCAATAAAAAGATACATCACTTCCAATCAACAATATGTCTTCCACATAATGTATTAGAAATATGTCTTAGCACTCCCACTTAATTTCTTGCAAGTGCAAGCATCTTCATCGTCTCCGATGAAATTAAACTCTTTTAACAGTTTCATCATAGTGAAGATTCCAACTCCGCGATGCTTTACTTCAACGATTGAAGTTTGCATATGCTTTTAGCATCCTTTGAATTAACAAAACCTTTCGGACCGTATCATGCACACGTCCTTGGTAACCATTCTATTAGAAGAACTTGTTTTGTTTATTAAAGACATAACACAATTATATGTCGTGGTTGCTACATTAATCCGTCTAGACTAAATATCGCTATGAAAGATCAGATCTTGTCATAGTCAACCTTTGAACATTGTTGTGAACTTTTTCCCAACATGTCGACTATTTCATAGATGTGAAACATCCATGTCTATTTCTTTATATATCCAAATACGACTGTAAGGTGTTGTACCTTTCCAGAGGGTCTTTCAAGTTCAAAGCTTGATCTCTCGTATATGGAACTATCACGGATTCTATGGCTTCAAGCCATTTGACGGAGTCAGGGCCCATCATCGCTTCTTTGCATGTAGTCGGATCATTATTGTCAAATAATGATTTAACTCTCAAATCTTGGTATTTAATTATTTATCCGACCTACTTGTTTCAATAGGAAGTTAGATCTCCGTGACCACAACCTTTGAGGCACGTGAGCCATGAGCATTGTTGCTACCTCCGGAACACTTTTCGGTGCTGCGCAACTTTGCACATATAGCTAAGGTTCTTTTAACCTTATCAAAGTTCTATTGTCCTCCCACTTAACTTTTCACGAAAACTTCCTTCTCTAAGAAACTTGACGTTCTAAGCGACAAACATTTTTGTCTCCGATGTTATGGAGGAACAGTTATTCGAAATAACATACAAAGATAGGTTCATCCGACATTGGTTCCAAACATCTTTCTTATGCATAGCATACCAATGTTTAAGAAAGGACAACTTGGGTTTTATCCCAAACCATAACTTTATATGGTGTCAATTCAACGGATTATGATGGAGCTCTTTTTAGTGGAAAAACGGTAGTCTCTAAAGCTTTTAATCTTTAAAATGTAATGGAAGTTTTATGAATTACACCTTTGATCTTACCATGTCAAACAAGGTTTAATTACATATCTCGAATGCTCCATACTTTTATGGTGTTTCGAAAAATGCAAATCCACGGAACGATTCCTTAAATCTTAGGTATTATGTTAAACTTGTAACTCAAATATCTTCCTTTATGATCTTATCATAAACTATTTATATTCTTGTTACAATGATTTTGCACTTCATCTTGAAAGTCTTTGAACTTTTCAAATGTTTCATACTTCATCCTTATTAAGTAAATATTCATATATTCACTCAAATTTTTGGAGGAAGCATATGAAGTTGAAATCCATCGCTCTTGACTACACATAATGGACTTCATACAACAATATGTGCAAGTTCCAATAAGCCAGTCATTCGTTACTTTTGGCCTATGAACGAAGTTTTAATTATCTCTAGGAAAGTTTAACAAGCGTCATTTGATCAAAAAACAAAAAACTCCAAAATTCCATCCATATGGAGTTTTTTTAATGTTTTCTTTCCAATATAATTTAAACGGCGATGTCACTTCCTAAGTGATCTTTCAATCAATTTGTCTTTCGACATACTTAGCACTAGTTTTATGGATGTGATTTCTCCAACGAGATTTGTGAACCATCCATCTTTTATGGATTACGGCAATTATTTGAACAACCTTTTTATTCTCATAATATCTGATAAAACAAATCTTGAAGGCAAGCTTTGATATTTAACGAGCAGCACAATAACCCTTTATTTGTTCTTGATGAACATCATCGCATATTCTTTTGCTAGTTACTTAGGCCATTGTGGTTCATGAATTCTGTTGTTTCGTATGACGATTCATAACAACAAATTCAGTATCCAATACTTAAGAACCACATTATTTAACAAGCAAAAAATACATCCATAACACCTCTATATACCCAAGCTGAACAATTCTAGTCTTTTCTTTTCTGCCATATATTTATGAGATTCTCTTTCAGTATTTCTTTTTCTGTTTGAAAGAATCTATCAACATCAATTGTGGAGCCATATACATGACACATAGTCCAAAGCATGTATAGTTAAATACCAATGTCTTTGGACTTGCACTTTGAAGTAGATCACCATCATCAAATGTTTGGTATTCTTTCAAATTCCTTTCTTTAGTAATCTCTTGGTGTAGTAAACATTTTACCTACATCAAATATTTACCCTTATCATGGAATTATCCATGATCAAGCTACTTTTAGCTTATAACGGTGAATCGCGAGTATAATGTTGCTCTCCGAAACCTTTTGAAGGATTAGGACAACTAGTGTCCCCAACCTTTTGTAAATTTTCATCAAATATGAGAACACAAACTTTGCCATATTATACTTTATCATGTTGTAACCAAAACATCATTTCAGATATCGCAATATCTTCCATACATGATGGTGTCTAAAACAACTCTTTCAACTCCTAGATTACCTTGATATTGAAAACTATCTTTTGAATATCAAGAATCATGGAGACAAACATGATACTTATATACCAACACTGGAATTGTTACTCTTGATTTAATACCAACTATTAAACTTCACGGAGTAATCAAAACTTACTAAAAGTTTGCAATGGGACTTTTAAACTTTAGATTAACACTTCAAAACAATACGATACCAGTTCGTAAAGTAACTAACCAGAATTCTATAGTTCTATCATCTCAATTATATCTAAGCGCAAGGTGATAAACGGATGCCAATGACTACAACAACTATGCAAATTCACTTTGATTTAATTTATGATAAATAATGTTCAACTTTTAATCATATTGCTGTTGAACTCTCACTCAAAACAATATCCCTCAGATTGCTTTAGTGATCACACGAACCAAATCCACCACATCAAAACCGATCATCACGAGAGTTGATGTAGCTTCAATGGCGAACAATCAACATGTTCATCATATCTACTATATGACTCATGCTTTACCTTTTGGTGATCCGTGTTCCGAGACCATGTCTGTACATGCTAGGATCGTCAAGATCAAACCTTAGCATCTCCATGAGCAAATCTAGCTTGCTCATGTTGTATACACTCGCAGAATCTAACACACCCGATCATCACGTGGTGCTTCGAAACAACGAGCTTTAGCAACGATGCTTACTAAGGATGAACACTTTAAAACTTGAAATTTGTCTGCTTGAGGGATCATCTTATAATGCTACCGTCGCAAACTAAGCAATACAAGATGCATAAAGGATTAACATCACATGCAATTCATAATATGTGATATGATATGGCCTTTCTTCTTGTGCTTCCGATCTCCATCTTCAAGCACGAACATGATCTCCATCATCACCGGTGTGGCGTCAAGGTCAATGACACCGCTTCATGGTTGTCTTCCACCAGCATCAACTATTACAACTACTTTGAATAATAGACACACAGGACTTAATGGAAACAACCATATGACTCCTGCTGGTTTCCAACTTACAATAAGGGACATTGCATACATCATATATAATCATAATCATGGCCATATCACATCACAGCACACCCCTGCAAAACAAAGTTAGATGCCTCTAATTTTCTTTGCATGTTTTACGTGGTTTGGGGCTTTCAATAAGTGTCGTTCTAACTTACGAACAAGAACCACAACATTGATACTAGTATTGTCAATCACCCAACTATGTTGGGAGAAATAGGCACCCGCAAAGCCACTTATGCAATACAAGTTGCATGTCAGGCGTGGAGAAAGTCTCATGAACGATGTCATGTAAGGTTAGCTCGGGCCGCTTCATCCCACCATCCCGCAAGATGCAAAGTACACAAGAAGCAATCGACAACAAAAGCATCAACGCCCACAATGACCATTGTGTTCTACTCGTGCAACAAATCTACATATAGACACGGCTCTGTTACCACTGTAGGGGTTCGTAGCATGGAAAACAAAATTTTCTACTGCATGCAAACAAACAAGCCAAGATCTATCTACTAGATTGTAGAAACGAGTCGATAGAAGAACTCACCCTCAAAGATTCCAAAGTGGTTAACGAGAGCAGATTCTCGTGGGTGATGTAGTCATACTCTTTCCGATCTCAAGATCGCGTAGACGATCCTTCCGGCACTGTGTTTCGGCAGCGCTCCCGCAGTCGGTCACACGTTCGGTACTCGATGAAGACCTTCCTCTCCCATGTTCCAGCAGGCAGCGGAGGTTGTAGCACTCTCCTCGCGATTCCGGCAAAGACGACGCTGGTACCTAAGTAGAGGGAGATCTCGCAGGCTTCGCCTTAAGCCGAGCGAGTATGGTGGACTATGAGAGGCCTTGGCGATCTAGGGTTTAGAGGTGCCAAGGGAGGAGGCTAGCCGCGGCTAGGGTTCGGTTCACCCAACTCGGAAGTTGGTGGTGCCCTAAGCGGCGGCGGGGGTGGCCGGCGGCTTGAGGCTAGGGTTTGGGTGGTGTTGGGTGTGGAAGAGGGCACCCTGCCTTCTTTATAGGTGGGAGGAGGCGGTTGGGAGAAGGGAGTCCTCCTCCAACTCCTCCTCCTTGGCGGGTGGAGGGAGTAGGACTTCCTCCCTAAGTAGGTTTCCTACTCTCCCTCCACCAAGCAAACTTGTCGTTTGACTTTTCAAATTGGCGTTTGACTTTCAAACTAGGATTTGAATTCTTCCTTTATTTTGCCCAGCCATGATACCTAGTACATGATGCAATCATTCCATATTGTCATGACACATTCATGTACCCTTCCCCTCCGGAGTGCCGGACCTTCCAGACCCTTCTAGAACATTCCCGGTGAAAACACTGGAATCATTCCCCAACTCCGAAACAGGACTTTCCTTATATGAATATTATTCTCCGGACCATTCCGGATCTCTTCGTGATATCCCGGATCCCATCCAAGACTCCGAATAACATTCGGTCTCTTACTCATCATTTCATAACTACTCAACAACATCGAATCCTTAAGTGTGTCTTCCTACGGTTCGTGAATTATGCGGACATGATCGAGACACTTCTCCGAACAATAACCAATAGAGGAATCTGGAAATTCATATTGCTCCCACATATTTCTACGATTACTTTGTGTTCGAATGAACCACTTACATACGATACCAATTTCCCTTTGTCTCACGATAGTTTACTTATCCGAGTTTTTGATCGTCTGTATCTTTGCATACCTAGTTCAACCTCGTTACTGATAAGTACTCTTTTATCGTTCCCGTGATATGTGATCCCTTGTGAGCCAGTCACATGCTTGCAAGCTAATCGGATGACATTCCACCGAGAGGGCCCAGAGTATATCTATCCGTCATATGGATGGACAAATCCCACTCTTGATCCATGTGTCTCAACCCATACTTTCCGAACACTCAATGCCACCTTTATAGCCACCCGCCACGGTGTGGTGTTTGATGTCATCAAAGCATCCTTCCGGTGATGGTGATAAGCATGATCTCATGGTCGAAGGAATTAGGTTACTATGTATCAGAAAGCTTATAGCAAATGAACTATATTAAATGACTTGATCTTTATGCTACGCTTAACTATAGGAGTATGTCCATCACATCATTCTCCTAATGATATGGCCCTGTTGTTAATAATATCTCTATGTTCATGATCAGGAAACCATGATCATATATTAACCAACAAGCTAGTTTAACAAGAGGCTTTACTAGGGACTCTTTTATGTTTACAAATCACACAAGTATTAATGTTTCCTGTTAATACAATTATAGCATGGTATGTAAACATTTATCATAAGTATGAAGATATGATAATAACCAATTTATTATTGCCTCTTGGGCATATCTCCAACAACTATGTTTACGCATTGTAGATGGATGTGATCACTTGTCATGCATTCCACATGATAAACGGATGATGGATGTTTTGATTCTTTTTTGTAGTTGAAGCTGGCTCATGTTATTTTTCAAATTGGGAACATAGTCCCAGCCTTCACATCGACCATGCAATCCTTTATTAAATTATTAAAGAATTATTTATTACAAAGAATTTATATCATGGGTTGCATAAAGTCTCCACATGAATTAGCAGAGAGAAAAGAAAGACAACATGAACTGACTCTGCATCAACATGTTATCCGAATATCAGAACGTCAACTCCATGGTTGCACCCAATATCCAACGATTGACGCTTATCCATTGGCTGAATGCAAGACCACATGGGGTTCGTGCTTGGTGATCAACGACGTCTTCTTGCATCTATGTCAATGACTTGTTAGACGATGACTTACACATTACAGAGCCACTCGCTGCACGTCATGGCCTCGTCCTTGTGCGCATCGGAACTCGCTGGCATGAATACTACGCATGGCTGTCTGCGACGTGGTCGCCCGCACATGCCATGTGCTCCTTCCACTTGAGTGCAGCATCTAGTTTTGTCATTTGCACTATGTTGACCGGTTCATAATGTCACCAACTTCACAAGTCCTTTGACTATTTTAACGCAAGATCTGATCTAGGCCCGATCTCGGTGATGTGTGGTGCCAGCCGGCCATGCGGCTTTCTGCCCCTGTTTTAGCATCTCGAGTTCGTCTTCTTCTCCGCTGTCGTCCGGTGATGAAGAACTGTCTTTCGTTGGTCGTCATTGATCTTGGGTGGACTACCGAGTTCCGGAAGACCCCGTCGGTCAATTCCAAATAGACGACATGCCTGGAGTTTGCCGGTGCGGACGGTGTTTCGTTCGCGCGCAACCATGTTTTTTGTTGGCCGTTTGGTTTTAGAGGAGGCTTTGTGAAGCTCCGTTGTCTGTTGCCATTAAAGGACATGCCTTGGTTCCACGATGAAGTTAGACGCAGAGAATGACATGAAAGCCGGGAACTGAAGACTGGCAATAGAAGTTTGAGTCCTAGTGGTGTAGGGATTGTGGCTTCGTGTTTTGCGACTTGGAGCAGCGAAATTGGCAAGTGGAGGCAACAACACAGGAGGAATTCTTTAAACCTACAGGGTGAAAACCCAAGGTATGGCCTTTACTTGTTCTGTCTGGCAATGTTCTTGTTAAAGGCATTGTTTTATGAGTGTATATTTTCTCTAGGGTGAAAACCTATGGTCTTTGATCAGGGCGATGAAGGTGCTTGAGCATTGTTCCCTTCTTGTAGGCATCGCTTTTGGAGTTGTTGGATTTCCAACTGCATCTATGACTAGTAATCCACCTTCAGGTTATCATCCGACACCCTTCCAGTATTAAGTTGCAAGCAACGAATAACTGATTTAAGCAAATTATGTAAGGTAAACAATTTAATTGTTCCATGAACAAGAGATCGTTGTTTTCTCCCTAGTAGCAACAACACATCTACAATTTTAGAGATTTATTTCACTTCCCCAAAGACAACAGATGAGGAGATGATCTTACAAGTAGACGGTGAATCCCGTGCTTGCCTGATGCAGGCATGGCATAACCCATGGTCGTCGTCGAGGGAGACAACCGATGAACCCTTGTGTGACACTAGGTAATAGAGACCTAAACCAAAAAAAAACATTGGTTTACACGTCCGATCGTGGTGTGTAATGAGGAGAGAAGACATTGTCTCCCCTATTATTTTCTCTCGGTCGGTTAAACCTGAGATCAATTTCAACACTTACAGTTCTACAAATATTTCGGGTGTAAACCTACTAAGGTGACCACTCCCCACACTCATCTGAGGATTGTATACTTTTATGAGAAACCAAACTTACATTTTATTTTAATTTTATGAGAGAACAAACTGAAAATTTATTTTGTCCATGCTTGTGGAACAGACAACACTTATAAATTTTATGTGGGCCATCTCTTAGGCATTTTCCAATGGGGGTTTCTTAGCACGATATCATAGGTAAATTGTTTATGTGGCACTATACTTAATGAAGAGAGAAGGTGAGGTTGTATCTTAGCTTAGCTACAAGCCTTGTGCGGTATCATAGGCAAAATACATGGTTAGCCCAATCACATGCATGCATGTATCCAAAATCATTAAATATAGATACAACTCTTAAGATACAAACTAATGTATACTTAAGATATACCACTATCTAGGATAACGAGCTAAGAGACACCCCATTGTGAAAGACATTATTACTCCCTCCGGTCCGGTTTATTAGGAGCGCACGTAGTTTAAAAATAACTTTGACCATTAATTTTTGTCAACAAATTTTATATAATATATAATAAAAATTATACCATTAGATTCATCTTTAAAAGTAGTTTCTAATAATATATTTTTAACCAAAATTATATAAAATTTGTTGATCAAAATTAATGGTCAAAGTTGTTTTTAAACTACGTGCGCGCCTAAGGTCTTTCACAATGGGTGTATCTTAGCTCTATATCCTAGGCAATTTGCTTATGTGGCACCATAGTTAATGAATAAAGAGAGTGATGTTGTATCTTAGCTAAGCTACACCTCCTGCACGCAATCATACACAGAAAAACTTGGCTAGTCCAATCACACATATGCATGAGCATAAAATCATTAAATACAGCATCTCTAAGAAACCTTATCTAAGATACATCCCATTGTGATGGTTGCTTTTTAAGTTTTAATATCTCCTATGAAAACATGCTAAGATACACCCCACTGGAAAATGCCTAATAAACCGGACTTGAGGGAGTAGTGTTTTCCCCGAAGTTGCGAGATTTTGAGAATAATATTTTGGAAACAAGTTCCTACTGAATTTTTAGTACTTTCCCAGATTAATTAGTGAAATGTGGAAATAAAATTGCATCTTGTCCCGGTGACCGGCATCATCAGGATGCAAAGGGGTGTCCTTGTAATTTTATTTGTGTTCTGGGTCTCCTTGTAAGGTTGTTGCTTTAATATCATTATCTTTTCCCCCGCAAAATGAATTGCTACATCACGTGTTCATGATTATGGAAATTGAAAATAAGATATCGGACTATCGTGTAGAAATAACTTCTCTTTGCGCATAGATCGGGATGGAGCAAGACCTGAGGCAGTGCAGAAGACAAGAGGGAAGATGCAGAGATATATGCGACGGCCAGCGGTGCTCTAATGTATACTAGTATTACTGAATCAAATCCATCCATGATTAGACTCTTCCTTTCATGTGGCCATCACGCATAACTCATCAAGAACATTGAGCAACGCCGAACGCCAGTTACACGACTCAGATTGCGTTGAAGTTCATAACATGCTACTGTAGCAAAAATCTAGAACACAATTAGAACCTGCAATTGAAAGATGAAGATCGCAATGAACTTGGCAGTTGGTAAGAACTAGAAGGTGTTTGGTTACTGAGAGGCACCGTAAACGTAAACGGAATCAAGTCACGCAGTTAATGTAAACGTAATCGGGAAAAACCGAAACTTGTACGGTTGCAGATCGTAAACGGTAACCAATTCCTTCTCTTGCAAACAAAAAACTAACAAATCAAGAAGGTGCGGCCGTGGCGGCGCTCCTCGCCTCCGTGGACTTGAGTAGATGGACAGAGCATGGGAATACGAGGTTGGCCCAGGGTGCCGACAAGCAGTTGATGTTTATGCGGGCTCGTGGCTCCGACCAGTGGCCGGCGGTGAGCTCGCCATGAGCGCCTGCTTAGCCGCCAACGACCTGATATGTCCAGGCGAGGTCGAGGACGGCAGTCGCGAGATTGATTGCTGCGCGGATTTGATTGCAAGGTGCTGCAAGGCATGCGTCGAGTTCCGGATCAGGGAGCCGGCGACGGGGTACGTGGAGGAGACCGCGGAGAAGAAGCTCGTTTGGAGAAAAGATCGTGCGCCAAGCGGTATCCGATTACACGGGATTTTGGGCGGAATCAGATTACTACATCGGTGGGATTTGTTACCATGATATCCGATTACGCTCTAGCCTAACCAAACATGATTTAGCGTTATCGGGTTCCGCTGTAAACAAGTTACGTTACAAACTAACGAACCAAACACGTCTAGTAGTAGCTTTCACTAGCTTCCATCGCAAAAACAACATCGACTGCAGTAGTTGGCATTACAAAATATATATATATATATATATATCGGTAGCTTTTCTCCACTCAAACTCTAAAGGATAAAATATGAAAGATAAAAGTAGGCCTGGCAGTCCCTCAACATTGGCGTCCGCCGGATGGAACGCACTCAGGCATCAGCTGTTTCTCCTCTGGCTGAAGGTTGAAGCTTCATCTCTCCTGTTTCACGACACCACTAAGAACTTCAGAAACCGGGATGGCCTTGGTGAAGACCTTGTTTACCACGGTGACATCGCACCTGACACAGAAAGCGTCGTCCTTCAGGTAGGGCGATTTCTCCAGGTCCCTCTTCTTGATGGCAAGGCAGTATCTGCCATCGAAGTCTAGGAACGAGAATTTGTGCCGGTAGATACGGCTATACGATGGCACGGGGTTCCCATCTTGGTCGAGCAAACTGATCGTGAAGTTGGCTTCCACATCATTCAAGATGTCCAGACACTTCAGAGTTATGGTTATTGAATCGGATTGCCAACGGTGGTCTGGACTGTCGGGGTAGTAATGTAGACACCAGTGGTGCCATCCGGCAGTGAACGTCTCGGAGGAGATGGATATGCCATTGCCGAGCCCTTTGGTGCCGGAGTAGCCCTCGATGCGGAGGATGTGTGAGTGTGAGCCGGACGGAACGACCTGGCCGACGATGGCCGACGCGGACAGCGGCCCGCTGGTGCCACCGACGGAAGACATGGCAAGCCTATTGTGGTTTAGTATTGGAATGGGTAGCAGCTACGCGAATGTAGAATGGCAGATGGACCACGAGAGGGAGGTCGTCTCAGGTTCTTTTATAGTACTTGGTTTGCATTACTCTGGCGTAGCACACGAGCAGTCGGGCGGCTCGCGTCCGGCCATCGAGGAGACGCGCGCACGCGTAAATATGCATGCGAATACGACTGGGCGCTTGTGTGGGCGGCATAAATATGAATCGCCGCCGACCGCCGTGTTTAATTTCCTCGGTCGAGGAGAACGTAGATGGAAGCGCCATCCGCCAACGTCCTAGTCAGTTTTTTCCTACCCGGCGAAAATTTGTAACGTAAGGTTTCAATTTTCTTATATTTATGTTCCATTTGTTGTTTTTGTTGTCATTATTTTATCTGAGGTTTTAAATCTAGATCCAAAATTTTGTTTGTTGGATGCAGTTCCTCATGATGCTAAATTTTATTCCATTCAATCAAAATTTTTGTTCCATATTTAGTTGGCTTATTCAAAGAGTGCTAAAATCTTGTTCTCCTTAGGGTAACTCCAACGCCTTCCACATTTTGGACAAGTGTTCGCATCAGTCCGTTTGATTGTTGGGAGGACCGCCCGAGGCACTATAGGAATAACAGGAAACGCCGACGGCTGAATATCGGGGCCGTCGACGAAGGTGACTGAGCTCAGCAGCCAGACGACACGGCCGTCGGTGTAGGACGAATAGGCTGATGACAGCCGTCAGCGTAGGTGATTAGCCGTGACGGCGATGCGACGGTGTCAAGTCTATGCCGACGACAATTTGCCATTTTAATTCATAAAAATACATATAATATATCAAAAATTGCAAAAACAATCTATCAAACTAAACTCAAATATTACATATTTGTGCTTAAAAAATACAAATACTTTTGTTAACATATTTTTTGATTTTTCGAGTGTTCAAAACGGGGTGTTTTATGAAGCAACCACCAAATGAAAGTTTAGAAATGGTACCACCCCATTTTTTTCAAAAATAGTAGACCATCTTGCATGGACAATGTTCCAATCGAGTTATCTTAAACCTTTTCGTCCATCCCTCGTGAAAAATACAAATTTCTGCCGAATCGACAAGAAGTGAGTCAGATTTGAACTATAGGTTGAAACGGGCATAAAAATTAAAAAACGATCGAAATAATGCAAAACCTTCGCTGATGTCATATTATGTGACATAGTTGTAAGGAAAAATATTAAACTTGGTATATTGATTGAGTCTCAAAAAACCTTCACAAAATGACCTATCTCAATCAATGTTTCCCGGCTTTCAGGTCAAATGACTAAAGTTATGGCCAGAATCACGACATAGTTTGCGATAATGTGTGACCATATTATGCACACATGTGTATCATGGGACGTCGGAAAATGCTGCAGAAGGAATTTTCCTTTTCGTCGTACTAAAAATTCATTTTTCATTTTTCGAGTGCCCAAAACGGGGTGTTTTGTGAAGCAACCACCAAATCAAAGTGTCAAAATGATACCACCTCATTTAAAAAAAATACTAGACCACATTTTATGGACAATGTCCCAACCGAGATATCTCAAACCTTTTCATTCATTCCTCATGAAAAAGACAAATTTCTTCTGAATCGGTAGGAAGTGAGTTTTGAACTACACGTATATGATCTGATGCTCATGATTTTTTTAAAAAATCATTCTTAGGTTCACAATATGGTATATTTCATCAGAGATCCAGTGCAAGTTTATCGAGGCTCAGCCCCGAGCTACGGATTTTTTAGAATCCTCAAATTCAAAAGGGAATTTTTTATATGATTTTTTGAAGATTTGAACATTATTAAATGAATTTTATTTAAAAATACTTGATGCATGATTAACAAGATTATAGGATGTCATTTTTGGATTCTTCTCATTTTTCTAATCAATTTAGACATATTATTTGTCGAATTTCGATTTACGAATTTAAAGATATGAATTATTTCATATTAAATAAAAAAGTAAAAAATCATTTCATTGTTATTTGAATTCAAGATTATTATTACTTATTCATTTTTGTTTACTTAAATAATTTTTTGAAATTTTGAAAATAAAGGCGTATGATACCATCGTCCAAGGGTTAATATGATTGATATGGTAATATTATCAATAATATCTAATTTTCTAATTGGAAGCTCATCTCGAAGGAGTAGAGAAGTTAAGCGTATTGGGGCTAGAGTAGTGGGAGGATGGATGATCGATTGGGAAGTTTGATCATGAGTACAATTTGACCGGAGATTAATCATACTTAGAGTTTTAAAAAAGATGCTTGTGAGATTAACGAGTCAAACAATGAAAAAATGCTTGTGAGATTAACAATTCATTTTTATTTTGAGAAAATAGGCCGACGGCAATGCCGTCGGCGTATCTACCGTTAGAGCAAACGACCGTCAACCGCGCGATGTGAGCCCCGCAGGCGTTACACCTGCCATCAACATAGCTGCCACCAGAGCAAATGGTCGTCAACCCGTGATGTGGGCCCCGCAAGCGCTACGCTGACGGTGAAACGGCGTATGCTACACCAACGGAAATCAATGGTTACGCTAATGGGATCTGGTCGTCGGCGCCTGGCTTATTTCCTAAAGTGAGGCCTTTGTCCGGTCAGTAGGCACCTATTGAGTCGATCCATTTGTCCGTCCAGCAGGCGCTCTAGCAATCCCATTAATGATGGACGCCGTACTTTGTAACACCCTCAGATTGGCCCTATGCAAGTTTTAGTGATTTCCGCCAAACCTGCATAGAAATGATTTAAAGGTGCCCACAAGGCACTATCTTGTGGGTGGAAAACAAAATATATCATTATACAATAGTTCATAATGGAACCCACAGAACAGATATATACAACAACGACTCCAGAAGTCAAGAATACAGATATATAGTTCAACCATCCAAATAACCTTGGAAACGATACATAGTCCGAGTACGGACAAGATGCAAATTGGGCTAAGAGCCCCGAAGAATAACCAATGGAGTCTATAACCCTGCCCATGCCAAGTCGGAAGGGTAACCCTGCTAACGACGTCGATCTCAAACCTTCTAAAGAAAAAGGAGCTAACAAAAAAGCAAAGGAAAAAAGAGAGCGGTCAGTACTAAGGCCAGTACACATCGAGACTTAAAATTCGGCGGTCCTCACATTCATAGTTATGGTGGACTAAAGCGGCAGTGAATCATGCGCTAAACAACCTTTAGAGACTCGATGTAACTGTCAGCTATCAGAGGGAGATTAGAAAGACCTATACGGAACCAATCTAATACTATCACCAAACATACCCATCCTAGTATTTCCCCCTCGAGACCAAATGAGGAAGACATGCCGAGGAAACTCACAAAGTTGGTAGTTTTATTCATACTTTCCATGGTGGTTATCCAACTTACTAGTCATATCAGATACAAGTCAAATTATAATAGTAAACTTTAGTTCTAGTTGTCTATGGTCGAGAAAATATGCTTCAAGTCGTCCATAACCGCGCACACGACTTTTCGAAAAGATTTAACCCTATACGGGTGTACCTAAGTTTTCACATCGAGCAACAGGTAATAAACATCTCATACATGGCATAAGTACGGTAATAACGTATAAAGCGTGCACAGTCTCGGAACAGGTGTCAAGAACTCGGGTCCTAGGTGGACACCTGGGGGCGGGATAATAACTAGATCTCAACTATTATCCCTTTGTGCCTCTGCATTAATTATATCTATTTTTAATATTAATTATTAAATTTTAATTAAAGCCATGATAATCTCCACTATTAAGCATGTGTTAACCCCCAACAACAGTGAAACATCGACGACGCAAAGCGACACCTGAGCAAGCAACTATGACTCACAAGGCCAAATGTCTATCAAACAATAGGTAGTAGGAGGTGTCCAAGGAAATTTAGGCTACAAGGGATATAACGAGTATGAAAAGACTAAAGCATCGCAATATAGGTAGCAATAAATTAACATGAGGAAGTAAAAACTATAAATATAAAATTGGTAGAAAAGGGGAGAATGCTCGTCTGTAAACACTGCCGAAGATTCAACCGAAGAACGGGGCAATGCTCGCATCAACTCCTCGGCCTAATCCGTGAAGAAGCAAAGAACTAAAAGAAACGACGGATGCACTATTTAATACTATGGCAGAAGATCGACATGATGCATGTATGATGTATGATATGGCAAAGATACAGTGTAACTAGGTAATATTATGCGGAATCAGGGTCCCGACAATTAATTATATAGTTCAATTTGTTTAAGTACCCCGCAATTTAAATGTTGTCTTAAAAAGAAAAAATATGTCACCGGTTCGCTACACAAATTTAAATAGAGGCAATATAAGACTAGATTTGTCCGCATATGGATTCCATATTTAATTATGAGGTCAATCGGCTAAAAGCCCCCAAACCACATGATAAGTATGCAAGTATGAAAAATTTAAATGCAACAAGTATATTATATGTGTAATGAAAATATTGGTCTTGGACGAGGGGTCACACGGATCGAAGATCTTGGGTTCCGGAGGGGTTCGGGTGCGACGGTAGTTGCGGGGTAGGATCGATCGGGGCCGGGTCGGGGTGGTTGCGCAGAGAGGAGAGGGGTCACAGGATGGTGGGCCAAGGCGGAAGCGACAAGATCCACACAAGGTAGTTCTGGCGGTGGGTGTGATACGGCTCAGTCAACTGTAGAGCCTCGTTGGGAAACCCCAAGAGGAAGGTATGATGAGCACAACAGCAAGTTTTCCCTAAGTTATGAAACCAAGGTTATCGAACCAGTAGGAGTAAGGAAACAACTTCAAGGTGTTGCTAACAACTTGGAACCTGCACAACACAAACTCAATACTTTGCCCCAACTTACAGTGAGGTTGTCAATCTCACTGGTTTGCTGAAAACAAAGGATTAAACATATAGTATGGAAGATAATAGTAGCTTGTAGAAAGTAAACAGTAACAGTAGATGATGTATCAATGATAAAGATTGGACCGAGGTCCACAGTTCACTAGAGGTGCTCTTCTTAAGATAGATAACATGCTGGGTGAACAAATTACAGCGGGGTAATTGACAGATTGAGAAAGCACAACAATGCATATACTAGACATCTTGACTCCTATGAAATTTGATTGGGCATTAAAACATAATACATAGGCCGTAATCCAAATGCATCTATGACTAATAATCCACCTTCAGGTTATCATCCGAACCCCTTACAGTATTAAGTTGCAAGCAACAGATAATTGCATTAAGAAATGTGTGTAAAGTAAACAATACAATTGCTCCATGAAAAAAGGATTGTTGTTTTCTTCCTAGTAGCAACAGCACATCTACAACCTTAGAGATTTCTCTCACTTTCCCAGATTACTAGAGGCATGAACCTACTATCGAGCATAAATACTCCCACTTGGAGTTACAAGCATCTATAGTCCAAGATAGCTACTAACAACGGAAAGCATGCAAGATCACAAATAACACAGACATGGTAGAATCAATAATCAATCTGACATAGTATCTCAATATCCATCGGATCCCCGCAAACACAACATGTATGATTACAAATAGATGATCTTGATCATGAACGGGGCTCACAAGATCTAAACATAATAGCACAAAGGAGGAGAAACAACCATATAGCTACTGTATCGACCCATAGTCCAAGGGTGAACTACTCACGCATCACTCCGGAGGCTGGCATGGTGATGAAGAAGGCCTCCGGGATGATCTCTCTCCTCCGGCAGGGTGTCAGGAAGAGCTTCAGATCCCTTCGATATAGGGACGATGGTGGCGGCGGCTATGGACTTTTTCGTGGAGATTTGATCGGGTGTCTAGGGTTTCTGCATTAGAGTGATTTTATAGGTGAAAGGGCAATGTCGATGGGCGCTCGAGGGGCCCACACCTGGTGGCGGCGCACCCCCTGGGCCTCGCGGCCTTAGGGTGGATCCACCTCGGGGCCCCCTTCGGCTGCCCTCCGGACTCCGTGTTCCTTCTGGTAAAATATTGACTTTGGCTTTTGTCCCGTCCAATTCCGAGAATATTTCCTTTCTAGCCTTTCAAAAACCAAAAACAGCAGAAAACAGGCAACTGGCACTGCGGCATCTTGTCAATAGGTTAGTCCCAGAAAATGTATAAAAATACCTCAAAGTGTAGACAAAACATAACAAAGTTGATACTAAACAAGCATGGAGCATCAAAAAATATAGATATGTTTACGACGTATCAAGCATCCCAAGCTTAACTCCTTCTCGTCCTCGAGTAGGTAAGTGGTAAAAAGAATAATTTTTGAGGTGACATGCTGTTGGAGATATGCCCAAGAGGCAATAATAAAGTGGTTATTATCATATCTTCATACTTATGATAAATGTTTACATACCATGCTATAATTGTATTAAGAGGAAACATTAATACTTGTGTGATTTGTAAACATAAAAGAGTCCCTAGTAAAGCCTCTTGTTAAACTAGCTTGTTGATTAATATATGATCATGGTTTCCTGATCATGAACATAGAGATGTTATTAACAACGGGGTCATATCATTAGGAGAATGATGTGATGCACATACTCCTATAGATAAGCGTAGCATAAAGATCAAGTCATTTTAAATAGTTCAATTGCTATATGCTTTCTGATACATAGTAACCTAATTCCTTCGACCATGAGATCATGCATATCACCTTTACCGGATGGATGCTTTGATGACATCAAACACCACCGTGAATCGGGTGGCTATAAAGGTGGCATTGAGTGTTCGGAAAGTATTGGTTGAAACACATGGATCAAGAGTGGGATTTGTCCATCCATATGACGGATAGATATACTCTGGGCCCTCTCGGTGTAATGTCATCCAATTAGCTTGCAAGCATGTGACTGGCTCACAAGGGATCACATATCACGGGAACGAGAAAAGAGTACTTATCAGTAATGAGGTTGAACTAGGTATGCAGAGATACCGACGATCAAAACCTCGGATAAGTAAACTATCGTGAGACAAAGGGAAATTGGTATCGTATGTAAGTGGTTCATTCGATCGCAAAGTAATCGAAGAAATATGTGGGATCCATATGAATTTCCAGATTCCTCTATTGGTTATTGTTCGGAGAAGTGTCCGATCATGTCCGCATAATTCACGAACCGTAGGGAGACACACTTAAGGATTCGATGTTGTTGAGTAGTTATGGTATTATGAGAAAGAGACCGAATGCTGTTCGGAGTCTCGGATGGGATCCGGGATATCACGAGGTGATCCGGAATGGTCCGGAGAATAAGATTCATATAAGTAAAGTTCCGTTTCGGAGTTCGGGAATGATTCCGGTGTTTTCATCGGGAATGTTCTAGAAGGTTCCGGAATGTCCGGCACTCCGGAGGGGAAGGGGTACATGAATGTGTCATTGCAAGTTGGAATGATTGCATCATGTACTAAGTGTATTCGCTGTCCAAAATAAAGGGTTTAATCAAATCCTAATTTGAAAAGTCAAATAGCTAGTTTGAAAAGTCAAACGGCTAAAATTGGAAAGAGGAAAAGAGGAGGAAGGGGGAAACCGAGTTGGGGAGGAGTTCCCTCCTCCAACCGGCGGCCCACCTCCAAGCCGAGTTGGGGAGGGACTCCTCTCCCTCCCCTTGGAGCACCGGCCCCTCCACCTATATAAGGAGGGGCAGGGCTCCCTCCTAGCACACACAAGTTCCTATCCTCTAAATCTAAACCCTAGCCACAGCCTCCGGTTTAGAGCCATTTTGGTTTAGAGATTCTAATTGCCCTAGACTTCGGTTTAGAGCCTTCTAATTGGTGTGTCTAAACCCTAGACCACTAAATCTCTCTCATACTCCACCATACTCGCTCCGGCTTAAGGCGAAGCCTCGAGATCTCCCTCTACTTCCGTACCACGCCGTCGTCTTCTTAGGAATCGCGAGGAGAGTGCTACAACCTCCGCCGCCTTTGGAACAAGGGAGAGGAAGGTCTTCAGTCTGAACGCAGTGACCGATCAAGGAGCGCCGGAACGCAGCCTTGAAGGATCGCCTGCGATCTTGAGATCGGAAGGAGTACGACTACATCATCCACGAGAATCTGCTCTCGTTAACCGCTTTGGAATCTTCGAGGGTAAGTTCCTCTATCGACTCGTTGCTATAATCTAGTAGATAGATCTTGGCTTGTTTGTGTGCATGCGATAGAAAATTTTGTTTTCCATGCTACGAACCCCTACAGTGGTATCAGAGTCGTGTCTATATGTAGATCTGTTGCACGAGTAGAACACAATGGTCATTGTGGGCGTTGATGCTTTTATTGTCGATTGCTTCTTGTGTACTTTGCATCTTGCGGTATGTTGGGATGAAGCGGCCCGGGCTAACCTTACATGACATCGTTCATGAGACTTGCTCCACGCTTGACATGCAACTTGTATTGCATAAGTGGCTTTGCGGGTGCCTGTTTCTCCTAGCGTAGTTAAGATCCAATTTACAACGGGTGATCAACAGTACTAGTATCAATGTTGTGGTTCTTGTTCGTAAGTTAGAACGACACTTATTGAAAGCCCCAAACCACGTAAAATATGCAAAGAAAGTAGAGGCGGCTAACTTTGTTTTGCAGGGGTGTGCAGTGATGTGATATGGCCATGATTGTGATTATATTTGATGTATGCAATGTTCCTTATTGTAAGTTGGCAACCGGCAGGAGCCATATGGTTGTCTTTAATTTATGTTAAGACCCGCGTGTCTATTCAAAGTAGTTGTAATAGTTGAAGCCGGTGGACGACAACCATGGAGAAGCGTCATTGACCTTGATGCAATGCCGGTGATGATGGAGATCATGTTCATGCTTGAAGATGGAGATCGGAAGCACAAAGAAGAAAGGCCATATCATATCACATATTATGAATTGCATGTGATGTTAATCCTTTATGCATCTTGTATTGCTTAGTAGACGACGGTAGCATTATAAGATGATCCCTCATGCACATGAATTTCAAGTCATAAAGTGTTCACCCTTAGTTAGCACCGTTGCTAAAGACTTGTTGTTTCGAAGCACCACGTGATGATCGGGTGTGTTAGATTCCGCAAGTGTATACAACGTGGGCAAGCCAGATTTGCTCATGCGGAAGCTAAGGTTTGATCTTGACGAGCCTAGCATGTACAGACATGGTCTCGGAACACGGATCACCGAAAGGTAAAGCATGAGTCATATAGTAGATATGATGAACA
Source organism: Avena longiglumis (assembly GCA_030063025.1). Taxonomy (NCBI): domain Eukaryota; kingdom Viridiplantae; phylum Streptophyta; class Magnoliopsida; order Poales; family Poaceae; genus Avena; species Avena longiglumis. The sequence goes on from CP125979.1 coordinate 49,796,970, forward strand.
TGTTGATTGTTCCATTGAAGCTACATCAACTCGTGATGATCGGTTTTGATGTGGTGGATTTGGTTCGTGTGATCACTAAAACAATGTGAGGGATGTTGTTTTGAGTGGGAGTTCACCTAGATTAATTTAATTATTAATTAGAACTCAATTTATCATAAATTAAATCAAAGTGAATTTGCATAATTGTTGTAGTCATTGGCATCCGTTTACCACCTTGCGCTTAGTTATAATTGAGATGATAGAACTATAGAATTCTGGTTAGTTACTTTACGAACTGGTATCGTATTGTTTTGAAGTGTTAATCTAAAGTTTAAAAGTCCTATTGCAAACTTTCAGTAAAGTTCCGGTTACTCCATGAAGTTTAATAGTTGGTATTAAAACAAGAGTGACAATTCCAAGTGTTAGTATCATGTTTGTCTCCATGATTCTTGATATTCAAAGGATTGTCTTAATATCAAGGTTATCTAGGATCTGAAAGAGTTGTTTCAGAAACCATGATGTGTGGAAGATATTGTGATATCTGAAACGAAGTTTTGGTTGCAACATGACAGAGTATAATATGGCAAAAGTCATGTTCTCATATTTGATGAGAATTTGCAAAGGGTTGGAGACACTAGTTGTCCTAATCCACCAAAAGGTTTTGGATAGCAACATTATACTCACGATTCATCTTTATAAGCTAAAAGTAGCTTGATCATGGATAATTCCATGATAAGGGTGAATATTTGATGTAGGTAAAATATTTACTACACCAAGAGATTACTAAAGAAAGGAATTTAAAAGAACACCAAACATTTGATGATGGTGATATACTTCAAAGTGCAAGTCCAAAGACATTGGTATTTAATTATACACGCTTCGGATTATGTGTCATATGTATGACTCCACTATTGATGTTGATAGATTCTTTCAAACAGAAAAGGAAATACTGAAAGAGAATCTCATAAGTATATGGCAGAAAAGAAAAGACTAGAATTGTTCAGTTTAAGTATATAGATGATATACATGTTATGGCTATATTCTTTGCTTATTAAACAATGTGGTTCTTAAGTATTTGATACTGAATTTGTTGGTGTGAATCGTCATACGAAACAACAGAATTCATGAACTACAGTGGCCTAAGTAACTAGCAAAAGAATATGTGATGATATTCATCGAGAACAAATAAAGGGTTATTGTGTTGCTCGTTAAACATCAAAGCTTGCCTTCAAGATTTGTTTTATCAGGTATTATGAGAACAAAAGAGTTGTTCAAATAATTGCCGTAATCCATAAAATATGGATGATTCACAAATATCGTTGGAGAAATCACATCCATAAAACTAGTGCTAAAAATGTCAAAAGACAAATTGATTGAAAGATCACTTAGGAAGTGACATTGCCGTTTAAATTATATTGGAAAGAAAACATGAAGAAACTCCATGTGGATGGAATTTTGGAGTCTTTTGATTTTTGATCACATGACGCTTGTGAAACTTTCCCAGAGATAATTAAAACCTCATTCGTAGGCCAAAAGGGAATGAATGACTAGCTTATTGGAACTTGTACATATTGTTGTACGAAGTCCATTATGTGTAGTCAAGAGCGATGGATTTCAACTTCATATGCTTTCTCCGAAAATTTGAGTGAATATATGAATATTTACTTAATAAGGATGAAGTGTGAAATATTTGAAAAGTTCAAAGACTTTCATCATGAAGTGTAAAATCATTGTAACAAGAATATAAATAGTTTATGATAAGATCATAAAGGAAGATATTTGAGTTACAAGTTTAGCATAATACCTAAGATTTAAGGAATCGTTCCGTGGATTTGCATTTCCCGAAACACCATAAGAGTATGGAGCGTTCGAGATATGTAATTAAACCTTGTTTGACATGGTAAGATCGAAGGTGTAATTCATAAAACTGCCATTGTATTTTAAAGATTAAAAGCTTTAGAGATTACCGTTTTCCTTTAAAAGAGATTCATCATAATCCGCTGAAATGACACCATATAAAGTTATGGTTTGGGATAAAACCCAAGTAGTCCTTTCTTAAACATTGGTATGCTATACATAAGAAAGATGTTTGCAACCAAAGTCGGATGAACTGTCTTTGTTAAGTATTCCTCCATAACACCGGAGACAAAAGTGTTTGTCGCTTAGAACGTCAAGTTTCTTTGAGAAGGAATTTTTCGTGAAAAGTTAAGTGGGAGGACAATAGAACTTTGATAAGGTTAAAAGAACCTTAGCTATATGTGCAAAGTTACTTGTGGAAAGTGTTAGGAGGTAGCAACAATGCTCATGGCTCACGTGCCTCAAAGGTTGTGGTCACGGAGATCTAAGTTCCTATTGAAACAAGTAGGTCGGGTAAACAATCAAATACCAAGATTTGAGGGTTGAATCATTATTTGAGAATAATGAACCGACTACATGCAAAGAAGCGATGATGGGCCCTGACTCCGTCAAATGGCTTGAAGCCATAAAATCCGTGATAGTTCCATACACGAGAAATCAAGTTTTCAACTTGAAGGACCCTCGAGAAAGGTGTAAGACCTTACAATTGTGTTTGGATCTATAAAGAAATAGACATGGATGTTTCACATCTATGAAATAGTCGACATGTTGGGAAAGAGTTCACAACAATTTTCAAAGGTTGACTATGACAAGATTTGATCTTTCATAGCGATATTTAGTCTAGACGGATTAATATAGTAAACACTACATATAATTTTGTTATGTGGTAGTTGAATAAACAAAACAAGTTCTTTTAATAGAATTGTTACCTAGGACATGTGAGTAACATGGTCCATAGGGGTTTTGTTAATTCAAAGGATGCTAAAAGCATATGCAAACTTCAATGGTTGAAGTAAGCATCGCGGAGTTGGAATCTTCACTATGATGAAAATGTTAAAAGAGTTTAAATTCATCAGAGATAATGAAGATGCTTGCATTTGCAAGAAATTAAGTGGGAGCGCTAAGACATATTTCTAATACATTATGTGGAGGACATATTGTTGATTGGAAAAGATGTATATTTTATTAACACATATTAAGAATTTCATCCTGATGAAAGACTTAGGCAAAACCCAAATATTTGGCATCAATAGACGCTAATATGGTTGTGCCGAAAGTACATAAATGATGTATTGAATGAGTTCAATATAGAAACTACAAGAAAGGTTCTTGTCGCACAGAAAGGATTGAATGAGTTCAATATTAATGATATATTCAAGTGTATTGACACTTGGTAAGTGATACAAGATTCAAGTATAGATTGATACTTGATCACAAAGAGTATTTATATCAATCATACTGTGATATGTACAAATCCACATATGTCCTATGCTCTAAATGATGTGAGCATATACCAGAATGATTCATAAGATGATCATTGGACAATAGTAAGGATATTCTTATGATCTTTTGGAAGAACTAAGAATATATTGTTTGTAGAAGTGACAAATAGATGGTTAGTTCATTGTAAAAGTACTACATTGATACTAGTTTTGTCACAAAGTACAAATTAAGTTTATCTCAATCTAAACTAAGGGTGGCACAATATAATGGAAAGTAAGTTCCATAATGGATTTGGATGAGTTCCAAAGTTAAGACATTGTGACAGATACTACAACAAAAGGCTAAGTATATGACTGCTATTATAGCAGCTAAAGAGGGCATTTGGGTCAAGTAGTTTGTTATCAAACTAGGTGTAGTTCATAGCGGGATAATACTATGAAGATATATTGTACGACAATATTATCAACATGTTTTAACCCCAAAGAACTAAAGGTCTCACCAAAGGACCAAATTTATACAAAGCCATCTCATTAGAGAATGAGTGATGCGTAGAGACGCAAATACATGCAATTACACACGGACCTGGAAGTGTCAGATCCGGAGATCAGTTGACCACTAGCAATCGTGTACATACGACACCAGAAAGCCATAGGTGTTGAATACATAAAGGTTTGAAACTAGATTATTGACTCTAGTGCAAGTGGGAGACTGTTGGAGATATGCCCAGGAGGCAATAATAAAGTGGTTATTATCATATCTTCATACTTATGATAAATTTTTACATACCATGCTATAATTGTATTAAGAGGAAACATTAATACTTGTGTGATTTGTAAACATAAAAGAGTCCCTAGTAAAGCCTCTTGTTAAACTAGCTTGTTGATTAATATATGATCATGGTTTCCTGATCATGAACATAGAGATGTTATTAACAACATGGTCATATCATTAGGAGAATGATGTGATGGACATACTCCTATAGATAAGCGTAGCATAAAGATCAAGTCATTTTAAATAGTTCAATTGCTATATGCTTTCTGATACATAGTAACCTAATTCCTTTGACCATGATATCATGCATATCACCTTTACCGGATGGATGCTTTGATGACATCAAACACCACACCGTAACTGGGTGGCTATAAAGGTGTCATTGAGTGTTCGGAAAGTATTGGTTGAAACACATGGATCGAGAGTGGGATTTGTCCATCCATATGACGGATAGATATACTCTGGGCCCTCTCGGTGTAATGTCATCCAATTAGCTTGCAAGCATGTGACTGGCTCACAAGGGATCACATATCACGGGAACGAGAAAAGAGTACTTATCGGTAACGAGGTTGAACTAGGTATGCAGAGATACCGACGATCAAAACCTTGGATAAGTAAACTATCGTGAGACAAAGGGAAATTGGTATCGTATGTAAGTGGTTCATTCGATCGCAAAGTAATCGTAGAAATATGTGGGAGCCATATGAATTTCCAGATTCCTCTATTGGTTATTGTTCGGAGAAGTGTCTCGATCATGTCCGCATAATTCACGAACCGTAGGGAGACACACTTAAGGATTCGATGTTGTTGAGTAGTTATGGTATTATGAGAAAGAGACCGAATGCTGTTCGGAGTCTCGGATGGGATCCGGGATATCACGAGGTGATACGGAATGGTCCGGAGAATAAGATTCATATAAGGAAAGTTCCGTTTCGGAGTTCGGGAATGATTCCGGTGTTTTCATCGGGAATGTTCTAGAAGGTTCCGGAATGTCCCAAGACTCCGGAGGAAGGGTACATGAATGTGTCATTGCAAGTTGGAATGATTGCATCATGTACTAAGAGTATTCGCTGTCCAAAATAAAGGGTTTAATCAAATCCTAAATTGAAAAGTCAAATAGCTAGTTTGAAAAGTCAAACGGCTAAAATTGGAAAGAGGAAAAGAGGAGGAAGGGGGAAACCGAGTTGGGGAGGAGTTCCCTCCTCCAACCGGCGGCCCACCTCCAAGCCGAGTTGGGGAGGGACTCCTCTCCCTCTTAGGCCAGCCCCTCCACCTATATAAGGAGGGGCAGGGCTCCCTCCTAGCACACACAAGTTCCTATCCTCTAAATCTAAACCCTAGCCACAGCCTCCGGTTTAGAGCCGTTTTGGTTTAGAGCTTCTAATTGCCCTAGCCTTCGGTTTAGAGCCTTCTAATTGGTGTGTCTAAACCCTAGACCACTAAATCTCTCTCATACTCCACCATACTCGCTCCGGCTTAAGGCGAAGCCCTGCGAGATCTCCCCTCTACTTCCGGTACCACGCCGTCGTGCTGCCGGAATCGCGAGGAGAGTGCTACAACCTCCGCCTTTGGAACAAGGGAGAGGAAGGTCTTCACGAGTAACGTGTGACCGATCAAGGAGCACTGCCGGAACGCAGCGCCGGAAGGATCGTCTACACGATCTTGAGATCGGAAAGAGTACGACTACATCATCCACGAGAATCTGCTCTCGTTAACCACTTTGGAATCTTCGAGGGTAAGTTCCTCTATCGACTCGTTGCTACAATCTAGTAGATAGATCTTGGCTTGTTTGTGTGCATGCGGTAGAAAATTTTGTTTTCCATGCTACGAACCTGTCGTGGGAATGACCACGGCAGATGCTGCAATCGGCAGCGAGTAGTAGAACGAAGGGCAAGGGCGGCCAGCCATCTGCGGTGCGAGATGAGGGCGGAGACTCAGGGTTTTACCCAGGTTCGGCCCCCCGGAGGGTAAAGACCTACTCCTGCTAGATTGTATTATGGAGGTGTTTACAATGGGCGAACTCGGCGGCTAGGCGGCGAGTTGCTTGGGTGTATGAGGGAACTTATCTCTACTCACCCCTTAGGGAGGTTTATATAGGCTTACCTACCCTAGGGTTTACATATCTCAACCGATTCGTTACAACTTTGTCAATCGCTTAACTCGGACCGACCGGCCTAACTACTACTTTGGGCCTTCGACCTCCAGTCGCCTGGTACCCTGATGGGCTTTGATCCACTCGCCGTTCTGCAGGCCCACTCGCCAGCCTTTGGGCCAGTCGGAAACGTCCCGCTGAGGATACCCCAGTAGGCATATCCCCATCAGTAGTCCCCGAGGCCGTCGTTGATTAGGCGCGGGTGGCTGCTGGCAGTCGGAGTATACGGCTTCAAGTTGGCATCCAGTCGAATCGTCGGCGGGCTCCTGTACAAAGGAAAAAATCTGGCGAACCGAGTCGCATTCTGAGGGTACCAAACCAACGGGTCGCGGCCTCGGCGAATAACTCAGCGAGCCGAGTGGCAGGAGGCGGACCGTCGGGCGTGGTCAAACTAGCCGTTAAGGTAACTTAACGGTAACTTTCGGCGTAATCATCGCGCGGTAACGGCCCCCTAATTTGGCGGGCAGCTCTCGCTATATAAGGGGAATGGTTGGCCATCGGAAAGCCAACCGCCCACCATTTCTTCCGAGTGCGCACATCTTTCGCCCGTCGATCTCGCGACCAATCCTCCGACCTCCGTGCAAATCCTCACCATGGCCCTCTCCACCGAACCTTGGGTAGATCCAAGTGTGCAGGCATGGCCTCCTTCGAGGAGGCCGGAATCTGCAGCCGGCTGGCGAATCCTCAGCCGGAGAAACGACTCAACCAGCCACGAGAGAGTTCATCGCTTCACTAGTCACCTCGGCGGGGTTTAGGGTTTCCCACTGTTCTTCCGGCGCTTCTGCGCCTACTACGGGATCCAGCCCTCAGATCTGGGTCCCCATAGTATCGAGCAGCTCGCCATCTTTGTGGCGTTCTGCGAGTGCTACTTGGGCTGCCGGCCCTATTTTCCCTTGTGGCAAGATCTGTTCCATGGACGGATCAGCCAGGCGGGCGGCCCAATGCTAGCCGCGGGCGGCTTAACCTTCCAGCTGAAATCCAAAGCCTCCTTCTTCGACTTGATGCTGCCGGCCAAAGCAGCGAGCGACTGGAAAAAGTCTTGGTTTTACGTGACCGAGGCGACCCCGGAGGACGAGGCGGTGATCCCACGGTACTCGGCCGACCGCTCCGAGCCGCGCAATCTCCAGGTCGCCAAGCTTCCCGACGACCAGCGGATGGTCGTCGACGAGATGCTCCAGACCATTCGCGGTCTGAAGAAGAAGGGGCTCCAGACGGTGAACCTGTACAACTGTTGGCTTGGGCGGCGACTCGTCCCGCTCGCCCAACGCGAGCACTACATGTACCAGTACACAGGCCGAGAAGACTCGACGAAGGCCTGCCTCGCCGAGTGGAAGCTGGAGGACTACCTCCTGGCGCTGAAGAGGATCACCGGCGGCGCATACGGATGCGGGCGGGCTCCTCCATACACCACGAAGCGTCCGGCTCCGACGGTAATAACCTGATCTTATTCGCAGTCGCAGCATATGCAGTCGCGGTAATTCTAACTTTGTTTCATGTTAACGCAGCTATTCCAAGTGGTGGAAGGGTGGCTTCCACCCGCCGATGCCGAGCTCGGGCCATCCGCCCAAGACACAAGCGTCGCCTCCGCCAAGGCAATGAGGACGATGAGGACGAATCCGAAGAGGAGATCGCCCCACTGGTCCGAAAGACCCGCGGGCAACATCAGCGCGAACTCGAGGCGAGCAGGAGCCTCGAGCGTCATGACGATGACGAGGAACTCCCGGAGACCACCTCGCTCCGTCAGGCCACTCCCTTGAAGAAGAAGGAGAAAGGCGAGGGCCCCCTAAGGAGGAGGCGAAGCGCGAAGATGGCCTCACCGCTCGGCCACGGCAGCTCCGATGCTCATAGCTCGGCCGGTGGCCAGGCGGCTCGGCAACAACCACTAGACGCCATCCATGGAGGCCGCTGGCCTCAATGCCCCGCCCGCCAGCCGATCTCCGGGCTAGGGAAGGCTCCGGTGGCGACGCCTCGCCAAGGGTCCCGAACGTGGCGGTCTCGCCTCGCAAGGAGGCTCGGTCGCGGCTCCTAGCAAGGAAGCCTCCGTCGGCGCCCGGAGGCACCAACCGCTACCTCAACATCAAAGAAACCGTGTCACAGGCCTGGCGCCTGGACACAGGGCTCGATCGCCCGGCTTGGCCCGGTGGAAAAACCGCCGCCTTCGCAGGCTGCGTTTCATTCCGTCGCCAAGTGAGTGTACTCGGCTTTCGCCTTTCTCTCTTAGTATTTTGAATGTTTTTCCTGAATTGTCTCGTCGTGGGACGGAGTGAAGAAGATGAGCCACCGGTGGCCAAGGTGCCCTCCGCCACTAGCGGGAGGACCCTTCCGTAAGAGGAAGGTGGATGAGGTCGCTTCCACGGAAGGCCGCAAGAAGGCCAAGGGCGATGACATCGTCCATCTCGACGACACGGCGATCGCCTGGGCCCGCCGTTGAAGCGCGACCGCATCCACGAAGGGAGGCATTTCGTTGCCTAGACCGGAAGAAGCGAGCTCCTTTGGGGCGGGTGCTACCTTCCCGCTTCATGACCAAAGCGGCCACGGTGAAGTGCAACTCGAACCCGCTCGGTGGCGCCGACGCTGAGATTGACCAACGTCGCGGGCACACACGGCGCTGCTTGCGTCCGTGGGACGTGGCGCAAGCCTGCGGCATGCTTGGCGCGGCCATCCGGTACCTCCGGTCCCGAGGATCAGGTCGGTGTTTTGCAGCGGCGATTCTTTATAGTTACTTGTTTTGCGTTGAGTCCGGTCCCGAGTGCGTACTCGCTAAATTGTAGCGGGTGGGCACTTAGTAATTTCGAGCCACCGGTCCCGATGCACCGCTAAATTGTAGCGGGTGGGCGAAATTCCGAGCCTCCGGTCCCAGTGCGCACTCGCTAAATTGTAGCGGGTGGGCACCGAGTTATTCGTGTGACGACTTTGAAACTTTGCGGGGTTTACAAGCTGGAGTCGGCAGAAGCGGTGGCTGCGGCGTCTTTGAAAGGTTGGCGCTCTCAAGAAGTAAACAAGGCTTGAGCGATTCTTTGACGAGAGGTGGCTCGCCAGAGCTTGTCCTATTTGGCGAGTTGGCGCAATCTGCGTTAAGCACCTTGAGCAAAGGATCGCCGACCTCGGCCGCGAACTGCGGGAGGCGAAAGAAGAAGCGAGCTCGGCGAGCAGGCGAGCTAAGGGCCACGTTCTGCCGCGGAGGAAGACGGAAGGTGTCGGAAGCCCTCATCGTTGGGCTTCGGGGCGAAGACATCGCTTCAAAGCTTCATTATCGGGCTCGCCCGCCCGTTGATCGGTGAGTCGTCTTCCAGTCTTGTGGTTACATTGTTTGTGGTTTCCGTGGTGCTCTGGCTGTTTCCATCTAGCAGGCGTATGATTGGTAGCCATGAAGCGAGTTCTCTTGATGCGAGGGAGTGCGTGAGCATGCTCGTCGACTTCGGCGACGCTGTCGGCGACTTGCATCCGGCGCCTACCTTCAAGAGATGTCGCCCGAGGTTATTCCCAATGACCTCATTGAGGTGTGGGAGTACTTGGAGAAGGCGCCCGGTCGTGGAGTTCATGGCGGTCGGCTTTTCGTGGGCGTCGGCGGCTCGAGCACAGGACTCGCCCACTTCCCGAAGATTTCGACCTCGGCACGTGACGAGTGGTTATCCTTCGTAAATGCGCGGTGGATCTGTCGAAGTTCTTAAGCTGCGAGGCGCGCGCGCGTACTCGGGCGTGTTTGGGCGATGGGCGACCTTCTTCCGTGTCGAAGCGATCGTCGCGCCGACGACGCCGCCGCATCGCGACTTCAAGGTCGAGCAGCCCTTCCGCGCGGCGATGGCGGGCCAGTGACTTATCCATCGAACCCGTACACTGTATTCATCCGGAAGCACCGGGACGCTGGTGCATCATCGTCGAAGCCTGCGGAATAGTGTTAGTAACAATTCTGCCGAGTAGGCATATTTTGTAATGTAAGACAATGCGACATGCGATTGAATGGAACGTTGTGTTCATTTTGCTGTTTGTTTGCGTGTTTTGGATTTGATTTTGGGTGAGTCCCCGAGCGCGTCCGCCCTTTTGCGGGTTTCACCTTAAATATGATGTTTTGTTGTTTATCATGTGTGTTGCTGGTTTAGTCGACTACTTGAAGCTCGGAGAGCCGATCGCAGCGACTCCCTCGAGTGCTCTTTACTTTACCGTTTTCCCGTCTGTGACGGTGCGGGTGGCGAGTCCCGGCGTGGTACTTGGTAGTTCAAGGCGCGACTCGAGGGTGGTTGAGGACAGCGTTTGTGTTAGCGCGTCGCTCTGCGGCCGGTGGGTCGATCGCGTGGCGAGTCTGGGCACGCTCTCTTACTTGGCGTTTTCCTGTCCGATCGAGACGAACTGGTATCAGTCCCGGCGTGGTACTTAGCCGTTCGAGTCGCTGCCAGGATGCGGAGGACCGTGGTCGGTGGGAAGCGAGCGGATGTCTTGGTTCGTAAAACCGGTCGAGCTAGGCGACTCGATGGGGGGCTCGGTTGGCGTTTTAAGTGGGCGATGCAAGACCTGAAATGACTCGGTGCTCTTACATCGCTTTACTTAGCCGTGCGTCATGTACCAAGGGTTGACTTCTATTTTAGCATGACGCTGTTTAATTCTGGTCAGTGGCACAAGGAATGGAGAGTAGGCAATTTTTGCGGTAACCGTTTCTTTTATTCATAACGTTGGAGAGTACACATGTGGGGTTCTAGGTATAGAACTTCGGAGATTTACATTCCACGGCCGCTGACGTCGAGTTCACCGTCCCCGCGGACGTCGGCGAGGTAGTAAGTCGTTGCCAATCTGCGCTTAGATAGCAGGCCTTCCCATGGGGGAGAGCTTGTGCATGCCCTTCTTGTCTGGATGAGGCGTAGCACCAAGTCGCCTTCTGGAAGGTGCGGGTTTTCACCGTCGGCTGTGGTAGCGGCGGAGCCCTTCGATAGATAGCGGTGCGATCGGGCGGTCGCGGCGTCGAGTTGGTCGAGCCCATCTTGGCGGGCCAGTTCGTTCTTGACCTCCGTATAGTGGACGATCCATGGCGAGTCGTGCTCGAGGTCGGTTGGCATGGCGGCTTCCGCCGTAGACCATGAAGAAGGGGTGAATCCCGTCGACTGTTGACCAAGTGCGGATTCCCCGGATGACGGAGGAAGCTCTTGACCCAGCACCCGGTGCGCTCGAGTGGTACCAGGTCGCGGCTTGGGCCGTGGAGGATGCTTTGGTTGGCTCGTTCCGCTGGCCGTTGGATTCGGGTGTCTGCGACGCCGAGGTCGAGCGGATGTGGTGCTCCTCGCGAACTCGGCCATTGCTCCCTTGGCGAAGTTTGTACCGTTGTCGTGATGATCTTTGTTGGGAACGTGGCGGTATATGAGCTCGCGTAGGAACTTAGTGGCGATCTTCCGTCGCATTTCGGACTGGCTTGGCTTCTATCCACTTTGTGAATTTGTCGGCGACCAGCGGTGGGTGTAGCGGAGGGGCCTTCTTGAAGGGCCGACCATGTCCATGCCCACGGCGAATGGCGGTGATGGGGATTGTTTTGGCGCCGAACTTGGAGCGTGCGTCGGTTGGCGTACTGCCGGCACCGGCGCATCGCCGATATCGACAGCGTCGGCGTGTGCGTGGGCCAGAGAAGCCGTGTCGCATGGCTTTGGCGACCGAGGAGCGGCGGCGTGGTGGCCCGATCGCTGAGTGGATGTCGTGTAAGATTTTGCGTCCTTCACGGTTGGGCCAGCGTTGAACACGCCCGGTGCTGCGCTTGTGTAGCTCGCCGTCGGCGATGGTGTAGGACTTGCATCGGCGAACAATCATTCAGCGCTTGTCTGTCTGCGGCAGGTTGCCGTCTCGGTAAGCGATGTAGGGCTTGGTCGGTCGTGCAGTTTGGTGACGAGTCGACCAAGGTTGCCTCTGGTTGGGCGGAACTCCAATGTCGATCTCCTTGGAGGAGACCGACGCGTGAAGATGGTGTCGAGGAACACGCCGGGGTGGTGCGGATCGTGCCGACCCGATCACGAGGCGTCGGCCTCCTCGTTTTCCTCTGTCGATCCACTCGACCGAGTAGCGGTGAAGTGGCCTCCCACCTTGTCCACCTCTTGGCGGTATGCCGCCATGGTAGAGGCAGCGTCGCGGTGCGGCGACTTGACCCTGGCAACGAGGTCGGAGTCTCCGTAGCATCGAAGGCGATTGGCGCTCATCTCCTTCGGCTCGCATGCCGTGGAGTAGGGCCTCGTGTTCGCCATGTTGTTGGTGCGGGCGTGAATTGAGGCGGAGGATGTAGCGGAGCTTGTCGCCTTTGGTGAGGTCGGCACTATCCCGCTCTGCGCCGTCCGCGTTCTTGGACCCGTCGAAATGAGGCTCCGATGGAGGTACGGCTTCTCGCTCTGGGCCTCCTCCCGGTCGAGGAAATCGGCGATGCACGTGACTTAATCGCCTGCGTGCTACTTAATGTTGTGGACGCCGATCTCGGCGGCCCACTTGGCGACCTTGGTCGCCTCGCGATTGCGGATGATGTCTTGTAGTGGAGCCGGAGGCGACCGTGATGGGGTGCTCCTGGAAGTAGTCAGCGGCGCTGAGCTCAAGACCGCGTATACCAGCTTTTGTGCTGTGGGTATCGTGGCGCGACTCGGTTAGGACCTCGCTGATGTAGTATACCGGCGCTGACTGGGCGCTCTTTCCTTCCTCAGTGGATTCGACGACCATTACAAATGACGACGGCGCTCGGGCCGCGACGTAAACCAGCATGGGCTCCTTGTCGACGGGTGCGGCGAGTAGTGGTCTTCGTAGCACCTTTTTGAGGTCGCGAGCGTCATCCCTCCTTGTCCCCTTTGGAAGGTGGGATTCTTATGTCAGGCGGTATAGGGCATCGCCTTTTTCGCCCAGGGGATGAAGCGGCGAGCCGCTACCGCCCGGCCAGCTTCAGCGTCAGCGAGCACTCGGGTTTGCCGAGCAGGCGATCGTGTCGATCTTCGTTGGGTTTGCCTCGATCCCTCGTTTGGAGACGCAGCGTACCTAGTAATTGCGGCGGGTACACGAAGGTGCACTTGCCAGGTTGAGCTTTATCTTGTACCTCCGCAGGTTGGCGAAGGTCTCTCTGCGAGGTCGGCGATAGGTCGCCTTGGCGAGTGGATTTTACGACCACGTCGTCGATGTAGACGTGGATGTTGCGGCCAATTTGGCTCGCGAGGCATTCTTGCATGCACCGTTGATGCGTTGCTCGGCGTTCTTGAGGCGAAGGTCATGGCGGTGTAGCGAAGGCTCGAATGGCGTGATGAACGCCGTCTTCTCCTCGTCCTCGACAGCCATTTTGATCTGGTTATACCGAGTAGGCGTCGAGAAACCGCGACTCGAGCCCACGGTGGAGTCGACGATCTGATCGATCGCGGGAGGACGAACTGCTCATTTGGGCGGCTGTTCAGGTTTGTGTAGTCGATACACATTCTCCGTGTCCCATTTTCTTTTCGACCGGACTGGGTTTGCCACCACTTGGAGTATTTGATTGGCGAATGAAGCCGCAGCGGCTGCACTTCCTCGGCTATTGCCGACGGCGTTCTTCGTTGAATGGCCGTAGCGACGGCCTGAGTCGCGCACTTTGGGGTCGGCGTTTAATTTGTGCTCAGCGAGCTCCCTAGGGACACCGGGCATGTCGGAGGGTTTCCATGCGAAGATGTCCTGTTCTCACGGAGGAACTTCGATGAGCGCCTTCCTATGCTTTGGGCTCATGCCTGTCGATCGTTCCGTCTGGCCGGGTCGCTGGGACCAGCTCGGTCTTGGTGTCGTCGTGGCCTCAAAGGTTGAGGTGTTTGTGCCCTCGAGTTGGGCTTCTTAAGTATTGTGGGGTCGTCGTTGTTGACCCGCTCGTGTTGGCGAGCTCATCGGCGTGACTAGCTTCCGCCGCGATCACGCGCGTCGGAGTTCGGCTCCTTTGGCCTCGCGTTCGGCCATGTCGGTCGCCGTTGATGGTGATGACGCCCGCCGGCGGGGAGCTTCATCGCGTTGCGCGTAGGGTGCCGCCATGAATTTGGCGACGCTGGCGCCCAGACGCAATGGTAAGGGCTGTCGAAGGGCACCAGCTCGAAGACGATCCGCTCGGTGCGGAAGTTCGCCGAGTGCGAAGGTGACGGGTAGCGTGACCTTGCCGATCGTCGCCTTCCGACCGGGGGCGATCTGCGTGGAACGTGGTGTGGGTTGTCTCGATCATCATTGCGGGGCCGCGATCGCTGAAGGTGTCGAGTAGAGGATGTTGATGGAGCTGCCGTCCATCGAGTCTTGGGGAGCCGATGGTCGCCGACCTTGGGCTTGACCACCGGGCGACTCGTCACAGGTACTCGATGCGTGGCGAGTGGTCTTGCCGGCTCGGTGATAGGCTGCTCGACCAGTTCGAGGCGGGGGCGTCTGTCTGGCCCCGTTGGCGGCGGCAGCAGGCGATGACCTTCTTCTCGCCGTGTTGAAGCGGTGAAGGTGTGGGAAGCGGCCACTTTGCGAATTTTCCGCCATTTTGCGGGTCGTTGTCGGTGTCCTCCCGGCGTCCGTGCCTTCTCGATCTCCACGAGGTGTGGCGATCGGCGGTGGTGTGCGTGGCGGGCTTTCCTTCCCTGCTTGAAAGCACATGGTTGGTTAAGGAGGGCCGGGATCAAACCTTGGCTTGTTCTTGTAATTCCCGCTGCGTCGTTAGGGGGGTAGCTCTTGGGTCGCGGTAGCTCTTGGGGTCGCGTTATGCGTGCCGCATTGGCGACAATCGACTCGCCCATCGTTGCGGCTTGCTTGTGAGGCGAGTGCCCTGTAGCGTAGGTCTTTCGGCGCCGTCGTTTGCCGCCCGTGCGTCGTTGTCCCGGACTCGTCGTCGCGTCTTGATTGGGATCTTCCTCGGTCGTTTGGCGATCTCGAGGAGGTCGGGGATGTTGTCGAGTGTGCGGGCATGTAAACGAGCTTGGCGACTAGAGGCTCGTGGCGGCACGAGGTCTTGAAGCAATGGATGGCGGTGTCGGGTGGATGCCGACGCGTTGTACGAGCTCTTGCCACCGTTGGACCCATTGCGGGTCGACTCGCGGGTCCCCGGACGCGCATCGTTCAGGTCCTCGATGGTGGTGGCGCGGGTGTAGGAGCACTCGAAGTGCCCGACGGCGTCTCGCATTTCCTCCCGTGAGTCGATCTTTGTCACGGGGGCGTGTTGATCCATTGCACCGTCCCTCCATCATCGAGTGGGAGGTAGCAGGCGGTAGGTCGGTGTGACCGCGATCCCCATTGCCATGAGGTATGTGTCAAGCGGACCGGGGTCGTCACGAGTCGTATTTTTCGATCTCCTTGGCGCCTTGAAGTTGGGTGGGTACTTTTCGCCTCGGATCATTGGTCCGAAGCACTTGGGCCCTAGTCGGTGGCGACCCCATAGGCTCGCCGCCAGCGGCGAGTTAGGTGTCTGCGAAGTCGGGCTGGCGTCTTGCCATTTGGTTATTGATGATGTGAGTGCGGCGTCGATTGGCTCTCCATTGGCGGCGCGAGGTTGGTCGCCCGGCCTGGGATCGTTGGTGGAGAGTGCATTCGCGGTCGTCGTTGGAGCTGCAGTGGCTCTGGCGGCGGGCAATTGAGGGTGTTGCCACGCCGGCGGCCGCTGAGGCCGCCCACCGGAGCGAGTACACTCGCCTGCGTCGGCGCCGCTTTCTTTGTTCCACGGCCTTGCGTAGCCTGACATACTGGATCTGTAGCGCGTCGCCGGTCGCCGTGATCTTGTCGGCGCGGCTCGGCCTGCCACGAGGTTGTCCATCGGGTGGAGAACGATGGAAGGCCGTTCGCGTCGCGCTCCGTGAGGAGACGACTATCGCGGCTGGTCCACAGGAGGTGCGGTTGGGTGGTGGTGGGGCACCCATCGCCGTTGATCTGGCGGGCGGTTGCTTCCTCCGGTGGCGCGTTCTCGATCGCGGCGCTCGGCTATCGGGTCGTTCTCGTCGTCGAAGTTCGGCGCCCTGAGCGGTGGGGTTCAGCGTGACCTGATCCGGCTGGTGGTAGCGTGACAGCTCTGTCACCTGCTGCGAAATTTTTCGCTCGGCCTGCTCCTTGCGTCTTGCCTCCGCCATTTCGGCGGAGTTCCTCGACCTCCGTCGCCGTGGCGTTAGGAGGATCGGGTGGAGAAAGGTCCTCCGGCGGATCGGTGCGGTGGCCATGTAGGTCATGGCGTGGCGGCACCGTCGCGGAGGTCGTGAGTTCTCCGACCGAGTCGGTCGAAGATCCGAGGATGGAGGGTCCTCGAAATCTCCGCGTTGGAGACTGGCGATGGAGCCAGCGACGAGGCCGCGGTGATGGATCCGGTGGCCAGAAGTCGCCAGTCGGCGGCGTCGTCGAGGGTCGCGTCTTCGCGGCGCTGAATTCTCGGCCACGTTCGTGGGCGAGTCGTACTTGAGGCGGGCGGTGGATCGTGCGGATCGGCTCTCGGAGAGCCGATCGCGTGGTGGCGACTTCGCGGATGCGGCCGAGTCCTCCGAGGTGATGATGTCGGTGGTGAGGCCGAAGAAATTTGATCGTCGATTGGCGGGATCACGCAGGCGTGACGGTCGCGCCGCGGGACGTAGCTGCTTGGCAAGATCGGAGCATCTCGCCAATCGCTATCATGCGGTGGCGACCGCCTCGTTGATGGGCAGATTGGATCTCGCGCGAACACCGGCGGACCGGCGGGCCACGGTGGGCGCCAGCCGTGGGAATGACCACGGCGGATCTGTCGGCAGCGGAGTAGTAAACGAGGCAAGGCGGCCAGCCATCTGCGGTGCGAGATGAGGCGGAGACTCAGGTTTTACCTGAGTTGGCCCGGAGGGTAAAGACCTACTCTGCTAGATTGTATTATGGAGGTGTTTACAATGGGCGAACTCGGCGGCTAGGCGGCGAGTTGCTTGGGTGTATGAGGCGTATCTCTACTCACCCCTTAGGGAGGTTTATATAGGCTTACCTCCCTAGGGTTTACATATCTCAACCGATTATTACAACTTTGTCAATCGTTTAACTTTCATCGACTGGCCTAACTACTACTTTGGGCCTTGACCTCCGATCGCCGGTACCTGATGGGCTTTGATCCACTCGCCGTTCTGCAGGCCCACTCGCCAGCCTTTGGGCCAGTCGGAAACGTCCCGCTGAGGATACCCCAGTAGGCATATCCCCATCAGAACCCCTACACATGCACCATCACAATCTTGATCAAAATATTTGTAAATCATTGATAGCTGGGATCAAAGTACTCTAAACATGAGCATGAAAGATGTAGTTCTAGCAATAAGACATAACAACTATGTTGTAACATGAAAAGAGAACACAAACAAAAGATCATGAATAAAAATGCATTGAAAGATGTTTGTTTGTTTCACATACAGAAAACATAACATGTGTGGTATTCAGCTTGTCTCTCATGGTGTAGAAAAACATAAATACATAGGACACCTTCAAAGTTCATAAGGGTGACTAGATACAAATAGTTCAAAAATAGGCAATATCAACATTATGAATCAATCAATAAGTTTTGAGACAATGCACATAAAAATAAGAATGACAACTATGCTCTCTTTTCATGCATAAAGATAGAAGATAGATACTCAACATAAAAGTAAGAAGAAAGGCCCTTCACGGAGGGAAGCAGGGATTTCAAGTTTCATAAAGAGCTTCCAAAAATTATGGTACTTGTTAGCTTTCATATCTCATTTCCCCTATCATAAGAATCTT
Organism: Avena longiglumis; assembly: GCA_030063025.1. NCBI lineage: Eukaryota > Viridiplantae > Streptophyta > Magnoliopsida > Poales > Poaceae > Avena > Avena longiglumis. The sequence continues at coordinate 49,814,842 of CP125979.1, forward strand.
GAAGTGATTAAGGTTAAAGTGAAACAAAAATGGAGTTTATGTTTGACAAATCATAAGTTGGAAATCTTATGTCCCTTGAGTACGAGGGTCGTTCCTCATGCTACTCAACTTTAGTCATAAGCAAGTTCTTGTCATTATAAGTATATGTGTATCATAGAGAACCGCCAACAGGGTACCCCCTGCCCGATGACATAGGAGCTATCCCATATCAAAATGACAATGCAACAGACAATGAGCATCTCAACGATCTTTTTATTTGCTATTTGCATAGGTTTTTATTGAGGATGCTTCACAGATTGCTCACTATGGTTATGCTGCAAGTTTCTACCATGATTAGGCATGGCTTAGGCTAGCCGCCCAGGCGTTTCTCTCACACATATACAATACTCCATAGATTTACAAGCTCCCTTTTATTTCACACCGCCGACATCCATAAACAAAAGATCATGATATCAACTGGGTAATATGTACAAGTGTTGAAAGCGTTCCCCATGACAACATGGTTCTGCTAATTCCCAACTTATAAGTGCAAGCATATACAACATAAATGACACACTGGTTCAAGTTTATTAGGTGCAAGAAATAAAGTGTGACATCAAGTTCGTGAGAGCTTTAATCACTAATTTTCACATGACAAGTTTAATTTGAAAGATAGATAAAACATGAGTATACTTGGAATGGTGTAACACACCATGCATAGGAATTTATAGTGGACTCTTTGGAATAACTTGGTTTCTTGGGACTTGGATGCATGAGTAGAGCTTACTCAGTACAAGTGGAGGCTAGCAAAATACTGTGAGCGACCAACTAATCATGCAGAGCGACAAAACATTATTAATCAAAGCATAAAGTGGTATCGAAAGTCAAAAACTAAATGATCATAGAGGCTAGGGTGACTGGTTCATAGTCATAACATGGTGTAAACATGTGCCAAGTCAACCCAAACAAATCATCAAAGGAGAACACCACAATAATATGCTTTTATATGCTAAAACAACGCATGATTTTTTCAAGGCACATTAAGCAATCTCAATTGTTTGTAACAAGTCATGCTACAACAATAATCACTAAGAATAAGGTCAAAGCAACATCTAGCATGACATGATAAAGTCTAAGCCACAGTCAAAATAAGCTCCCTTTTGTACCACTATAAGCATGTGAGTTTCTACTCTTTTCCAGGACCAATCAACTTATTTGAAACAACATGCGAACGCGGGGGTCCAAATAATTTATTCAAGAAAACCAAACAAAATAAAACCAAAAAATAAAACTAAGATGCTCCAAGAACAACACAATAGTGCATGAAACAATAAAAATGAAGTGTCTGGAAAGAGACCTGAGATTTTTATTGATGAAGAAGGGGATGCCTTGGGCATCCCCAAGCTTTGACGCTTGTACCTCTTGAATATTTATAGGGGTGACATGGGGTGGCATCCCCAAGCTTGAGCTTTTGTCCATTCTTCATCTCATTATATCATTCTTCCCCTACACTTGAAAATTTCCTTTATACAAAACTTCACACAATCTTCATTATCAACATTAGTGTATTCAAGATAATAAGCCTCTGGGTTTAGTTTCAACACAAGTAAAACTTCCATTAGAACACAAGCTACTGTAGAAATTCCTTTTAAAATCTCAAGTGATCAAAGAGAACTGAAAAAGAAACCGATTAAGAGGCAAATCAAAATAATGGCAGAAATCTGTCAAAACAAACCAGCAGGTAAAGAACGATTTTTCGAAGACCTTCGATTGCTCAAATCGAAAAGTGTTAAACTAAACAAAGTTATATAACAACCTAGGGCATAATATCAGAAAATTATAGCTCAATCCGACATACAGGAATTTTCACGAATTTTTACGGTAAATCACAAAAATCTGTTTTGGGACAACAACTTCCCAAAATCTTACTTCTCTCTCATTAGAGGTTATTCTTGGTACAAAAACCACACAAAAAAGACAAGGAGAGGTTATTATAGAAGTAATAACTTCCAAGACTCAACAAAAGAAAAAGTTATTGAAAATAAAAATTGGGTTGTCTCCCATAAGCGTTTTTCTTTAATGTCTTGCATGATAATTTCGATGATGCTCACATGAGAAATATGAATTGAAATAAAAGAGAGCATCAAGAAGAAAATATAAAACAAATTTAATTCTAACCCACTTCCTATGCATAGGAATCTTGTACGCAAATAAATTCACAACGAACAAAGTGACAAGCATAGGGAGATAAAACAAGAGTAACTTCAAAACTTTCAGTACATAAAGAGGTGTTGTAGTACCATGAAAACTTCTACAACCATATTTTCCCCTCTCATAATAATTTTCAGTAGCCTCATGAATAAACTAAAAAATGTAACCATCACATAAAGCATTCTTTTCATGATCTACATAATTTTTATCAAGCTCAAAAATAGTGGGATTGAAACTTTCAAACCCACTTTCAACAATTTTACAACAAGATGACTGATCATACTCAATAGGTATTGTGATGCAGCCCGTCCTACGGTCGCACCTCCATCTACAACACCTAGTCCCCCAAGTGGACCAATGACTCGCGCCCGAGCCAAGCTCCTACAAGCCAAGGTTAACTCACTCCTTTCCTCATGTGATTTTGGCCTACCTTTGGATGGCTTGCTACTTCATGCAACTACGTTATGTATCCTCAGCTATGAAGCAACATCACCACACCAAGCCCCCAAGGAAGAAGGACCAAGAGAAGAAGCTGTTGGAGCTCTGCACACCGGAGTCTTCGGTGTAGATCGGAGTCTCCGGTCCCCTACACCGGAGTCTCTGGACCTTCCTTCGGTCACCAGGACCAAGCTCGGACAGCCAAGCCCTCCGAGACGGGTCTGGAGATTGACCGGAGTCTCCGGCCCAGACCGGAGTCTCCGGACTGATCGATGCCAGGCATGTCAAGGCCTTTTGGGCCTGGCCCATGTAACCCTCAGTTTCGCCCAAACTTCCTGTTTTATTCCAAAACTACCCCTGTTTAAGTGGTTGGCCTATATAAAGCCCCACCCCTCATATGTAAACCCTAGACTTGGATAATAATAGATTAAGGACACCCCTTTGAGGATCTTTCATCTATTGGTCTCATGCTCCTACCAAGGGGCACCCTATTATCCACAACCTCTTGGATCTTGCCTAGTGCGTTCAAGTTGTACAAGGCCTTGGATTCTCGGTTTCTCGCCCCCAAGTCGTCAAGATCTCACCAAGCACCTCGTCCCCCGTTGTTGGTCGTGGAGAGAGAGCTTCGCCCAACACCGATCCTAGAGATTATGTTGGACCGGTTGCCACCGGCGTGAGTTATCGGCGTGTATCGTGATTTGTGTGCGTGAGTTCATCGGGATCTTAGTGTGCGTGTGTTCGTGGATTTCGTCCCCTCTCCCCCTTCCACCGCTTTTCCCTCGAACCTCGCCGAGATTCGTGAAAGATCGGGCCACCCCAAGGGGCTCCCCCGTAACATCTTGGTATCAAGAGCCAGGTTGATCACGAATTTCCCCTCAATTTTTCTTCTATCCACCATAAATTCGAAAATTTCCCAAAAAACAGCCCCAATTTGCCTTTGGATCAATCTATCGTTTTGGAGTGTTATTTGTGGTTTTGATCCGACCAAATCTTGTCTAAGGTGTTGGTCCGCCTTTTCCCAGCCCAATTTTGGCCAAACTTTGGATTTGAGGACTCTAGGCGTGAATTTCCCAAGAACATGAGCAGATCTTCCACACGGAGTCTCGTACCTGCACCGGAGTCTCCGGTCTACACCGGAGTCTCCGGCCCTGGACGCCAGTTTTGACCTTTTTCCTCTTTTCTGCATTGGCTAATCTGTCCGCTTGTTGTTTGTGTTCCGTGTGCGTGTCTACAACTAACAGATAGCTTCCGCAACATCGCCGCGCTCTTCGACACCACGGACCCCAAACTCTTCCCCGCTCCATCGACACAAGATCATCATCAACAACTAAGGTATAACTTGTGTCAACCCTTGTAGCCATATCTTCCTTTGTGTGTACCTATCCTATGAGAGCAACTCATTTTGTGTTTGTCTAAGCATTGTGCACTTGCCATTGGAAAGTGAGAGTGTGAGGGCAAATACAAAAGCTAACATAGTAGCATAGAAAGGGAGAAAAAGAATCAAAAAAAAAGAGAAAAAGAAAAATAGAAAGATACATAGTCTCCCAATACAAAGAGAGCATCAAGCTTGTAAGCAAAAGAGAGAGGAAGAAGCGCGCCAAGGCAAGTGCACAAATCTGTTGCTTACCCTCTTTTGGCAAACGAGTTGTGGTCTCTCCTTGAGTTGGCACGACAACCGAGCGTAGTCTTCGTTAGGCCATTTCCTGCTCACTTTCATAGTCGTGCTAACCCCATTTTTCTCCACGTGTGTGTGTAATCGTAGGTTCTCGTCACCTTTTGAGTTGACCATTTCCTTTTGACTTGAGTTTGTTGGATCTTCTCCACTTTTGACTATCCTTTGCGTTCGGTTGGTTCTTTGTCTTTCCCACAATCCTACCCATCCACCAAAAGCTTTTGAGAGTTGTAACTTATTTGTGTGTGAGTTTCTTTGCCATTTCACTTTGCACGTTGTTCGCTCCTTTGTGTGACAATTGGTTTGATATAATCTCCAAGGTGGGTAAAAGGCTAACTCTACGCACCCTTTTTCTCCATATACAACCCTTGTCGGCTTTGCATCATGGACAGGAATGGCGAGCCGTCCCAACCACCACCACCTCCGGAGGACGACACTCAATACATGACAAGATGGGACCATTGGAAGATCCGAGGAGAATTCAACTACCGTTGTGAAGCCCTTGAGCGGCGCCAAGATGAACAATTTAGCGAAGCCCGAGTGGAGTTCAAGAACATCGACAACCGCTTCGAAGAAGTCCGAGGCCAAATGCATGCCATGCAACACAATCTCGGTTATAAAAATGAAGCTCTTGGTCGTGCCCTCGCCTCAACGGATGAGAAGCTTCAACGCCTCATTGATGGGTTAGCAAGGCCACGCTCGCGAGACTTAAGATCATCACGACACTCCTCAAGTGAATCAAGTGCACCTCGCCGTCACGCTTCAAGGCACCGGGATGGACCCGTCCTTCAATCCATGAGCTCTTCTCAAGCGGTACCATCTCCGCGACACGCCGCAACGTCAAGCTATGATGGTGACCTCTCCGCAAGACCTCCAAGACATGAAGTGGACCTGCCACAACAAAGGGCACTTGTGCTTCAACAAGAGCAACCTCACATGGACCACCAAGCCCATCGCCATCGACATGTTCTTTCAACAACAAGTGAAGCATCCGAAGTGGAAGAACAAGGCCGCCATCGGCATGAAGCACTCGAAGATCCACCAAGGCGTCATCATCGACATGAAAGTCAACGTCGACAACATGATCATCATGATGAGCCTACTCCACATCAAGAAGAAAGAGAGCAACCCATTGCACATGCGGCTCGACGTCCTCCTCGCCACATGGCGCAAGACAATGCTCCTCGGCGTCAACCACGACAAGAACAAGAGCAAGCTCCCCAAGCTCATCGTGAGGATCAACAACCTCCTCCTCGTCCTCAACTGCGCCAACAAAACGAGCAAGCTCCCCAAGCTCGTCGTCAAAACCAAGTTCCACCACCAAACGCGGCACCTCAACAACCGCAAGAGCAACGCCACCATCACCAAGAAAGACATGAGAGCTCAGATGATGAGGATGGCCGCGAAAATCATGGCAACCGTCGCCACCGGAACCGCAATGAAGAAGAAACTTACGGCAATCTCAAGTTTACCATGCCCAAGTTCACCAGTTCCAATGAACCTGAAGAATACCTCTCATGGGAACTCAAGGTTGACAAGATCTTCTGCATGCACAACTATAGCAATGAGAAGATGATGGCCATGGCATCCCTCGAGTTTGATGAGTATGCCAACCTTTGGTGGGAACAAGTCCAACTCGCTCGTGAATCAAAATAAGATCCCCCAATCTCAACTTGGCAAGATATGAAGGCTCATATGAGATCCCGCTTTGTTCCTTCGCACTACACGCGTGACCTTTTCAACAAACTTCAAACACTTAGTCAAGGGACAAAGACCGTGGAAGAGTACTTCAAGCAAATTGAGCTCAACATGATCCGTGCCAACATTGAAGAGCGGGATGAACAAACAATGGCACATTTCCTTAATGGCTTGAACCATCCAATCAAGCGCATCACCGAGTTCCAAAAGTACAATAACATGGTTGAGCTTGTGCACATCGCATCAAAGGCCGAGCGTCAAGTGCAAGAGGACATCATGTACAACAAGCCAAAGACATACTTCACATACAAGCAAGCCCCAACCACTACTCCGACAACACCAAGTGGAATCTCATCAAATACCACCAAGCTTCCCTTCAAGCCAACACTTCCTCAAGGAAAACCGCCCCCAAGTGGCAAATACACAAGAGATGAACAACCATTCAATGGTGAGTGCTACAAGTGTGGAGGCAAAGGACACAAGTCGGCCGCATGTGGGAACAAGAAAGTTTTGTTCATCCATGACAACGGCGATGAATAATACTTGAGTGAAGATGAGTTTGATGCAAGGGTCAAGGAAGCCATGGCAAGGCAACATTTGGAAGAGGACCAAGAACTACTCGTGTGTGAGCATGACGCAAGTCCATCGCTTGTGGTCACAAGGGTCTTAACTACTCAAATCAATGAGAATGAAGACCAACGATCAAACATCTTCCAAACTCGTGCCTGTATCAATGGGAAGTCCATCAAAGTTGTCATCGATGGAGGGAGTTGCCACAATCTTGTAAGCACGGAATTGTGTGAGAAACTCAACCTCACCCTACATCCACATAAGCACCCCTACCATATTCAATGGCTAAGTGACCAAGGGTCCGTCAAGATTAAGCACACCGTCTCGGTAACGTTCTCAATTGGACCATACAAAGACATGGTGGAATGTGACGTGGTCCCCATGACGGTTTGCCATATGTTTCTAGGAAGGCCGTGGCAATTTGACAAGCGTGCTTTGCATAATGGTCACTCAAACACTTATACCTTCAAATGGCTTGAAAAAACTTGTGTGTTGCAACCAATGACTCCTAGACAAATAATTGCGGACAATGCAAAGGCTTTAGCGAGGGCGCAATACACAAAACCATCTTGTGAGAAGAGTGGTGAGCGAGAGAACCACACTATAGTGAGTGAGTGCCATAAGCCAAACTCGAGTGGAAAAACTAAGTGTGTTCTTCTTGCCACCAAAAGTGAGATGAGAGAAGTGCGGAACAACCCATCCATCTTTCACTATGTCCTTGTATGCAAGGGACTAGCACAAGGAACTAATTAATTGACAAATGTTCCTCCTTCGTTGATGGCTGTTTTGCAGGAATTCCACGATGTATTTCCCGAAGAGCTTCCTCATGGACTACCTCCTCTTCGTGGAATCGAGCACCGCATCGACCTCATACCCGGTGCCCCACTCCCAAACCGGGCCGCGTATCGCACGAACCCGGAAGAGACGAAGGAGATAGAACGACAAATCAACCAACTCGTCTCCAAAGGTTTGATCCAAACATATGACATTCTATCCACTCACTACTTTTGGCCAAAGATGAAGCGCGACGTGGAGCGCCACGTCCAACGATGCACTACATGTTTCCAAGCTAAGTCTAAGTCTAATCCCTTTGGTCTTTATATGCCATTGCCTATTCCTCATGCACCTTGGTCAGACATTAGCATGGACTTTGTGTTAGGCTTGCCTAGATCTAAACATGGACATGATTCTGTATTTGTGGTAGTGGATCGCTTTTCAAAAATGGCACACTTCATTCCGTGCCATAAGACCGATGATGCTTCACATGTAGCAAATTTGTTTTTCAGGGAAATAATTCGGCTACACGGTGTACCAAGAACAACCGTCTCCGATCGCGACGTCAAATTCATGAGCTACTTCTGGAAGACTCTCATGGCCAAGCTCAGCATCAAGCTCCTCTTCTCGTCCGCCTCGCATCCTCAAACCGATGGACAAACCGAGGTCGTCAATCGAACTCTTGGCACACTCCTACGTGTGTTGATCAAGAAGAACCTTAAAGACTGGGAGGAATGTATTCCACACGCCGAGTTCGCCTACAACCGCGCCAAGCACTCCACCACCATGAGGAGCCCGTTCATGATCGTCTATGGCTTCGAGCCTCTCACCGCGCTCGATATCCTTCCACTTCCGCTTCATGAACGTGCCAATATGGACGTGGTCAAGCGTTCCCAAACAATGAAGAAACTCCATGAAGACACAAGAGCTACGATCGAGAAACAAGTCCTTCGCCAAGCATCAAGGCTAAACAAGAACAAGAAAGAGATGATCTTCGAAGAAGGCGACCTTGTGTGGATACACTTGAGTAAAGACCGCTTACCCAAGGACCGCGACTCCAAACTCAAGCCAAGAGGTGATGGACCGTTCAAAGTACTAAAGAGGATCAACAACAACGCCTACATCATCGATATCCCAACATCCAAGTATCTTGTGAGCCCGACATTCAATGTCAAGGACCTCTCACCCTACCATGGCAACGATGAAGTTGAGAAGGTTGAAGAGTCGAGGACGACTCTTTCCCAAGGGGGGGGGAGATGATGCAGCCCGTCCTACGGACGCACCTCCATCTACAACACCTAGTCCCCCAAGTGGACCAATGACTCGCGCCCGAGCCAAGCTCCTACAAGCCAAGGTTAACTCGCTCCTTTCCTCATGTGATTTTGGCCTACCTTTGGATGGCTTGCTACTTCATGCAACTATGTTATGTATCCTCAGCTATGAAGCAACATCACCACACCAAGCCCCCAAGGAAGAAGGACCAGGAGAAGAAGCTGCTGGAGCTCTGCACCGGAGTCTCCTGTGACCGAGTCTCCGGTCCCTACACCGAGTCTCGACCTTCCTCCGTCCGAACCAGGGGCCAAGCCGGAGCCGAAGCCCTCCGAGATGGGTCCGAGATTGACGAGTCTCCGGCCACGGAGTCTCGGGACCAACACCGAGTCTCCGGACTGATCGATGCCGTGCATGTCAAGGCCTTTTGGGCCTGGCCCATGTAACCCTCAGTTTCGCCCAAACTTCCTGTTTTATTCCAAAACTACCCCTGTTTAAGTGGTTGGCCTATATAAAGCCCCACCCCTCATATGTAAACCCTAGACTTGGATAATAATAGATTAAGGACACCCCTTTGAGGATCTTTCATCTATTGGTCTCATGCTCGTACCAAGGGGCACCCTATTATCCATAACCTCTTGGATCTTGCCTAATGCGTTCAAGTTGTACAAGGCCTTGGGTTCTCGGTTTCTCGCCCCCAAGTCGTCAAGATCTCACCAAGCACCTCGTCCCCCGTTGTGGTCGTGGAGAGAGAGATTCGCCCAACACCGATCCTAGAGATTATGTTGGACCGGTTGCCACCGGCGTGAGTTATCGGCGTGTATCGTGATTTGTGTGCGTGAGTTCATCGGGATCTTAGTGTGCGTGTGTTCATGGATTTCGACTCCTCTCCCCCTTCCACTGCTTTTCCCTCGAACCCCGCGGAGATTCGTGAAAGATCGGGCCACCCCAAGGGGTTCCCCCGTAACATATTGGGTTCCAAGATGAAGTCAAGACCCCTCCAATCTCATTTTCAATAGTAGTATAATTAATATTATCAACCAATATAGGACCATCATCTAGACCTTTATCATAAATATTTTCTAAGCAAAACTCTTTAGTATCATGCATTTCGAAGTTAGGCACAAATAAAAGATTATCATAAGATTTATCAAAATAGCATGAATTATCATAGATAACACGAGCATAATTATTATCACAAGTTTTATCCACATTAGATATTTCAAAAGAATCTAAGCATGGGGGACAATAAAATAATGTAAGGGATAAAAAGTTACTCTCATTAGAAGGTAGGCATGGGTAGCTAATCCATTCTTCATCCTTTTGTTCATCACTCTCCTCTCCTTCATCTAATGAGCTTTCGGGCTCAGCAGTTTCTTCTTCCATAGGCTCCTGCAAGGCATTAGTATCTTCCGTTGGCGGAAAGCATCTATTAAAATATTCAAGAATATAGCCATTTTCTTCCTTGTAATTATCAAAGAAAAATTGAAGTATATCATAAACCTCATATTTATAAGGTGCATCATCAATATTTTCAAGAAAATTAGCAAGTTCGAATGCACCTTTCCAAGCAATAAATTCTTCAATTTGTTCCACATCATAAAAGTCATAATTTTCCTTAACATAAGAAGATATTGTAACATTATCATTATACTCACATTGAAAAGGGAGGTGTTTATAGCTCCTACAGCAACAATATTTATCAAAGAAATAAGTAATATTATAAGTAAAGCACACGTTTCTAGCAATGGTATGAAATTTATTAATTTTTTCCCGTAAGTGTTTCCCTTTTTGTGACAACCGGTGTTCCTTATAATAATATTTTTGTTCTTCCGTGAACCCACCTTGCCAATAGGATCTAGTTTCAAATAAATCAACCATTGATAAAAAGCATGATAAAGCAAGACAATAACATACCAACAAAAATAAAAACTATAGTAGGAACTAATTTTTTTGTGTTTTTGATAAGAACAAGCAAACCAAACAAAACTAATTTTTTTTGTATTTTTGGTAAAAAAGAAACAGGCAAAACAAAACAAAATAAACTAAGCAAAACAAAACAAAGTAAAGAGATTGGTTGTGAGAGACTCCCCTTTCGAGAATGTTCTTTCTCCTTGAAAGGTGAATGACGAGGAGGAAGAGATTGAAGCTGTCCTTAACTCCCCGACAACGGCGCCAAAAGAAGTCTTGATGCGGCTCAGTCAACTGTAGAGCCTCGTTGGGAAACCCCAAGAGGAAGGTATGATTAGCACAGTAACAAGTTTTCCCTCAGTTATGAAACCAAGGTTATAAAACCAGTAGGAGTAAGGAAACAACTCCAAGTTGTTGCTAACAACTTGGAACCTGCACAACACAAACTCAATACTTTGCCCCAACTTATAGTGAGGTTGTCAATCTCACTGGTTTGCTGAAAACAAAGGATTAAACGTATAGTATGGAAGATAATAGTTGCTTGTAGAAAGTAAACAATAACAGTAGATGATGTATCAATGATAAAGATTGGACCGGGGTCCACAGTTTACTAGAGGTGCTCTCCTTAAGATAGATAACATGCTGGGTAAACAAATTATAGCAGGGTAATTGACAGATTGAGAAAGCATAACAATGCATATACTAAACATCTTGACTCCTATTAGATTTGATTGTGCATTACAACATAATACATAGACCGTAATACAACTGCATCTATGACTAATAATCCACCTTCAGGTTATCATCCAAACCCCTTCCATTATTAAGTTGCAAGCAACAGATAATTGCATTAAGCAATGCGTGTAAAGTAAACAGTGCAATTGCTCCATGAACAAAGGATTGTTGTTTTCTCCCTAGTAGCAACATCACATCTACAACCTTAGATATTTCTATCACTTCCCGAGATTACTAGAGGCCTGAAACTACTATCGAGCATAAATACTCCCTCTTGGAGTTGCAAGCATCTACTTGGCTAAGATAGCTATTAACAACAGAGAGAATGCATGATCACAAATAACATAGACATGATAGAATCAATAATCAATCTGACATAGTATCTCAATATCCATCGGATCCCTGCAAACATAACATGTATGATTACAAATAGATAATCTCGATCAGGAACGGAGCTCATAAGATCTAAATATAATAACACAAAGGAGGAGAAACAACCATTTAGCTACTGTATGGACCCATAGTCCAAGGGTGAACTACTCACGCATCACTCCGGAGGCTGGCATGGTAATGAAAACGGCCTCTGGGATGATCTCTCCCCTTCGGCAGGGTGTCGGGAAGAGCTTCAGACCCCCCCCCCCGATATAGGGAAGATGGTTGCGGTGACTACGAACTATTTCGTGGAGATTTGATCGGGTGTCTAGGGTTTTATGCATCTACGTGATTTTATAGCAAAAGTTCAAGGTCGGTGGGCGCCCGAGGAGCCCACACCTGGTGGCGGCGCGCCCCCTGGGCCGCGCGGCCCTAGGGTCTGGCCACCTCGTGTCCCCCCTTCGGCTACCCTCCGGACTCCGTGTTCCTTCTGGTAAAATATTGATTTTGGCTTTTGTTCCATCCAATTCTGAAAATATTTCCTTTCTAGCTTTTCTAAAACCAAAAACAGCGAAAAACCAGCAACTGGCACTGCGACATCTTGTCAATAGGTTAGTTCCAGAAAATATATAAAAATACCTTAAAGTGTAGACAAAAGATAACAAAATTGTTACTAAACAAGCATGGTGCATCAAAAATTATAGATACGTTTACGACGTATCAGGGTGGAGGGAGTAGGTAGGTGGGGGTAGCTAGGGTTTCCACTTAGGGTTAGGGTTAGATGTTTGGCGGGGCCGAGTTTATTTTAGTTGGGACTACCGGTGGTAGGTGGCCTAGCCTCACGGGGCTGCCTCCCCATTAAAATATATAATAAATAGATTATAGATTTATTTTAAAAGGTATTTATAAATAGTTTTTAGACAAAACAAAATATCTATACGGCTCCGGTTTCATATTTTTAAATTTATCTGAGACCCAGGCACATGGATTAATATGATTGATAGTATACCATTCAAGTTAGAATTGATGAAAATGTTAGGATGTTAGCTGAATTGCATGCTAGGTGGGAAAGAGAAGATGAGAGTGCTAGAAATAATAGTATGACTAAGGTTTGTACCATTACCACCACTAGTGATGTTGAAGTTTCAAATGCTAGTAAACCTCATACTATTAATGGTAAAATAATTGGTGTAGACAAAGTCCCCATTCCTTTTGCAACATTTCCTAAACCCAAAAATGCTAAAAATTTTCGAAATGTGGGAGACAAAAGTTCTACTGCCTTGAATGATAATTTTGATTTTGATCTTGATGGTTGCAATATTTCTAAAGTAATTATGTTCTTGCAAAAGCTTGCTAGAAGTCCTAATGCTAGTGCTATGAATATGGCTTTTACAAAACATATTACAAATGCTCTCATGAAAATTAAAGAAGAAAAATTGAAACATGAAGCTTCTATTCCTAGGAAATTAGAAGATGGTTTGGAGCCCATCATTAATATGAAAGTGAATGATTTTAGTTTCAAAGATTTATGTGATCTTTGTGCTAGTGTCTCTATTATGCCTAAAAAAATTTATGGTATGCTTGATCTACCACCATTGGAAGATTGTTATTTGGATGTCCATCTTGATGATAATGCTAAAAATAAACATATGGGGAGAATTAATGATGTTCTTATTATGGTTAACAATACCTTTGTCGTTGTTGATTTCTATGCTTTGGATGTTGAATGCAATGCTTCTTGTCCTATTATTTTGGGAAGACCTTTTCTTAGAACTGTTGGTGCCATTATTGATATGAAGGAAGGCACCATTAAATATCAATTCCCACTCAAGAAAGGTATAGAACACTTCCCTCGAAAAATAAAAAAAGCTACCTTTTGATTCTCTTCTTAGAACAAATTTTGATGTTAATGCTTCTTCATTCGAAAACACTTGATTCTTGCTTTCTATGCCTAGCTGAAAGGCGTTAAAGAAAAACACTCTTGGGAGATAACCCAATTTTTATTTCAGTAAGTTTTTCCTTTTCTTGAGTCTTGGAAGTTATTGCCTCTGTAATAAACTCTCCTTATACTTTTTGTTTGGTTTTGTGCCAAGAATATCCTCTAATGAGAGGGAAGTAAGATTTGGGGACGTTGATGTCCCAAAAGAGATTCCTGTGCTTCTCTGTAAAAAATCGTGAAAATTCCCAAAACGTCGTACTAATCTGCAATTTATTGTGCGTATGCTCCTAGTATTTACCCAACTTTCGTTAGTTTTGCACTTTTCGATTTGAGCAACAAAATATTTTCAAAATAATCGGTCTTTACAAGCAGTTCTGTTTTAATAGATTTCTGCCATTATTTGCATTTGCCTCTTAAATCGATTTATTTTTGAGTTTCTTTGATCACTTGAGCTTTTAAAAAGAATTTCTACAGTAGCTTATGTTTTAATGGATCATTTACTTGAGTTGAAACTAAACCCAAAGGTTTATTATCTTGCATACACTAATGTTGCTAATGAAGACTGTGTGAAGTTTTGTATTAAGGAAGTTTTCAAGTGTAGGGAGAGAATGATGTGATGAGATGAAGTATGGAAACAATCTCGAGCTTGGGGATGCCACCCGTGTCATCCCAAGAAATATTTAAGAGGTACAAGCATCAAAGCTTGGGGATGCCCTGTAGAGGGAGTGTCCCAACCTTTAAACAATATAAGGTGGAGTCCCCTGTGTTTACAATGCTAGTCCCTGGATCAATAGCTAGCATCCACAGTTAAGATGTAATATCAAGTAACAAAGGTCATAATATAACTTTATAACCAGGAATAACATAATTTTATTACATCTTACATAGCTCTTTTGGCTATTACATTATATTGCAGCGGGATATCTATAAGCATGGGGTCCTTCATCTTCAAAGTGCCCCAGGCAGACATGTTGGTTGTAGACTTTGTAATCCTAATCAACACACTTCACTAAATCAATCAAACTTGCAACATCACAAGTTACAGCCACAAAGGGTCAATACATTTGAATTGTATTGGCAAGTGATACTATGGTAGTATAGTGGAGTCTATCCTCTATATGCATTTGGCTAAGTGGAGTTGAGGCTTGCATTGCTCAAAATAGATTTTTCCTTAACATTTGAAAACTCAAAGTTTTTTCTTGACAAAATCATTTTTCTCAATCAAAGATTGAAGATCCTTTAACCCTTGTTCAACCACAAGTTTTTAACTTAGAAATTTGAATGATGAGATTCTTGATTGCTTCCATGTCTTGATGCTCAAATTGTCCTTTACCAGGGACATGGCTAAGTACTTAGATTTTACTCTCTGTAGAGGTGGTGCACTTTCCCCACAAGACTTGGTTTCCCAAGACAAGATCTTTTAGAAGCCTTCCCTTAGACCAAAATGGACGCGCTCCAACCTATCAAACTCTACCACCCACTGTCCATATGGCTAAGTTCTTGCAACCTATATGATCCAGGCAGAGCCCATAATGCCAAGTGGCTGCACTTGAAGCTTCTCAACATTTGACATCTCAAATCTTTTTGTTCCTGGGTGGCCATCCACAAGTGAGATACACAAGGTCAACCATAGACATGGGCCTTGTGAACCACTCAACCAAAATCCACCAAGCAATTACCATTCCACCCAGGTGATTCATTAACTTAGTTGTTTTATTAAACAAAAACACAAGTCCTCAGACTTAGAAATTTTCCATAGTGTGAATATATTTCCACCCTTGTTTTCTATTAGCTAAGCTAAGAAATGATAGTAGTAGGTATCTTGACTTAGGAATTTCTACTAAGGTTTTATCTACTAGGATCCTATAGCAAGGTTTATACTTAGCAAAATTCCATGCAAGTTTTACTTAGAGAAAATCACTAATGCATAGTGAAAGTAATGGGACAAAGTATGAAGCATCACTTGCCTTTTTTGGTAGATGGTATAGGTTCACTCCTTGTCCTTGCAACAATCACACTCTTCAAGTCACTACAATTCAATCAAGCAAGGCACCAACTCAATCTACCAATCAAGCAAAACATCACATAAAATGAAAAAGTCAAAGTAATGCTTGCAAGCATGCCAAGCTTTGTTTTGTTTTTAAAAGTGGTTCCTAATGGGTCATAATCATTTGAAAACACCTAATGGTCATTTTGTAAAGTGGCAAAGTCATTTGCAAAAGGTTTCATTTCATAAACCATTTTCAAAACAAAGTATCATTTTATGTGGTGTAAAAATATTTTTACTAAGGCATTAATCTCTGGGGTTCACAAAATATGTTTTCAAACCACAAAACTTGATTTTTGGGGTCAGAGAGTTTAAAACAAAACATTTTCCAAAGGTTTTCCTTCAAAATCATTTTCAATAAATAAACCACATTTCTATTTGACTAGAAATGGTTTTAAATCAAAGAATCATTATTTTGTTTCACCAAATTCATTTTTGAATCCACAAAGTGCTTCCTAATTTTAGTAGGTTCAAATCACACCATTTGCCAAAGATTTTATCCCCAAATTCATTTTTAAACAATTTTCACAACCTTAACAAGCAATCAAAAGTTTCTGCAAAAACCAACAAGTTAACATATACTATTTACTAAACCAATGGCATGGTTGGCTAGGGCTTGTTCCACTTATTCCAATGATACCAAATTTGCAATTTTTGGACGTGTTGATCAAAAGTTACAGGGTTTTCAAATTGCAACTTAAATCTGTTTTTCAAATTCTGTTTTAAACAGAACTGGCCACGCGTCGCTATTTCACTGGTCGATACCGGTTCGGCCGGATCGGCTCTATGGTGCGTTGGATCTAAAAGATCGCACGGTTCAGAAAGCGTACCCCTTCGCGGCTTAAGTGATCTAGCGCAAGCGTCGGATCAAGATCCTACGGTGCTAGCGTGCTTGACCATTTGCGAGCGGCGCCGACGGTGGCTAGCGGCGGCGGTCGATGGGCTACGGCGAAAACAGAAGCGAGGGAGGAGGAAGGTGCTCACCACGCCGCAAGGCCTTAGGAAGCTCGACGTGGTCTCCTTGGGTCAAGGGGCGCTCTGTCGTGGCGGTAATCGCTCGCCGGAGTTGCTCCTGGCGTCAGATGGTCCTGCTCGTGGTCCGGGTGGGTGCTACAGATCGCAAGGAAGCAAACCGAGGATACGGTTAGACGCGCTAGGACATGGTGTAGGTGTGTGCGTGAACGAGAGGAAGAGGGGCGGCCGGAAACTACCTGTGGGGCTCGTCGGAGTTGGAGCGGACGGCGGCGTCGTTCGAGCTTGCGAGCGTTGCTGCTGGGCCATGGTCATATAGGTGACGGAAGAAGTGTCCGAGGGGAGTCTCCTAGTGTGCTCAGGGAGGCACGGGGCGGTGTTGAGTCGCCGGAATCGGCACCGGAGTGTTGTCGGAACAGAGGGAGTGCCAAGCCAAATTGAGGCAGCCTCGGGGCAGAGAGGGAGTGGCGATAGAGGGGAAAGGAGGAGAAGACGCTGGTGTTTTAACGTGCATGGTCAAGGCGCGTAATGGTGGCCGTGTTAAGACGAATTAAGACCGCGGAATCACTGTAGGAAACGACGACGAGGGGAGGAAGAACAGGTCGCGCGGGTGGAAACGACGACAACGTTTGTGGAGCCTACCTGGCAGTGAGGGGAGAGAGAGGGTTTGGGGCCACCAGTCATTCACTGCACGGGTCAGGAAACGAGTGCGAATCGTTTTTCATCGGGGAGGGAAAGCTGGGCTGTTTGCTGGGCCTAGTTGGGCTTCTGGGTTTGGTTGAGTCTGGCTTCTATTTTTTTTCTTCCAAAATGTTTTCCCTTTTCTGTTCTCATTTCCTGTTTTGAAAACCAAACAACAAATCAAACAAACAAAACAAATCAAACAATCAACAAACTTTTCATTTGGATTTGGTTCTGTTTAACACATAAACCAAAGTTTAAAATGAAATAATATTTTAAAACTTTTTAGGTTCCATTTATTAATTAAATAGAATGGACCATGGTTTATTAATCAAATAGGGTTTGATTTATTTAATAAAAACTCCATTTGAAAACCAAATATTTTCAAAACCAAATCAGTAGGTTTTATTTGAAAATAAAAGATATTTGGAAATCTTGTTTAAAACAAAATAACATTTTTATTTTAGGTTCCATTAATAATTAAATAGAATGGACCTTAGTTATTAAATCAAATAGGATTTGTTTTAATAAAATCTTTATTTTGAAAACTAAAATAAAACCAAAAACACTTCAGTAGGTTTTATTTGAGAATATAAAATACTTGGAAAACTTATTTAAAATAAATAAATAAGTTTTAGTGTTTGTTTAAAATGGGAAAAGCCTTTACTTAAATAAAATTGGATATTAAATCCTTATTATTTTATTTAAATAAGCCTTTACTAATTTTAATCAAAACAAAACATTTTATTTCAAAATATTGGCCAAGGTTTAATTTGGATTTATAAAATAATCTTTATTTATAAATCCACCTTTTCTTTTAAAAACAAAATCTTTTATTAAAAGATCCAAAAATAGTAATTTTAAATATTTTGAAGTTTCTTGTTTATTTAACTTTTCAAATCCCTTTGGGATTTTATTAGATCCAAATAGGTTTTGAAAGTTTCCAAATGGATTCAAAAAGTTTCTTCTCACCCTGAAATTCAACAAAGTTTTATTTTATTCATTTATTTTTCACATAACAAGATTTGGAAAATCTTGGGATGTGACAGGCTACCACCCTTAAAATAAATCTCGTCCCGAGATTTGGGGAGGCTAGGGTTACAAGTTGGCTCAAAACAACTAGGGTACTACCACCCTTAAAATTTTTCCAACTAGTTTACATTTTGGCTTGCTTGGGATCGTGGGGAAACTTCTCTGGGCAACCTTCTGCATAGTGTCCTTTGTTTCCACACTTGACTCATGGGCCAAGGTTGAGATCCTTCATAGACTTTTTTAACTTGTTCTTCATCTTTTCTGGACAATTGTTTACATAGTGGCCTAGTTCCTTGCATTTGAAACACATCACTTGGCTGATATCTTTCTTTTCCTTGGGTAACAATTCTTCTTGTTTGTTTCCTTGGTTCTTCTTCTTTTCTGGGCATTCATTGGCATAGTGTCCCATCTCTTTGCAATTGTAACATTGCACTTGAGTAATATCCTCCTTGTTAGGATTGAGGCATTTCTTCTTCTTCTTCTTCTTTTTGGGTCTCTCCAAAGCTAGGAGTTCTTCTAGTTCATGTTCTTCATAGGTGGAAAATCTTTCTCTCTTCTTGGGGCAGTTAGTAGAGATATGACTTTCTTCTTTACCATTAGGGCATTGATCTTCATGCTCCTTGGATGCATGATCCTTGTCTCCACAAGTATTGCTAGCTTGGGTTCCTTCTAGAATAGCATCTTTGTCCTCCTTGTTGTCATTAGCTCTTTGGAAAAAGTTTTCTCTCATGTTGATCATTTGAGTAACCAATCCTTGCAACAATTGGGATTGAAGTTTCAAAATCCTTTGTATGGCTGGGTCTACTCCATTGTTGTTGGCTAAAAGCTGAGTTGTCTCTTGACTCAACTGGTTTTGGGTTGCTATGAGCTCTTTCATGCTATCTTTTTGGTTGGTGTTGGTGTCATCAACCTTGAGGTTGGAGTATCTTGGAGAAGTCATCTGTTTGGGTTGGATTTGGGTTAGAATAGGCAAAATATTTCTAAGGAATCAATTCTAATCACACACACCACAATTCACACAAGCAATGTGCAAGCAATCACAAATAAACATTCCACTCAAACAACAAGTTCAAGCACATACTTAGGCAACAAAATATTTTTGTTACACCACATAAGTTGGTGTGTTTGACTTAACTAAAATATGGTGGTCCATCTATATGGTTTACTTGTGATCTTTCCATCATTCTTGGTTGATTTCACTTACATGAGATCATGGTTTCCTTGAGAAAAACTCTTGGTCACAATACTTCAAATGATGTAGGCTCCTTCTAACTTTTGCATTCCCTCAGTCTCTAAATCTTGAGCAAGATTTCCTTGTCTCACTTGTATTCCTTAGTGGTATCCAAGTTGGAAGTCCTTGGTGAATATGCTGAAGATGTTGAAGTCATTAGAGTTGAAGAAGTTGAAGTCATTAGAGTTGAAAGTGTTGAAGAAGTCCTTTGCACATGGTGTAGTCCTTGGCCATGGGTAGGTTTTCCATCAAGTTGAAATAGAAGAGATGTAGAGTTGAAACCAAAATGGTTCAGGAAAGAGTTTATAAGTGTTTTTGTAAATAAGTTTTTGGAACAAGTATAACTCCTATTTTTCTAAGGGTTTTTGTCCAATCCTAGGGTTTACAAATCCTACAGGCAACACAATGCTCTGATACCATCTGTAGAGGGAGTGTCCCAACCTTTAAACAATATAAGGTGGAGTCCCCTGTGTTTACAATGCTAGTCCCTGGATCAATAGCTAGCATCCACGTTTAAGATGTAATATCAAGAAACAAAGGTCATAATATAACTTTATAACCATGAATAACATAATTTTATTACATCTTACATAGCTCTTTTGGCTATTACATTACATTGCAGCGGAATATCTATAAGCATGGGGTCCTTCATCTTCAAAGTGCCACAGGCAGACATGTTGGTTGTAGACTTTGTAATCCTAATCAACACACTTCACTAAATCAATCAAACTTGCAACATCACAAGTTACAGCCACAAAGGGTCAATACATTTGAATTGTATTGGCAAGTGATACTATGGTAGTATAGTGGAGTCTATCATCTATATGCATTTGGCTAAGTGGAGTTGAGGCTTGCATTGCTCAAAATAGATTTTTCCTTAACATTTGAAAACTCAAAGTTTTTTCTTGACAAAATCATTTTTCTCAATCAAAGATTGAAGATCCTTTAACCCTTGTTCAACCACAAGTTTTTAACTTAGAAATTTGAATGATGAGATTCTTGATTGCTTCCATGTCTTGATTCTCAAATTGTCCTTTACCAGGGACATGGCTAAGTACTTAGATTTTACTCTCTGTAGAGGTGGTGCACTTTCCCCACAAGACTTGGTTTCCCAAGACAAGATCTTTCAGAAGCCTTCCCTTAGACCAAAATGGACGCGCTCCAACCTATCAAACTCTACCACCCACTGTCCATATGGCTAAGTTCTTGCAACCTATATGATCCAGGCAGAGCCCATAATGCCAAGTGGCTGCACTTGAAGCTTCTCAACATTTGACATCTCAAATCTCTTTGTTCCTGGGTGGCCATCCACAAGTGAGATACACAAGGTCAACCATAGAGATGGGCCTTGTGAACCACTCAACCAAAATCCACCAAGCAATTACCATTCCACCCAGGTGATTCATTAACTTAGTTGTTTTATTAAACAAAAACACAAGTCCTCAGGCTTAGAAATTTTCCATAGTGTGAATATATTTCCACCCTTGTTTGATATTAGCTAAGCTAAGCAATGATAGTAGTAGGTATCTTGACTTAGGAATTTCTACTAAGGTTTTATCTACTAGGATCCTATAGCAAGGTTTATACTTAGCAAAATTCCATGCAAGTTTTACTTAGAGAAAATCACTAATGCATAGTGAAAGTAATGGGACAAAGTATGAAGCATCACTTGCCTTTTTTTGGTAGAGGGTATAGGTTCACTCCTTGTCCTTGCAACAATCACACTCTTCAAGTCACTACAATTCAATCAAGCAAGGCACCAACTCAATCTACCAATCAAGCAAAACATCACATAAAATGACAAAGTCAAAGTAATGCTTGAAAGCATGCCAAACTTTGTTTTGTTTTGAAAAGTGGTTCCTAATGGGTCATAATCATTTGAAAACACCTAATGGTCATTTTGTAAAGTGGCAAAGTCATTTGCAAAAGGTTTCATTTCATAAACCATTTTCAAAACAAAGTATCATTTTATGTGGTGTAAAAATATTTTTACTAAGGCATTAATCTCTGGGGTTCACAAAATATGTTTTCAAACCACAAAACTTGATGTTTGGGGTCAGAGAGTTTAAAACAAAACATTTTCCAAAGGTTTTCCTTCAAAATCATTTTGAATAAATAAACCACATTTCTATGTGACTAGAAATGATTTTAAATCAAAGAATCATTAATTTGTTTCACCAAATTCATTTTTTAATCCACAAAGTGCTTCCTAATGTTAGTAGGTTCAAATCACACCATTTGCCAAAGATTTTATCCCCAAATTCATTTTTAAACAATTTTCACAACCTTAACAAGCAATCAAAAGTTTCTGCAAAAACCAACAAGTTAACAGATACTATTTACTAAACCAATGGCATGGTTGGATAGGGCTTGTTCCACTGATTCCAATGATACCAAATTTGCAATTTTTGGACGTGTGGATCAAAAGTTACAGGGTTTTCAAATTGCAACTTAAATCTGTTTTTCAAATTCTGTTTTAAACAGAACTGGCCACGCGTCGCTATTTCACTGGTCGATACCGGTTCGGCCGGATCGGATCTGTGGTGCGTTGGATCTAACAGATCGCACGGTTCAGAAAGCATACCCCTTCGCGGCTTAAGTGATCTATCGCAAGCGTCGGATCAAGATCCTACGGTGCCAGCGTGCTTGACCATTTCTTGCAGCGGCGCCGACGGCACAGCGGCGACAAAGGTGGCGCTGGCGAAACAGGAAGCGAGGTATGAGGGGAAGGTGCTCACCACGTTCGCAAAGGCCTGAGGAAGCTCGACGTGGTCTCCTTGGGTCAAGGGGCGCTCTGTCGTGGCGGTAATCGCCGGAGTTGCTCTGGCGCCGATGGTCCCGCTCGTGGTGGGTGCTACAGATCAAGGAAGCAAACCGAGGATACGGTTAGACGCTTAGGACATGGTGTAGGCATGTGCGTGAACGAGAGGAAGAGGCGGCCGGAAAGTACCGTGGGGCTCGTCGGAGTTGAGCGTCTGGCGGTGTCGTTCGAGCTTGCGACGTTGCTGGGCGCCCGCGTCGTATGGGTGGTACGGAAGAAGTGTCTGGAGTGGGGAGTATCCTAGTGCTGTGGAGGCACGGGCGGTGTTGAGTCGCCGAATCGGCACCGGAGTGTCGGAACAGGGAGTGCCAAGCCAAATTGAGGCCTCGGGCAGAGAGGAGTGGCGACAGAGGGAAAGGAGGAGAAGACGCTGGCGTTAACGCATGGTCAAGGCGTAATGGTGGCGCGTTAAGACGAATTAAGACCGCGGAATCACTGCAGGAAACGCGAGGGGAGGAAGAACAGTCGCTGGTGGAAACGACGACAACGTTTGTGGAGCCTACCGCGGAGGGAGAGAGAGAGGGTTTGGGGCCACTATTCATCAGACGGGTCAGAAACGAAAAGTAATCGTTTTTCATCGGGGAGGGAAAGCTGGGCTGTTTGCTGGGCCTAGTTGGGCTTCTGGGTTGGGTTGAGTCTGGCTTCTATTTTTTTCTTCCAAAATGTTTTCCCTTTTCTGTTCTCATTTTCTGTTTTGAAAACCAAACAACCAATCAAACAAATCAAACAATCAACAAACTTTTTAGTTGGATTTGGTTCTGTTTAACACATAAACCAAATTTCAAAATGAAATAATATTTTAAAACTTTTTAGGTTCCATTTATTAATTAAATAAAATGGACCATGGTTTATTAATCAAATAGGGTTTGATTTATTTAATAAAAACTCCATTTGAAAACCAAATATTTTCAAAACCAAATCAGTAGGTTTTATTTGAAAATAAAAGATATTTGGAAATCTTGTTTAAAACAAAATAACATTTTTATTTTAGGTTCCATTAATAATTAAATAGAATGGACCTTAGTTATTAAATCAAATAGGATTTGTTTTAATAAAATCTTTATTTTGAAAACTAAAATAAAACCAAAAACACTTCAGTAGGTTTTATTTGAGAATATAAAATACTTGGAAAACTTATTTAAAATAAATAAATAAGTTTTAGTGTTTGTTTAAAATGGGAAAAGCCTTTACTTAAATAAAATTGGATATTAAATCCTTATTATTTTATTTAAATAAGCCTTTACTAATTTTAATCAAAACAAAACATTTTATTTCAAAATATTGGCCAAGGTTTAATTTGGCTTTATAAAATAATCTTTATTTATAAATCTACCTTTTCTTTTAAAAACAAAATCTTTTATTAAAAGATCCAAAAATAGTAATTTTAAATATTTTGAAGTTTCTTGTTTATTTAACTTTTCAAATCCCTTTGGGATTTTATTTGATCCAAATAGGTTTTGAAAGTTTCCAAATGGATTCAAAAAGTTTCTTCTCACCCTGAAATTCAACAAAGTTTTATCAGGTTTGGAAAATCTTGGAAAATCTTGGGATGTGACATGCCCAAGGCATCCCCTTCTTCATTAACAAAAATATCAGGTTTTATTTTATGATACTTTATTTGTTGCTTCATGAACTATGTGTTGTTCTTGGAGCATATTTGTTTTTGTTTTGTTTTCTGCAATAAGTTGGTTGGACCCCATCACACTTATTTTTGGAGAAGTCACACCCAGTTCTTCATTGCCTAGAACACTAATTTTCACTCTTATTGTTCTATGAGTGTTCTCTTTTGCTAGCATTGCATTTAGCTTTAGTTTTCTTATTTTTGCTTAGAACTTTTTAGTTCTTATTTGTAGTTAGGTGAGACATGCTCTCTGGTCTTTATTGATTATTATCTTTGTGAGTTGTTTCAAATAAGTTGATTGGTATTGGAAAAGAGTAGAATGTTTCATGCTTATGGTGGTACAAAAAGGAGTTTGTTTTGACTGTGACTTAGACTTTATCATGTCATGTTAGATGTTTCTTTGACCATATGCTTAGTGATTATTGTTGTAACATGATTTCTTTCAAACAATTGAGATTGGTTAATGTGCCATGAAAGAATCATGTGATTTTTAGCATACAAAATCATAATATTGTGGTATTCTCCTTTGATGCTTTATTTGGGTTGACTTGGCACATGCTTACACCATGTTATGACTATGAACCAGTCACCTTAGCCTCTATGATTATTTAGTTTTTGACTTGTGATATCATTTTATGCTTTGATTAATAATGTTTTGTCGCCATGCATGACTATGAACCAGTCACCTTAGCCTCTATGTTCAGTCTTTTGCTAGCCTCCACCTGTACTGAGTATGAGCTCTACTCGTGCATCCAATTCCCAAGAAACCAAGTTATTCCAAAGAGTCCACTATAAACTCCTATGTATGGTGTGTTACACCATTCCAAGTATATTCATGTGTTCATTTATCTTCCAAATTAAATTTTTATTATGTGAAAATTAGTAATTAAAGCTCTCACAAACTTGAAGGCACATTTTATTTCTTGCACTTGATGACCCACAAGTATAGAGGGTGTATCGTAGTACTTTCGATAAATAGGAGTGTCGATCCCAACGAGGAGCAGAAGGTGCTGACTAGTGGTATGGAGCAGGAAATCTCTATAAATACTTAGCAAACGGATTTTTAGTGATTTTCTGATAAGACAACTAAACAAAGAGCAAGTAATAACGAACAAACAAACCAAGTGGCCCAATCCTTTCTTAGCAAAGTACAAACGTTCTCGAGGACACATGGGAATTCTGTCAAGTGCTTTCGCTTCAAATAGCTTAGTACTCATCTTTGGTGTTGTAAGTGTTGTGTGGGCGAACCTGTGCTAATGTACTGACCTTACTTGGACTAATACATACTTGTGATTAAACCCCTGCAGACATCCGTAACTATAGGAAAGTAATTAAGATATAAACCTAACCACATCCTTAAACTCTGAGATCCTACGCTCCCTTATGCAATGGTGTCCTAACAGGGGTTCAGGTTTCTATCACTCCGGCAACCAAACAATTAGTATCCAAATACACAATGCATTCCCCTAGGCCCATAAATGGTGAAGTATCATGTAGTCACATTGTAGGGGTTCGTAGCATGGAAAACAAAAAATTTCTATCGCATGAACACACACGAGCCAAGATCTATCTACTAGATTGCAGCAACGAGTCGATAGAGTACTAACCCTCGAAGATTCCAAAGCGGTTAACGAGATCAAATTCTCGTGGGTGATGTAGTCGTACACTTGCCGATCTCAAGATCGCGTAGACGATCCTTCCAAGGCCAAGCGCTCCGCTCAAGATTTGGTCACACGTTCGGTACTCGATGAATACCTTCCTCTCCCTTGTTCCAGTAGGCAGCGGAGGTTGTAGCACTCTCCTCGTGATTCCGGCAGCACGACGGCGTGGTGTCGGAAGTAGAGGGGAGTTCCCGTAGGGCTTCGCCTAAGCCGGAGCGATTATGGTGGAGTAAGAGAGGGCCTTGGCGATCTATGGTTTAGAGGCACCAAGGGGGGTGGTATAGCTGGCGGCTAGGGCTTGGAGAAACCCCAACTCGGCGACTTGGAGAAGCTCTAGTTGGCAGCGGCACTTGGAGGGTGGTGGCGCCTAGGAGCTAGGGTTTGGGTGTGAGGTGTAGGGGGCAACCCTACCCCTCCTTATATAGGTGGGAGGGAGGCGGTTGGGAGGAGGGAGTCCTCCTCCAACTCCTCCTCCTTGGCCGGCGGGTGTGTAAGGTTCCCAACCTTTAATAAGGTAGAGATCCCTGTGTTTACAATGCTAGTCCCTGGATCAATAGCTAGCATCCACAGTTAAGATGTAATATCAAGAAACAAAGGTCATAATACAACTTTATAACCAGGAATGAAATAATTTATTACATCTTTCATAGCTCATTTGGCTATCTCATTACAATGCAGCAGAATATAACAATAGCATGGGGTCATTCATCTTCAAAGTGCCACAGGCAGACATGTTGGTTGTAGACTTGTAATCCTAATCAATACACTTCTCTAACATCAAACAAACCTGCAACATAATAAGTTACAGCCACAAGGGTCAATACATTTGAATTGTATTGGAAAGTGATACTATGGTAGTATAGTGGAGTCTATCATCTATATGCATTTGGCTAAGTGGAGCTTAGGCTTGCTTTGCTCAAAATAGATTTTCCTTATCATTTGAAAACACTAAGTTTTTGCTTGACTAAATAATCTTTCCCAAGGCATCTCCCAATAGAAATTGGTGATCCTTTCAACCCTTTTTCACCCACAAGTTTTTAACTTAGAAATTGGGATGAGGAGATTCTTGATAGCTTCCATGTCTTGATGCTCAAAATTGTCCTTTGCCAGGGACATGGCTAAGTACTTAGATTTTACACTCTACAGAGGTGGTGCACTTTCCCCACAAGACTTGGTTTCACCAAGACAAGATCTTTCAAGCCTTCCTTAGACCCGTAATGGACGGCTTCCAACCTATCAAACCCCTACCACCAACTGTCCATTTGGCTAAGTTATTGCAACCTATATGATCCAGACAGAGCCCATAATGCCAAGTGGCTGCACTTGAAGCTTCTCAACATTTGACATCTCAAATCTCTTTGTTCCTGGGTGGCCATCCACAAGTGAGATACACAAGGTAAACCATAGAAATGGGCCTTGTGAACCACTCAACACAAACCATTCCTTCCATTCCACCCAGGTGTTTCATTCACTTAGTTGTTTTATTAAACAAAACATAAGTCCTTGACTTAGAAATATTCCATAGCATGAATATATATTCCACCCTTGTTTTATATTAGCTAAGCTAAGCATGATAGTAGTAGGAATCTTAACTTAGAATAATTCTACTAAGGTTTCATCTACTAGGATTTCCCATGGCATAGTTTACACTTAGCAAAATTCCATGCAAGTCCTACTTAGAAATATCACTAATGCATAGTGAAAATAATGGGACAAAAGTATGAAGCATCACTTGCCTTTTTGGTAGAGAGTATAAGTTCACTCCTTGATCTTTGCAATGTTCACTCACTTCAAATCACTACAATTCAATCAAGCAAACAATAATTCAATCTACCAATCAAGCAAAACATCACATAAAATAATAAAAACAAAGAAATGCATGCAAGCATGCAAAAGATTGTTTTATTTGAAAAAGTGGTTCCTTATGGTTCATAAACATTTGAAAGCACCTAATGGTCATTTTATAAACCATTTTAAACCAAATCATTATTTCTTGTGGTTGAAAATGCCTTTAACAAAGTAATAATTTTTATAGGGTTTACCAAATATATTTTTAAGTCATAAAACTTGGTGTTTAGGGTCAGTGAGTTTAAATCAAAACATTTCCCAAAGGTTTTCCTCCAAAATCATTTTTAACAATTAAACCATATTTTTATTTGGCTAGAAATGTTTTAATTCAAGGTTTTATTCTTTTGTTTCACCAAATACATCTTTAAAACCACCAATTGATTCCTGGGGTCAGTAGGTTCAAAACAAACCATTTGCCAAAGATTTTATCCCCAAAATCATTTTAGAACAATTTTTATATCCTAAACATGCATACACAATTTTCTGCAAAAATAAACAATTTAGCAGAAGCTTTTTACTAAACAAAGTGCATGGTTGGATAGGGCTTGTCTTATTGATTCCATTGATATAAAATTTGCAAAATTTGGACGTGTGGTTTGAAAGTTATGCAATTTACAAATTTGGAAAACTAATAGATCAAACTCTGGTTTTAAACAACACACTGGCCACGCGTCTTGTTATTATTGGTCGAAAACGTTTCGCGTGGATCAAGCGATGCATGCCGTAGGATCTAAAGTGGATCGTGCGGCACAGATCACTACTTACCCCTTCGGTTAATGTTCTATCGCAGCGCTTGGATCTGGATCCTACGGTGCACAACACTCGGCCACAGATGGGCGATGATGCCAGTGGAGCGAGGTGAGGTGAGGTTGCCGACGAACTAAATCACGCGGAAGAGAGTGAGAATGCTTACACGGTTCGCAGGGGTGCGGAGAAGCTCGAAGTGGTCTCTGTTCGTCGAGGGGTGCTCGGGTTCCTGAGTAATTTCTCGTCGGAGTCTGTCGCGGTGTCGGGTGCGCTCAGACGACGTTGGAGGCGAGGCTACGGGGCTCGAGAGAGTAGATGGAGGGTACCGTTAGTCTCGTACACGAGTGGAAAACAAGTGAGCATCAAAAAGAGGACGAGAGGGAGTCTGTGCTCACCAGGGAAGCTTGCTGGAGTCGAGGATGACGGCGGCAATGCTTAGACGTGATCGTTGCCGACGCTGGGGTTCAAGCGCGGGCAAGCCAAGGCTCCAGGGAGGTTCAGGGGGCGTTGGGGAACTCGTTCGCGTGGTTGAGGAGCAGTGGGGCTGGCTGGCTTCGTCGGAATCGTCGCCGGAAGGTTGCCGGGGCAGAAACGGTCTCAGCTCGAATTAGAACGGCCTCGAGGCAGAGTGTGGCATCCCGCAAAAACCACTACTAGAAAATCGCGTTGATTTTGTGCATTGCATCATCATGACCGCATGCTCATGTCATCATGCCACATTGCATTTGAGCATCGTCATCATCTTGCATTGTTTGCATAAAACTATTTTCGGAAAAACCTGTTTTTGTTTTCTAAACGCCCCGTCTTTGTTCAAACACAAAACCCGGGTCTCCGGATTATTTTGTTTTGTCTGCCAACGGTTTGCAAACGCCCCGTTTTAAATAATAATATATTTATTTTATTTTTAGGGGGCAGCCGAACCGGGCCGATCCGACCCAGTTGGCCACCCCCAGTACAAAAACCACAGCCACCTAAACCCTTTTTCTACCTAATCCTAGTCTACCCAGCCCCCTTCCACCTCACCCCGGCCAACCCCGTCACGCCACCTCACCTCCCCTTCCTTCCCCGGCCAATCACCCGTGGCCACCTCACCCCACCCCCTCTCTCTCTCTTCCACACAGCCACCCTCACCAACTCCTCCTTCTCTCCCTGCCACCCGGCCCCACCCCGATCCCCACTGAACGCACCTGCCCAAATCCCCACCTTCCCACTCCCACCGACACCCCCGGCCCCACTAGCCACGCCCCGCCTCCCCCCCCCCCTCTCTCTTCCCCGCGTCTCCCTCTTTCCCCCCCCCCCTCCTCCCCCCCCTAGCCTCTCGCCACAGACGCTTCACTCGCCGCCAAGGCCGCTCGACCTCCTCGCCGCTGGCCGCGCCCGCTCTAACGTGCGCTCCCGTCGCTGCCACCGTCTGTCGCCTCCTCTGGACCTCGCCCCTGCCGCCGACCTCCGCTTAGCCGCCTCCTCGCTGCCTTCGCCTCTGCAACCTCGGCCACAAGGCCGCCTCGAGCCCCTCTTCCCAAGGCCTCACGCCTTGCGAGCTCCTGCTCGTCCACCTCCGCCTCGGCCCATCTCTACGCTGCCACCGCCCGTGCCGACCGTGTCAGTCGACCCCGCCGAGCCCGCCACCGCCGCTAGCTCTCGCCGGTCACCTCGACCTGTCCGCCTCCTCCATTTCTCCTGCCGCCCTCGCTGCCGCTTCCGCCTGCTGCCCTCCCTTCCCGACTCCGCCTCCTGAGCCGCCTCCGCCGCCAGCAGCACCTCGCTCGCCGTTGGTCGCCTGCCCTCATGAGCTCAACGCTCCAGGCGCCGCCGTGCCCTGCATCTCCGGCATCCCACGAGCGCCTCTGCCTCCTCTGGCTGTTGCCGCGCTGGCGACCCCTCCTTCCCGCCTCCGTGGCAAAGCACCCTCTCCGTGGCCTCCCTCCTGCTATGGTAGGCCGTCGACCCTAGTGGCCCATACCCAAGCTTATCGTTGTTCCTCTGTTTTTTTCGAGCGCCGACATGGCCGTCTCCCCTTTTTGGGTCCTCGGCCGCTGCTACATATGTGCTTGTGTGCTTGCTAGCACCGTTGCGTCTGTCTGTCTCGCGTTGGTGAAGCATGTATTCACCATGTGTTGGCCATCAGGTGTTGATAAACCTCGGCTACGTCGCCCTCCGTTTGTGAACCCGAGGAGTGTTACCTCTCGAAGACCACACAATATTTTGACAAGATCTTCAACGACACTCGAAGTACAAGACCGATCCGATGCCGACCCAAGTTCTTCCTCCCGGACCCGTCAAGATCTCCGTCACCAAACCCTCGCAGTCTTCCACACGGAACACCGAGAACTCCCCCTGAACGCCAAGGTCGACGACTCGGATACGCCAAGTTCGTCTTCCCGGACACCGTGCGACAAAATCTACTTCACGGATCCGAAGACCCCGGAACCCGATCCACTCAAGTTCGCCATCAACGACAAGATCGGCACCACCAGGGCGAGTCCGATGCGCCCCCGACGCCACACCAAGTCCTTCTCCCCGAAACGCCAAGCTCTTCATCTTGTATCCGACCTTCTAAGACCGATCTCGTCGAACCCTGAACCCTGAGACCGAACCCCGAACCCCCCGGAACCAAGATCTTCGACCCTAATGTGTGAACCTTTTTCCGAGCCCTATTTTATAAATGCTATATATAAATATCTTGTTGCATATTAAATTGTCATACTCGCATGCATATTTGTGTGGTTTGGGGGCCTTATGCCGATTCACCTCATAATTAAATATGGGGCCCATATGCGGGCAAATCTAGTCTTATATTGGCCTCATTTAAATTTGTGTAGCGAACCGGTAACTTATCTTGTACTGTTATTACAACATTTAATTTGCGGGGTAGATAAATAACTTGAACCGTTTAATTAAATGTCGGAACCCCGGTTCCACTTAATATGACCTAATTGCATCGCATCTTTGCCATGCCATACATCATGCATGCATCATGCCCGATTTTCTACCGTAGTATTAAATAGTGCATCCGGTGTTTGTGCTAGTGTTTTGCTTCTTCACGGACTAGGCCGATGAGTTGATGCGACTGTTGACCCGACCTTCGAATGAACCTTCGGCAATGTTTTCAGGCGAGCATCTCCCCCTTTCTAACTATCCTACTTTTATAGTATTTGTTCCCTCCTGTTGATCTATTGCTATATGTGTTGCGATGCTCTAGTTTTCGTACCCGTGATATCCCTTGCAGCCCTATATTGCCTTGGACACACCCTATTACCTGTTGTTTGGTAGATAGTTACAGAGTGCGTCGTAGTCGCTTGCTCAAGTGCTGTTGCGTGTCGTCAAGTACCACGGTTGTTGGAGTATTGCCGTGTGTTTATTGTTGGAGATGATCATGACTTTAATTATCGTTTAATAACTAAAATTGAAGTAGGTAAGCAGAGGCACAGGTGGGCAATAGATGTTATTTGGTTGTTAACCGTCCACTTGTGTCCCGTAGGACCCCGAGTACTTGATACCTGTTCCTTGAATATTCACGCTATCCACATCCGGGAGGATTATGGGACCCCCCTGAGCCAGAGCTTGATTCATTCTTATTTCTTGGGGCCACAAACTAGTTTGAGGTTTTATTTACTATCCTGTACTTATGCCATGCTTTACTATTTTATTTACGATTGTGCGAGGAGCACATGTACTGTTTAGGATCGTGACCCGTTTACGCGGTATCGACAAGCCCAGTTTTGGGTTCCCGATCGTTCTACACCGCCCCACAAACCTTGAGTCCGTCTCGGTTAGCTAACCGTTGCGGGTATACTTAATGGGTGGCCCCTGAAATATTTCTGAATCTTGTGATTGCTTTCGTGAAAGCCTCGTTGGGTTTTGATTTGGTTTTTTCCGAGGTTGATCGAGTGTGTGTTGCTATTTGTGCACCCTGAGGGTAAAACTTTCAAAGCCGTGTCGCGGTTATGGACGACACAGCACAGATTCTCGATCATAGACAACTATAACTAAAGTAGTGCTATAAATTTGACTTTATAATGACTAGTAATTAGCTTCACTATAATGGAATGGCTAAATAAAACTGCCAACAATTGCTTGTTTGGGTTGTCGCTTGCACCATTGTATCGACTAGTAAGTACCTTCTACAACGAATGGCTAAATAAAAGTACCAACAACTGCTGGGTGTTGGGTTATCTCATGCTAATTGTATCTGACTAGTAAGTGTCGCAACTACAACGGAATGGTTAACTAAAACGGCCCACTGCTTATTTTATCAGGATGATTATCTACACCTGACTAGTAATTGCTGCAACGATAACTGAATAAATAAAACTGCCAAGGGTGTGAGTTCCTCGGTTGACTTCCTCGGCTGGTCTCGAGGGGGAAATACCAGGATGGGTTTGTTTGGTATTAGAATCAGGTTGGATCCGAATAGGTCTTTCTTATCCCTCTCTGATAACCGACAGTTATATCGAGTCTCTATAGGTTGTTTAGAGCATGCTGCGCTGCCGCTCAGTCCACCACACCTTTGTAGGCGAGGACCGCCGAATTCTAGCCTCGCCGTGTCTTGGCCTCGATCTTGACGCTCTCTCTTTTTCCTTTGCCCTTTGTCGGCACCCTTTTGTTTAAGCGGTTTTGAGATCGACGTCGTTAGCGTGGTTACCCTTCCGCTTGGCACAGGGGTTATGGATGCCATTGGTTATTCTTCAAGGCTCTTAGCTCAATTTGCATCTTGTCCGTACTCGGACGCTATATCGTTTTAAAGGTGATTTGGATATGTGTATATTATATCTGTATTCTTGACTCATTGAGTCGCTGTTGTATATATATCTGTTCTGTGGGTCCCATCGAGGACTGTTGTGTAATGTTATTACTTCGTTTTCCACCCGCACGAAAGTGCCTGGTGGGCACCTTTGAATCGTTTCTATGCGGGTTTGGCGGGGAGCGCTGAAACTTGCATAGGGTCGATTCTGAGGGTGTTACAGAGAGAGGGAGGGGCGAGCGAGGGGAAATGGGGAGGAGTCGTGGGCGTTTAAGGGAGCATCGTTACTGGGAGGAATCACTCAGCCATTTACTCGAATTTACCTGCTTTGAATCGAACTAGAAACTGCAGAGAGAGAGAGAGGAGCGTGGTCAACGCGAGGTTGGGGATGATGAACTGTCGGTGGGACCGCGTCGTCAGCGAAGGAGAGAAAAGGAATGTGGGGTCCAACTGTCAGCGTCTTTGCGGGTTTGATCGCGAGTAGAATAAAACGGTTCAGGGGAGAAAGTGAGAGTGGGCTATTGGGCTTAGACTGGGCCTTGCCGAGCTGGGTTAGCTAGATTCATTTTTTTTTGTACTGAACATTTTTCTTTTTCCATTCTTATTATTCTGTTTTGATTTTGATTTATCAATTTAAACATCCATTTGAATTCAAACTTCTCTCAACTTTGAGTAGATTTTAATACTGATTAATAACATAATCCGAAGTCAATTCTTGAATAAAACTTTATTCTTTTTGGGGTCTTTTTAATTATTCAAAAAGGCCCTTGTTTTAAATCAGGTAGGATTTAATAATATTTTCAAACACCATTTAAATTCTTAAACCTTCCAAATCTTTTTAGTAGGTTTTTATTTGATTATTTGGGTGTCAAATAATTCATCTTGAATTATTGGAAAGTATTTGATATGATTCATAAATCATTTGAATTGGGTGTGTGTTTTAATTCCAATGGAGTTAAATATAGTTTTCATTCCCTAAATTTTATTTGGAAGATTTATTTTATTTTAAGTTAATTAAACAACTTTTATTCCACTTGGGTAAATTCCAAAATACTATTTTCTCATGAATTATATAATTAATCTTATTAGAGATTTGTCTTTATTAAAATAGGGATAGAATGGTTAATGCCATTTTATTTTATTTTGGAAATTCTTTATCAATTTATTTTATTTGGATTTTGGATTATAATTCATTCCATTTGCTTATGGTCTTGGCCAAGTTTTAATTTGGTCTTTAACTATTCTTTATTTAATATTTCCTTCTTCATCTTATAAAATCCATATCTATTTATTTAGAGATCCAAACTTAGTGATTCTAATTTGTAAAATCTTATTTGATATTTATTTATCCTTTTAAATATCTTTAGGATTATTTGTTCACCAATTTGCATGGATTTTAGATAAGTGCTTTATTAGCTTTGGAAATTACTTTTCCTTATCTTAATTAAATTCATAATATTTTATTTATGGTTCCAAATTAAGTGAAACCAATTTTTAGGGTTTTAATATTATTTCTATTTGTCATTCTTGATCATTTATGATTGTTTGCTGACAAATTTTTATATGGATCAAATCCATAGACTTGGGGATAACTTGGAAATGATTTTTATTCCATTAGGGTTTAGGGTTTGGATTTATTTTCCAAGTGTTTAAATTTCCAGATGCATTTATGAAGAATGCATTCCACTTGATTTGGATTTTGTTGAATTCAAACTTTAATTAAAGTTTGTTCAAGATGGGATTTTAAGTTTCCATTTAGAAACAAAAGTTTCTTTTCACCCTAAATTTCAACAATAATTTATTTTGTTTATTTATTTTTCACATTACAAGATTTGGAAAATATTGGGATGTGACAGGGTGGAGGGAGTAGGACTTCCTCCCAAGTAGGTTTCCTACTCTCCCTCCACCAATCAAACTTCAGATTTGACTTTTCAAATTGGCGTTTGACTTTCAAACTTGGATTTGATTTCTCTCTCCATATTTCCCAGCCAAGTGACCTAGTACATGATGCAACCATTCCACATTGTCATGACACATCCATGTACCCTTCCCTCGGTCAGACCTTCCGACCCTTCTAGAACATTCTGGTGAACACCGGAATCATTCCCGAACTCTGAAACAATACTTTCCTTATATGAATCTTATTCTCTGGATCATTCCGGATCTCCTCGTGATATCCCGGATCCCATCCAAGACTCCGAACAACATTCGGTCTCTTACTCATTATTCCATAACTACACAACAACATCGAATCCTTAAGTGTCTCCTGTTATGAATTATGCGACATGACCGAGACACTTCTCCGATCAATAACCAATAGAGAATCTGAAATTCATATGGCCACATATTTCTCATTACTTTGCGATCATACCAATTTCCCTTTGTCTCACGATAGTCTACTTATCCGAGTTTTGATCGTCGGTATCTCCATACCTAGTTCAACCTCGTTCGATAAGTACTCTTCGTTCTCGTGATATGTGATCCCTTGAGCCAGTCACATGCTTGCAAGCCAATTGGATGACATTCCACCGAGAGGCCAGTATATCTATCCGTCATATGGATGGAAAAATCCCACTCTTGATCCATGTGCCTCAACACATACTTTCCGAATACTCAATGCCACCTTTATAGCCACCCAGTTACGGTGTGATGTTTGATGTCATCAAAGCATCCTTCCGGTGATGGTGATTAGCATGATCTCATGGTCGAAGGAATTAGGTTACTATGTATCAGAAAGCTTATAGCAAATGAACTATATTAAATGACTTGATATTTATGCTACGCTTAACTATAGGAGTATGTCCATTGTTGGAGATATGCCCTAGAGGCAATAATAAATGTAGTTATTATTATATCTTTGTGTTTATGATAAATGTTTACATTCATGCTATAATAGTATTGACAAGGAAACCATTAATACTTGTGTGATTTGTAAACTTAATTTGAAGTCCCTAGTATAGCCTCTATACTTCACTAGCTTGTTGGTTGATTAATGATTGTGGTTTCCATATCATGAACATTGAGATGTTATCAACAACAAGATCATATCGTTAGGAGAATGATATGGTGGACATACTCCTATAGATAAGCGTAGCATAAAGATCAAGTCATTTCATTAGTTCAATTGCTATATGCTTTCTGATACATAGTAACCTAATTCCTTCGACCATGAGATCATGCATATCACCTTTACCGGATGGATGCTTTGATGACATCAAACACCACACCGTGAATCGGGTGGCTATAAAAGTGGCATTGAGTGTTCGAAAGTATGGGTTGAAACACATGGATCAAGAGTGGGATTTGTCCATCCACATGACGGATAGATATACTCAGGCCCTCTCGGTGAAATGTCATCCAATTAGCTTGCAAGCATGTGACTTGGTCTGAGGATCACATATCACGGAACGAGAAAAGAGTACTTATCGAATTGGTTGAACTAGGTATGCGAGATACCGACGATCATAACCTCGGATAAGTAACATATATCGTGAGACAAAGGAAATTGGTATCGTATGTAAGTGGTTCATTCGATCGCAGTAATCGTAGAAATATGTGGGAGCCATATGAATTTCCAGATTCCTCTATTGGTTATTGTTCGGAGAAGTGTCTCGATCATGTCGCATAATTCACGAACCGTAGGGAGACACACTTAAGGATTCGACGTTGTTTGAGTAGTTATGGTATTATGAGAAAGAGACCGAATGTTGTTCGAGTCTCGGATGGGATCCGGATATCACGAGGTGATCCGGAATGGTCCGGAGAATAAGATTCATATAAGGAAAGTCCGTTTGAGTTCGGGAATGATTCCGTGTTTTCATCGAGAATGTTCTAGAAGGTTCGGATTGTCCCAAGACTGGGGAAGGGTACATGAATGTGTCATTGATCATTGAATGATTGCATCATGTACTAAGTGTTATTGCTGTCCCAAATAAAGGATTAAATTGAATCCTAAAACAGAAAAGTCAAATGTCCAGCTTTGAAAGTCAAACCAAAACAAGAAACTGGGAAACAAGCAAGAGGAGTTGGAACCAACCGAGGAGGAGTAGGACTCCTCCAGCCGCCCAGCCCAAGGCCGAGTTGGGGAGGACTCCTCCTCCCTCGGCCGCCAAGGACCTCCCTCCCATAAAAGGAGGGCAGGGCTCCTCCCATAGACACAATACTTTCTACTCTAGATCTCCGTTTAGAGTTTTTGGTTTAGAGCTTCTAATTGCTTTAGCCAACAGTTTAGAGCCTTCTAATTGGTTTAGAGCCCTCTAATTGGTGTGTCTAATTACTAGGCCACTAATAGCTTCTCTCTCATAAGCTCCACCATACCTGCACCGCTTAAGGCCTGCATGATCTCCTCTACTCCTGCACACGCCAGGCCGCCGAATCGCGAGGAGAGTGCTACAACCTCCGCTGCCTGGAACAAGGGAGAGGAAGGTCTTCGCCGAGTACCGAACGCAGTGACCGATCATGGAGCGCCTTGAACGTGGCGCCGAAGGATCGTCTACACGATCTTGAGATCGGGAAGAGTACGATTACATCACCCACGAATCCGCTCTCGTTAAACGCTTTGGAATCTTCGAGGGTAAGTTATACCTTCGACTCGCTACAATCTAGTAGATAGATCTTGGCTTGTTTGTTTGTATGCGATAGAAAATTTTTGTTTTCCATGCTACGAACCCCTACAAAGGTATCGAGCCGTGTCTATATGTAGATCTCACAGACGAGTAACACAATGGTCATTGTGGGCGTTGATGCTTTTATTGTAGATTGCTTTTGTGTACTTTGCATCTTGCGGTATGTTGGGATGAAGCGGCCCGGCTAACCTTACATGACATCGTTCATGAGACTTGCTCCACGCTTGACATGTAACTTGTATTGCATAAGTGGCTTTATGCATGTTTCTCCTAGCATAGTTAAGATCCAATTTACAACGGGTGATCAACAATGCTAGTATCAATGTTGTGGTTCTTGTTCGTAAGTTAGAACGACACTTATTGAAAGCCCCAAACCACGTAAAATATGCAAAGAAAGTAGAAGCGTCTAACTTTGTTTTGCAGGGTGTGCAAGTGATGTGATATGGCCATGATTGTGATTATATTCGATGTATGCAATGTTCCTTATTGTAAGTCGACAACCGCAGGAGCCATATGGTTGTCTTTAATTTATGTTAAGACCCGCGTGTCTATTCAAAGTAGTTGTAATAGTTGAAGCCGTGGACGACAACCATGGAGAAGCCGTCATTGACCTTGATGCAATGCCGTGATGATGGAGATCATGTTCGCTTGAAGATGGAGATCGGAGGCACGAAGAAGAAAGGCCATATCATATCACATATATATTGAATTGCATGTGATGTTAATCCTTTATGCATCTTGTATTGCTTAGTAGACGACGGTAGCATTATAAGATGATCCTCATGCACATCAATTTCAAATCATAAAGTGTTCACCCTTAGTTAGCACCGCTGCTAAAGCTTGTTGTTTCAAGCACCACGTGATGATCGGGTGTTCTAGATTCGCAAGTGTATACAACGTGAGCAAGCCAGATTTGCTCATGCGTAAACTAAGGTTTGATCTTGACGAGCCTAGCATGTACAGACATGGTCTCGAACACGGATTACCGAAAGGTAAAGCATGAATCGTATAGTAGATATGATGAACATGATGATTGTTCGCCATTGAAACTATATCAACTCTCGTGATGATCGGTGTTGATGTAGTGGATTTGGTTCGTGTGATCACTAAAACAATGTGAGGGATGTTGTTTTGAGTGGGAGTTCACCTAGTTTAATTTCATTAATTAATTTGAACTCAATTTGTCATAAACTTAGTCTAAACTATTGCAAATATGTTGTAGATCAATGGCAGCCCCTACCATCAATTTTAATGCTCCTAGAGAAAGAAAAGTTGAAAAACAATGGAAGCAACTTCGGATTGGTTCCGCAATTTGAGGATTGTCCTCACAATTGGTAATTTGACCTATGTCTGGATGCACATTGGGTGACCCACTGTGATGCTTCCGATGAAGTAAAGAATGTTTACCTCGCTCGAAGAATCAAGATCCATAGTTCAAAGGTGCTATCTTGTATGGTTTAGAATCGAGCTTGAGAAAGGTTTGAAGAGTCGACCCATATGATATTGTCGAGGATCTCAAATTGATTTTTGAGACTCATGCGGCAATTGAAAGCTATGAGGCTTCAAAAGTTCTTTAACGCAAGATGGAAGAGGGCAGCCCGTCAAGTGAGCATGTGCTTAAGATGTCCGGGCACGCAAACAAACTTCAAAGCTTGGGTATAGTGATTCCTAATGCTTTGGGGATTTACCGTGTCCTCCAATCACTACCACCAAGTTACAAGAACTTTGTGATGAACTACAACATGCGTAACATGAACAAGACGCTGCTGTAACTTTGCCATGTTAAAATCTGCAGAAGTGGAGATCAAGAAAGAGCACCAAGTGTTGTTGGTCAATAAGACCACCAAATTCAAGAAAGGCAAGTCTAAGCAAAAGGACACTTCAAGAAGGGTGGTAAGAAAGCTACCACGCCAACGAAGAAGACCAAGGCTGACCTAAGCCTGAAACCGAGTGCTTTTCGCAAGGGAGAAGGTCATCGAAGCGGAATTGCCCAAAGTACTTGGCGGATCTCAAGAACGGCAACATCAAGAAGAAAGGTATATCCGATATACATGTTATTGATGTGTATCTCACTAGTACCGTAGTAGTGCACGGTATTTGATATCGGTTCGGTTGCTCATATTTGTAACTCAAACAGGTCTTTGCGAATAAACGGAAGCTAGCGAAGAACGAGGTGACGATGCGCTGGAAACGGATCAAAGGTTGATGTGATCGCGGTCGCACGCTACCCTTCATCTACCATCGGGATTAGTTTTATACTTAAATAATTGTTATTTGGTGCCGTTGAGCATGAACATTATATCGGGATCTTGTTTATTGTAGACGGTTACTTGTTTAAATCTGAGAATAATGGTTGTTCTATTTATATGAGTAATATGTTTTATGCACATGCACCTTTGATAGATGGTCTATTCTTATTGAATCTCGATAGTGGAAATACACATATCAACAACATTGAGGCTAAACGTTTGAAATCAGCGATAATTCGACCTATATGTGGCAATCTGCCTTGGTCACATCGGAGTGAAACGTATGAAGAAACTCCATTCGATGGACTTCTTGAATCACTTGATTTTGAATCACTTGAAAGATGCAAGCATGTCCGATGGGAAAAATGACTAAGACTCCATTTTACGGTATGATGGAGCGAGCTACGGACTTATTGGAAATCATACATACCGATGTGTGTGGTCCAATGAGTGTAGCGTCATGTGGTTATCGTTATGTTCTTACCTTCACGGATGACTTGAGTAGATATGGGTATATCTATTTCATGAAACATAAGTCCGAAACTTTCGAGAAGTTTAAGGAGTTTCAAAGTGAGGTAGAGAATCAACGTAACAAGAAGATTAAATTTCTACGTTCGATCGTGGAGGTGAATATCTAAGTTACGAGTTTGGCGAGCATTTAAAGAAGTGCGAATACTTTCACAATTGACACCGGAACACCACAACAGAATGGTGTGTCCGAACGTCAGAATCGAACTCTCTTAGATATGGTTCGCTCTATGATGTCACTTACGATTTACCGCTATCATTTTGGGGTTATGCATTAGAAACAAATGCATTCACTTTAAATAGGGCACCGCTAAATCCGTTGAAACGACACCGTATGAATTATGGTTTGGGAAGAAACCTAAATTGTCGCTCCTTAAAGTTTGGGGATGCGCCTATGTAAAGAAGTTACACCGGACAAGCTTGAACCCAAAGCGGAAAAATGCGTCTTCATAGGATACCCAAGGAAACTATTGGGTATACCTTCTATCATAGATCCAAGGCAAAACATTCGTTGCTAAGAATGGATCCTTTTAGAGAAGGAATTTCTCTCGAAAGAAGTGACTGAAGGAAAGTAGAACTCGACGAGGTTGTTGAACCTTCTCTCGAATTGCAGTAGCGCAGACCTGAAGAAGTTCCCGTGGTGCCTGCACCAATAAGGGAGGAAGCTAATGATGATGATCATGAAACTTGTTGAAGTTGCTACAGAGCTCGGAGGTCAACGAGAACTCGTACACCTCCAGTTGGTATGATTCCGTTATGAATGTCATGGTGGTGGACAACACCGATGACCCCAGACATATGAGGAAGCGATGATGAGCCCATTCCAATAAATGGCAAGAAGCCATGAAATCCGAGATTGGATCCATGTACGAAAACCAAGTATGGACTTTGGTGGACTTACCGGATGGCCGGAAGGTCCGAGAACAAATGGATTTTCAAGAAGAAAACAGATGTTGATGGTAATGTTATCGTCTATAAAGCTCGACTTGTCGCAAAAGGGTTTCGACAAATTCAAGGAGTTGACTACGATGAGACTTTCTCACCGTAGCGAAGCTAAAGTCTGTGAGGATTATGTTAGCAATCGCGCATATTATGATTATGAGATATGGCGGATGGATGTCAAAACAGATTCCTCAATGGAGACATTGATGAAGAGTTGTATATGATGCAACCCAAAGGTTTTGTCGATCCTATAGATGCTAACAAGGTATGCAAACTTCAACGGTCCATCTATGGATTGAAGCAAGCATCCCGGTTGGAATCAACGCTTGATAAGGTAATCAAAAGTTTTGGTTTTATACAAACTTATGGAGAAGCTTGTATTTACAAGAAAGTGAGTGGGAGCTCAGAGCATTCTTAATCGTATGTGGATGACATATTGTTGATTGGGAATGATGTAGACCTTCTTAATAGTGTCAAGGAATATTTGAATAATAGTTTTCAATGAAGGATCTTGGCGAAGCAGCTTACATATTAGGCATAAAGATTTATAGAGATAGATCGAACGCCAAATATCATTGTCACAGAGTACATATTTGGACAAAGTTCTAAAGAGATTTGGAATGGAAGAAAGCAAGAAAGGGTTCTTGCCCATGTTGCTCAATACGACCTTGAGTAAAACTCAAAGTCCGACATCGGCAGTAAGATAGAGAAAGGATGAGTAAGACTCCCTATGCCTCAGCCATAGGATCTCTAATGTATGCCATGCTATGTACTAGACCCGACATTGCATATGTCGTTAGTTTAACTAGCAGATATCAAAGTGATCCAGAGTGGATCATTGGACAATGATCAAAAACATCCTTAAGTACTTGAGAAGAACTAAGGATATGGTTCTTTCTTATGGAGGTGATGAACAGCTCGTTGTTAATGGTTACACCGATGCTAGTTGGAACACCGATCCGGATGATTCTAAATCACAACTGGATACGTATTTATTTTGAATGGTGCAGAAGCTTAGCGGAGGAGTGCAAAGCAAAGCGTGGCGAGATCTTCAACAATCGGAATACATGGTCGCCGGAGGCTTCACAAGAAGCGATATGGATGAAGGAGTTCATTACGAGCTGGTGTGGTTCCAAGTCTTTGGACCCAATGTCTATCTATGTGATAACATGGGCGCCATAGCCAATGCGCAAGAACCAAGGTCACACAAGAAGTCAAGCATATCAAGCTGCGTTTTCACGCTATTCGAGAACATATCCGAATGGGGATATAAAGATTTGCAAAGTACACAGATCTGAATGTGGCGGATCCGTTGACTAAACCTCTTCCGAGGGCAAAACATGACCAACACCAAACTGCCATGGGTGTTCGGTATATTACCATGTAATCTAGATTAGATGACTCTAGTGCAAGTGGGAGACTGTTGGAGATATGCCCTAGAGGCAATAATAAATGTAGTTATTATTATATCTTTGTGTTTATGATAAATGTTTACATTCATGCTATAATAGTATTGACAAGGAAACCATTAATACTTGTGTGATTTGTAAACTTAATTTGAAGTCCCTAGTATAGCCTCTATACTTCACTAGCTTGTTGGTTGATTAATGATTGTGGTTTCCATATCATGAACATTGAGATGTTATCAACAACAAGATCATATCGTTAGGAGAATGATATGGTGGACATACTCCTATAGATAAGTAGCATAAAGATCAAGTAATTTCATTAGTTCAATTGCTATATGCTTTCTGATACATAGTAACCTAATTCCTTAGACAATGAGATCATGCATATCACCTTTACCGGATGGATGCTTTGATGACATCAAACACCACACCGTAACTGGGTGGCTATAAAAGTGGCATTGAGTGTTCTAAAGTATGGGTTGAAACACATGGATCAAGAGTGGGATTTGTCCATCCACATGACGGATAGATATACTCTGGGCCTCTCGGTGAAATGTCATCCAATTAGCTTGCAAGCATGTGACTTGGTCACAAGGATCACATATCACGGAACGAGAAAAGAGTACTTATCGAATTGAGGTTGAACTAGGTATGCAGAGATACCGGCGATCATAACCTCGGATAAGTAACATATCGTGAGACAAAGGGAAATTGGTATCGTATGTAAGTGGTTCATTCGATCGCAAGTAATCGTAGAAATATGTAGAGCCATATGAATTTCCAGATTCCTCTATTGGTTATTGTTCGAGAAGTGTCTCGATCATGTCCGCATAATTCACGAACCGTAGGGAGACACACTTAAGGATTCGACGTTGTTTGAGTAGTTATGGTATTATGAGAAAGAGACCGAATGTTGTTCGAGTCTCGGATGGGATCCGGATATCACGAGGTGATCCGGAATGGTCCGGAGAATAAGATTCATATAAGGAAAGTCCCGTTTGAGTTCGGGAATGATTCCGTGTTTTCATCGGGAATGTTCTAGAAGGTTCCGGATTGTCCCAAGACTCCGGGGAAGGGTACATGAATGTGTCATTGATCATTGAATGATTGCATCATGTACTAAGTGTTATTGCTGTCCCAAATAAAGGATTAAATTGAATCCTAAAACAGAAAAGTCAAATGTCCATTTGAAAGTCAAACGCCAAAACAAGAAACCTGTGGGAAACAAGCAAGAGGAGTTGGAACCAACGGAGGAGAGTAGGACTCCTCGGGCCGGCCAAGGCCGAGTTG
The DNA here is from genome assembly GCA_030063025.1 of Avena longiglumis. NCBI lineage: Eukaryota > Viridiplantae > Streptophyta > Magnoliopsida > Poales > Poaceae > Avena > Avena longiglumis. The sequence continues at coordinate 49,858,858 of CP125979.1, forward strand.
GGGAGGGACTCCCTCCCTCCCCTGGCGCGCCAAGGACCTCCCTCCCATAAAAGGAGGGGCAGGGCTCCTCCCATAGACACAATACTTTCTACTCTAGATCTCCGGTTTAGAGCTGTTTTGGTTTAGAGCTTCTAATTGCTTTAGCCAACAGTTTAGAGCCTTCTAATTGGTTTAGAGCCCTCTAATTGGTGTGTCTAATTACTAGGCCACTAATAGCCTCTCTCATAAGCTCCACCATACTCGCACCGGCTTAAGGCGAAGCCCTGCGGGATCTCCCCTCTACTTCCGGTACCACGCCGTTGTCTTTGCCGAATCGAGGAGAGTGCTACAACCTCCATTTTCTTTGGAACAAGGGAGAGGAAGGTCTTCGTCGAGTACCGAACGTGTGACCGACTGCGGGAGCGCTGCCGGAACGTGGCGCTGGAAGGATCGTCTACACGATCTTGAGATCGGGAAGAGTACGACTACATCACCCACGAGAATCCGCTCTCGTTAAACGCTTTGGAATCTTCGAGGGTAAGTTATACCTTCGACTCGTTGCTACAATCTAGTAGATAGATCTTGGCTTGTTTGTTTGTATGCGATAGAAAATTTTTGTTTTCCATGCTACGAACCCCTACATCCATCACATCATTCTCCTAATGATATGACCCTGTTGTTAATAACATATCTATGTTTATGATCAGGAAACCATGATCACATATTAACCAACAAGCCAGTTTAACAAGAGGCTTTACTAGGGACTCTTTTATGTTTACAAGTCCACACAAGTATTAATGTTTCCTGTTAATACAATTATAGCATGGTATGTAAACATTTATCATAAGCATGAAGATATGATAATAACCTACTTTATTATTGCCTCTTGGGAATATCTCCAACACACATGACACCACTAGAAGAATAGCACCACAACTTATATACTAAACCATTGAATAATAACTCAACACAAATCCACTAATAACAACATGACTTCTCCCATGTCCTCAAGAACTAGACGAACTACTCACAAGACATCATATGGATCAAGATCAAAGATGATATGATAATGGATAACAATCTGAACATAAAAAATAATCCAATGGTTCCACTCAAAACCATCAACTACAATAGTAATTAACACCGGGAAAGTTTCTCCTAAGAACTAAAGCAATATCCAACACAATTGTTATAGCGGGACGGAGTGGTGATGATGGTGCTGGTGGAGATGATGGTGTGGATGATGATGATCCCGATGAAGCCTAGCTTGATGACAGTGTTGATGGTGATGATCTCCCCTCTTCGGGAAGGAATTCCCCCGGCAGAAATCTGTCTGCCGGATAGATCTTTTTCTCTTGGTGTTTTCCGCCCCGCAGAGGCGGGGGAAATCTATCTGTGGTCGCCCCTTCGTATTAGGGTTCCATAGGGAAGATATAGAAGGCGGAGTGAAGTCGAGGGTGGGCCACCTCCGCCTAGGAGCGTCGGTGGGCCCGCGCCTAGGGGTGTGGGCCTCCTGTGGCCCTTCTTCGCTCCTCCTTTTGGCTTTCTCAATCTTTTGGAAAAATAATTTTTTCCCATATTTTTTTGGTATTTTTCTAATCTTCACGAAATTGCATCAAAACGCCTTCTTTTCCATCAGAATCCAGAATCCAGCAGTTCATCCTCCAAAAATCATCCAACATGCATAAATAGTGGAAACGACATAAGTAATACCTCATAATAAGACATATATCAATGAATAGATGCAAATTATGATGTAGAATGGTGATGCAAATTGGACGTATCAACTCCCCCAACATTAGACCTTCGCTTGTCCCCAAGCAAAAACTGAGCTCAGTAAACATGTCCACAGGTTTATGGAGTGAAGTGTCTATAAAAGAATACGGACAAGAAGCATCACACTTACCATTACACAACTTACAGAAGCAAGCAACCGACAAATGTCTACGCACAGCCTGTTGGGAACCCCAAGAGCAAGGTGTGAAGCAGCAAGAAGCAAGTTTTCCCTCAGTTGAGACCGAGGTTTTCGAACCAGAAGGAGGAAGGAAACGTCACACAGGTGTTGCAAGAAACACGGAGAACTGCATAACACAAACTCAATACTTTGCCCCAACAAACAATGAGGTTGTCAAGCTCACCGATTTGCTGTAACAAAGGATTAAACGTATGGTGTGGAAGGTAATGGTTTGAAGCAAGTAAACAAGTAACAGTGGAAGATGTATCAATGGTAAAGATTGGACCAGGGTCCATAGTTCACTAGAGGTGCTCTCCTTAGATAAACAACATGGCATGAAGGGTAAACAAATTATAGCGGGGCAATTGACAGGAACTAAGCAAAGCATAACAATGCAATTACTAGTCAGAAAGATCCTATGAGATTCGATTCGTCAATACAACAAGATACATAGACCGCCATCCAACTACATCAATGACTAGAAGTCCACCTTCAGGTTATCATCCGAACCCCCTCCAGTATTAAGTTGCAAGCAACAGACAACTGCTTTAAGAAAAGTGTGTAAGGTAAACAGTCCACATGTTCCATGAACAAGAGACCGTTGTTTTCTCCCTAATAGCACATCTACAACTGAAGAGATTTCTGACACTTCCCTTAGGAACTAGAGGCATGAACCCACTATCGAGCATAAATACCCCCTCTTGGAGTCACTAGTAACTACTTGGCCAAGATGGCTACTAACAACGGAGAGCATGCAAGATCACAAACAACACAAACATGATAGAATCATAAAGACAAAACCATGAATCAAACCAACATAATAATCTCAATATCCATCGGATCCCCGCAAACACAACATGCATGATTACAAATAGATTAGACCTTGATCATGAACGGAGCTCACAAGATCTATACATGAAAGCACAAAGGAGGAGATACAAACATCTAGCTACTACATGGACCCATAGTCCAAGGTGGAACTACTCACGCATCATACTAGAGAGAAGGCCTCCGGGATGATCTCCCCTCCGGCAGGGTGCCGGGAAGAACTTCAGATCCCCTCGATCTAGGGACGATGGTGGCAGCGGCTATAGACGGTTTCCTGGACATTTGATCGGGTCCTTAGGGTTTCTGCATCGAGGGCTTCTTATAGGAGAAGGGGAGACCGAGGAGGCGGCCAGGGTTGGCAAACCCTAGCCAGGCACGGGGCTGGGCCCACCCGCGCCTAGGATGGGTCTGCCCCCCCACGGAAGGTTATTGACTTTGTCTTTCGTCCCGTCCAATTCCGAGAATATTTCTTTACTAACTTTTCTGAAACCAAAAACAGTAGAAAACAGGCATCTGGCACTGTTACAACTTGTTAATAGGTTAGTACCAGAAAACATGTAAAAAGCACCTCAAAGTGTAGACAAGTAAAGCAAAGTAGATACTAAACAAGCATGGATCATAAAAAATTATAGATACATTTCCAACGTATCAGCATCCCCAAGCTTAACTCCTGCTCGTCCTCTAGTAGGTAAGTGATAAAAAGAATAATTTTTGAGGTGACATGCACCTTCACAATAAAGATCCAACCATTTGCAAGCATTGAAAACTGGAATCAAAGAACTCTAAACATGTGCATGAAAGATGGAGTTCTAGCAATAGGACATAGTAATTATGCATGCAACATGGCAAGCTACAAACAAAGATCATGAATAATATGCATGCAACATGGCAAGCCAGCCCCTCCGGCTCTCCTCTGGACTTCTTGTTCCCCACGGAAAGTAATTGACTTTGGCATTTGTCCCGTCCAATTCCGAGAATATTTCTTTACTAACTTTTCTGAAACCAAAAACAACATAAAACAGGCATATGGCACTGTTGCAACTTGTTAATAGATTAGTACCAGAAAACATGTAAAAATCACCTCAAAGTATAGACAAGCAAAGCAAAGTAGATACAAAACAAGCATGGAGCATAAAAAATTATAGATACGTTTCCAACGTATCAGCAATTCACCATTATATAACTTAGCTTGCAACAAGTACATGAGTCACAATAGAGATGCATAAAGATAAATCATAATTGGAATAGGCAAACTCTTGTTCCTGGTCAGAGAACAGCTGACAAATGGTTTCACAAAAAGCTTTTTGTAGAAGTTTTATAACAGGAGCACTCTTTGCTCAAAAAGGTTTTTCAATGGAGGCTTTCAAAGTAATACTCAATAACTAAGAGTTTTGTGCAAACAAGGAAGATAAAGAACACGATTGAATAAATCACCATATGAATGCTTGAAACACAAAAACTCAAATGCTTGTTGGAGATAGAGAGGAAGTAGGTTTACTGACTCAACTTGGTAAATAGGAGAAAGGTCCCTTTATAGAGGGTAGCAGGGATTACAAGTCAAGAGCTTCCAAAGGATTATGGTACTTAGTAGCTTTGAGCCCTCATTTCCCCTATCATAGGAATCTTGAGATGATTAAGGTTAAAGTACACAAATATGGAGTATATGCTTGACGAAATATAAGTTGGCAATCTCATGTCCCTTGAATATGAGGGCCACTCCTCATGCTACTCAACTTTAATCACTCGTAAGTTCTTGTCATTGTAAGTACATGTGTATCATAGAGAACCGCCAACGGGCTTCTTATAGGCGAAGGGGGAGACCGAGGAGGCGGCCAGGGTTGACAAACCCTAGCCAGGCGTGGGGCTGGGCCCACCCGCGCCTAGGGTGGGTCTGGCCCCCCTGGCTGGCCCCTCCGGCTCTCCTCTGGACTTCTTGTTCCCCATGGAAAGTAATTGACTTTGGTGTTTGTCCCGTCCAATTCCGAGAGTATTTCTTTACTAACTTTTCTGAAACCAAAAATAGCAGAAAACAAACATCTGGCACTGTTGCAACTTGTTAATAGGTTAGTACCAGAAAATATGTAAAAAGCACCTCAAAGTGTATACAAGCAAAGCAAAGTAGATACAAAACAAGCATGGATCATCAAAAATTATAGATACATTTCCAACGTATCAACATCCCCAAGCTTAACTCCTACTCTTCCTCTAGTAGGTAAGTGATAAAAGAATAATTTTTGAGGTGACATGCACCCTCACAAAGATCTGTAACATCCCAAAAATACTAAGCTTGGATCATCAAATTCTAATCATCAAAATTAGGGTTAACAAAAACTTTTCTAAATGAAATCATGAATGCATGCATAGGTGTATGCATGGATTTTGAATTCTTTTAAAACCACCTGTTTTTTTGTTCCATTGCTTGTAAAATGTTTCTTAGGTGAAATAAACATCATCTAAAACATTTCCCACACTTTTCCTAAAGACAAGTAAATCAAAACACATATATGAAATGAATGGTCATTTTGGCCAATTTAACTCCCATGCCTACTTTGGCTGTCTCAAACTTTCAGAACCTAACAGAAACTTTTCTGGATCTTTGCACCCCTTGAATGTACTCATAACAAGGTATCAAGGACCACGTTGTGATCATCCAGAAACTTTCAAATGCATAGTTTAAATGACAATTCAAAATTGAATCTTTATCATATGGGAAGATCCCACTTTTTCAAAAACTACTCAAACAAGCTCAATTTTCAAAACCCAAGCATCTGCAGACTCACCAACACCAATCTAGCAAACCCACCAAAAATCATTTCAAAATTAAAAACATGATTTCATGCGGCCATTTCATCAAACAGGTTGCAGACACAAATCAAACAAACATCAAACACTATTGTGAGCAGTGATTCCTGCCTAATTGGTTCCCCATTTAGCTCACACACAACTCAGTAGATCATCTAGGAAGATTAGCCAGGCACTAGCACCGATGTGAGCTTGCCATTGTCATCAATGGTGAACAGCCGAAGCCAACCTTGCCACCCCATATTCGACAGCAAGCTAGGAGTAGCAGCAAGCCTAGCCAGCATATCTGGGAGGCAGCCCACCGTCCACCGCCACTCACTGTCCCAGCCGCGAGCGTTGCCAAGCCCTGGACCACGCACACAAGCCGCGCCCAGACCATGCCGAGCATGTGCCAGAGCGCCACCCTCGACCATCACCCACAGACCGTGCGCCGCCCTCGCCGCGTGCACACAATCCCAAACCGAGACCGCGCCAGACATCCCGTTTGCCGTCAAGCCCGCCGTGCCGAAGACGCCGCCACTGCAGCAGAGCACCGCTCGTTCCAGACCAAACCACACCGCCCCATGCCTCGAGACCATGTCGTTGAGCATCGCCAGAGACACCACCGTCCCTACCCTTGCCCATGCCTTTAGCCGCTGTAACCTCGCCCGACGAGCTCACCGTGCGCCGACGGTCCCTCGCCGACTATAAATAGAGGCCACCCATACGATTTATTCACACCATCTCACTACCTCTCCTCACCATCGTGCCACACCATTCTCGAGCAAGGCGAGCACCACCTCGCCGAATTTCACCTGCAGCTCTGGGAGAAGAAGGAGCCAGTGATTGGAGCCGCCAGAGCTGCCGCGACCACCCCCTGAGTTCGTCGTCAATGGATTCGCCCGCCTCGCCGACCCTCGACAGTACCCCGGTGAGCCCCCAGCGACCCTCACTGGCCGCGCTAGGTTTCGTTCTCGCCGGAGTTGTCTCGCGTCGATGATGACTCCCAGCCGTTAGATTAGAACTAGATCGAATAATCCACGTCGTCCCATACCGCTTCGCCCAGCCCCGTGTCACTGACGAGTGGGGACACCCACTTAAGCAGCCCGCGGGAGCACTGCGCTTAGCAGGCCGACCCAGTAATTTTTTCCGCGCGGCCCAGTTATTCAAATTAAACTTTTTCTATTTCAATTCAAACAGACTTCTGTACCCAACTTCAAAAATCAACCCAGATCGATTCAGTGCACCAAATTGAATGAAACCAATTTTGTTGGAAAGGTCTGTGAATGATGAATCCAAGCCCGTTGGATTCAAGTCATTTGGATCTATAGATCACCCAGGGTAAAAATAACAAGGAAGAATCTTTTCTGCATTCAAACATTTTTCAAATTTAAACCCTAATAGCTTTTGAGTTGATTCCAACTCTCAAAAATCACATTTAACCATACCTTTCAGAATATATAAAAATATATAGGTTTACTTGCAGATATAATGTTCAAGTAATAAAAGAATGCTACATAAGCATTTCTAGCCACTTTAATTAATTAAAATATAAGGGTAAAACCTTATTAAATTGTGACACCACTTTAAATCACATTCCCAGGGACTACAATATGTGGTGATGACATGTGTCAACATGATCCCATGTTGGGTTTGGAGAATATTAAATCTTAAGTAGTTTTTCAATGAGTAGAAATTACTTTTCTAAAAATAAAAAGAATTAAATCAAGCCTTAACCTTGTAATGTTAGGGATGATGCTAGATCATCCATAGGACCCTTGTGTGTGATGATTGCAAGTAGTTAAGTATTGTTTGGTGATTGTGTACCTCGTATTTATTCATAGACGCTAGTACCAACCAAGGATACGAGGAGGAAGGAGGATACTACGAAGAAGAAGCCGAGGAGAACTTCAACCACTGCTCTGCACAAGGCAAGCTTATATTGACATTGATGCAAGCTAACACTTGCAGGATACCCTACTGACGCAACAAACCCCTACTTGTTACTATGCCTTAAGCATATGTGATCATACCCATTTGATAAACCAATCCTAGTTTTATGTGCAAGCTTCTTACTTTATTTATTTATCAAAGCTTACTTAGAGTTTACTTAAGTGCTGGTAGATATTGGAAAAATGCTGAAGGTTGCATAAAGAGCATAAAATTTGGCCTCTTGACATCAGCCTGAGACATAAGGTTGTACTTAGTTGAAACTCCACTAGTTACCACCCCTCATCATTACTACCCCCACATGTAGATGCTAGTGCTAAGCATAAACCTTGATCAACTTTAGATGGGAATACTTGGTGGAAAAATGGTTATGAAAACCTTGGAATGATGGATCATTCTATTGAAATGTTTTGGACATGTGTTTCCAAACACTTGAGAATTTTGGTGATAAAAATGTTGAGGCATGAGCCTTATCCCTTTATAAAACTGATGGTTGTCTGGATGCGATACCATTCCAATTTTATCGTACAACCACAATACCCGAATATTGGGTAGGGCTTGACTGGAAACTTATATTCCTTAGTATTAGTTCCCTCACGGCCAAGGTCTGAGCTGAGGCTACCTTGTGAAGATTGTCCACCTATGTAGTACCCAAGATGACAGTTGGTCATGGTTGGGAGGACAAACTCACAGGAGAGGTACTTATACTAGGGCGTGTAATCAAAAGGATAGGATTGATTATCCGCATACTGAGTATGGTGAATTCAGGATTTGTTCCTGACGGATGTATCGAATGTTGTGGTGAAAGTGTACAATCTCTGCAGAGTGTCAAACTATTCGAATAGCCGCGTCCGCGGTCATGGACAGTTGGAGTGGCCATACTGTTCCCCCGTCAGACTTCTCAAAATGACATGTGAGATGAATTGAGACTTTGACTTGACCACAACAGAGTTGTGATATGAAATAGAAGTTCCCTCTTAGGATTTATAAAATTGTGACTAGCTTTGGAGCTTAGTAGAGATAAATCTGGCTTTTTCAAAACAACCCTAGAGCCTAGTGTCCTATTAACCAAAAACCCCCTTTACCTATTAGTATTAGTTTGCGAGTACTTAAAGAGTACTCATGGTTTTGTCCACAGCTATTCCATGGCGGACTATGAAGAGGAGTACCGGAAGATGGAACCGGGAAGGTTACGACAACTAGGATCATCTCCCATCGTCGGCATTGCTGACCCGAATATGGAGCTTCGCCTACGCTACCGTTATTGTTACGTATTCCGCTGCTTGATGTTGTATTAAGAACTGGATCAGGAGATCCCTATTTGTGTAATAACTTATGTATCGTTTGTAATGGATGATGTACTATGATATCCAATTCTATTATGTCTCGCAAAAATGGTAATCCTGGGATTGCGATGTATGGCTTAACAGGCATCTAGGATTGAAAAATCCGGGTGTTGACAAGATCCAACCATTTGCAAGCATTGAAAGCTGGGATCAAAGAACTCTAAACATGTGCATGAAATATGGAGTTCTAACAATAGGACATAGTAACTATGCATGCAACATAACAAGCTACAAACAAAGATCATTAATAACATGCATTGAAAAACATTTGTTTGTTTCACATATAGAAAACATAGCACAGTGGCAATCAGCTTGTCCCTCATAGAGTAGCAAATAGATGAATAGGACACCTGCAAAGTTCACAAGGGTGACTAGAAACAAATAGCACAAGAACAAGTAATAACACAATATGCATCAATTAATAAGATTTGGAACACTGCACACAGAATGATAACTATGCTCTCTTAATGGTGCCTAAAGGTAGAAGGTGGACACTCAATAATGGTGTAAGAAAGGCCTTTTTGTAAAGGAAGCAGGGATTACAAGTTTCAAAAAGAGCTTCCAAAAATTATGGTACTTGTTAGCTTTCAGCCCTCATTGCCCCTATCATAAGCATCTTGAAGTGGTTAAGGTTAAAGTGGCAAAGCTGGAGTATATGCTTGACGAAGTATAAGTTGGCAATCTCATGTCCCTTGAATACGAGGGCCACAACTCATGCATACTCAACTTTGGGTCCAGGTAAGTTCTTGTCATTGCAAGTATTTGCATATCATTGAGATAGCCAATGGGGTACCCCTTGCACATGGTACAAGAGCTTTCCCATAACCAAAATGACAAGGCAAGCACACAATGAGCATCTCAGCAATCTTCTTATTTACCATGGGAATATGGTGCTTTTTTCTCTCTTTCCTATTTTCTCATTGTGTCTCTTTTTTTAAAAGAAGAATTCTTCATAGATGTCACTATGGTGATGCTGCAAGTTTACACCATGATTAGACATGACTTAGGCTAGAGGCCCAGAAGTTTCTCTAACACAGGATACAAACTCCATGGACTTACAAGTTCCCTCTTTATTTCACATGGGTGACATCCATAGACAAAAGAACATGATATCAACTGGGTACAAAGTACAAGTGCAATGTTGAAAACGTTCCCTGTGACAGCAAAGTTCTGCTAATTCCAACTTATAAGTGCAAGCATATACAACAAAGTTGTCACAATGGTTCAAGTTTATTAGGGGCAAAGAATAAAGTGTGCCATCAAGTTCGCGAGGGATTTAATCACTAAGTTTTCACATAACAAAATAGTTTTTAATTGGAAGATAGTTGAAAACAAGAATATACTTGGAGTGGTGTAACACACCATGCATATGAGTTTATAGTGGACACTTTGGAAAACTTGGTTTCTTGGGAGTTGGAATCATGAGTAGAACTTACTCATACAAGTGGAGGCTAGCAAAAGACTGGGAGCAAACAACTAAGAGAGCAATAATGGCCATAATCATGCAGTGCAACAAAGCATACTAATCAAAGCAAAGAGTGGTACTAAAAGTCAAGGACTAAATGATCATAGAGGCTAATGGTGACTTGTCATAGTCATAACATGGTGTTAGCATGTGCCAAGTCAACCCAAGCAAATCATCAAAGGAGAATACCACAATATTATGCTTTTGCATGCTAAAACAACGCATAATTTCTTCAAGGCACACTAAGAAATCCTAATTGTTTGGAACAAGACATGCTACAGAAATAACCACTAAGCATAAGTTCAAAACAACACCTAGCATGTCATGCTAAAGTCTAAGTCACAGTCAATGCAAGCTCCTCTTGCACTTCAAGCAAGAGCTTACTCCTTTCCAAACACCAAGCAAACTTATTTGCAAAACAACACAGAGAGAACGGGGGTCCAAACTACTCAATAAAACTAAACAACTAAGCAAAGCAAACAAAAAATAAGACGCTCCAAGAACAACACAACTGAGCATGAAACAATAAAAACGAAGTGTCTAGACACACATGAGCTTTTTATTGATGAAGAAGGGGATGCCTTGGGCATCCCCAAGCTTTGACGCTTGTACCTCTTTGGATATTTCTTGGGGTGACACCATGGTGTCATCCCCAAGCTTGAGCTTTTGTCCATTCTACATCTCATTGCATCATTTTCTCTTTACACCTGAAATTTTTCCTTCACACAAAACTTCACACAATCTTCATTAGCAACATTAGCTTATTCAAAAGATATTAGACCCCTGGCAAAGCTTTGGAACAGCAAGGCCTTTCACTAAAAACACAAGCTACTGTATTAAATCCTTCAAAAAGCTCAATTCACCTAAAGAGAACTCAAAAAGGAATCAATAAGAAGCAAATGCAAATAATGGCAGAAATCTGTCAAAACATACCAGCAGGTAGAAACCGATTTTTTCGAACATCTTTTGTTGCTCAAATCAAAATGTGTTGAACTAACAAAAGTTAGATAACATACTGGGTGATCTATTCGTAAATTTTTAGCTCAATCCAAGTTACAGAGTCTCCTCACGAATTTTTTGGTGTAGGATAGAAATCTGTTTCGGGACAGCAACTCCCCAAATCTTACTTCCCTCTCATTAGAGGTCATTCTTGGCACAAAAGGCAAACAAAAAGTATAAGGAGAGGTCATTACAGAAGTAATAACTTCCAAGACTCAAGGAAACTCTTGGGTTATCTACCAACAAGTACTTTTCTTTAATGCCTTTAAGTTAGGCACAAGAAGCAAGAAGAAATCAAGTATTTTCAAATTAAGAAGCATTAACATTCATACTTGCAAAATCTTCAACTATGAAAGGTATCTAATCCAAGTGAGTTTTGGAGGATCCTTTCTCATCTCTCTTTGGTCTACTACCTTCATCAAAAAGATTTTTAGGGGCAATCCAATCAAAATTCTTTTCAAAGGCTTCATGCATTCCAACAAGCTTAAAGGGTTTGGGTATATTGAATTCCTCTCTAGACTTAGTTTTATCAGAAATACCCACAACATCTACACTTGAACGTAGCATATTGAAACGTTCAAAAACCTTTTTGGCCTCCCTAGCAACATCATGAAATTCTTTTGATAAAGTTTTAAGGATGAATTCTCTCTTCTCGGCATTCTTTTCTTCTTTTAGTTTTAGGAACAAGAATTGTATGAAGGGGTTAAGGCTAACAAACCTAGCCTCCAACATATGAACTAAAGAAGCTGCAGCAATTTCATAATTAGGAGCAAGCTCTGCTACAGATTTATCCTCAATATCCTCATGCTTGCTAACATAATTAAAGAATTCTTCAATATTATCTTTCCCAATTATGGAGCCACTACCTATTGCAAGATCTTTCAGAGCGAACTTGGGGATCAACATGGTGAGCTAGAGCAAAGTGGCAACTAGAGTAGGAACTAATTTTTTTGTGTTTTTGAATAAAGCAATCAAACCAAACTATACTAATTTTTTGTGTTTTTTGGAAAGAGGCAAACAAAACCAAGCAACAGAAACAAAGCAAACTAAAAACAAAGTAAAGAGAAAGGAAGTGAAGGACTCTGATATGTTGGAAACGTATCTATAATTTTTGATGCTCCATGCTTGTTTAGTATCTACTTTTCTTTACTTGTCTACACTTTGAGGTCCTTTTTATATGTTTTCTGGTACTACCTATTAACAAGTTGCAACAGTGCCAGATGCCTGTTTTCTGCTGCTTTTGGTTTGAGAAAAGTTAGTAAAGAAATATTCTTGGAATTGGACGGGACGAAAGACAAAGTCAATAACTTTCCGTGGGGAAAAAGAAGTACAGAGGAGAGACGGAGGGGCTGGCCAGGGGGCCATACCCACCCCAGGCGCGGGGTTAGGTGGACCCGCTAGCTAGTGGTGTGGCCTCCCGGTCGCCTCCCTCTTCGCCTATAAGAATCCCCCGATGCAGAAACTCTCGGTACCCGATCAGAAATCCACGAAACCGTCTGTAGCCGCCGCCACCATCGTCCCTAGATCGGGGGGATCTGAAGTTCTTCCCGGCACCCTGCCGGAGGGGAGATCATCCCGGAGGCCTTCTCTCTGGTATGATTCGTGAGTAGTTACACCTTGGACTATGGGTCCATGTAGTAGCTAGATGGTTGTATCTCCTCCTTTATGCTTTCATGTATAGCTCTTGTGATCTCCGTTCATGATCAAGATCTAATCTATTTGTAATCATGCATGCTGTGTTTGCGGGGATCCGATGGATATTGAGATTATTATGTTGGTTTGATTAATAGTTCTATTTTTATGATTCTATCATGTCTGTGTTGTTTGTGATCTTGCATGCTCTCCATTGTTAGTAGCTATCTTGGCCAAGTAGTTGCTAGTGACTCCAAGAGGGAGTATTTATGCTCGATAGTGGGTTCATGCCTCTAGTTTCCAAGGGAAGTGACAGAAATCTCTTCGGTTGTAGATGTGTTGTTGCTACTAGGGAGAAAACAACGGACTCTTGTTCATGGAACATGTGGACTGTTTACCTTACACACTTTGCTTAAAGCAGGTTGCATTGCTTGCAACTTAATCTTGAGGGGTTCGATGATAACTCAAGGTGGACTTCTAGTCATATATGCAGTTGGATTACGGTCTATGTATATTGTTGTATTACCCAATCAACTTCATAAGATCTTTCTGGCTAGTACTTGTATTGTTATGCCTTGCTCAGTTCCTGTCAATTGCCCCATTGTAATTTGTTTACCCTTCATGCCATGTTTTTTATCTAAGGAGATAACCTCTAGTGAACTATGGACCCCGGTCCAATCTTTACCATTGATACATCTTCCACTGTTACTTGTTTACTTGCTGCAAACCATTACCTTCCACACCATACGTTTAATAGCAAACCGATGAGCTTGACAACTTCACTAATTCGTTGGGGCAAAGTCTTGAGTTTGTGTTGTGCAGGTATCCACGTTGTCAGCAACACCTGTGTGACGTTTCCTTCCTCATACTGGTTCGATAACCTTGGTTTCTTACTTAGGGAAACTTGCTGTTGTGCTACTTCATACCTTGCTCTTGGGGTTTCCAACGAAGCGTTCCACGACAAGTATTGGGCGCCATCAAGCTAATTTCTGGCGCCGTTGCCAGGGAATAAAGGGACATCAAACTTCTTCCTCCCCGTCAAGCGCCAGCTAATTTCTGGCGCCATTGCTGGGGAGGCTAAGGACGTCTTCACTAGGGGAGTCCTTCACTTCCTTTCTCTTTACTTTGTTTTTAGTTTGCTTAGTTCCTTTTGATTTATTTTGTTTGCCTCTTTTCAAAAAACCCCAAAAAAATAGTCTAGTTTGGTTTGCTTGCCTTATTCAAAAACACAAAAAAAATAGTTCTTGCTTTATCTACTGCCATGTCGGGGCCTGCCTTTATTTCCCATATGGTACAAATCTCCACTTTTAAGCAAAAAAGTGAAGAAAGTTTTAAGGAAGCTTGGTCTAGAATCTCAGCTTTCCAGAGGGAAACTGAGCCTGAGGTAAGCCTCAGCTTGGTTATTGATAGTTTCTACCGCGGTATTGCTCTTCATTATAGATATGCTTTGGATGCTGTGGCTGAAAAATATTTTTTGCTTTGTACTGAGGATGAAGCTTATGATGCTATAAGAAAATTAATCATGATCTATGGTACACCTGGCAAGTCTGATTCCTCTTTCACAAGTATTTTTGCTAGGTTGAACCATATTGAGACTAGTATTGCTGCCATGAATAGTTGCTATCACACTCTTAGGGCTTACCATGATTATGTTCCCATAAATTCCGAGCCTTCAAATTGGTTTCCCACGATTAAAGTCTCAATAAATACTACACTTTTTGATGCTCGCTGTGATATCATGTCTGAATTTTTTCTCATGCCTAAAGATATTTTCGATTCCTTGAGTCTTTGGGGGCTTATTGAAGGAGGAGAGGAAATCTCTCTTACCAACAATGCCACTATATTGCCCATCGGAATAGCTTAAGGTGTGTTTACAAAAATCTCAGGAAAAATGGTGTCTACTGATTATCTTTTTATTGAATGTGTAGGCAAATGACAAATCATACTTGGAAGATCTCTATTGAAACACCTTAGGGCAGTAATAGATATGGGAGAAGGCATCATGCACTTTACTCCCCCGGTAAGCAATCATATCTTCCCTAAGAAGAAAAAGAAAGGTAAGAAAAGTAGGAACAAGAGGGGCAATTCTTCATTTGAAAATACTTGATTCTTCTTGCTTCATGTGCCTAACTTAAAGGCGTTAAATAAAAGTACTTGTTGGGAGATAACCCAAGAGTTTATTTGAGTCTTGGAAGTTATTACTACTGTAATGACCTCTCCTTATCCTTTTTGTTTGCTTTTTGTGCCAAGAATGACCTCTAATGAGAGGGAACTAAGATTTGGGGAGTTGCTGTCCCAAAACAGATTTCTGTCCTTCACCAAAAAAATTCATGAGGAGGCTCTGTAACTCGGATTGAGCTCAAAATTTGCGAATAAACCCCCCAGTATGTTGGCTAAATTTCCTTAGTTCAACACTTTTCGATTTGAGCAACATAAGATGTTAACAAAAATTCGTTTCTACCTGCTGGTCTGTTTTGACAGATTTCTGCCATTATTTGCATTTGCTTCTTATTGATTCCTTTTTGAGCTCTCTTCAGGTAAATTGAGTGTATTTGAAGGATTTTCTAAAGTAGATTGTGTTTTTAGTGAAAATCCTTGCTGTTCCAAAGCTTTGCCAGTGGTCTAATACCTTTTGAATAAGCTAATGTTGCTAATTTAGATTGTGTGAAGTTTTGTATGAAAGAAAATTTTCAGGTGTAGAGAGAGAATGATGCGATGAGATGAAGGATGGACAAAATCTCAAGCTTGGGGATGCCACCATGGTGTCACCACAAGAAATATCCAAGAATTACAAGCGTCAAAGCTTGGGGATGCCCAAGGCATCCCCTTCTTCATCAATAAAAAGCTCAGGTCTGTCTAGACACTTCACTTTTATTGTTTCATGCACAGTTGTGTTGTTCTTGGAGAGTCTTAGTTTTCATTTGCTTTGCTTAGTTTGTTTAGTTTGATTTAGTAGTTTGGACGCCCGCTCTCGCTGTGTTATTTTGCAAATAAGTTTGCTTGGTGTTGGGAAATGAGTAAGCTCTTGCTTGAAGTGCAAGAGGAGCTTGCATTGACTGTGACATAGACTTTAGCATGACATGCTAGGTGTTGTTTTAGCATTATGCTTAGTGATTATTGCTATAGCATGTCTTGTTCCAAACAATTGGGATTGCTTAGTGTGCCTTGAAGAAATTATGCATTGTTTTAGCATGCAAAAGCATAGTATTGTGGTATTCTCCTTTGATGTTTTACTTGGGTTGACTTGGCACATGCTTACACCATGTTATGACTATGACAAGTAACCATTAGCCTCTATGATCATTTAGTCCTTGACTTGTAGTACCACTCTTTGCTTTGATTAGTTTGCTTTGTTGCATTGCATAATTATGGCCATTATTGCTCTCTTAGTTGGTTGCTCCCAGTCTTTTGCTAGCCTCCACTTGTATGAGTTAGTTCTACTCATGCTTCCAACTCCCAAGAAACCAAGTTTTCCAAAGTGTCCACTATAAACTCTTATGCATGGTGTGTTTCACCATTCCAATTATATTCTTTTTTTCAACTATCTTCCAATTAAAAACTATTTTGTTATGTGAAAACTTAGTGATTAAAGCCCTCACGAACTTGATGGCACATTTTATTCTTTGCCCCTAATAAACTTGAACCATTGAGGCAACTTTGTTGTATATGCTTGCACTTATAAGTTGGGATTAGCAGAACCGTGCTGTCACGGGGAATGTTTTCAACATTGCACTTGTACTTTTTGTACTCCGTTGATATCATGCTCTTTTGTCTATGGATGTTACCGGTGTGAAATGAAGTGGGAACTTGTAAGTCCATGGAGTTTGTATTATGTGTTAGAGAAACACCTGGGCCGCTAGCCTTAGCTATGCCTAATCATGGTGGAAACTTGCAGCATCACCATAGTGACATCTATGAAGCATTCTTCTTATAAAAAAGAGAGACACATTGAGAAAAGAGGAAAGAGAGAAAAAAGCACCATATTCTCATGGTACATAAGAAGAATTGCTGAGATGCTCATTGTCGGCTTGCCTTGTCATTTTGGTTATGGGAAAGCTCATGTGCCATGTGCAAGGGGTACCCCGTTGGCGGTTCTCAATGATACGCAAATACTTACAATGATAAGAACTTACCTGGAACCTAAGTTGAGTATCCATGAGGTGTAGCCCTCATAGTCAAGGGACTTGAGATTGCCAACTTATACTTTGTCAAGCATATAATCCAGCTTTGCCACTTTAACCTTAACCACTTCAAGATACTTATGATAGGGGCAATGAGGGATGAAAGCTAATAAGTACCATAATTTTTGGAAGCTCCTTTTGAAACTTGTAATCCCTGCTTCCTTTACAAAAAGGCCTTTATTCCACCATTATTGAGTCTCCACCTTCTACCTTTAGGCACCATTAAGAGAGCATAGTTGTCATTCTGTGTGCAGTGTTCCAAAGCTTACTAATTGATTCATATTGTGTTATTACTTGCTCTTGTGCTATTTGTTTCTAGTCACCCTTGTGAAATTTGTAGTTGTCCTATGCATTATATTGCTACTCTATGAGGGACAAGCTGATTGCCACTATGCTATGTTTTCTGCATGTGAAACATACAAATTTTTTTCAATACATATTATTCATGATCTTTGTTTGTAGCTTGCCATGTTGCATGCATAATTACTATGTCCTATTGCTAGAACTCCATCTTTCATGCACATGTTTAGAGTCCTTTGATTCCAGTTTTCAATGCTTGCAAATGGTTGGATCTTTATTGTGAAGGTGCATGTCACCTCAAAAATTATTCTTTTTATCACTTACCTACTAGAGGAAGAGCAGGAGTTAAGTTGATATGTTGGACGATCTATAATTTTGATGATCCATGCTTGTTTAGTATCACTTTGTTTTACTTGTCTATGCCTATTTTGACTCGAAAGACAAGATCAATAACTTCCGGGGGAACAAGAAGTCAGAGGAGAGCGAAAGGCTGGCCAGGCCAGATCCACCCCGCGCCCCAGTCTGGATCAGATGCATGTATATTGTTGCATTCAATCATTGTTTCATAGGATCTTTCAGCACTGACATCATTGTTATTTCCATTGAAAGATCTGAACATGTGTGATGTTTCCTCCCATCGGGTTCGATAACCTTGGTTTCTTACTAAGGGAAACTTGTTGATGTGTTGCTTCATACCTTGCTCTTGGGGTTTCCAATGAAGCGTTCCACGACAAGTATTGGGCGCCATCAGACTCCCCTTGTGAAGACGTCCTTAGCCTCCCCGACAACGGCGCCAGAAAAGCTTGACGACTGTCTACGCATAGCCTGTTGGGAACCCCAAGAGCAAGGTGTGAAGCAGCAAGCAGCAAGTTTTCCCTGAGTTGAGACCAAAGTTTTCAAAGCAGAAGAAGGAAGGAAACATCAGACATGTGTTGCAAGCAACGTGGAGTCCTGCACAACACAAACTCAAGACTTTGCCCCAACGAACAATGAGGTTGTCAAGCTCACCGGTTTGCTGTAACAAAGGATTAAACGTATGGTGTGGACGGTAATGGTTTGCAGCAAGTAAACAAGTAACAGCGGAAGATGTATCAATAGTAAATATTGGACCGGGGTGCATAGTTCACTAGAGCTGCTTTCCTTTGATAAACAACATGGCATGAAGGGTAAACAAATTACAGCGGGGAAATTGACAGGAACTGAGCAAGGCATAACAATGCAATTACTAGTCAGAAATATCCTATGATATTCGATTGGGCAATACAACAAGATACATAGACCGCCATACAACTGAATCTATGACTAGAAGTCCACCTTCAGGTTATCATCCGAACCCCCTCCGGTATTAAGTTGCAAGCAATGCAACCGCTAAGCAAAGTGTAAGGTAAATACCCACATGTTCCATGAACAAGACACCGTTGTTTTCTCCTAGTAGCAACAACACATCCACAATCAAGAGATTTCACACTTCCTTGGAAACTAGAGGCATGAACCCACTATCGAGCATAAATACCCCCTCTTGGAGTCACTAGCAACTACTTGGCCAAGATAGCACTAACAACGGAGAGCATGCAAGATCACAAACAACACAGACATGATAGAATCATAAAGACAAAACCATTAATCAAAACAACATAATAATCTCAATATCCATCGGATCCCCGCAAACACAACATGCATGATTACAAATAGATTAGATCTTGATCATGGACGAAGCTCACAAGATCTATACATGAAAGCACAAAGGAGGAGATACAACCATATGGCTACTACATGGACCCATAGTCCAAGGTGGAACTACTCACGCACCATACCAGAGAGAAGGCCTCCGGAATGATCTCCCCTCCGGCAGGGTGCCGGGAAGAACTTCAGATCCCCTCGATCTAGGGACGATGGTGGCGGCGGATACATACGGTTTCGTGGAGATTCGATCGGGTCCTTAGGGTTTCTGCATCGGGGGATTCTTATAGGCGAAGGGGGAGACCGAGGAGGCGTCCAGGGTTGTCAAACACTAGCCAGGCGCGGGGTTGGGCCCACCCGTGCCTAGGGTGGTTCTGGCCCCCCTGGCTGGCCCCTCCAAATTCTTCCGACTTTTGTTCCCCACGGAAAGTAATTGACTTTGGCATTTGTCCCGTCCAATTCCGAGAATATTTCTTTACTAACTTTTCTGAAACCAAAAATAGTAGAAAACAGGCATATGGCACTGTTGCAACTTGTTAATAGGTTAGTACCAGAAAACATGTAAAAAGCACCTCAAAGTGTAGACAAGCAAAGCAAAGTAGATACAAAACAAGCATGGAGTATCAAAAATTATAGATACGTTTCCAACGTATCAGCAACTCACCATTATATAACTTAGCTTGCAACAAGTATAGGAGTCACAATAGAGATGCATAAAGATAAATCATAATTGGAATTGGCAAACTCTTGTTCCTAGTCAGAGAACAGCTGGCAAATGGTTCCACAAAAAGCTTTTTGTAGAAGTTTTATCTTTGCTCAAAAAGGTTTTTCAATGGAGGCTTTCAAAGTAATACTCAATAAATAAGAGTTTTGTGCAAACTAGGAAGATAAAGAACATGATTGAATAAATCACCATATGAATGCTTCAAACGCAACAACTCAAATGCTTGCTGGAGATAGAGAGGAAGTAGGTTTACTGACTCAACTTAGTAAATAGGAGAAAGGTCCCTTTATAGAGGGCAGCAGGGATTACAAGTCATAAAGAGCTTCCAAAGGATTATGGTACTTACTAGCTTTGAGCCCTCATTGCCCCTATCATAGGCATCTTTAGATGATTAAGGTTAAAGTGCACAAAGATGGAGTATATGCTTGATGAAATATAAGTTGGCAATCTCATGTCCCTTGAATATGAGGGCCACTCCTCATGCAACTCAACTTTAGTCACCGGTAAGTTCTTGTCATTGTAAGTACATGCGTATCATAGAGAACCGCCAACGGGGTACCCCTTGCACATGGTACAGGAGCTATCCCATAACCAAAATGACAAGGCAAGCAGACAATGAGCATCTTAGTGATCTTTTTATTTACTATGTGCATAGATTTTTATTGAGGATGCTTCATAGATATCTCACTATGGTGATGCTACAAGTTTCCACCATGATTAGGCATGGCTTAGGCTAGCGGCCCAGGCATTTATCTAATACAAAATACAGACTCCATGGACTTACAAGTTCCCTCTTTATTTCACACCATTGACATCCACAGACAAAAGAGCATGATATAAACTGTGTACAGAGTACAAGTGCAATGTTGAAAGCGTTTCCCATGACAGCACGGTTCTGCTAATTCCAACGTATAGATGCAAGCATATACAACTTCGATGGCACAATGGTTCAAGTCTATGGGGGGCAAGAAAATAAGGTGTGCCATCAAGTTTGTGAGAGCTTTACTAACTAGTTTTCACATAACAAAATACTTTTTAATTCGAAAGATAGATGACACTTGAGAATTTGCTTAGAATAGCAATCGCTAATAGGTAGATATGGTGGACACAAATGGCAAAGGTTTTGGTTCAAAGGGATTGGAAACATGAGAAGTATGCCTTCCTTGAAAGAAACAGGTTTTTGGCTAGCAAGGCTGGGTAGCAAGCAAGAGATTTGAAAGAAACAAGCAAACATACAAGTAATAAAGAAAAACATGCAATCTTCCTTGAAGACACAAAAGATCTTAAATAAAGAATAATAAGCTTATGAGCCAACAAGAAAGAAAGTAAATGATACAAAATACATGTAAGCTTTTTCTCTTTTTCTTTCAAATCTCAAAAAGTATTGCTACTGACCAGAACTCGGTTTTCCAAAACCAATTTAGATCCACTTGATGATCCCAAAGTGATGCCAATACTGATCAACAAGATCCATCATATAATAGAGATTGCAAAGTAAAATAAGAAGTGCAAAAGGTAAAAGATGAAGATTCTCATTAATATTCCATAAAGGCACTCACACCAAGGGACACATAGATAATCAACTAATGGAGAGATACTTCCACATGCAACCCAAACTATAAGATAACATTTCTACCAAAGATATGAATCCACTAAAAAGGTAAAAGATAAAAGATAATGATTGTGATACCGCGACACTCCCCCCAAGCTTGGAACAAGCCAAGGGGATGGAAAACCTGATGACAAATTACTCCTTCGGTGGTGGTGGTGTTCTCTTGATAATCTCTTCAATCAGCTTCTTCAAATCCTCAATATCGAAGGTCAGAGTACGAATCAACTCTGAATTATGCTCACTGCAGCTCATGATCAATTCGGAACGAGGATCCCAGTCCTTATTATTCT
Source organism: Avena longiglumis (assembly GCA_030063025.1). Classification (NCBI taxonomy): domain Eukaryota; kingdom Viridiplantae; phylum Streptophyta; class Magnoliopsida; order Poales; family Poaceae; genus Avena; species Avena longiglumis. Next base: position 49,880,579 of record CP125979.1, read on the forward strand.
TCCTCCACTCTTCCTTCTTAGAGTGTTCCTTCCCTGCAAGGTTAGAATGAGTGGTACAAGGAGGAAGTGTCCATGGAGAGAGGATATGACATGGAGGTTTCCCTCCCGTGGACATCCGTGGTGTCCTCTTGAGCTTGATTGGTTTTGCCACCACTCCAATGCTTGAAACGGTAGCGTGGGTGTCCGGTTGCTTGTCCTCCCCCACGTATCCTTCATAACCTACCAAATTCTCCTCCTCCTTGGGTTTGTGAGGATCGTCTTCCTCGGGCTTCTTGCCTTTATCGTTGGCGGAGACCATGGTGCTCTAAACTTGAGAAGATTTCCTAACAAAAAGAGATCGAAACGAAAACACGACGAGAACACGATGCATGAACCTCGGGGGATCCGGGGGGTTATATATTACGAAGTTTCAAAGCATAAGGGAGGTTTTGACACGGAAACGAGGCAGAGTCGGAGCTTGGGGGTGGCACACCCCCTCCAGGCGCGGCCAGGCAGGGGCCCGCTCCTTGGGTGGGTTTGTCCACCCTAGACTCCGTCTCCTCCTCTGTTCTGTCTTGTAACTTCCCTTATGTATTAAAAACATCAAAAATATAAAAGATTAAGGTTTCACGAACCTTTTGTTTTCACCAGTTTTACCTATTCAAAGACGAACTCTGTAGACTCCTTTTCTCCTTCCCCTGGAAATTCCTTTTCTCTCAAGGCAATACACAAACTTCAATGGCAACATTAGTGTAAGAAAAACAATTAACCTTTAGGCACACACTTCAACTGAAATCCATCAAAACAAAGGCTTCTATAAGAGGCAAATTCAAATGATAACAGAAATCTGTCAAAACAGACCAGCAGGTAAAGATTGATTTTTTTGAAAACCTTATGTTGCTCAAATCAAAAAGTGCAGTACTAATGAAAGTTTGGTAACAAGTTGGAGAACAAGCTAAGAAAAATACATATGTATCCGACGTACTGAGCTCCCTCACGAATTTTTACAATGCAGCACAAAAATCTGTCCCAGGACAACTACTTTTCACAACCCCTCTACTTCACAAAAGTAGTTGAACTTGACACAAAAACCAAAAAAAAAGTATAAGGAGCGGTTATTACAGAGGTAATAACTTCCAAGACTCGATAAAACTCTTGGGTTATCTCCCAACAAGTACTTTTCTTTAATGCCTTTAAGTTAGGCCTGCGAGTTTCAAAGATGCTCACAAAGGAGATATAAATCTGGAGTGAAAAAGAGCATCAAGAAGCAAATAACCAACACACTTGAGTCTAACCCACTTACTATGCATGTGAGTGTCATGAGAAAACAAATTGTTGAAACAAAAAGCTACTAGCATATGAAGTCAAAACAGATGCAACTTCAAGGCTTTCAACGTAAAATGGGGAAACTTAACATTATTGAGAAGCATAATACCATGTTTCCCTCTCTCATAATAACTTTCAGTAGCACTTTGAATAAAGTTGACAATATAACCATCAAAGGAATCAATTTTATCACAAGAATGAGCATACTTACAGTCACCAAAAAGAGGGCCAAGGTCATAAACCGGATCTAGAAGCAAGTTGTTCCATCCTGAAATCTTTATTAGGCAAGCTATTTTCACAAGGAGTTTTAGCAAATTTGGAAAATTTAAACTCATAAGAATCTCCATCAAACTTAGTTAAAACTTTCTCCTTCTTACAATCTATAATTGCTCCACAAGTGTTCAAGAAGGGTCTACCAAAAATGATAGGACAAGTTTTGCTAGCTGCTGAATTAAGCACTAGAAAATCAGCAGGATACTTAATCTTACCACATAGAACCTCCACATATCTTACAATACAAATAGGGCAAATGGTTTCCTTATTTGCAAGGTGAATAACCACATCAATGTCCTCAAGCTCACAAGGACCAATTTCATGCATAATTTCCATGTAAAGCTCATAAGGAATAACACTAGAACTAGCACCAATATCACATAAACCATAGTAGCAATGATCACCAATTTTAACAGAAAACACAGGAACACTAGATTTTCTAGCTTTTCTAGGATGAGAAATAATATTAGAAGCATCTTCACAGAATACAATGTGTTCATCCTCTATATTTCTAGTGACAGTGTCTTTCACAATAGCTACCACATGTTCAATATTCAATTGCTCATCAGGCTCCACCGTTTTCTTAGTACCTTTATTATCTGCACTAATCATCATAGAATACTCCTTTACCTTAGCTGGGAAAGGTATTTTCTCAACATAAGGTTCAGGCGCAATATGATTAGTAGTACAAACTTCAGCACTTCTAATAGGAACATGACTAACAACATATTTATAAGGTGCATGGTACTTATTCCATTTATTTTTGGGAATTTCTATGTAAGAGGCAAAGGCCTTAAAAACAGTTGGCAATACTTTGGGAATCAATACCAAACTCATTACTAATATCATGGAATTTATCAGTTCCCATAAAAGATTTACTGCATTCATAATCATAGTTTATACCTAACTTTCTTCCTTTGTCATTCTCCCAAGCTTCAGTGTTCTCTTGAATACGGTCCAGTAGATCCCATTTAGCTTCTTCCTTCATCCATGTGAATGATCCAGCACAAGAAGCATATAGTAAATCTTTATCATGAAGAGAAAGCCTAGCATAAAAGTTATTGATAATAATATATTTAGGGAGTTTATGAATAGGACATTTAAGCATTAGTAACTTTAATCTCCCCCAAGCTTGAGCTGTACTCTCTCCATCACGAGGCAAAACGTTATATATCAGATTCCTATCCTTATGAATCTCACTGGGAGGATAGAATTTAGAATAAAAGAGAGAAGCCATTTCCTCCCATTCCATGGATTGTCCAACCTTCAGCAGCTTATACCATTCTTCAACTCTCCCTTTCAAGGATATGGAGAGTAACTTATTCTTCACCTGTTCAGTTGTTATACCTGCACACTTAAACAACCGGCATAATTCATAGATAAAAAGCAAATGATCACCAGGATGGACAGTTCCATCCCCAAAATAATAATTATCCATAACACTATCAACAATACTTGTAGGTATCTTAAAAGGATCTATCTCAACAGGTGGTGGTTCATCTACTACCCTAGTAGTGGTAATAGTTTTCCCAAACAGAAAACCAAGTGGGTTATCCATATTGGAAACAAAGTAACAAGCAGTAACAAAAGGCAATACTCACAGTAGAAGTTTCCTTTACCAGTTCCACTCTTTAATAGCGCTTCACTCCTCGGCAACGACGCCAGAAAATAGTCTTGATGACCCAAAAGTATAGGGGTTGTATCGTAGTACTTTCGATAAATAGGAGTGTCGATCCCAACGAGGAGCAGAAGGTGTTGACTAGTGGTATGGAGTAGGAAATCTCTGTAAATACTTAGCAAACGAATTTTTAGTGGTTTTCTGATAAGGCAACAAAACAAAGAGCAAGTAATAAAGAACAAACGCAGCAAGTGACCCAATCCTTTCTTAGCAAAGGACAAGCCGGTGGAAATACTTATAAGGACCAAACGTTCTCAAGGACACATGGGAATTCTGTCAAGTGCTTTCGCTTCAAATAGCTGAGTACTCTTCTTTGGTGTTGTAAGTGTTGTGTGGGTGAACCTGTGCTAATGTACCGACCTTACTTGGACTAATACATACTTGTGATTAAACCCCCTGCAAACATCCATAACTACAGGAAAGTAATTAAGATATAAACCTAACCACAGCCTTAAACACTGAGATCCTACGCTCCCTTATGCAATTGTGTCCTAGTGGGGGTTGAGGTTTCTGTCACCCCGGCAACCCCACAATTAGTAGCCAAATACACAATGCATTCCCCTAGGTCCATAAATGGTGAAGTATCATGTAGTCGATGTTCACATGACACCACTAGAAGAATAGCACCACAACTTAAATACTAAACCATTGAATAATAACTCAACACAAATCCACTAATAACAACATGACTTCTCCCATGTCCTCAAGAACTAGACGAACTACTCACAAGACATCATATGGATCAAGATCAAAGATGATATGATAATGGATAACAATCTGAACATAAACAATAATCCAATGGTTCCACTCACAAGCATCAACTACAATAGTAATTAACACCAGGAAAGTTTCCCCTTAGAACTAAAGCAATATCCAACACAATTGTTACAGCAGGACGGAGTGGTGATGATGGTGCTGGTGGAGATGATGGTGTGGATGATGATGATCCCGATGAAGCCTAGCTTGATGACGGTGTTGATGGCGACAATCTCCCCTCTCCGGGAAGGAATTCCCCGGAAATCATGCGCTGAGAAATCTTTCTCTTGGTGTTTCGCCCATAAAGGCGGAAATCTATCTGAGGTCGCCCCTTCGTATTAGGGTTCCATAGGGAAGATATAGGCGAAGGGGCGGAGTCGGGAGCCAGGCAGGTGGGCACACCTGCCCTAGGCGCGGGTCGGGTGGGCCCGCGCCTAGGGGGTGTGGGCCCCCTGTGGACCTTCTTTGCTCCTCCTTATGGCTTTCTCAATCTTCTGGAAAAATAATATTTTCCCATATTTTTTTTGGTATTTTTCTGATCTTCGCGAAATTGCATCAAAACGCCTTCTTTTCCATCAGAATCCAGACTCTGGCAGTTCATCCTCCAAAAATCATCCAACATGCATAAACAGTGGAAAATACATAAGTAATACCTCATAATAAGAAATATATCAATGAATAGAGGCAAATTATGATATAGAATGGTGATGCAAATTGGATGTATAAGCACTTAATAAACTTGAACCATTGTGACTATCTTATATGCTTTTATGCTTGCAAGTTATAAGTTGTGAATTAGAAAAACCATGCCGTCATGGGGTACGCTTTCAACATTGCACTTATCTATTTAGTTGATATCATGTTCTTTTGTTTATGGATGCCGACGGTGTGAAATAATATGGGAGCATGTAAGTCCATGGAGTTTGTATATATGTTAGAGAAATGCTTGGGAGGCTAGCCTAAGCCATGCCTAATCATGGTGGAAACTTGCAGCGAAACCATAGTGGCATTCTATAAAGCATCCTCAATAAAAAAACTACGCAAATAGCAAATAAAAAGATTGCTAAGATGCTCACTGTCTGTTGCCTTGTCATTTTGATATGAGATAGCTCCTATGTCATGGGGCAAGGGGTACCCCGTTGGCGGTTCTCTATGATACACATATACTTAAAGTGATAAGAACTTTCTTGGGACCAAAGTTGAGTAGAATGAGGTCTCGGTACTCGTACTCAAGGGGCGTGAGATATTTAACTTATAATTTGTCAAGCATATAACTCATATTTGCCCTCACTTTAACCTTAACCACTTCAATATGCTTATAATAGGGGCAATGAGAGCTCAAAGCTAATAAGTACCATGATTTTTGGAAGCTTTATAAAACCATTTAATCCATACTTTCCTCTACGAAGGGCCTTTCTTTTTTACTTTATGTTGAGTCTTCATCTTCTATCTTTATGCACCAGTTAAGAGAGCATAGTTGTCATTCTGAGTTCAATGTGCATTGTCCCAAAACTAGTTGATTGATTCATAATTATGGTATTAGTTGTTCTTAAATTATTTGTATCTAGTCACCCTTATAAAATTTGAAGGTGTCCTATGCATTTATGTTTTGCTATTCTATGAAGGACAAGCTAAATATCACTCTTGCTATGTTTTCTATATGTGAAACAAACAAATGTCTTTCAAAGCATTATTAATGATCTTTTGTTTGTGTAACATTTCATGTTGCAACATAGTTGCTATGTCTTATTGTTAGAAATACATCTTTCATTCTTATGTTTAGAGTACTTTGATTCCAGCTATCAATACTTTATAATACCTTGATCAAGATTGTGATGGTGCATGTCACCTCAAAAATTATTCTTTTTATCACTTACCTACTTGAGAACGAGCAGGAGTTAAGCTTGGGGATGCTAATATGTTGCAAATGTATCTATAATTTTTGATGCTCCATGCTTGTTTTGCACCAATTGAATTACGTTATGTCCATACTTTGTGGCATTTTTATGAATTTTCTGGAAATAACATATTAACAAGTGCCACAGAGTCAGTTTCCTGTTTTTTGCTGTTTTTGGTTTCAGAAAAACTAGTAAAGAAATATTCTCGGAATTGGATGAAATAAAAGCCGAAGTTCCTATTTTTCCCGACACGACACGGAGTCCGCGGGAGAGGCGCACCAGGCGTCCACACTGTCTAGGCACCGGTGCAGGCGCCCGCCCTAGGGTGTGGCCCCCTCGAGCCTCCACCGATCTTGCCCCTTCGCCTATATAACCCCCCCGAGGCAAAAAAAACCCTAAGTACCAGATCAGAATTCCATGAAAAAGTTCGTAGCCGCCGCCACCATCGTCCCTAGATCGGGAGGGATCTGAAGCTCTTCCAGGCACCCTGCCGGAGAGGGGAGATCATGTCGGAGGCCTTTTTCATCACCATGCCAGCTTTCGGAGTGATGTGTGAGTAGTTCATCCTTGGACTATGGGTCCATAGCAGTAGCTAGATGGTTGTTTCTCCTATTTGTGTCACCATGTTTAGATCTTGTGAGCTGCCTATCATGATCAAGATCATCTTATTGTAATGTTACATGTTGTGTTTGCGGGGATCTGATGGATATTAAGTATTATGTCAGATTGATTATTGTTCTATCATGTCTATGTTATTTGTGATCTTGCATGCTCTCCGATGGATATTGAGTATTTATGCTCGATAGTAGGTTCATGCCTCTAGTAATATGGGAGAGTGACAAGAACTTCCAAAATTGTAGATGTGTTGTTGCTACTAGGGAGAAAACTGTAGGGTTCGCAGCATAGAAAACAAAAAATTCCTACGATGTGAACTATATACCAAGATCTATCTACTAGATACAAACAACGGGTGGATGTATATCCGTAGAGAAAATACCCTTGAAGACCGACAAAGCTTAACGAGTTCAACTCGTGGTTGATGTAGACGATCTCTTGCCGATCTCAAGATCGAGAGGAAGTCCTAGCGCCGCAAATCAGCAGCGCATCCGTGCTCGCACACACGTTCGAGGCACCGAGCAACCTCCGCCTCCTCGCTCCATCGATGCAGCGGAAGCATAACTCTTTCTTGCCGAATAGCCACCGGGAACATGTATCTCGCTAGTCCGAGACCATGGGGGATAAATTCTAGAGGGGGAGAGAGATCCTTCACGAGGAGGTGTGAGAGACAAGTGAGGAGGGGGGCTCCTTTTATAGGAGGAGGGGGGGCACCCAAGGGGTTGGCCGCCGGCCATGGGGGCTGCCCCCTCCCCTCCTTCATTCATGTGGGTGGACACTCCACTCACAAAATGCCCTTTAAAATCCCTCCACTCAAAAGTCCACTCCCATTAAATTTCCACCAAATTTAATGCAAACTCTCATTAAATAAAACTATTTTATTTTATTCACAATTTTGTCAATTATTTTAATGACAAACATTCACAAATAACCCCTTGCTATAATTCTATTTCACATGCATAACCACTTTATGCAATTTCACCCGAAAACCTGTTTCGGTATCTAGTGAAATAAATTCATGCGCTTGTTCATTCTTTCGGCATGAAACATTTGCTCCAATTGGATGTCGATGTCTCTTAAGTGTGTCACCCTACGGTTCGTGAATAATGCGGACATGATCGAGACCCCTCTCGGATCAATAATCGAAGCGGATCTGAGACCCATACTCCTCACACATTCAATGATGACTTTCTTGTGATCGCCTAACCTCTTACGCTAGTATCTTAATCCCTTTGTTTCACGATATATTACATGTCCGAGATTCGATCGGTATCTCCATACCATACCTAGTTTGATCTCGCACGACATGCACTCTTTTCTCGTTCTCGTGATATAACATTCTAGTGATCGAATCACTTGCTTGCAAGCTAATCAATGTGATATCACCGAGAGGGCCCAGAGTATATCTATCTCATCGGATGAACAAATTCCTCCACTCGATCCATGAGCCTCAACATAACACTTTATTAGTTCGAATCCATCTTTATAATCACCACCATTACGGTGTGACGCTCGATGTTATCAAGAAACTCTTTCGGTGTTAGTGATTGACATGATCTCATGGTCTAAGGATTAGGATCACTTCGTAAGTTGTTATAGCAATATAAACTCAATGACTTTGATCGTAATGCTATACTTCGGATGAATGTTCATCACATCATTACACTAATGTTGTGATCCCGTTATTAACAACATCCAATGTCCATGATCAGGAAACCTTGATCATCTTGTTAATCAACGAGCTAGTTTATGAGAGAGGCATAACTAGGAACTTTCGCTTGTTTATTAAACACACATGTATTAACGCTTCAGATTAATACAATTATAGCATGCAAAATAAACATCTATCATATACTTGGAATACACATAATAAACACTTTATTATTGCCTCTCGTGGCATATTCCTTTAGTCTCCCACTTGCCCTAGAGACAATAATCTAGTTACATAGTGATAAATCTAACACATTGAGTTACGGTGTTGATCATGTTTTGCTCTAGGGAGAGTTTTAGTCACGGATCGCTACATTGAGATCCGTATGTACTTTACAAATCTTTATATCTCCATCCTTGACATGCTCATGGATGGAGTGAAACCGCTTAATATGCTTGGAATGCTTGTGAGACCTTGGCTCTTTGGCATTGGCAATGGCACCATTGTTGTCACAATAGATCACCATTGGGTCCAACGTTTGCCACCACTCCTAGTTCGATATGAACTCCTTCATCCAAATCGCTTCTGGCAAGCGAGCGGCAACATATTCGGCCTCCGTTGTTGATCCCGCTACCACAGGTTGTTTGGAGCTCCTCCAACTAACCGCTCGCCATTCATGAGAAATACGTGACCGGATTGAGACTTAGAGTCATCCGAATCGGTGTCAAAGCTAAGCGTCGACATAACACTTAGCGACGAGCTCTTCTTCACCTCCGTATACAAGAAACATATCCTTAGTTCTTCGTAAGTACTTAAGGATATTCTTGACCGCTATCCAGTGTTCCGAACCTGGATCCGATTGGTACCTACTAGTCAAACTAATAACATGTGCCACATCCGGTCTTGTACATAGCATGGCGTACATTATAGAGCCTATGGCTGAAGCATAGGGGACTTTGTCCATTATCTCTCTTTCTTCCGCCGGACTTTGAGTCTTACTCAATGTCTTGCCTTGCAACATAGGTAAGAACCCTTCTTACTTCGTCCATTTTAAACTTCTTTAAAATCTTATCAAGGTATGTACTTTATGATAGCCCTATTAGGCGCCTAGATCTATCTCTATAGATCTTTATGCCTAATATGTATGACGCTCACCTAGGTCCTTCATTGAAAATTTGTTTAGATAACTTTTAACATTGTTTAAAGATCTATATCATTCGATCAATAATATGTCATCCACATATAATATCGAAATGCCACATTGCTCCACTCACTTTCTTGTAAATACAAGCTTCTCCATAAGTTTGGACAAATCCAAACTCTTTGATCACCTCATCAAAGCGGAGATTCCAACCGTGATGCTTGCTTCAATCCATAGATGGATCGCTGAAGCTTGCACACCTTGTTAGCATCCTTAGGATCGACAAAACCCTTTGGTTGTATCATATACAACTCTTCTTCAATATTACCATTGAGAAAGCCGGTTTTGACATCCATCGCCATATCTCATAATCGAAATATGCAGCAATTGCTAACATAATCCTAATCGACTTTAGCATCGCTACGGAGAGAAAGTCTCATCGTAGTCAACTCCTTGAATTTGTCGAAACCCCTTTGCGACAAGTCGAGCTTTATAGACGGTCACATTACCATCATCGGTTTTCATTTTGAAAATCCATTTGTTCTCCACGACCTTTCGATTGGTGAGTTAATCCACCAAGTTCCAAACTTGATTTTCATACATGGATTCCATCTCGGTTCATGGCTTCTAACCATTTGTTGGAATCCGGGCTCATCATCGCTTCTTCATACGTCGTAGGTTATCATTTTCATCAACCATGAAATTCATGAGATTTCCGTACAAACGGAGCTGCAGCGTCTGTTGACCTGCGAGGTTCTGAGTACTCTTTCGGAGTTTCATGATCATTATCATTAGTTCCCTCTTCAACAGTGGAGCCAACTCCGAACAACTTCCGACTGCGCTACTCGCCATACTTTGAAGAGAAGGTTCCACAACCTCTTCGAGTTCTACCTTCCGACTACTCACACCTTTCACGAAACTCTTTCTCTAGAAAGGATCCATTCTTCAACAAAAACCTTGCCCTCGGATTCGTGATAGAAGGAATACCCAATAGTTTCTTTAGGGTATCCTATGAAGACGCATTTTTCCGCTTTGGGTTCGAGTTTATCCGGTTGAAGTTTCTTCACATAAACATCGCATCCCCAAACTTTAAGAAATGACAGCTTAGGTTTGTTTCCAAACCACAATTCACGGTGTCTTTTCAACGGATTTAGATGGTGCCCGATTTAAAGTGAATGCAGCAGCTTCTAGTGCATAACCCCAAAATGACAACGGCAAGTCCGTCGGAGACATCATAGATCGAACCATATCTAATAAAGTACGATTCGACGTTCCGACACACCATTTATTTGTGGTGTTCCGGCAGTGTGAGTTGTGAAACAATTCCACACTCTTTCATGTGAGTGCTAAACTCGTAACTTAGATACTCACCTCCACGGTCGGGACCGTAGAAATTTGATCTTTCTATTACGATGATTTTCCACTTCATTCGAAATTCCTTGAACTTTTCAAAGGTTTCGACTTGTGTTTCATCAAGTAGATATAACCGTATCTACTCAAATCATCCGTGAAAGTAACAAAATAACGATATCCACCTCGCCGACACACTCATTGGACCACATACATCGAATGTATGATTTCCAATAAATCATGCCCCTGCTCCATTGAACCGGAAAACGGCGTTCTAGTCATCTTGCCCATAAGGCATGGCTCACATGTATCAAATGATTCATAATCAAGTGATTCCAAAAGTCCATCCGAATGGAGCTTCTTCATGCGTTTAACGCCAACATGACCTAGACGGCGATTGCCACATATATGCGGATATATCATCATTAAGTTTAATCCTTTTAGCATCAACATTATGAATATGTGTAACATTATCATCGAGATCTAATAGAAATAAACCATTCATCATCGGTACATGACCATAAAAGATTTCATTCATATAAATGGAACAACCATTGTTCTCGGATTTAAATGAATAACCACTTCGCATCAAACACGATCCAGATACAATGTTCATGCTCAGTGCAGGCACCAGATAACATTTATTCAAGTTTATAACTAATCCCGACGGCAAGTGGAGAGGCAGCGTTAAGCGGCGATCACATCAACGCTTGATCCATTGCCGACACGCATCTTGACATCACCCTTGCTAGCGGTCGCTTGTTCCGTAGCCCCGATTCGAGTTACAAATATTAGCAACCGAACGGTATCAAATACCAGTGCTCTGCGAGCACTAGTCAAGTACACATCAATAACATGTATATCATATATACCTTTGTTTGCCTTGCCGGCCTTCTTGTCGCGGATACTTGGGCGATTGCGCTTCGATGGCTATCCCCTTACAATAGTAGCACTCGAATCGGACTTAGGTCCAACTCGGGGTTTCTTTTCAAAGCGCAACCGCCTTGCCCTTACTTCCTTCCGCTTTCCCTTCTTGTATTTCTTGAAACCAGTGTTCCTATTGATCATCAACACTTGATGTTCCTTTTGATCTCCACTTCGCAGTTTTAAGCATTGTGAAGCTCGGGGAGACTTCTTCATGCCTTGCATATTATAGTTCATCACGGCTCTTATAGCTAGGTGGCGTAGACCGAACACGATGGTTGCCTAAGTCAATGGGAATCGATATTCCCAAGGACACAAGCTTATCGGCGTAATCCGACATCTTGAGTACATGCTCACTAGCAATGTGCTCTTCCATCATGCAACTAAAGAACTTTTACGAGCGTTGTAGCTCTCTGACAGAGATGTGTGTCGAAAATCATTTTCAACTCACCCATTGTATCAAATGCATTGTCGTTTTCAAACGCTTTGAAGTTCGACTTTAGCCCATACAATATGCCGCAATGAACTAAGTTGTGGTCCTCGACGAGTCGATAGACATTCTTCTCCTCGTCGGGGCATCATCAAAAGTGGGGGGCCTAACGCTTCTAGCACATATTGCTTTTGTGCAGCAGAGAGTAGAATCCTCAAATTCATGGCCCATTCGGTAGAGTTTCTACCTTTCGTTGCTAGTTTCTCTTTCTCCATGAACACATTGAAATTAAAAGCAGTGGTGCCATCTACAACAGAATTTGTAAAGTTTAGACTAAGTGTATGATAGATTGAGTTCAACTAATCTGTATTACGAATGAACTCCCACTCAAAAACGACATCCCTCGTGCCTTTTTGGTGATTACATGAACCAAATCCACTACACCAAGTCCGATCATCACGTGAGTCGGTATAGCTTCAAAGGCGAGCATCAAATGGGCATCATATCAACTATATGACTCATGCTTAACCTTTCGGTCCATGTTCCGAGGCCATGTCTGTACATGCTAGGCTCGCCAAGTTAGAACCTTAGTATTCGCACGTGTAACTATTTTACACCCGAAATATGGTCGTGGATCCAAGAACACCCGATCATCACGTGATGTCTTGGAGCGACGAAAACATAATCGGTGCATACTAAAGGAAGAACACATTCTTATCTTGATATTTAAATGAGGTATCATCTTATTATGCTAACAAAGCGCTAAACAAGCAATATAAGATGCTATCAAACATCATATGTTTATTAGTGAAATGATATGGTTCCCGCAGATGATCTCTATCATGTGCATCGTGGTATGATCACTATCATACCTATATGTGTAAATCCAAGGTCTGTGGATTTTACACGCTATGTGTGTTGTAAGAGTATCATCTCATACTTCTACTTACAACACTACCATATTATAACACTAGCCCAAAGAACAATCTAAACTAGACGCCTCTAATTTATCCATTGCAAGTTTTACGTGGCTTAGGGCTTTCGAGATAGAACCGTTCTTACCTACGAACATGAACCACAACGAGGATAATCAAATTGTTTACAACTCGCTTGCAAAATAGATATTGACTATAGTAGGAGAGACAGACACCCGCTAGCCACTTATGCAAACTAGTTGCATGTCAAGCGTGGAACAGGTCTCATGTGCGAGGACATGTAAAGTTTGTCCGGGCCGCTTCATCCCACTATGCCACCAATATCTAAAATTAAAACAAAGGAGCAACAACATGATCATCATCGCTCACATACTCATATGTGTACTAACCGTGTAAAGTATCTACGCATAGATCCGGCTCTGATACCACTGTAGGGTTCGCAGCATAGAAAACAAAAAATTCCTACGATGTGAACTATATACCAAGATCTATCTACTAGATACAAACAACGGGCGGATGTATATCCGTAGAGAACATACCCTTGAAGACCGACAAAGCTTAACGAGTTCAACTCGTGGTTGATGTAGACGATCTCTTGCCGATCTCAAGATCGAGAGGAAGTCCTAGCGTCGCCGTCAGCGGCGCATCCGTGCTCGCACACACGTTCGAGGCACCGAGCAACCTCCGCCTCCTCGCTCCAGCGATGCAGCGGAAGCACAACTATTTCTTGCCGAATAGCCACCGGGAACATGTATCTCGCTAGTCCGAGACCATGGGGGATAAATTCTAGAGGGGGAGAGAGATCCTTCACGAGGAGGTGTGAGAGACAAGTGTGGAGGGCTCCTTTTATAGGAGGAGGGGCACCCAAGGGGTTGGCCACGCCATGGGGCTGCCCCTCCCTCCTTCATTCATGTGGGTGGACACTCCACTCACAAAATGCCCTTAAATCCCTCCACTCAAAGTCCACTCAAATTCCCATTAAATTTCCACCAAATTTAATGCAAACTCTCATTAAATAAAACTCTTTTATTTTATTCATAATTTTGTCAATTACTTTAATGACAAACATTCACAAATAACCCCTTGCTAGAATTCTATTTCACATGCATAACCACTTTATGCAATTTCACCCAAACTTTGTTTGGTATCTATTGAAATAAATCCCTGCGCTTGTTCATTCTTTCGGCATGAAACATTTCCTGCAATTGGATGTCGGTGTCTCTTAAGTGTGTCACCCTACAGTTCGTGAATAATGCAGACATGATCGAGACCCTCTCGGATCAATAATCGAAGCGGGATCTGAGACCCATCGACTCCCACGCATTCAACGATGACTTTCTTGTGATCGTCGGAACCTTTACGCTAGTATCTTAATCCCTTTGTTTCACGATATATTACATGTCCGAGATTCGATCATCGGTATCTCCATACCTAGTTTGATCTCGTTATGACATGCACTTTTTTTCGTTCTGTGATATAACATTCTAGTGATCAAATCACTTGCTTGCAAGCTAATCAATGTGATATCACCGAGAGGGCCCAGTATATCTATCCGTCATCGGGATGAACAAATTCCACTCTCGATCCATGAGCCTCAACATAACACTTTATTAGTTCTGAATCCATCTTTATAATCACCCATTACGGTGTGACGTTTGATGTTATCAAGAAACTCTTAGGTGTTAGTGATTGACATGATCTCATGGTCTAAGGATTAGGATCACTTGTAAGTTGTTATAGCAATATAAACTCAATGACTTTGATCGTAATGCTATACTTCGGATGAATGTTCATCACACCATTACACTAATGTTGTGATCCCGTTATTAACAACATCCAATGTCCATGATCAGGAAACCTTGATCATCTTGTTAATCAACGAGCTAGTTTATGAGAGAGGCATAACTAGGAACTTTCTGTTTGTTTATTAAACACACATGTATTAACGTTTCCGTATTAATACAATTATAGCATGCAAAATAAACATCTATCATATACTTGGAATACACATAATAAACACTTTATTATTGCCTCTCAGGGCATATTCCCTTCAAAAACAACAATCCTTTGCCCAAGGGCAATTGTATTATTTACATTACACACTTTGCTTAATGAAATTATCTATTGCTTGCAACTTAATATCCGAGGGTTGTTCGGATGATATCCCGAAGGTGGATTATTATTCATAGATGCAGTTGGATTACGGTCTATGTATCATGTTGTAATGCCCAAATAAATCTCACAGTGATCATCATGTCATGTACATGCATTGTTATGTATTCTTTATTTGTCAATTGTCCCGCTATAATTTGTTTACCCAGCATGTTATTTATCTTAGGGAGAAAACATCTCTAGTGAATTGTGGACCCTGGTCCATTCCTTTCCATTGATATTATATCTACTGTTTATCGTTTACTTTCTGCAATTACCACAAGCAATTACTATCTTCCACACTATATGTTTAATCCTTTGTTTTCAGCAAAACCAGTGAGTTTGACAACCTTATTAATAAGTTGGGGCAGCGTATTTTGGTTGTATTATGTGCAGGTTCCATGTTGGTAGCAACACCTTCAAAAGTGGTTTTTTTCTCCCACTGGTTCGATAACCTTAGTTCTATAACTGAGAGAAAACTTGTTGCTGTACTCATTATATCTTGCCCTTGGGGTTCCCAACAGGCTCTACATCAACCGAGCCAACATCAGTCACCATCTTGGACCTCCATTCGGCGAGTCTTCTGGATCCGGTATGCGCCAGTCGCCGTATTTGACGAGTTGATCCGCTCTGAACTAGGTTTCAGTCTACTCGATCCAGCTGGCGACTCCGCTTCATGGGTATACCCTGATTAGTAATTCCCCCATCACTCTGCTTTACGGGCGCGATGTTTAAACACTCGCCAAACTCAATATGTAAACACTCGGAAAACTCGACTGTACCGGCTTGATGTTTGCTATGTGCTCTTTACCGAGTGTAAATACACGTCAAACTTTTGCCGAGTGTTTTTCGGTATTTGCTGTGTATTTTAAATACACAGCAAAATTTTGTTTTTTCCTAGTGAATCCTTTTCTCCACTCGGTGCAAGGCCTCTTCTCGACTGTGTCAAACACAACGAGATCAGAATAACATTCTAGTATACATGGAAAAGTATCATGGGAATCTTACGCTGTAGCTGGTTGCGGCCGTCTCCAGTTCGATGAACTGATGTCCTGTATCCATCATGGAGCATAGGACCGGCTGGAAGCATCGGAAAGAACATTACTGCTGATATGTGATTACAGCATAGCAGTCTAACCCTAGTGCTACTGGTTTACTCAACATTTAATTAAACAAACACAAGTTAAGAGTGCTCACAAACACATCTGAGATCTCAAAACAACCTAGTTCGTGCGGATGAACCTTAGTATAAGTCTGATGAAAGATCATCAGATAGACCGGATAGCTGAGAGGCGTCGTACCACCCTGTCTTGCAAAAGTACTTCTTTTCAAGAACCATTCGCTGCAGAACTTCCATAATGTAATTAAGCGAAGAGTCTTGTTATTTCTAGTAATACGTACATGAAAGGAAACTAGAGTGTTGATCGCGTGGTTTCCTCTGATGTTTCTGAAGAACAGCTTCTCTCACGTACGCAACATTAGTTTCCCTAATTTGTTACGTCGTGTTCAATTCTTGCCGATAAGCTGGAGAGTGGGAACTCACCAGTCAGCACAAAACATAATGTACTTACTCCTACGCATGCAATTGATGTGTACTAGTATACGCATGCGCGCGCGGGCACCCGCGTACGTCCCCTCGATCGGCGAACACTCGAGCCGTCCGACTGCTCGTTTAACGCGCGTGAGTAATTATTGCAGAGACGACTGACCAGCGATTATCACAGAATCACAGCAGGGTATATAAGAAGCTCACGAGCTCCCTCTTCTCCGCCATTCTCCATCTCGCATTGTTGCTACTACTCCAGTGGTAGGATCGCCATGTCTAATTCGTATGCCGCTTGCGCCGGTGCCTGCGAGCCGTCAGTGACCGCGTCGGCCATCGTCGCCCAGGCCGTCGGGTCGCACACCCTACGCATCGACGGCTACTCCCAGATCAAGGGTCTGGGCATCGGCAAACGCATCGTGTCCGAGGAGTTCCCCGTCGGCGGGCACCGCTGGCGTGTGGACTTCTACCCGGACGGTTCCTCCGGCTTAAGCAGCTCGGACTGGATATCGGTCTTCCTGCGTCTTGATCGTACCAGTGACGATGAGGTCAAAGCCAAACTGACGGCTAGTTTGCTCGATCAGGAAGGGAACCCCGTGCCGTCCTACAGCCAGCAGAGCGTGATGCGCACCTTCTCCCTCAAAGAAGGCGGGGATACCTCGTGGGGCTATCGCGAGTTCATCAAGAGGAGCGACCTGGAGGGGTCGGTGCACCTCAAGGACGATGTTTTCAGTGTCAGGTTCGATGTCACCGTGGCCAAGGAGATCTTTACCAAGACCATTCCGGTTCCTGCGGTTCGTCATGGCGTTTGAAGTTAGTTGCTTATATGCGCGGAGGCCTGCGTGATATTATATATGTATCGATCGGGTTATTTGTCATGTCGCTTTTTACCTTTCATTAATTGAGTATTTCAGTGGAGCAGTACCTGCAGTCTTATGTTGTTCATTCCATGCAATTGAAAGCTAGTACTAACTCCGTCTCGGTTTATAAGACTTACGTGTATTTCTAGGTTGACAAATTAACCAACTTAGTATGAGGTATATAAACTAAAAATTATATTATTAAAAACTTCAAATATTGTATTTTCTAATGATATAATTTTTATATTATATAATTTATATTATATACCATTTCGTGACGGCCAGATATCTGCGTAAAGCCTTATAAACCTAATAGAGGGAGTACTCGTAATTGCCGACTGCCGAGTTCATCGTGATCTGCCTCCTAGCTAGTATTTGCTTGCCTGTGAAATGGCTGATACATACCTTTCCTGTCTTCCATATCTTTGCAAGGAAGTTGGTTCGATTTGAATATTGGAAACTGTTAGTTTCCTCATGACATCTCGAAAAAAAAAAGTTTCCCCTACCGACAAAAATTAGTATTCGGAGTATTCAAAAATCTGATCGAGCACCTCAGCGGCGCATGTACGTCGAGCCACACCCGTGGCCGCGCCTGGCGAACCACGTGTGCGTCACACTCTTCCCTTCCTGGCGAAAGGGCGGCACCGCTATGTCATCTGCCGCAAAGCAGCAGAACCTAACCGACACATTAAGAAATCCAAGAAAATTCAGCTCAACCTATTTACTTTAAATTTCCAAAAGTGGTATCTCTACTATTCTGTAAAGGAGAAGAGGAGAAGATCGTTGGTACGTCGAGTATTACCTCCCGCAAATCTCTCCCCAGAAAAAAAAAACCGTACGCAAAACGCCCACGCTGGAAAGAAACGAAAGAATAAAAAAAACAGAAGTAGACACGTCCTCTCGGACCTCTCCCGTGGCTGCCAGGAACGTGAGGAGAAAAACCAATCCATCGTCTCAGCCTCTCAGGCCACGAACCCACGCAATCCCGATCCAAGACGACGCCGCCAGACCTCCTGCTCCGCCGATCCGACCCATCGATCTGCCCCGTGACCTCCGGCTCCGCCTCGCAGCTCCACCGGCAACACCCGACGCCACCGCGCCTTAATCCCTACCGCGACGCCGGCCAAATCCCCCAATGAGGCTTCACAACCGCCGGTCAATCCTGCACGTGTCAATCCATGGCAACCGCCGGTCAGCTCCGTGCGCGGCAACTGCCGATCGTGGAGGTCGTGGTGACTGCTACCTCCAGCAGTACAAAATTCTCAAAGCCCCTCTCCCTCCTCCTGTTCTCCTCTCGCCTCCCGTCAGCTCTCTCCAATCCGGCGACCGGACCAGCCGCCGCCGCCGGGATACCTCTGAGCGCAGAACCGGTTCGACGCCGCCGACAGTGGCCACGCCGGACCGCTGTCCATGTTGCTCGTCCCCCACCCGCAAGTCAGGAGGTCGTGAACAGGACTCCTCCTTACGCCCCCTCTTTCGCCGAACAAGTGCTGGTCTGCTTCACTCCTCGACATCGTCTTCCTAAATTACCCCACGCACCGCTTCTGCTTGCTCTTTTGGTTTGATTTGATTGATATTCATGACGTGCAGGTGGTGGTTCCAGAACGGTGTACCATCGCGTGGTGGCGACTGCAAGGTACACAAAGGAGTTGCATCCATGTGCTGTGACATGCATCCTTTAGTTTCATATATCCCTCTTACTGCCTCAAGTCCATTAGAGTATAATGACTACTTAGTACTGGGTGCAACTGAAAGAGGTATGCCATAGCAATCATAACTGCATAATTAGTACTTCCATTTTGAGTTCAGGTAGTTTGCTAATGATAGTTTAAGCAGTTACCTCATCCTCCTTCGGTCGAATGAGGATAGCAGTTTCCATTCTTGTATTTTTGGGCTTTGTTTTCTTGAATTACCTCATTCTCTACAGCCCACCTATGGGATTCTGGTTAGCAGTCGTGGTGTAGGTAAATGGCCCAATAAGATGTTAATCACCAGCACTGAATTATGCATCTGAAACAGTAATTTATTTACTTCATTTACCATTAGAGCCATGTTATTTACAACTAGACTTAAACTTGATTTGCACTCTGACTCACTTGAGTCAAGTCTAAATTCAACATCTGGACTTGTATGGGAGAATGCAGAGTTGTTCCCCACTGTCGCTTGGATCAATGAAACATCTGGACAAGGCGAGGTTCTGATACTTGACCTCTTTATGCATCCAGCAATGAAACATCTGGACGAGGCTATGTGTAACTTCGCGACCGTAGTTATGCTAGGAAATATCCCATTCTCCAGTTGGGCTATATATCCATCCAATCCAGTCTCATCTGGTCTGCACGCTGCTAGATGTTGTTTTCGGAAGTGCAGTAATGCTCAGTGAGCCGTTATGTGTGAAGTTACACATAACTACATTTCCCATTCTCGATTTGGGCTATATATCCATCCAGTCCAGTCTCATCTGGTCTGCATGCTGCCTAGCAGCGATATTGTTTTCGGTAGTGCAGTAAATGCAGAGCATTCTGCTTAGTGGGCTGGCACCAGAAGCTACGTGTACTCATTGCTTTATAATATACCACTATTCAGCACTTTCCAACACTGGGCCAGATTCTTTATTAGAACCTCAGTGGTTAAATCCCAAAGTAAGCTTTCCTGTTATCTCTTTTCGGAAATCTCGATTTTTGAAAGCGTTTCCCATCCCAAGCATGGTTTGAAAAACTGGACTGCTGATTGAACTCGTCAAGCTACTGGTTCACCGGTCCAATCGCCGACTCAACTGGTTCGGTAGCGACAAGAAAATAAACATATATTGAATTAAGGTTTAAGCTAATTTTGGGGAAAAAACTTTATTTAGATCATATGTATGTATGTACTTCAATAGTTAATCACAGAAAAACAGTACGATTCCTACGGGAACAATTTGTTTTGTTTACCTCTGGTTTCTTACTACTGTTATTGTTGCTTCCTAAAAACTGAACAAGTCGCTGGTTCTGGTTGTTTCTGGTTGGACGGTCAAGTCCGGGTGTTTAAACTATGGTCCTAAGGCCTTTCTTTAGTTAGTAGTAAGGGATGTAGAGTGCAATTCTTTGGCAGCATTTCATAGGCCATTACACGACTTATTATGCTTGTTTGATTCATACTCGTACCTATCTGAAATTGCGCCGACAACATGATCATGCAAAATAGATACTGGCCTAACAAAGCATTTATGCCTCATTATTTGTTTGAGGGAACGTGGTCTTTTTATTTGCTTTAGCTAATATTTTTGTTTAATGATATTAGCATCATTCTAAATTAGGCTAGACCTCACTAGATTGTAGTCCACCAGAAGTCTATCATGATGTTGCAGAAGGATCTTTTGATTGGTAGTCCTAATTTTCCATATGCTTTGAGCGTGTGTACTTGCGATTCTTATTCTTCTCTGCTAGATGAGGTTATTTCAGTGTATTTGTGATTCTAATATCTCCTCTATTCACTCCATGGACAATTCATATGCCTTAAGCCAGATTAGCTCGTCGATCCTGAAAAATGGGTAAAAGGTAGTAGAATACTAAGACTGCCTGTACCAAGTCAGCCAGCAACTGCCCTGGGTAACTAAGTAAACCTTGTTTACCTGCCTATGATCACTTCCAAGAGCTAATCTGCCTAGATGCATAGAATTTTACTGATTAAACAAGGCATTGATTAGTGCATCTGATCTTATCAGCGTTATCTAAAACATATTTCACTCTGTCATGGCTGTAAGAAAAAACAGATTAAGTAGCAGCCCGTGAAACCACAACAGATTAAGTAGCAGCCCGTGAAACCATTATTTTTTTGTTCTTGGATTGTCCATGGAGGAAAAAATATGGACGGATTGTATGCAACTAAATTGCATTTGTTTTTGTCCCTACATTGGTTGGCACCATAGCTTACTTTGCCGTTATGATGCATTTGCTGCCAAGTTTCTGTTACGAATATACATGGAACAAAGGCTATCCATCGCAAAGTTGTTGCCATTCTTTCTACATTCCATTTTGTCTGATTTGATTCTTTATCCCTTTCCATCTTTTTTTCTCACTTTTTTCAGGAGATCTTTGAACCTGGATAGTATTTCTGGATCCTCACATGGAAATTAAAGAGGGCCAAGCTTTTTTCTGATATAGAGCTGCAGGTCAGGTCCTACGGATTAGCTTTGACATATAGTCTCGTGGTTCCTATATATGCTTCTGTATATACTTTCTTGTTCCTGTATATGCTTTCTGCCTACAGTTTTCCTTAATTTTCCTCCCACAATTTTTTTGAACTGCTGCTAAGATGAATGTCTTTGTTTGTGGTACACACCTTACAAACTAAACTAACCAGGTCGTTATATTTTCTAACTTCTAAATATGAAACTTGGGAGTAAGTGCTATCTCACTATAGAGTAAACAAAGTATTTAGAACTAAACTAACCAGGTCGTTATATAAGTTACATGGAAATTTTGAAACATTCCACAACATGTTCTACTCAGAGCCAGTGGTATTTTCCAAAGTTGAAAATTTTGTCGTGGCATGGTTCCAACTGTTCCTATCATTTTGTAAGAAATACATAATAGTTGCCTTTTCTTTCATTAACAGAACATATAAATGTGTATGTTTTGTGTATATGTGTATATATTATAAGTTGTGATAGCATGCCATGTGTTCTCTTTTATAAGTACTTGCTTACTTTTTTATTCAGCTGATAGCTCCTATATATCTGGATCTTTGAACTAGGCGATCATTGAAGCTGGACAGTATTTCTGGATCCTCTCCTGGAAAATAAAGAGGGCCAAGCTTATTACTGATATTGATAGAGAGTTGCAGGTCAGCTCATAATTATCTTTCCCATATAGTCATGTGGTTCCTATTTTCTGGTCATTTTAGCCCGGTAATCCTGCTCCTGCATGTGCTCTCTGTCTACAGTTCTTAATTTGCCTTCCACAATTTTTTAACTGCTTCTTAGATGAATGTCTTTGGTTGTGGTACACACTTGTGGCAATGTGCTAATGTCCAATTTTCATGCGATTTTAAGGACAATAAGATTCCCATGGAAGTGTGCAACCATTAAACCTTTAGTATCTTTTTTATGTAGATGGCACCTATTAAAATCATAAATAAGAGGACATATGCGGCCTTGACAGAAACTCCGCGGCCACCTAGGTTAGTTTAACTTACCTTCTCATGTTGAATAAAATATAGTACTAGCCATCTTACACTGATTACTATAGATTTAAGGATTTTGATGACATTGAGTTTGGTGATACTATCTCAAAGTGGAGCATTTGTGTGAGGATAGAAGTGAAGTTTGCGCCTAATAAATATGGTGACAACATTCGTTTTGTTCTTATGGATAAAACTGTAAGTTCCGAAAACTCTTGATACATTTACTAAAATGTGATCATGTGTTCTAACACAATCTTATACTTTTATGCTCAAACACATTGTAGGGGGCAAAAATAGAAGCAAGTGTTTGGGGATTTTATGAAGTAGCGCGATTCAACCGAATACTGCAACCTGGTTGCAAATATACCATCCATAGGGTTATAATTAGTCCTAACGCAGAATCTGTCGAGTTTAGAGCGATTGGACACCCGTTTGAATGCGCCTAATAAATATGGTGACAACATTCGTTTTGTTCTTATGGATAAAACTGTAAGTTCCGAAAACTCTTGATACATTTACTAAAATGTGATCATGTGTTCTAACACAATCTTATACTTTTATGCTCAAACACATTGTAGGGGGCAAAAATAGAAGCAAGTGTTTGGGGATTTTATGAAGTAGCGCGATTCAACCGAATACTGCAACCTGGTTGCAAATATACCATCCATAGGGTTATAATTAGTCCTAACGCAGAATCTGTCGAGTTTAGAGCGATTGGACACCCGTTTGAATGCCATTTTAACCGAATCACAATGGTTGAGCCCTCTCTGTTTATTGAGTTCCCACTACTCCCAAAGCATCTGATGCCATTTTCGGATGTAGCCAAGCGTCCGAACAAAACCTTTGTAGGTATGTTCCATATATGTTTTGCATATACAACTGTGACCAATACAATTTCAGCATTCCAAATCGACTAATGAAATTTTTTATAGACATAGTTGGCATAGTCGTTCACTGTTGTGAACGTGATCGTTTTGGGAGGTATGGCAAGTATAAGGAAGCTATCTTCATGGATGTGTGGTATGTTAAGTAGTAAAGATAAACAACACAAACTATTTTATGGCATATTTATTGTGAAGATGCTTTATTTAAAAAAAAAATCGTGAAAACTTTGATCTGTAGGGGCAATCTTATTCCCGTTGGCATTTGGGGTTTACAATTGATTCAGAACTCATACCTATGGTCTACGGCTGAAGGTGGCAACCCTATTGCCATTGCAACCATGTTGGAGAAAGATATTAAATTTGGTAATTAATTTATCTGCATCACCACATACTTTATATTTTAACTTATTTTATTGATACACTGGGGTAATTATATTTGTTCAACATAACAATAGGTGACCTGAATACATCAGACCATACAAAAGTTGCATTCAACCCAGCTCATACTGCAGCACGTCCTCTCCATGGTGAGTTAATTTAACAGAACACTAAGTTACACAAATTTTAATAAACCTATTGGGGTCAGTATAATATATGCATATTGAATTCAAATGTAAACATGCAGATATCCGCCAAAAGATAATTAGTGGAGCAATTGACATGACCTTCGTGCAAAGTTTTGTTGAGAGGAGGTGGGCCTTCGTGTCGATGGTGCTGGCTAAAAGAGATGCACGCTACAGGAAGTAGATGCGGTTGGATTATCCGTTAGCTATTGTAATTTAGGCAAGCTACATGCTATATGATTTCTGTGTGTTGTAATTCGGTGAGAAAACGGAATCTTCAAAGTACTTTGTATTTTGTCTGTTCAATTTTTTTTGTTTAAATGAACATATTGTGTGAAGTCTTGTATGTATCAATACTGTTCCGTTGAAGTTTATGTGATTTCTTGGTCTTATCTACATAGTAACCTTTAATCCTAAAGGTTTCCGCGCATAAAATTTGTTCAAGCTTCCCAGCAAGTATGGTGATTTCCACGTTGACTTTCCTGTATTTGCCCTGCTACGTATACTATGTAGTAGAGATTAGTATGGATATGGTCGTACTGTGTGATCTCATATTTCCCATAGCTGAACGCACCATCTCGAAACAAGTTCGTGAATCCAGTTAGCAATCAGTAAACATATTTGTTCCGTGAAAACTAAACATGCACAAATGCAATCAGAAGGCAGATTGATTCTTTTAAAATTGTTTCATTCCATCTTTTGTGGTAAACTTATTTGAGAAAAAATTCCCTGGTATGCTATAGTAATAGTAGCTTACGCAGTAGTTGCAAATAGGTAGTTGCAAATAGATAGTTCCTGATGATACTTCCAGATGGTACTTTTTACTATTATCCCTATCTGTATAGTTAAGCAACGTTGAACTATCAGAAAGTTTAATTATCTGAAACTCGGTTACTTTGAAGCAACAGGACAAATAAAACCAAAGGTTATTGGGATCTGATGTGAAGAGAGGAAGAATAAGGAAACCAACAAGTAAGTGAAACCATTGCCTTCACGCAATATATCTTTTCTTGTTGCCGAGGATTAGATTACGGAAGTGTTGCAAAGATGTCGCATCCGAACCAACCATCACGCAAAGGAAAAGAAGGTTACAATATGCTACCCCTTTAATAATATTAAGTAGACCAAAAAATTCCCCTTCACATTGAACTAATTGACATTAATGTGGGTCTTGTTTTTTTCTTATTGATTGACCAGTCGTTCATGACCATCGGACTTCCAAGCAATCCCGCGCCAGTTATGTGCCACGTCCTCCTACTGGGTTCTACATACATGAGCCTTCGAACACTTCAGTTATTTCATCGTCCGATGAAGAAGAGGGGCACACTGAATTTCATACTCCGTACACAACTGAATTTCAAAGCAACCTTACCAACACCATGATACTACGGGGCGAAGGTTCAAATGGTATACCCTTTTACTGGTAGCACAATATAATGTTATCAGACACTTTCATGCTTTATTATCTTTGTAACTGGGGTACACCATACAGGTAGTAAACATGTCAATGATGTCATGGGAAGTTCAACTACGGCGATGGTAGGCCAAATGCAACCAACTGCAAGCATTTCAGAACAAAGAAATCGAGCAAGACGTGAACGAGATAGAGCTCGACGAAATAACTTGACAACCGAGCAAAAAAGGGAGATTTGTGAACGTAGAAGAGTAGCTCGGCAAAACAAAGTGCTAACGGCTGAGCAAAAGGAGGAGTTTAATGCAAGTAGAAGAGAAGCCTGGCAAAACAAACCTCTCGATGAGAGGAATGCACGACAAAGGGCTAAAAGGAAAAATATGTCCGCCGAAGAGAGGCAAGAGATGAATGCCAACATAAGAGCACGCATGCAGAGCATACCTGGACAAAAGAGGGAGGCTTTGCTAGCTAAGCGCAAGGCAAAAACCGTGGCTAGGCAGAACACCCCTTGCGCTGAATCCATCGCAATGCCATGTCCAAATGCAACTGCTTTGGGAAAGTTAAACCTAGCCAAAGAGGGAGCTGCTTCACCAACTGCCCCATGTTCAGGAAGCACATTGGACTACACCATTGGAAGCAACGGTGATTCTCCCATCTTTACTCCACCTCATATGTTAATATATTTAGCAAACCATTACTTACATGGCTCAAAAACGTTACAGATGATATGGAGGCCCTCCTTAGTAGGCTTGTGGACGAGAATGCTATCCCTGATGACCTGATGGATGATGAGTACTACCTATATGATGTTGAATGTATGTTCACAAGCCTCTCCACTTGCCCTCTTTGTTACGAGTTTAAATGTCTACCCTGTTGTGACACATTATGCATGTAGGCTCCGACACGTTCGACACGGAACTAGATGAACCATCTGACTTGTCTGGGACGGGCTCTGTTGATCCTTTTGACTTTGTGTACTCGAACCTCCCAGAAAACACGCATATTTTGGAGAAAGTCCCAAATTGCAAATACTGCAATGCCAAGAGGTTTGAGCGAGAGCCCCCTGGTTTCTGTTGTCTCAATGGGGATATCAAGTTGTCTGAACAAGAACCTATCCCGGAGCTGATGAGGTTATGGTCGAGCATAGATGCGGACTGCCGACATTTTCGGGAGAGCATCCGATTCTTCAACGGCCACTTCTCCTTCACAACACTTGGCGTAACCCTTGACAACAGTTGCACCAATATGAGCTCCGGGGTTTACACATTTCGGGCAAGCGGCTCGGTGTACCACAATGTCCATTCGTTTGGGCCAGGCTCTCGTCCTGATCATCTACAATTGTACTTCTACGATGATGATCCTAGCCTGATTCATCGCAAGGAAGCCACCGAGCAACTGGACCAGGAGGTTGTTCGAAAATTGACGAACATCATGAGAGCAAACCCTTACTCCCAACAATTAAGGAGTTTGGGTGCAAACAGGGACAACCTCCAGGATTATAGGATAGAACTAAACACCGATCAGAAGCTAGACCAACGAACATATAATCTACCAATCTCGTCTGAGGTGGCTGCCATCTGGGTCGAGGGGAGCGACCTGGCGAATAGGTTCAAACGCAGCATTACCCTCTACGGGAACAACAATGAGAGGTACAACATACAAGCCACACAGGGGTGCTACGACCCTCTCTCGTACCCCCTCTTCTTCCCCAAGGGGGAACTCGGCTGGCATCCGAATATCCCCAAAGCTAAGGTGTCTTGGGACGTTGCGCAACTACCAAGAGCGAACCGTGATGCCGATGGAGGTTCGTCTATTTCAGACGCTTGTGCATTTATTTGGAGAACACATCATTGTATCACGTTACCTAACCTTCATTTTTTTGCATCCTTCTCGCAGAGGGGGGTGGCCGTTTATGCGTCTCCGTCAAGGACTATTATTGTTATAGGCTACAGACGCGTCCTGGAATATTTAACCCCATATTGCATGGAGGGCGCCTATTCCAACAATGGGGTGTCGACATGTACATCAAGATCGAGGGCTGCAGGTTAAAATGGATCAGGGACCACCAACCGGAGATACGTGCCGACTTATATAAAGGCATTGTCGATAGCATCACAGCCGGAGAGACACGAGCGAGCGCTGTTGGCACTAGGACTGTTTTGCCGCACACGTTCAAAGGGGGCTACCGAGACATGAAGCGAAGGCATATGGATGCCATGGCACTGGTCCACACTTATGGCAAGCCTGACATCTTCCTAACAATGACATGCAACCCAAACTGGCAGGAGATACAGGATGAGTTGTTTCCCGGTCAATCTCCGCAGGATCGGCCTGATCTTGTGGCCCGAGTGTTCAGAGCCAAGCTAGAGAAGATGAAAGAGATGTTGACCAAGGATCATATCCTGGGCGTTGTGAAGGCGTATGTCTATGTGGTAGAGTTCGGAAAGGGTCCGCCATGCCCATTTCTTATTGATCATGGATTCTAGATATAAGCTTGTTGTGCCAGAACAGTACGATCGTGTCATATCCGCCGAGCTCCCTGACAAGCATAAGTACCCAGAGCTATACGCCATGGTCGTGAAGCATATGATGCATGGCCCATGTGGTGTCCTGAGGCCCAACAATGTGTGCATGCAAGAGGGGTCATGCAAGTGCAAGTACCCCCGAGAGTTCAACGATACCACCGTACAAGGAAGGGACTCCTACCCTGTTTATCGGAGACGGAAAGATGGTCATTCAGCAAAGGTCCGTGGTCAGATGTTGGACAATAGATGGGTTGTGCCATACAACCCTCGCCTCCTTCGTATGTTCAACTGCCACATCAACGTGGAGGTGTGCTCTAGCATAAAGGCCGTCAAGTACCTATACAAGGGCCACGATCAGACTTCTTTCAATATCGACCAACCCGACGCCGAAGGTAACATAGACGAGATCAAGAGATTCGTTGATGCGAGGTGGGTTACTCCTCCGGAAGCGATGTGGAGGATATTTGGCTTCACCCTGTCTGAGAACTACCCCCCGGTTCTACAACTTCCGCTACATCTCCCGAACATGCATAGAGTCACATTCAAAGCAGGGGATGACCTGAACGATGTTCTTGCAAGCGAGAATGCATCGAAGTCTATGCTAACGGAGTATTTTGTGGCTAACCAGGAGCATGCTTGGGCTCGAGATATTCTGTACAAGGACTTTCCAGGAAGTTTCACGTGGCAACGATTAAAATTTTGGCAGAAAAGGAAAAACAGTTGTTTCCAAGTAGGCAGAATCGTGTCAGCCAACCCTGCTGAGGGGGAGAGGTACTTTCTGAGGGTGCTTCTAAACCACGTAGCAGGCTCACAGTCCTTTGAAGACCTGAAAACCGTGGATGGTGTGCTATGTGGCACCTTTCGGGAGGCCGCTGAGAGGAGGGGTCTCATTGAGGCCGACAACACACTTGACGAGTGTCTTCTGGTCGCCGATGGGCCATGCCCGTCTCTCGGGAGGCTCTTATAGCGATCTTGGTATTCTCGAGCAGCGGCGTCGCGGCCTATGGGATAGGCACCTTGAAGCGATGTCTGACGACTTCAGGAGAAATCACACGTGCCCTATAGCGGTGGAGCAGAAGGTGTTGCTTGACATCAGGGGTATGCTACAGTCCATGGGCAAAGACATAAAGTTGTTCCCTCTTCCGGACATCGACGAGACATATGACAACACAGAAGGCGAGGCGAGGGAGGTCATCGAGGAAACCACTATAAAGGTTGATGATGATGACAAGTCTCTAGCTGACTTGCTAAACCGCGAGCAGATGCTAGCATACAAAGAGATATTGGAGGCACTCGACAGTGACAATGGGGGAGTATTTTTTGTCGATGGCCCAGGAGGCACCGGGAAGACTTTCCTGTATAGGGCATTGCTCGCTAGGGTTCGAGGCGAAAGGAAGATAGCTGTGGCCACAGCAACTTCCGGTGTCGCCGCTTCCATCATGCCTGGAGGCAGGACCGCCCACTCTAGATTCAAGATCCCACTTAACATTCAGGACGACTCATCATGCAACTTCACCAAGCAAAGTGGGACAGCCAAGCTCCTGAGGATGGCTTCGCTCATCCTATGGGACGAGGCCACCATGACAAAGAGGCAGGCAGTCGAGGCACTGGACAACAGCATGCGTGACATCATGGGACGACGGGACCGACCTTTCGGGGGGAAGACCGTCGTGTTTGGTGGCGACTTCAGGCAGGTGCTTCCGGTAGTCAGGAAAGGGTCAAGGGGTCAGATAGTCGACGCGACTTTGCGGAGTTCATACCTCTGGCAGGGCATGCGCCAGCTAAAGCTCGTCCGCAACATGAGGGCGCATAATGACCGTTGGTTTGCAGATTACCTATTGAGGGTAGGTAATGGCACCGAGGAAACTGATGAGGAAGGGAACATCCGGCTCCCTGAAGATATATGTGTGCCTTCCACCGACGAGGTCGCCGACATAGAGAAGCTAATAGACCATGTGTTTCCTGCCCTAGACCACCACATGACCGATCCGGATTACATGATGTCTCGAGCAATACTCTCCACGAAGAACGACAACGTCGATGTAATAAACATGCGTATGATAGAGCATTTTCAGGGAGAGGAGAATATCTACCATAGCTTTGACAGCGCAGAAGACGATCCACATGGCTACTATGCACCTGAGTTCCTGAATGATCTGACTCCTAATGGGCTACCCCCGCACGCACTTAAGCTTAAGATAAACTGCCCCATTATGCTGCTTAGGAACATCGACCCAGCAAACGGTCTGTGTAATGGCACAAGGCTTGTGGTCCGTGGGTTCCAGAGGAATGCTATCGACGCAGAAATCGTGTTGGGTCAACACGCCGGACGAAGGGTGTTTCTTCCTCGAATACCACTCTGCCCCTCTGACGACGAAATGTTCCCTTTCAGATTCAAGAGGAAGCAGTTTCCAGTTAGACTCAGTTTTGCCATGACAATCAATAAGGCGCAAGGGCAGACCATCCCGGTTGTTGGCGTGTACCTACCAGAAGCCGTATTCTCACATGGTCAGCTCTATGTGGCGCTGTCCAGAGCCACCGCAATGAGCAACATTAAGATCCTCGCTGGTAATGACAAGAGAAAGGACGAGGCCAAGAATTCAAAGAAGCGGAAAAGATCTGAGTCCTTAGTATCGACCACACAAAACATAGTATACAAGGAAGTCCTTAGCGCTTGATGTCATTGGGCAAATTTGAGCAGATTATATTGTTATCGCTACATAGGTGTCCGCTTAGTGGTGTCTTTAAATAAAAATGTAGTGCTTGAAAACTTATTTGATATATGTGCATTTGGAGTATGTCATTTATTTAGCGTTAATTTATTTTCGTGGTAAATGCTGGCATTAGTGGAGCACCCAGGTATCTTTTATTTTTGTAGCCGATCAGGAAGATTTTGAGCAACGAGAAAGATGGATTGAGACCAAATTTGAGTATTCAGTACTTCTCTTTACAGTCCTTTGGTATTGTTTGCCCGCACATGTTATATGAAGCATTAACAGTCTTCTTTACATGTTGATTATGACTTTTTTGCTTGTGATTTCTGCCTCTGAGTTCAAGGCCCCTGAGTCAATCAGACCTGGATAAAGGTTTGTCAGGTTGCTGTACTATACTACCAGTGATCATTTACCATAGGCAATTATGTTGGATAGTCTACATTTGCACTTACTGAAAATAAGTAGAGGAAGATTGCACCCATGACTACTATATGGTTCCAAATGTACTGCATGGTCGGTAATTTGTTGCCTCAAAAAATATTGTTCTGCTCTAAAATAATTGCCTCATTTGGTTTCAATCTGATTCATGTAGGTGTTAGGATTTGCACATCAGAGAAAAAATGGCCATGTTGAATGATCATATAGCAGGTTCAGTGTGGAGTTTCTTAATTTCTTTAGCACAAGCACGTACGCACAAGCATACAGAGTTTAAAGATTATGTCTGATGGTGTGGTTGTTGTAGTTAATTTGCTAACCGGATACGATGGTTCTCTTGATTTACTCCCCATGTCTTAATTGACCTAGCATATTGCCCTCAATTCGTAGATATACAATAAATTGTTATTGGTCTGTGATCCTTTAGATATTCAGATTGACAGATCTGGTTACACACAACCTTGTTATTCAAATAACCAGGTCATCGTGTGTAAATATAGCACTTTAGTACTGTATTTCTCTGCTGACATGAATTCTACTTATTTTCTCAACAAAAAGTTAAGATACGCAACATTTTTTACTTTAACTGCAGGAAATAGGGTTGCATAATGACATGTACCTAAGGAGTAATGCACATTAGTTGATCAACCAGATCAGACTATATATATGGCCATCATATATATTTTTTAGATGTGAGCACTGAGACTCGGAGCAGTTTATTTTCTGCAGGTTGTTGTGAATGAGAGGGCGCATTAGCCCATGAACATGATGGAGGCGCGTTGACGGTAGACAGTACGACCACATGGTCTGTATGATTCCAGAAACTTCCTGCAGTTAAACATCATGCAACACCATTACTTCCATCAAAGTAATCAACTACCCTTCAGCACAGGTAAGCAGATCAGTGTAAATGTAGCCCAAAACATGTATTCCAGTCGTACTATCAGATTACAGGATACAATTAGCTGATCCGTGTTTTCAAATTGTATTTTTTTAATTTTTCACACTTTTGGTGAGTCCACATTGGCTCATAGATGGTAATTATGTTCTGTAATTTGAATCAGGCCTGGTTTAGCGAACTACCTGAAGGTGTGCTTGATAGTCTCTCACCGGAGCAAGTTCTTCACTCCAACACAGAGGAACAATGTGTGGAGCTCATGAAGTTTCTTCCTTTAGCTGGGTTGTAGAGCTCATGGCCAATGTAGTTGAAGAAGACTCCAATTAGATGAACACACTCTGAATATTGCCATGGTTTTTGCACCCAATATGACACAGGTATTACTTTTCTTGTTGTAGTTCTCTTACTTGGACATGATTGTTAACACAAGTGCTGACATAGTGTCTGCTTTGCAATTATATGGTCAGACCCTCTTACTACTCTGATGCATGCCATTCAAGTCCATGAACTTGCTCAAAACCTTGGTTCTTAGGGACACTTAGAGAACATGAGGATGACAGGGAACATATTCGAAATTTTCATCTTCATCTTTATGCGATGAACTTGATGAGGTGGACCATCAAGGTGATGATAATGACAGTGGGATTGAGAAATATGGCGATGACAGTAGTGAAAGTCCAAAGGATGTTGACAAGACCAAGCCACTAAAAGTGGATAGTGAACAGTAGATTGTTAGCCGATCCATCACATAATTTTTGATATAAAAGCTTTGTGTACTACCAAACTGAATTTGATAGCACTGGCTTATTAAGTTGGAATTTCTCTCCTGGTAGTAGCAGTAAAAAAATTGATTACTTAGAAGTGGCCTTCCTTCCTCTACACATGCTGCATCCTGTATCACTGTATGAATGCATCAGGTTTGGTTCTTACTGGTGTATTTTTCAGAGATGAGGGGTAGATTTTAAAACTATGCTGCTTAATAATATCCATGTGAGCCATGTGATCAATTCGGCAGCTTTTATTCGCCCGTGAAATCGAATTTTTCCTCCGGTCTAAATTAGTTGACTCAAATTTGGCAAGATACAGATGAATCTAATACTAAATCATGTCTAGATACAATCAAATTTTGACAAATCTATGTTAACTAATTTGGGTCGAAAAAAGTACTATAGGTCTAGGTCTACACAACGAGTAAAAAAATCTGGAGCTCTAGCCAGTTAACTGCATGTGTAGTACAGAGACTTCTAAATGCGCACGCTGAAAAAAAAAACCGTGGTTTCCGTCAACGAGAGGACAAAAAAAAAGCACTAACAGCCATCCGACCTCAATCCCCTCGACCTGGATCTTCTTCTCTCCGTCGCGCCTCTATCTCCTAGCCTCCTACCACGCCGGCTCCGGCGCTCGCCGTCGCCATCGCCCGCCGCGCCGCGCCACTTCCACGGTCCACGGGCGTCGCCTCCTCAATCCCCCAGCACCATCTCTCCTCCCATGGCAACCACCGCAGCTCCCAAAGTATGTAACCGCCGCTCACCTCCGTGCTTGTGGAACCGTCGGTCAGCTATGTACGTGGGGACTGCTGATCGTGGAAGTCGTGTTAGTTTGAACCACGCCCATTACAAAACGCCTCGAGCCCTCAAAGATCCTCACTTCCTCTTCTCCCACCTACACTCGCCTCTCTCGAATCCGGCGACGGGACCAGCCGCCCCCTCCTCTCGGACCGCAGAGGCGTTGCTGACGCCGCCTGCAACGGACACGCCGTAGTGCCGACCACACGCAGAAGTGTTAGTCAATTCCCCCGTGCTGTTACTGTTTGCTCTCAGATTTGATTGGTCGGTTGCTCTTTGGGGATGATTGTTATTCGTGGCGTGCAGGTGGTTCTGGGACAGTGTACCATCGCGCGGAGGCGACTCCAAGATACACGACGGATATCTGCTGCTCGAATCTGCTTCCTT
This sequence comes from Avena longiglumis, assembly GCA_030063025.1. NCBI lineage: Eukaryota > Viridiplantae > Streptophyta > Magnoliopsida > Poales > Poaceae > Avena > Avena longiglumis. The sequence continues at coordinate 49,914,637 of CP125979.1, forward strand.
CTCCTGGTAACTCCACATGGATCTTATTGATGTTTGTCTTGTTCCCCATATTCCAACATAGGTAACAGCCTGAAGTTTTGTTTACAAATTTTTTGTCGATTGGTCATGGGGAAAGCATGTGTGTGTGTGAAGAATTTCATGCAAGTAAAATAGATAAGATGTATGTCATGAAAAGAAATAAAGAATCAGCTCAGTGCGTGCTCAGTTTTCTCTATGCCTAATTGCCAGTATAACAAATAGCCAATCCAATATACCATGTTCTACTCAACTGATCTTTTGTAAACTACTAGAGGGATATTTGCACAAGAAATTACAGTGTTTATCTCCTACATACAACTTGCTTAAGTCTTGCTTGAACTGGTACCCTAACTGATAAAATCATTTCTGTCCTAGATTTGTTCATAAACTAGAAGTACTAAAATTTAGAAATAGACAGGGGTAAGGGGAGTAACCTTCCTATCTGTAATCGGTCTATTTGGTTAGCATATGTAAAATATTCTTGATTGGTTCTTGCTTCTTATCTATCCTATTAACTGGAAGCTTTTTTCCATTTTTAAGGTGTATAGGTTTTTCTCTATCGGTTTACATGTGAAGAAGAGGGAGCTAACCTATTGAAAACAAGAAGAGTAAGCTCCTTGAACTGGTCTGCACCTTTTCCTAGCTTGTGAATTAACCTTGAAGTTTAGACAACACTGTTTACTGGCATATTGTTAAATATGTGCTTCCTCTACAATGTTTGAAAAATATGTGTGTTGCTGTGTGGTTTATCTGTTGCCAAATACGTCCGTAAAACCAACCTTTAAAAACTGATAGTATTTTTGAGAAGTTTGGCCCAAATGAAAAATAACCAGGCCGTGTAAGTATTGTACTAGATCACTATAGAGTGAATTAGAATATTTAGACCTAAACTAATCAGACTGTTAGATAAGTTGTACATGCAAATCGTGAACCATGCCAAAACATGTCCTACACACGGTCAGTGGTATTTTTCGAAGTTCCAAATTTTGTAGAGGCATTGTTCCAGTTGTTCCTCCCTTTTTCCAAGAAAATACATAATGGTTAGCCTTTTCTTTCATTAACTACAAATTAGAAGCATTGATACAAGGTGAAGAACATATCAACTCAATACTTTCTAAAATTTGGATATCGTAGTTTTCTTTTTTTTAACTATACTATTGTTGATGTCTTGCCGGTACCATAAATAAGGTCATGCGTTGTTTGAAGTTATTGGTATATCATCAATACAGCGCCAATGATCTTGCATAACACCAAAGATAAAGCAAGTCATCTTTTGATATAGACAGCAGATCAATATGGATTGTTCATAGCTATAAGAATATAATTTTTTTTTCTAATTTGAGTTTTTGACTCCTGCATACACATGAGTTCTTTTATGTTCTATATATGTTTTCAGCAGGCATAATTTTCTTAACCGCATGACCAACAACATTATATATCTAGCACAATTCTCTTCATTCCTGTAAGAGCAACGGTTTCATGGTTTGCATAAGTACAGAACATAGATTAGTTGTTATCTGTCTATCAAAGAATTGCGGCTCAGCCACCGCCGACTGACAGCCACAGACAATGGCCACCCCCAAAACGAGTTACCTCGATCAAATCATATATGGTTAGATGCATTGACCCAGAGCTCGCGTAGGCAGTACCCTTCTAGCCCGACGCCCCTGCGCGGAGGAGCACCGACGTGGCCGCGTGGGTGGCTGCAGCGTCGACCCCTTCCTCCTGGCTGATGGCAAGTAGATCCCGGAGCGGAGCTCACGCGGGTAGTCCTTGTGCAGCGCCATGTCACTTTCTTCCACGAGAATGCCCACAGCCTCTCCGCTGAGGAGCACCGGCCGAGGCGGGTGGCTGCACTGGCCATGGTGGCGTGGTCGATCAGGAAGGCTCCGGTGAGCACATGAGAAAGGGGGCAGGGGTTAGGCCCACGGGAGGGCTCAGTGTCGGGTTGAGGGCCATGAGGTAGAGAAGGAGTCAAAGAGAGATGGATTGGGTCGCCGGTGTCCGGTGCTGCTGAGGAAGATGCAGTGGGGTGAGATTGTGAGATATGGGAGCGGGAGGGTCGAGAAGAAAATCTAAAACTCTCACCCAGGAAGTCGTGGAAAGAGATCGTGTGGGGAGGTGCATCAATATTCGGCCTCGATTTTCTCTAGGGCAAACGCGAGGCTGCGAGGTAGGTCGGTGGGGGTGACGGACGACGTACCAACGATCATGTCGACTTTGCCTTTAAATTAGTAAAGATATTGCCAAAGTTAATAACATTTTTCAATAAAGATTCAAGAACACGAAAGTTAATATAGAAGATAAAATAGTTTCAGGGGCTCTATTTCATCCTCTGCACTTTCTGAATTATGTTTGATGCCTTGTTGTCGGCCCTCACATCGTCTATGGCGTAACTACATAGATGATCAACTTCTGCTGTAGTATTGTTTATTCCAGCTTTTTCATGTGAGATTTACTAAGTTGCACTTGTTCAGTAAAGTTCATTTCTAGATCAGTAAAGTTCATAAGCTCATTTAAGGAAATATGACATACAACTTAACTGACATATGTATTTTCTTGCTCTTTGGGTTTTGGTTGATCCATCGATTGGTGGCGTGCAGGTGAAGGCAGTTCTGTGTCAGCGTACCATCCGAGGCACCTGCAAGGTACACGGAGAGTTCTGCCTCCGCAACCTGGTTCTTGGATCCGCTTCCTTGTTCTGGTTCAGGAGGTAACAGACATTTGTTGATGATTCGTTGTCAAAATGGCTGCAAGTTTGTGTGAAAGACTAGCTAGGTTTATAGTGTTATATGAACGGCGGTCGTGCATGTAAATTTGTTGGTTGGGTTGGAAATAGAAATCCACTAGATTATTATCACTGCAAGGGAGTAGGTATTTAAAGCATTTTCTCTGTGCCTGCTTTGGTTTCTTACAAAAATATGAGATCAATTTTCTGCTTGCTATTAACTGTGCACTTAATTTAAGATATTTTTCTTACATGTCTAATATAAATATGTTTCTGGGTGCTTCTTATGCATGGGTATGTATACTGCCTTTTATTCCCAGTTTTGGTTATCCATACTTTGTAGGGCGTGTTTGTAGTCTATAAGAAGGAAAAGGGGCCTAAGTAGTAGCGAATCCAAATACCAGTTTCAACACCTTTTTTCTCGTAACTTTTCATTTTCAATATCTCACTCTTCTCTATTTCAAAATATAGATGGGAGACTTTGGAGAGTTCACTGTGATGTCAACCCCCGAGGAAGATGATGACAGTCTTTTCGGTGACCAGCTGGCGACCTTGACGTCTTTGCTTGGACTTCCACCACCAGAGTTCAGGGGCAAAGAACTCCCACCCACATCACCTGGAGATCATCGTTGGCTTATTGAGGGCAATGTGAGGGGACGACGTGTGAAGCCATATACACAAGACATAGTTTTCTACAGGAGAGCCCCAACTGGGAGATTGGCGTAGAGATGGCCATGCAGGACGCACTGGCCCGCACTGTGCAGACTTATCGCCAGGAGATATCTCAAGATTCCGCTTTTTATGCCATAGAAAGGCGCTTTGAGGATGGTACAGCCAACAGGACTGCTGGAGATCGTGGAGGGATGGATTACGAGGTTATCCAGATGGAGGACTTGGAGTGCCACATAGTCAACTTAGAGAATAACCTTACTGCTGAGATGAGAAGGAATGAGAAATTGAGGGTTACCGTGGAAAAACTGAATCGTGTTAACACGAAGTTGACCATGGTGCTCCGTGATACGGATGACAAGGTTCTTGCAAGAGATATCGAGATTGCCCAACTGAAGAAGGCATTGATGCCTAAGGAGACCTCAGCAGTCCCACAAGACCAGGAGATGCAGAATGAGGAAGATCCAGAGGAGCTCATTGCTTTAATGCCAAATGGAGAGGAGTTATGGATCGTCCCTGACGAAGAGGATGCTCCCCCAAGTAATGCACGATCCCATCCACTTGGGACCATCAGCGCCAGAGCCTACCGTGCGCAATTATATAGTAGAGATTAGATAGATCACCATTTACCTATTCGTTAGATACCACCATAGTGTTAGTGTATTGGCCATACCATTGTGTTAGTCTATTTCTTAGGCCCATTTTCTTATGGTAAAATGTAATAGTTCCAAACAGATCTAACATGTGTGTGTTTCGAAGTGACATTTCTTCTAGCTACTGTTGTTTTCCAGGCATACAAGTTTGTTTAATGTTAATTTATTTTCGTCATAAATGCTTATATTAGTGTAGCCTTAAGGTTTAAGTTTTTTCCCATGGGAAGCTTCTATTGTTGTAGCATCGATGCTTTTATACTACTGAAAAAACAATCTTCTCCAATAGCCATAGAGCTGACACATGGCCGTTGATGGTTGGGTGTGAACTACATAAAGAAGCCGATGTCTTTCTCTCTATTTCGTTTGTAAACAAACATGGCAAGGCAAATACATATTGATTTGGACCTGCTACTACTTTGATGTTAGAGTGTATTTACATTAGATACATCATCATTTAAAAAGAAGTTGCAAAACCGAGTCGTAGCTCTGCAGTAGTTTCTGTAAAGAATTTCATCGTGTTGCAAAACCAAGTTGCAGCTCTTTAGTATCCTCCTATGTTCTATGAAATAATGATGATGTATATTCCCAGAAAATATATGGCTCGCAGAACCATCGATATCTATTGCCTTCTTTATTAAGGGAGTTCATACTGCTTTCACATCCAAAACTTGATGTACCTATACTACAACAAACTTACATCTTTTCCACAAATTCAATGAAGCCATTTAGCATGTCATTCAATCATATAAAAAGACATTTCTGAGACCCACACCATGTCGTGCCAGGCAACAACACAACCTCACCACTTATGTTTCACTTTTGCAGATTACAAGCGGAAACCTGATGGATTCTGTTGATGATCCACATAAATCAACAGATAAAGGCTCCAATGCCATGATGTTGGGACAAATAGACGATCCATCAAGTTCTACACAACCAATGAAGGTGGGCACGTGTAATTGGTTTCTTTTTGGTTACTAGGCATGTCGCACGTTACCATGTACTAATTTTAATGCAATTATATTATGTCTCATTGTTTTAGATCATGGAAACCCACATGGATTCTATCGATGTTCTGAATGCCCCTACTGACTCTACACCACCAAATGAGGTTGCATACAAACATATGTTTTCTCTATGCATGTAGCATATACCCATATTTGAATTTTATTTCGATAAATACTGTTTCACTTTTGCAGATCGCTAGCAGGAAATTTAAGGATTCTATTGATGTTATGAAAGTACCCATGGACATATGCCCCGAGGAGATGTTGGAACAAACTGAAAATTTGTCCGATCTTACACCACTGAAGGAGAACCAGAGGTGGATGACCAATTCACAACATAAGAAACCGAAAAAAGCAGACAAAATGGTTAACCCACAAGGTTCGTACTCTAGCTGGGGATATTACATTCTTGCTTGTGCACCATTATTTTATTACCTAAATATTTTTTTGGTGCACTAACATGTTATGCCAGATTATGTCTGCACTTCCGAAGATATAGAAGTTATCAAATTAATCATGTCTGCACCAAAAAATACGAAGTTTGTAGACATTGGTGATGCGTTCTTATCAAACGATGACTTACAGTGTCTGACACGTGGCGATGGTTTCTTGCCAGATGGTGTAAGTCAACAACGGAGAGACCATTACTTACTAATTTAAAGTTTACAATTGTCTTAAACTTAAATGTATTTTTATGTGTCTAATTATAGGTTTTAAATGCTTATATTTACTGTATAAGTGCATGTGATCATCTGCGGGATAGAGCGGGTGGAAAGGTGTATCTGGACACTACATTTGCCTCTGCTGTATTGAAACAATCAGAACGTCACCGCATCCTAAAACGGGTGCATCTTTATGTAAAGCATGACATGGTTAGAATTCACTCACTGCCTATGGGTCTTATTCAATATGTTTTAAACATGTGTATTTCTTAGTCTTATACAATATTTACTTCAGGTCTTATTTCCAATAAACATTAGCAAGACACATTGGTATTTAGCTGTCATCAATGCGAAAAAACGCGTGATTCAAGTATTGGACTCGCTTGGTGCTGGAATGGATCGGAGTGATCTTACTCTTATGGTAAGTAACTATGTACTGAATTTGATTTCCTCTTAACATTGTGTTTGCCTCAATATCTAATATCTCTTTCTCGTATAAAAGTTACAGGGACTTGAGAAACATCTAAAAATTGCATCCCAGATGAAGGACTTTAACATAGGTGATAAATGGAAGGATCTCGATGTCACAAAATGGCCAATAGTAGAACATTTTCAAGAACCAACACAAACTGATGGGTATGTTGGACACTTCTTAAAATCTCAAATTGTTATTTTTAAAACTTGTGTATTCATACACGTCCAACTGATTTATTTATGTTGATTTGTCTATACGAGAGACTAAATCAGTGTCCGGTAATCTTGTAGCGCATCATGCGGGTTATTCATGCTTAATTATATGGAATATTGGACAGGTGATATGTTGTCTGATCATGTCACTCAGGTAATTATTTTTGTTTAGGATAACATTAGTACTCGCTTACATCTTAAATAATTGTTTCAAAGAAATGTTTTTGAATACTATTTTGCAGGAAGATATGAAAGAATTTCGTCTAAAATTAGTCGTTATATTGGTAGAGTCGGAATTGAATAAGATAAAAGGAAAGTCATTATACTATCAACCTAGCAATGAAGAAAACGTGTCTAATTCTGATTGTATGATTATGGATGGTCCGGAGCTACGGGCCTTGACTAATGAAGATGAATACAGACGCCCAATTTCGGTCCACATGATGCCCATGGATCCACGCAACTTAGTTGACGAGCTTTGCAAACATATCATGTCGATTCAAGACGCCAAATTATTAGAGTAAGAAACATGTTAAAGGGATTACTTATGATAATATGCATTGCTATAATTTTGTTATTCTTAACATTTGTATCACAGGCAGGAATGGGTGCGGAGCTCCAAACCATATCCTATAGGTCTGAGTCTTAAGAAAATTCAGGATATACTTAGGAATGAGAGGCCTATGGACAATGACTGTTTCAACTTGGGCATACGCATAGTGGCATGCGACGAGATCTTGCAGATGGTAGAGACTGATGTGCACTATATGGATCTACGTTTTTGTGTAAGTAATTGCAATCTCGTATTTTCATTGTTATAACTATATTTCTAAACAAAACAATTTTTCAGACGGCGATGGTTGATTCCACACGGGGTCCAAAGTGGCGAGTAAAGCCAAATAGTCACACACTGGCAGCGTTATTCAATAGTTGGCCTGGGATAGACTACAAAATCTCTTCACGCAAATTGGTAAAGATAATTCACTTGTCCAACATTGTCATGTTATATGTGTTTCTGATGGTTGTTACTTTGAAGGTGTTGCTCCCTTATGCTTCTGCGGGGGACTTTAACTTGTTTTCCATCGATAAACATGCCTCTTTTGTATCTATTTTGGATCCTCTTTCTGTGTTGCCATCGCCGGAGGGTAAACTGCTTCGATCTCACAACTTGCAATTGAAGTTACAAAGAATTGCATTCTACCTAAGCGATGCACTAGCATTAGCACAACCCGGCTGGGATGCCGATATATTTCTCTGGTCACGTAGATCACCAGTTGATATTCCAAAAAGTTCAGATAGGTGACTATCTCTATACATAAACTCAAAGAGATTACTCATTTTCTTTACTATTCAACATATTGACATTCATACACAGGAATGCTTCTGGCTATTTTGTTTTTTACATTATGATCTCATGGAATGGCAAAGAATTGGTTCATCCAATATGTGCGGTGGGTATTTTACGTTGTACTTATTTATTGTTTACAAATGAAATATACATGCTACTAACAAATATTGTTGTGCAGAATGGTAACGAGTTGCGGAAGAAGTTTTTGGTACACTTGCTCAAGTATGGTGAGAATGAAGCCAAAGACAATATTCCTAGCATTGTATGGCAATATCTAAGGAACATCAAGAAGTAGACATTAGTTGATAAAATAATAGTCGAGTGTCTTATTTTATATTTAAACAATGTCAATTATATGGGTTGTTGAAATATACTTCAAACGAGGCAGGATCTTATGGGTTCATAGAATATCTTGCGGTTGTATTCAGTCCGATAAATTTTTATATGTATTGTATTAACATATTACAACAGAAATAGAAACCGTTGCAACGCACGGGCATTCCACTAGTATATATAATATGTGGCTGTTTATACTTAAATTTTATTTCTATTCGGCCACTACATTATTGTTATTGTTGATTTCCGTTCGTTTGGTTCGTGATCGCTCCACACCTAGTGATGTTCTGTTTAAAATCCTCGTACGAGAACTAGTTTTTTTTAAGGCAACGAGAAATAGTTTTGGCATGTAACTTTTCATTAGCAGATCGAATTGTCCTATCTATGAAATAATGCAGACAAATAAAAGTAAGAGGTATCATGCGTAAAAGATCATAATAAGATAATACGTCATTTATTTTTTCATTATAAATTTGCTCGTGCTATATGGTCAATCATCCAAATAGCCTCTGGTTTATCTCCTTCTCGATCGGTAGTCAATATATTTGGCAACTGGATGAATGAGATTGAGGATAAATATGGGACTTTATTTAGGATGAGAGCGCTTGTCATTATTTGGTCGCTTTGGCTATGTAGAAATGACAAGATTTTTAATAATATTGTATCTTCCCCCTTGCAAGTTATCTATCGAGCCACGACTGTCCTCCGATCATGAACTTCTCTACAACGTATGGAGTTCCGCGATTTGTTTGTGGAGGGCTATAGGCGGTTGGAGGATATGACGCGGATTCCTTAACTAGTTTGGAGAACTGTGTTTTGATTTACATTATTTTGTAATTACCTTTTTATTGCTTTGGTCCGAGGCTGTGTGGTTGATCGGTTGTGTGCATCCTAGCTATGCAGAGGTCGGGTGTAAACTTACTGTTAAGTAATAAAGCGCTTATTTTCAAAAAAAAATATCATGCGTAAAATATATACTCCCTCCATCCGGAAAAAATGTCGCAAGTTAGTGTCTAGATGCATCCAAATTTGCTTAAAACAAATACATCCAAATTTAGACAAATTTACGATATACTTTAAAGACGAAGGGAGTAGTATAGATTTTGATAGATCATACTACCTATGTTCCATAAAATAAGATGTATAATTGTTTTCTCACATCAAAAGATGTAAATTTTAACTAAGCTTATAGAAAAAACTATCTAGAACCATGATATTAAATAAATCTAATATGAATGTATATATCATGATGTATCTAATCATATATTGTAGATGTTGATTTTTTTTCTAAAACTTGGTCAATGTTTTACATTGTTTGACTTTTGAAAAACAAAAAGTTACTGAAACCAAATGTATTTTGTTCACGTCGAGTTGCTGAAATTAAATGTATTATGTTCATGTTCAATTGCTAAAACCAAATTCTCACTTTGTACAACAAGCGTGGTTGGTAGCCCGCCGTGGAGCTAGGCGCCGATTGTGAAAAGCGGAGACGGCGTGCACGCGGGAGGCTAAGGCGAGATGGCCCGAGATCGAAAATCGAAGGCTGCGTTTCATGGCAAAACGCACAGTCACCTTCTCCACTCGGTCACCTCCCAACAAAACACAACCCTATTTTCCCCTATCGACACCGGTGGTGGCGACGGAAGTTCCACAGATCTACCTGACATGTGATCTCAGAGGCACGTCGCATAAGATGTTATTTGGTTAGGGCAGAGCTCCACGTATGAGTCACCAGCGTCGCTAGGAGGTCCTCTTCTTCTCCAACCCCGGCAAGTCTCCCTTGGCTACAATTTTTGGAGATATGCCCTAGAGGCAATAATAAATGTGGTTATTATTATATCTTTGTGTTTATGATAAATGTTTACATTCATGCTATAATAGTATTAACAAGGAAACATTGATACTTGTGTGATTTGTAAACTTAATTTGAAGTCCCTAGTATAGCCTCTATACATCACTAGCTTGTTGGTTGATAAATGATTGTGGTTTCCCTATCATGAACATTGAGATGTTATCAACAACAAGATCATATCGTTAGGAGAATGATATGGTGGACATACTCCTATAGATAAGCGTAGCATAAATATCAAGTCATTTCAATAGTTCAATAGTTCAATTGCTATATGCTTTCTGATACATAGTAACCTAATTCCTTCGACCATGAGATCATGCATATCACCTTTACCGGATGGATGCTTTGATGACATCAAACACCACACCGTAACTGGGTGGCTACAAAGGTGGCATTGAGTGTTCGAAAAGTATTGGTTGAGACACATGGATCAAGAGTGGGATTTGTCCATCCATATGACGGATAGATATACTCTGGGCCCTCTCGGTGGAATGTCATCCAATTAGCTTGCAAGCATGTGACTGGCTCACAAGGGATCACATATCACGGGAACGAGAAAAGAGTACTTATCGGTAACGAGGTTGAACTAGGTATGCAGAGATACCGACGATCATAACCTCGGATAAGTAAACTATCGTGAGACAAAGGGAAATTGGTATTGTATGTAAGTGGTTCATTCGATCGCAAAATCGTGAAATATGTGGGAGCCATATGAATTTCCATTCCTCTATTGGTTATTGTTCGGAGAAGTGTCTCGATCATGTCCGCATAATTCACGAACCGTAGGGAGACACACTTAAGGATTCGTTGTTTGAGTAGTTATGGTATTATGAAAGAGACCGAATGTTGTTGAGTCTCGGATGGGATCCGGATATCACGAGGTGATCCGTAATGGTCCGGAGAATAAGATTCATATAAGGAAAGTCCCGTTTCGGAGTTCGGGAATGATTCCGGTGTTTTCATCGGGAATGTTCTAGAAGGTTCCGGAATGTCCGGCACTCCGGAGGGGAAGGGGTACATGAATGTGTCATTGCATGTTGGAATGATTGCATCATGTACTAAGTGTACTCGCTGTTCCAAATAAAGGATTAAATTGAATCCTAGTTTGAAAAGTCAAATAGCTAGTTTGAAAAGTCAAACGGCTAAAATTGGAAAGAGGAAAAGAGGAGGAAAGGGGAAACCGAGTTGGGGAGGAGTTCCCTCCTCCAACCGGCGGCCCACCTCCAAGCCGAGTTGGGGAGGGACTCCTCTCCCTCCCCTTGGCGCGGCCGGCCCCTCCACCTATATAAGGAGGGGCAGGGCTCCCTCCTCTAGACACACAAGTCCCTCACCTCAAACCCTAGAAGCCGCAGCCCACCATAGCCGCCACCGACCCTCTAGGGTTTTGCCCTAGCCGCCGACTTGGGGGTCCCCGGAACCCTAGCCGCCGGCTCTAGCCCCTCCTCCTTGGTGTGTCTAAACCCTAGATCGCCGAGGAGCTCTCTCATACTCCACCATACTCGCTCCGGCTTAAGGCGAAGCCCTGCGAGATCTCCCCTCTACTTCCGGTACCACGCCAGTTGTCTTTGGAATCGCGAGGAGTGCTACAACCTCCTTTGCTTTGGAACAAGGGAGAGGAAGGTCTTCGTCGAGTATCGAACGTGTGACCGACTGCGGGAGCGCTTCCGGAACGCAGTGCCGGAAGGATCGTCTACGCGATCTTGAGATCGGGAAGAGTACGACTACATCACCCACGAGAATCCACTCTCGTTAAACACTTTGGAATCTTTGAGGGTAAGTTATTCCATTGACTCGTTGCTACAATCTAGTAGATAGATCTTGGCTTGTTTGTTTGTATGCGATAGAATTTTTTTGTTTTCCATGCTCTGAAACCCCTACGGTGGTATCGAGCCGTGTCTATATGTAGATCATTTGCGAGTAGAACACAATGGTCATTGTGGGCGTTGATGATTTTATTGTCGATTGCTTCTTGTGTACTTTGCATCTTGCGGTATGTTGGGATGAAGCGGCCGGGCTAACCTTACATGACATCGTTCATGAGACTTGCTCCACGCTTGACATGCAACTTGTATTGCATAAGTGGCTTTGCGGGTGGCTGTTTCTCCTAGCATAGTTAAGATCCAATTTACAATGGGTGATTAACAATACTAGTATCAATGTTGTGGTTCATGTTCGTAAGTTAGAACGACACTTATTGAAAGCCCCAAACCACGTAAAATATGCAAAGAAAGTAGAGGCGTCTAACTTTGTTTTGCGTGGGTGTCTTGATGTGATATGGCCATGATTGTGATTATATTTGATGTATGCAATGTTCCTTATTGTAAGTTGGCAACGGCGGAGCCATATGGTTGTCTTTAATTTATGTTAAGACCGCGTGTCTATTCAAAGTAGTTGTAATAGTTGAAGCCGGTGGACGACAACCATGGAGAAGCGTCATTGACCTTGATGCAATGCCGGTGATGATGGAGATCATGTTCGTGCTTGAAGATGGAGATCGGAAGCACAAAGAATAAAGGCCATATCATATCACATATTATGAATTGCATGTGATGTTAATCCTTTATGCATCTTGTATTGCTTAGTAGACAACGGTAGCATTATAAGATGATCCCTCATGCACATGAATTTCAAGTCATAAAGTGTTCACCCTTAGTTAGCACCGTTGCTAAAGCTTGTTGTTTCGAAGCACCACGTGATGATCGGGTGCGTTAGATTCTGCAAGTGTATACAACGTGAGCAAGCCAGATTTGCTCATGCGGAAACTAAGGTTTGATCTTGACGAGCCTAGCATGTACAGACATGGTCTCGGAACACGGATCACCGAAAGGTAAAGCATGAATCATATAGCAGATATGATGAACATGTTGATTGTTCGCCATTGAAACTATATCAACTCTCGTGATGATCGGTGTTGATGTGGTGGATTTGGTTCGTGTGATCACTAAAACAATGTGAGGGATATTGTTTTGAATGGGAGTTCACCTAGATTAACTTTATTATTAATTTGAACTCAATTTGTCATAAACTTAGTCTAAACTATTGCAAATATGTTGTAGATCAATGGCAGCCCCTACCATCAATTTTAATGCGTTCCTAGAGAAAGAAAAGTTGAAAACAATGGAAGCAACTTGGATTGGTTCCATTTGAGGATTGTCCTCACAGTGGTAATTTGACCTATGTCTGGATGCACATTTGGTGACCCACTGCGGTGATGCTTCCGATGAAGTAAAGAATGTTTACCTCGCTCGGAAGAATCAAGACTCCATAGTTCAGTGTGCTATCTTGTATGGTTTGGAATCGGAGCTTGAGAAAGGTTAGAGAATTCAGACCCATGATATTGTCGAGGATCTCAAATTTATCTTTGAGACTCATGCGGCAATTGAAAGTTATGAGGCTTCAAAAGTTCTTTAACGCAAGATGGAAGAGGGCAGCTCCGTCTGAGCATGTGCTTAAGATGTCCCGCACGCAAACAAACTTCAAAGCTTGGGTATAGTGATTCCTAATGCTTTGGGGATTTACCGTGTCCTCCAATCACTACCACCAAGTTACAAGAACTTTGTGATGAACTACAACATGCAGAACATGAACAAGCAGTTGCCAGAACTGTTTGCTATGTTAAAGTCTGCAGAAGTGGAGATCAAGAAAGAGCACCAAGTGTTGTTGGTCAATAAGACCACCAAATTCAAGAAAGGCAAGTCTAAGCAGAAGGGACACTTCAAGAAGGGTGGTAAGAAAGTTACCACGCCGGTGAAGAAGACCAAGGCTGGACCTAAGCCTGATACTGAGTGCTTTTACTACAAGGGAGAAGGTCACTGGAAGCGGAATTGACCAAAGTACTTGGCGGATCTGAAGAATGGCAACATCAAGAAGAAAGGTATATCTGATATACATGTTATTGATGTGTATCTCACTAGTACTCGTAGTAGTGCCTGGGTATTTGATACTGGTTTGGTTGCTCATATTTGTAACTTGAAACAGGTGCTGCAGAATAAACGGAAGCTAGCGAAGAACGAGGTTGTGGCATCCCGCAAAACCACTACTAGAAAATCGCGTTGAATTTGTGCATTTGCATCGTCATCCTCATGTGTTGTTTGTCTAAAACTATTTCAGAAAAACCTATTTTGTTTTCTGAAACGCCCTCTCTCATTCAAACGCCAAACCCCGGGGCTCCGGAGTATTTTGTTTTGTTGCTTTCGGGTTGCAAACGGCCCAATTACATTAAATAAAAGATTTAATTAGTTTAGTGGGGCAGTCGAACGGGCCGAGAAGACCCGAACGACCACCCCTGTTTTAAAATCGGTCCACCTATCTGCCCCATCTAATTCCTAAAGCCACCCACCTATCCTACCCACACCCCCTGGCCACCTCACTCCCCCCAATCAGAACGCGCCACCTCATCTCTCTCCCTCCCTCCTCCACTCACACTCTGCCACTTGTCCCACTCCCCTCTCTCTCTCACCAGATCCACACAGGAAACACACCCAGCTCAGCCCCCACCTGCCCACGCGCATGTCCCCTGGCCCACCGACCCCGCACCTGGGCCCCGCCTGTCGGCTTCCTCCTCCTCCCCCGCGTCCTCCCTCTCCCTCTGGTTCTCTTCCTCGCACGCACGCCTCCTCCCACCACCTTCTGCCGCCTCTCCCTCTCCCTCCTCCCTTGCTCCGCCGCCGTAGCTCGCCCCCCCCCTCTCCGCAACCGGCTCTCAAGGCCGCCCAGCCCCGGATCGCCCGCTCTCCCGCTCCACCGCCCCTGGCCGGCCGTCCCTCGCAGCTCGCCGCGACCCACGTCGCCGCCGCCCGCGCCCTCCCCGCCGCCTCACGGTCCTCCCTGCAACGCCCTCCACGCTGCGGCCCTCCGCACCTCGCCGCCTCCGCGAGCTCCGGCGACCCTCCTCCCGAGCCTCTGCCGAGCCCAAGGCGCTCATGTGACCCGACCTCGCCTCCACCACCGCCTGCACCGCTTCCCGCCGGCCGCTCTGCCAGGCGTCGACCAGCGCCAGATCTCGCCACCGCCTGCCTCGGTCCTCCCTCCGCTGGCCGAGCTGCAACCGCCCCTCCGTCTGCACAGCACGCCAGACGCCTCAAGACGCTCGCTGAGCCCGCTTACGCCGCCATGCTGAGTCCCGTCGCCGACCCGAGCCGCCAGCGTCTTCCGGCTGGCGTCCTCGATCTCCCTAACGCCCGTCTCTGCCCGTCAAGGTGGGCCCGATCGGCTAGTGTCTCGCCTGCGCCCGCGTCCCCGCCCGTCAAGTTCCGCGAGAAGCCCGATCCGACCCTGCACCGCCTGTGGACCCAGCGTTGAGCCGCGATGCAGACCCTCGAGCTCGTCCGCGAGCTGGACGTCAAGGACTCGCAACCCTCTGTACATCAAGGTCTCCCTCACGGAATCGAGGACCGAACCTCGACACGCCAAGAACCACCCCAAGATCACCTCGCCAAGGTCTTCGCCGAACGCAGAACTTCCCCCCCGGAGCCGAAGGTCCGGAGCTCTGCTTCATAGAACGCCAAGTACCCCGAAGACCGTTCCGCTAAAACCCCAAGATCATCAACGGCACCCGAGCTCGACACCGGCAACTAAGATGGCCCCACGAGACCGTCGACAAGAAACCGCGAACCCCGGAACCCTGAGTTCTCCATCAAGGACGCCAGGACCGTCGCCATGAACCAAAGACCGCGAATGCGACAAGACCTACCCCGATATTCGAGAACGATCCCGCCGAGCCGAACCGTCGAACCCTGGACCTCGAGACCGACCCCAAACCCCGGAACCCCAAGTTCGTTGAACCCTAACCAAGATCGTCGAGACCCCTAATGTGTGAACCCTTTCCCGAAACCCTATTTCATAACATAATAACAACTTGTCGCATCTTAAACTTTCATCTTGCATGCATATCATGTGGTTTGGGGGCCTTATGCCGATTCACCATATAATTAAATATGGGGCCCATATGCGGGCAAATCTAGCCTTATATTGGCCTCATTTAAACATGTGTAGCGAACCGGTTCCATTTGTGGCATTGCTAAACAACATTTAAAATGCGGGGTTTCTAAACAACTTGAACCATTTAATTAATTGTCGGGACCCCGGTTCCGCCTAATCTGACCTAATTGCATCGCACCTTGCCATGCCATACATCATGCATGCATCATGCCGATCTTCTGCCGTTGTATTAAATATTGCATCCGGTGTTTCTTCTAGTGTTTTGGTTCTTCGCGGATAAGGCCGTTGAGTTGATGTGAGCGTCGCCCCGATCTTCGGTTGAACCTTCGACAATGTTTTCAGGCGAGCATCTCCCCCTTTCTACCTGTCTTACTTTTATAGTCTTTATTCCCTCTTGTTTATCTATTGCTATCTGTGTTGCGATGCTCTAGTTTTCGTACCCTTTGATATCCCCTGCAGCCGTATATTGCCTTGGACACATCCTATTACCTGTTGTTTGGTAGATAGTTGGACTTGTGTGTCGTAGTCGCTTGCTCAAGTGTTGTCGCGTGTTGTCAAATGCCACAGTTGTTGATGTATTGCCGCATGTTGATGTTGGAGATGATTATAGTTTTACTTATCGTCACTTTAATTTCTGTTTAACAACTAAAATTGAAATAAGCAGAGGCATCGGTGGGTGATAGAAAATATTTGGTTTCCGAACGCCCACTTGTGTCCCGTATGACCCCGAGTACTTGATACCTGTTCCTTGATTTATCGCGCTATCCACATCCGGGAGGTATATGGGACCCCCCTGAGCCAGAGCTTGATTCAGTCTTATTTCTTGGGGCCACAAACTAGTTTGAGGTTTTATTTACTATCCTGTACTTATGCCATGCTAATTCCGTATTTAAATTGTGCGAGGAGCACCTTTGTCTTTGCTTAGGATCGGGACACGATTCCGCTGTGTCGACAAGCCCAGCCACACTTTCGGTTCCCGATCGTTCTGACCGTCTACCCAAACCTTGAGGCCATCTCGGAGCTTGCTTACTCCGTTGCGGATCTACTTAAGGGGTGGCCCCCTGAAATATTTCTGAATCTTGTGATTGTTCAGTCGTGAAAGCCTCGTTGGGTTTTGATTTGGTTTTTCCGAGGCTGATCGAGCGTGTGTTGCTATTGGTGCACCCGGCGGGTAAAACTTTCTCAAGCCGTGTCGCGGATATGGACGACTTGGAGCACAGTATCTCGATCATAGACAAGCATAACTAAAGTTTACTGCTATAAATTTGACTTATAATGACTAGTAATCAGCTTCACTATAATGGAATGGCTAATTAATACTGCCCACAATTGCTTGTTTGGTTGTCGCTTGCGACCATTGTACCTGACTAGTAAGTATTGCAACTACAACGAACTGGCTGAATAAAAGTACCAACAACTGTTGGGTATCGGGATTACATCATGCTATCTGTATCTGATTAGTAATTGCTGCAACTACAACGGAATGGTTAACTAAAAGGTCCCACTGCTTATTTTATCAGGACGACTATCTTTAACCTGACTAGTAATTGCTGCAACGACAACCGAATAAATAAAACTGCCAACTGCGTGAGTTCCTCGGTTGACTTCCTCGTTTGGTCTCGAGGGGGAAACGCCAGGATGGGTTTGTTTCGTGTTAGCTTCAGGTTGGATCCGGATAGGTCATTCTTACCCCTCTCTGACAACCGCCAGTTGTATCGAGTCTCTATAGGTTGTTTAGTGCATGCTGCCGCTGCCGCTTCAGTCCACCATACCTATGTAGGCGAGGACCGCCGAATTCTAGCCTCGCCGTGTACTGGCCTCGATCGACGCTCCTTCTTTTCCTTGCCCTTTGTCGGCACCCTTTTGTGTAAGCAGGATTTGAGGTCGACGCGTTAGCGTGGTTACCCTTCCGGCTTGGCAGGGGGTTATGGACGCCATTGGTTATTCTTCGTGATCTTAGCCCCATTTGCATCTTGTCCGTAGCGGGCCTTTATCGCTTCAAGGTGATTTGGATCTTGTATATTATATCTATTCTTGACTCATTGAGTCATTGTTGTATATATTTGTTAGGGTCCCATCGAGGACTGTTGTGTAATGTTATTACTTTGCTTTCCACCCGCACGAAAGTGCCTGGTGGGCACCTTCGAATCGTTTCTATGCGGGTTTGGCGAGTTCCGCTAAAACTTGCATAGGGCCGATTCTGAGGGTGTTACAGAGGTGACGATGCGCGTGGGAAACGGATCAAAGGTTGATGTGATCGCGGTCGGCACGCTACCCCTTCATCTACCATCGGGATTAGTTTTATACTTAAATAATTGTTATTTGGTTCCTGCATTGAGCATGAACATTATATCGGGATCTTGTTTATTGCGAGGCGGTTACTTGTTTAAGTCCGAGAATAATGGTTGTTCGATTTATATGAGTAATATGTTTTATGCACATGCACCTTTGATAGATGGTCTATTCTTATTGAATCTCGATAGTGGAAATACACATATCAACAACATTGAGGCTAAACGTTTGAAATCAAGCGATAATTCGACCTATATGTGGCACTGTCGTCTTGGTCACATTGGAGTGAAACGTATGAAGAAACTCCATTCCGATGGACTTCTTGAATCACTTGATTTTGAATCACTTGAAAGATGTGAAGCATGTCTGATGGGTAAAATGACTAAGACTCCATTTTCTGGTATGATGGAGCGAGCTACGGACTTATTGGAAATCATACATACCGATGTATGTGGTCCAATGAGTGTAGCATCGCGCGGTGGTTATCGTTATGTTCTTACCTTCACGGATGACTTGAGTAGATATGGGTATATCTATTTCATGAAACATAAGTCCGAAACTTTCGAGAAGTTTAAGGAATTTCAAAGTGAGGTAGAGAATCAACGTAACAAGAAGATTAAATTTCCGCGTTCTGATCGTGGAGGTGAATATCTAAGTTACGAGTTTGGCGAGCATTTGAAGAAATGCGGAATACTTTCTAATTGACACCGGAAACACCACACAGTAATGGTGTGTCCGAACGTCAGAATCGAACTCTCTTAGATATGGTTCGCTCTATGATGTCACTTACAGATTTACCGCTATCATTTTGGGGTTATGCATTAGAAACACCGCATTCACTTTAAATAGGGCACCGTCTAAATCCGTTGAAACGACACCGTATGAATTATAGTTTGGGAAGAAACCTAGATTGTCGCTCCTTAAAGTTTGGGGATGCGCCTATGTAAAGAAGTTACATGACAAGCTAGAACCCAAAGCGAAAAATGCGTCTTCATAGGATACCCAAGGAAACTATTGGGTATACCTTCTATCATAGATCCGAAGGCAAAATCTTCGTTAAGAATGGATCCTTTCTAGAGAAGGAATTTCTCTCGAAAGAAGTGACGAAGGAAAGTAGAACTCGACGAGGTTGTCGAACCTTATCTCGAATTGCGAGTAGCGCAAAGACCGAAGAAGTTCCTGTGGTGCCTGCACCAATAAGAGAGGAAGCTAATGATGGTGATCATGAAACTTCGGTTGAAGTTGCTATAGAGCCTCGGAGGTCAACGAGAACTCGTACCACTCCAGATTGGTATGATCCCGTTATGAGTGTCATGTTGGTGGATAACACCGATGACCCCGAGACATATGAGGAAGCAATGATGAGCCCAGATTCCAATAAATGGCAAGAAGCCATGAAATCCGAGATTGGATCCATGTACGAAAACCAAGTATGGACTTTGGTGGACTTATCGGATGGCCGGAAGGCTTTCGAGAACAAATGGATTTTCAAGAAGAAAAGATGTCGATGGTAATGTTATCTATAAATCTCGACTTGTCGCAAAAGGGTTTCGACAAATTCAAGGAGTTGACTACGATGAGACTTTCTCACCAAGGTGAAGCTAAAGTCTGTGAGGATTATGTTAGCAATCACGACATATTATGATTATGAGATATGGCGGATGGATGTCAAAACAGCATTCCTCAATGGAGACATTGATGAAGAGTTGTATATGATGCAACCCAAAGGTTTTGTCGATCCTAAAGATGCTAACAAGGTATGCAAACTTCAACGGTCCATCTATGGATTGAAGCAAGCATCCCGGTTGGAATCAATATTTTGATAAGGTGATCAAAGTTTTGGTTTTATACAAACTTATGGAGAAGCTTGTATTTACAAGAAAGTGAGTGGGAGCTCAGAGCATTCTTAATACTATATGTGGATGACATATTGTTGATTGGGAATGATGTAGACCTTCTTAATAGTGTCAAGGAATATTTGAATAATAGTTTTTCAATGAAGGATCTTGGCGAAGCTTACATATTAGGCATAAAGATTTATAGAGATAGATCAAACGCCAAATATCATTGTCACAGAGTACATATTTGGACAAAGTTCTAAAGAGATTTGGAATGGAAGATAGCAAGAAAGGGTTCTTGCCCATGTTGCTCAATACGACCTTGAGTAAAACTCAAAGTCCGACATCGCGTAAGATAGAGAAAGGATGAGTAAGACTCCTATGCCTCACCCATAGGATCTCTAATGTATGCCATTCTATGTACTACACCCGACATTGCATATGTCGTTAGTTTAACTAGCAGATATCAAAGTGATCCAGAGAGGATCATTGGACAATGTCAAAAACATCCTTAAGTACTTGAGAAGAACTAAGGATATGGTTCTTTCTTATGGAGGTGATGAACAACTCGTTGTTAATGGTTACACCGATGCTAGTTGGAACACCGATCCGGATGATTCTAAATCACAACTGGATACATATTTATTTTGAATGGTGCAGAAGAATGGAGGAGTGCAAAGCAAAGCGTTGTGGCGAGATCTTCAACTGAATCGGAATACATGGTCGCTTGAGGCTTCACAAGAAGCGATATGGATGAAAGAGTTCATTACAGAGCTGGGTGTGGTTCCTAGTGCGCTGGACCCAATGTCTATCTACTGTGATAACATGGGCGCCATAGCCAATGCGCAAGAACCAAGGTCACACAAGAAGCTGAAGCATATCAAGCTACGTTTTCACGCTATTCGAGAACATATTCAAGATGGGGATATAAAGATTTGCAAAGTATACACAGATCTGAATGTGGCAGATCCGTTGACTAAACCTCTCCCGAGGGCAAAACATGACCAGCACCAAACTGCCATGGGTGTTCGGTATATAACCATGTAATCTAGATTAGATGACTCTAGTGCAAGTGGGAGACTGTTGGAGATATGCCCTAGAGGCAATAATAAATGTTGTTATTATTATATCTTTGTGTTTATGATAAATGTTTACATTCATGCTATAATAGTATTAACAAGGAAACATTGATACTTGTGTGATTTGTAAACTTAATTTGAAGTCCCTAGTATAGCCCCTATACATCACTAGCTTGTTGGTTGATAAATGATTGTGGTTTCCCTATCATGAACATTGAGATGTTATCAACAACAAGATCATATCGTTAGGAGAATGATATGGTGGACATACTCCTATAGATAAGCGTAGCATAAAGATCAAGTCATTTCAATAGTTCAATTGCTATATGCTTTCTGATACATAGTAACCTAATTCCTTCGACCATGAGATCATGCATATCACCTTTACCGGATGGATGCTTTGATGACATCAAACACCACACCGTGAATCGGGTGGCTACAAAGGTGGCATTGAGTGTTCGGAAAGTATTGGTTGAGACACATGGATCAAGAGTGGGATTTGTCCATCCATATGACGGATAGATATACTCTGGGCCCTCTCGGTGGAATGTCATCCAATTAGCCTGAAAGCATGTGACTGGATCACAAGGGATCACATATCACGGGAACGAGAAAAGAGTACTTATCGGTAACGAGGTTGAACTAGGTATGCAGAGATACCGACGATCATAACCTCGGATAAGTAAACTATCGTGAGACAAAGGGAAATTGGTATTGTATGTAAGTGGTTCATTCGATCGCAAAGTAATCGTAGAAATATGTGGGAGCCATATGAATTTCCAGATTCCTCTATTGGTTATTGTTCGGAGAAGTGTCTCGATCATGTCCGCATAATTCACGAACCGTAGGGAGACACACTTAAGGATTCGACGTTGTTTGAGTAGTTATGGTATTATGAGAAAGAGACCAATGTTATTCGAGTCTCGGATGGGATCCGGATATCACGAGGTGATCCGGAATGGTCCGGAGAATAAGATTCATATAAGAAAAGTCCCGTTTGAGTTCGGGAATGATTCCGTGTTTTCATCGGGAATGTTCTAGAAGGTTCCTAATGTCCCAAGACTCCGGAGGAAGGGGTACATGAAAGTGTCATTGCATGTTGGAATGATTGCATCATGTACTAAGTGTACTCGCTGTTCCAAATAAAGGATTAAATTGAATCCTAGTTTGAAAAGTCAAATAGCTAGTTTGAAAAGTCAAACGGCTAAAATTGGAAAGAGGAAAAGAGGAGGAAATGGGAAACCGAGTTGGGGAGGAGTTCCCTCCTCCAACCGGCGGCCCACCTCCAAGCCGAGTTGGGAGGGACTCTCCTCCCTTGGCGCGGCCGGCCCTCCACCTATATAAGGAGGCGGGGCTCCTCCTCTAGACACACAAGTCCCTCACCTCAAACCCTAGAAGCCGCAGCCCACCATAGCCGCCACCGACCCTCTAGGGTTTTGCCCTAGCCGCCGACTTGGGGGTCCCCGGAACCCTAGCCGCCGGCTCTAGCCCCTCCTCCTTGGTGTGTCTAAACCCTAGATCGCCGAGAAGCTCTCTCATACTCCACCATACTCGCTCCGGCTTAAGGCGAAGCCCTGCGAGATCTCCCCTCTACTTCCGGTACCACGCCGTTGTGCTGCCGGAATCCCGAGGAGAGTGCTACAACCTCCGCTGCCTGCTGGAACAAGGGAGAGGAAGGTCTTCACGAGCATTTAACGTGTGACCGATTATGGAGCGCTGCCGAACGCATACCGGAAGGATCATCTACGCGATCTTGAGATCGGGAAGAGTACGACTACATCACCCACGAGAATCCGCTCTCGTTAAACACTTTGGAATCTTCGAGGGTAAGTTATTCCATCGACTCGTTGCTACAATCTAGTAGATAGATCTTGGCTTGTTTGTTTGTATGCGATAGAAATTTTTTGTTTTCCATGCTACGAAACCCTACAACAATGGCGGAGGTAAACCACAATGTCGTCCCCTACTTTCTTTCCCCATAGTTTCTTCACAACATGTACGCTAGATTTAGCAAGTACTCGTGTTAGACCTAATTGAATAGGTCGGCCATATGAGTCTGATCCATCAGGCAGCAGCATTGGTAGTTGTGATTCAGGCCTGGATCCTACTGATCCACAAAAGAGCAGTGAGGCGAGATGCCTATCTGAGAGTGAAATATGTTCCTATGTTGGTCCGAGATCAGGAGAGGATTGCTAATGTGAGCTTCATCTACAGCACGAACGATGTTCAGGATGACCAAATGCTTCGAATAAGAAGAGCACCCTTCTATGAACTTGTGAAAAGGTTTATGGAGAGAGAATTGTTGCAAGATAACATCCACACCTCTGTTGAAGAGCAAGTGGCTATGTTCCTTCATGTTGTAGGGCATAACCAGAGGTTCAGAGTCATCCACAACACATTCTCGAGATCGATAGAGACAATTTCCCGTTATTTCAATCAAGTCATGTAGGGGATATCAGAGAAGAGATGATCAAGCTACCTTTAGGTCAAACACCCCCAAGATACGAAACAGCCGCGGATGGTATCCATATTTGAAGGTAAGGACACATGTTGCGTATTATATTCCTCAAAATACCACAATGACCAACTCATCACACCATGTATGTTCTTGTCATCACAGGATTATATTGGCGCAATATATGGTACTCATGTGATAGCTAGAGTGCCAAAAGCATAAGCCTCTATATACATAGAGAGGAAGCACTACACCAACCAGAATGTGCTTGCTGCGGTTGATTTTGATCTCAGGTTCACATATGTGCTAGCTGGTTGGAAAGGTTGTGCCCCTGATGCGGGCATTCTTGCTGATAGCCTTTGTAGGTCTGATGGCTTACATATCCCTGATGGAAATTTCTACCTTGGAGATGTTGGGTATGCTTGTCGACCTAGAATGCGGATGAGTTGTTCGACCTCAGACACTCTAGACTAAGAGTCACCATCGAGAGGAAGTTTGTTGGATTGAAAAATAGATTCAAGGTTCTTGACCACAAAACCATTCACACTTTCCCCACTCAAGTTAAGCTTGTTCTTGCATGTTACATCCTTCACAACTAGATCTTAGGATGGGGTCTAGATGATCATTTCCCAGAAGAGGCAAATGTAACTCCTGATGATGTTGACACTATCCATGGTGTCGAGCACTACGACATCGAAACTTGGAAGAACAAGAGTAATGAGTGGGCCAATGCAATGTGGGCGCACAGAAATGAAACGCATGGTTGAGAAGAACCAAGGAAGGAGATGAAGAAGAAGAAGAAGAAGAAGAAGAAGTTTGACCCCTCCCTTTATCGCCATTCATGAACTATCCCCCATCCTGTAATGTTAAACTGCTATTTGCTATGTAGTTAGGGATATACTGATAAGCTGAACTTCGTAGTAGCTAGGGCTAGATTTAAATACCCGTAGTCCTGATGAACTGATGAAATGCTTGTTTTTAGAATTGTTGTTGTTGTGCTTGGTAAGGTCACCATTCAAGAGAAGAGGTGACCACAAACATAGAATGCACACAACCAAACATGCAACCTTGCATTGTCGTAACCATTTGTTCATTAGCGCATTCAACCAATCAATAGCCCAAAACATCCCAAGTGATGCACCCCGGGGTACCAAACGAAGTGCACGACATGGCTCTAGGGTTGTTTCCCCATGGCCATGCTCCCCAGCGCCCTGCCCCGAAAATTGATTGGATAGCGGCGGCATTGTGGCACAGTATTCTTCTTGGTGGCGCTATCTTGGGCCTGCGGGAAGGTGATCATGTTGCGTGTGGTTCGTGGTCTACTTGTGGCGACGTTGCCGTGTCTTCGGTTGAATATCTCGCCCTAAAAGCTTGCGTCTTTCCGGGTGGTTAGTGTTTTGACCGGCAGCGACGTTTGGGGGTATCGCGTAAAGAGATGGTTCTTCCTCTGTTCCTTGGCCCCTTGTGTGCATGCACACTCTCGGGAGAGCTGTTCTGCCTGCCGACGGTGTGGCGCCCTTCGAACCAGGACGAGAAGGTTGGGGCCTTACTCGGGGGTAGAGGCGGATGGCACTGACGAGCCGGGACTTGACGAAGGTAGGCTACTCCGCTGTTGTACTTCTCGGCGTTTCCCCACCTAGGCTCTGCCCACTGATGAAGACCTCGAAGTCCAAGCTGTGTCTCTTGAAATTTTTCTGTTTACTTCACGGCCTGTAAGCTGATTTTTTAGTACCATGTACTTGTCGTTTTGTCTTCGCTAATTCAAAGTCAGCTCATTTCGAGCCTACCGTTTTAAAAAGGGAAAATGAGACTTGGTTATATGGATGATCGGATGATCGGAGGTACTCCTACCTGTGTTGACGGCGTGACGGGTAACCTTTGGTAAATATGGATCGAACCTAAAGAACCTAAAACATTTTAGGGGTAACCACCCGGCCCATTGGGCTATTTTTTAGGTGCGGTTAACCTACATGGTTATACGGTAACCATGTCCCATCGTTAGGTGTCGGTGCCGCTTGCCGAACAAACAGATCCACTGACTGACTGACTGACTCAGGTCAGGTGGGTGCATCCCCCGTGTCGCACGGACGGAACGCACCGTGCGTGCTTGGGGGTTCCATTCCATGGGTTGCTCGTCTCGACTCGTCGTCTCGCGCGCCACCGGCCGCAGCCCCAAACCGTGGACGCCCCCGATCCCCCGTTCCTGGGTTCATCTCAAACCGAGTAACCTGATATGACTCGCCGCGCACCCGGTCAGGCCGAGAAAATCAAAGCCAGCGCACTGTGCTCTACTATAAATCATGTTCACATCTTCCAGAAAGAAGCCAGCGCTCCCCAATAATCTACTTCGGCAGGACAGGTGGTGTATATCAGTCGGGCACCGGCATGTGCGACGGGCGGGACTGCAGGCGTGAGCCCGCCGTCCGGGAGTAGCTGCGCGGCGCCAAGCTGGGCGAGCGGCAGCCTGCAGCGGCCGCGTGGGGCGGCGGAACGATCTACGGGGCACCCTGAGCATCGAGAGGCTGACAGGACACAGGCTACCGCAAGATCTTGGAAAGCGGAGCTGCAGGCTGCAGCGAGAGGAGCCGTGGCGGGCGACGGGAGCTGAGACGAAGGGCGCCGAAATCACCAAGACGGAGACGCTCCTGCACTTACTCCTCTGGGGGCCCAACTGATGACTGTCATGTCACGTCTCCGCAAGCGCTAAGCAGCATCGTGCACGCAGAGTCGATCGTGTCCACACCACTTGTTGGCACACTGCGGAATTCCTTTTCTGTATTAGGATTTATTTTGTTACTGTGGGCAAATTCAATAGAAGATTGTATTAATTTTTCTCTAAAGTCAAAAGAGTTGGCTCTGTTTGTCAGCTTCGTGTTTGTAAAACCAAAGTAGTAAAAAAACATGGTTTTCCAACGGCTTGCCATGGAATTTTAGTCAAGCAACTCAAAGTATTCCAAACTATTATATTTAATAAAATTGTGTTATCTTTGAAATACAGATAATAAACTCTGTTGCCAAACAAGCCCTTACTGTTTGACCAAATTTATAAAATAAATTATTAACATTTCCAAAATCAAATAGACGTAGTATAAAAGTACTCCCTCCGTCCCAAAATATAAGGCGTCTAGGGTTTAGGCAAAAGTCAACATTTTCTAAGTTTGATCAAGCTTATACACAAAAATATAAATATATATAATATCAAATCAATATTAATAAATTTATCATAAAGTATATTTTCTTAATTTCTCAATTCCATAATGTAGATGTACATATTTTTTTCCTAAAAATTTGGTCAAAGTTAGTAAGATTTGACTTTCGAACAATCCTTAGACGTCTTATATTTTGAGACGGAGGGAGTACATTGCATGATGTATCTATTGACATTGATCTCTATTATAGTCTTTGATACTACTTTTTTCCATAAACTTGGTCAAACTTTATGTTCTTTGGCTTTATGCCTTTTTTGGAATGGAGGTAGTAGTACTTGCTACCGAAGTACTAGAATAAAGAGCTAAAACGCCAGTCGTGTTTGCCTAGGCTCGCATTCCCGGATTTAGCTAGAGTTGGCATAACTTGTTGATTTAATTTCTCGTCCTATCCTTTTTGATTATTTTCCCTTTTCGGTTGCTTTTTTATTTTATTTTATTTTTTGTTTTCTATTATTTTTCACTTACTTATTTATGTTTTCATTTAATTCTTTGTTTTTTTGATAAAAACATTAATATAAAATTTTAACACACAAGAAAATTTGAATCCATATTTTAAAAATATGAACATTTTTTACAAAACATCAACAAATTTTGCAAAATGTATGAACTTTTCTCAAATATGTGACAATTTTATAATCTACATGAGTATCTTTTTATTAGAGGCAATCATTAACCATAAACCATTTCTTAAGACATAAATTTTATCCTTCGATATAACAAATGTGTTCATACAAATAAAAAAATCAAGTTGCTTTTTTAATATTAAAATATCACTCAAAGCCGTGAATATTTTTTGAACCCCATGAGCCTATTTTCTCCAAACCCATGAAATTTTTTCTAACCCATTTTGAACAATTTTCCAACACACGTGAGCATTATTTTGAACATGTGAACATTATCATGACTCTAAACGTACTTTTCTTTAATCAAAACATGTTTTTCGAGCCCGTGAAGAAAACTTGGAATCAATAAGCGTACATATTTGAACCACGTGAACATTTTTTAACCCTCTCGAACATTTTTTGAATCCATGAGCTTCCGACAATGAATAACTTTATAACATCCAAGAATACTTTTAGAGCATGAACACTTTTGTAATGTAAAAATTGAAAATGAATGAAAGAAGAACAAAAAGGAGAAGGAAAAAGTAAACAATGACAAACCCCACTATCATCAAGTTTTAAACAAGATTTATAACTCTAATTAACTATTAAAAATTGCAGAACGAAAGTAACATAAACAAAAGGAAACAATCCATAAATAACAATAAAAGAAGACAAAAATGAATAAGAAGAAAATATGATAGGCTCCCGGCACACAGATTAGAACAGACAAACAAATAAAATGGGCCATTGCACACAAGACATCTACGCGAGACGAGAATACAACTCACAACAAGTGATACATAGGGTCCACCGTTTCGTTGGATATCGCGATCCTCGAAATAGAGTGCGAGTGTAGGCTCACAAGAAGCGAACAATTGACTAGATTGATCAAAATGACCGCCACATAGTAGACTCTTCTGAAAGGCAAGAAGAAAAATCCACAATATGATCTTCTAGTGGTAACAAGTACAAGAGGGTGTAGTGCTCAAGTACAATAAAATTAGCATTGATGATGTTTAGCTTTTTTCTAAGACGATTTATGTTGCTAGCTAGTTAAGGCCATTCACAATGGTACCTGCAAAAGAAAGGCCTTGCACAACGGGTGTTTCTTAACACGGTATCATAGGCAAATTGATTTTATGGCACTATACTTAATGAGGAAAGAGGGTGATGTTATATATTTCCTAAGATACAAATCTTGTACGAAGCCAAGGGAAAAATATATGGCAAACCCACCACTTGCATACATGATTTCAAAATCATTAAATATAAATACAATCCTTAAAATGCAATTTCATTTGGTGGTTGTATCTTAAGATACACTACTCCCTCCGTCTTAAAATGTAAGGCGCCTAAGCTTTAGTCAAAAGTCAACATCTTTTAAGTTTGACCAGGTTTATACAAAAAATACAAATATCTGCAATATCGAATAGACATATTGAAAAACTATACTCTATGGTGAATCTATTGAGATTCATTTAATATTGTAGATGTTTATATTTTTACATATAATTTTGGTCAAACTTTGAATATGTTGACTTTTAACTAAGACTTACGCGCCTTATATTTTGGGACGGAGGGAGTATTACCTAAGATAGTGCAGTAGGATACCATCCATTGTGGAAGTCCTAAGAGCCAACCAGATGGAACGGTCTATGCTTGTATGCACTGGAGTGTGAGATAGGGAAGAATCCACATGGGAGCCAACGTCAAGGTCGTTCTTCATGGCACCCACCATCCACAGCTACGCGGAGTATCAAATATAATACAAATGCAAAACCTCTAGGACCTCGTGGATTTTGGGCAGTAGTTGGGGTTGTGGGGAGATTTACTACACGTGGGCACCTGTTATTTTTTTTTTCTAAAAAAATAAAACCATTTTACTGAGTATCAAAAAATTCAGAACAAAAATCTAAATATATTAATGATCCACAAATGTGCAATATATCAATTTAAAATACTTAGATATGAGCTACGCAAAAGGACAAAAGTATGGATCTGAGTATATATAGTTTCAAATCTCCAAATTTTATCCGATTTTACCATTCTTGTGTAGCCTATAAATGAAAAAAATCCAACTGACTCTTGTATCAACTTTATCATGGATTATGTGACTTAGATCAAGTACAATAATGAGTTATAATCCGAGTGTGACTATGGGATCCTGATTTTGGAATTTCCAAAAGTTTGAATTCAAAAGTTTCAGAAAACTCTAAAAAATACAATGATGGCACCAACTATATGTCCTACTAAATCTCATCTCAAAATACTTTATTTTTTTAGACTCAACAAAAGTGACAATTAGACTTTTTGTTGTCAGTGAGTAATGTTAAATAGTACACTGAAGTGGGTATTTTTATCATTTTGTGCGTTTTTTGTCTTTTTTTGCTGAGCCCAAAATATTTAGTATTTCAAACTGAAGATCTACATACTAGTAGATTTTATTGTTGACTACATGCAGATATATATTTTTAGAATGTTTGGAGACACTAAATTCAAATTTTCAGCGTTTGAAAAAAATACCCGTGTTACCTGGAGCCCGGGTTCCATTGTGCTTATTCGGCTATAAGCCTGCTTACATGTTACTCTTCGCTATGTGGACGAGAGATATAACTAAAATGAACAAGTGGAGTCAGCTCTACACATGCTGCTAGGTAAAAGCATGTAATAAGATGAAAGAAAAAGGAAGAGAGTGGACAAAAACACCACTTAGCAGCTAACTTTGCACTTCACTCTATTTTACAAGGTTAGTTATTGGCATGACAGTTTTATATAGCCACCTGCTGGTTATGCTATTGTCCCTGTTCTTACGGTTGTTGCCATAGACTATATATAATCACATCCAAAGAGATTATTTCCTGGTGGCACTCGTTCCCACAATTTATACACTTTATCTCCTTTTTCCGTGCCATCTAGGAAAAATGTTTGCTTGGCTGTGACTTTCCAACTAGATGTAAGGTTTGCATTGTATTATGGTCTTACTCTACATATCCATTGGAGGTCACCGTGATTATATATATACAGGTAAGAAGAAATGTGCATAAATGAAGACATATTATATCGTCCCTTGGCCTTTGAAACAGGAGTAGGTGAGCACACAATGAGTATGAGCATATGTAGGTGAAACATAAAGTTATCTTAATCGATGAAAAATAAGTACTACAACACTACTTAGATGAAACTAAACTTATTACTTAATTACAAGCTAAGTCAAGTCCTAAATGCAGTTTCAATGGCCTACCTTGCTACACTACACGATCAGGACCTACAACCAAGAAGCTATAGAAAGGAATCTCTCACCAATCTAAAGAAACCTTTAATATGATATGTCAGAACAAATATTTTCATGGAGTTAATAGTTTAACATTTGTGGACGTAAAAAAACTGATGTGAATTTAAGGTAATAAATACTGCCTCCATTCCACAATTCTATTATTCTATTAATCTCACATCCAGAAACATTATGAAAATAATAAATATGAAATGCCCAAAACACCAGGTCGTCAGGGTTATAGGTAGCGTGTACGATCTGAGGCGATAAAAAGGAACATGTGCTGAAAATCTGAAGGTTTAAGTTCCTGCAAATATATAGTACATACCTACCTACTAAGGTTGAAGCCATATATCATCAAAGAACAAGGCCCAAATATAGCCATGAAATTTCTTGTTCGAAATAAGGTTTGCATTAGCCAGAAGAAACAAGATAGTGTAATTTTCTTACCTTTCGTAGTTTTCTTCTCACACACTCCAACAAATCCAACACAAGAACAAGTAATAAGAGCATCTCCACTCGGGGGCCCTAAAGCCCCCCTAAAGGGCTATGGAGGGTGTCGGCGCTCAAAATCGCGCCCCCTACCCCCAAATATTTTCTCGCGTCGACACGACCCATTTAGTTATTCGGTATCCAGCGACCCTAGGCCGAACCCTACACACAGGGGGCCAAGTGGGGGAGCCGAATGGAGCTAAAAATGACGCGGGCCATCCCTGGTAGTGGGAGATAGCTTCATTCCTGCCCTTTTTGCCGCTTCCCGCTTCATTTTCCGCCCTTTTCCCAGCTATATGTAGGTGGCCGTCCCTCCCTCTCTCCACCTCCCGCCGCCGCCATAGAGAGGCCCAAACTCAATTTCTATTAGGTCGTGATGTTCGCCCACTAGGACATGCTCGCGCCGCGCGTGGCTTCCATCAGGCTTCGGGCTCAGCTACGCAGGCGTGCCCGTAGCGCCGCCATTGCATGGCGCCGAGTTGGCGATGCAGATAGAGGAGCGCCACCGTGAGCTACCGGAGAGGAAGAGGGCGATGGCCCGGTATGCGCCCACGAGCACATATTGGCCGAAAATGTTCAAGAAGGAACGAGCGGAGGAGCTCTCACTGTGTCGAGCTCATTGGCGGCAGCTCCACCCAGATCTGCGCAACCTTGAAGGGAGGGAGCGCTTCGGGCAGCATGTGTCTACACCGTCTACCGCTATCGACGAGGCGCGCCGTCAAGCCGAGGCGGCACACCGTGAAGAATTCATGAGGAAGACGGAGGTCGCCGGGATCGTCGACCTCGATTTCGACACGGAGGAGGGGAGGAGGACGGCAACACCGCGGACAGCGCCGATGGCAAAGACGGCGACATCGGCGGTGAAAACAGCATAGTAGATTATTGTAGAATTGTCGCTGGCGCCGAGTTGGCGATGCAGAATCGCTTGCTTTATGTATGTATGTGATATAAACATCTGGCGCCTCCCCATATGGGCTAAAAATTGCTCGCGCCAGAGCCCATATAGGGGACGAGTGGAGATGCTCTAACCAAATATGATATAAAATATGGATTTCATATGAGAAGAACCGAATTGTTTTTTAACTATACTTTTTTCTTTCTTGTATATTATAGAAGTACTGCGAAATTTTATTAAGAAGAAAGAAGACCTCAGGCACAACCGAAAAATTACAAGCACGACAACAATTTTGTTCCACACAGAATTTTCTCTGAAACCTCTCGATTTGTAGTACTTCCTACCGATTAAAGTAGATGGCATTTTACCAGGTTTTGGTTGGAA
Source organism: Avena longiglumis (assembly GCA_030063025.1). NCBI lineage: Eukaryota > Viridiplantae > Streptophyta > Magnoliopsida > Poales > Poaceae > Avena > Avena longiglumis. The sequence continues at coordinate 49,947,057 of CP125979.1, forward strand.
AATAGTTGAATTATATTTTTCACGGAGCATTTTCCACCAACTTAATTAATTCATTGCTTACTGGTAGTGGTTTTGGATGCTTATTAAAAGAGTCGACATTTTATACAAATATTACTTACTCGAAAGCTTGCATTTGTTATTTTCATATCATTTCTTATGTTATGAATCTAATCTTTTGCAAACATAATTGAACATTTTAATTACCTGCCAAAACCAATTCAAATGACCAAAGGAAATAAATTATATATACATCTAGCATTTATTATTTTTGAAAAATGGAAACAAAAAAATTCAGTTATGAAAAAATTATTCATTTGGAAATTATTATTCCACTCAGCTATCAGGTGAAGGAAGACCTGTGGAAGAACCGAGGCAGTTATAGATATGATCAACCGGCGTCGATTTTATCTTGTTATCTTCTTCATGTGGCCATCTCTCCCATGACGCAACAAGAACATTGTGCAAGCTTCTCACCTTAAAAAATAATAGAAGACGCTTGTTATGTGTTCAATATTCCAATCAAACAGCCTTGTTTGCAATCATCTGGACACACAAAGTACGTAGTATTTCAAACTGAAGATCTACATACCGGTAGATTTCATGGTTGACTGCATACATCCTTGTTTGCAGTCATCTGGACACACAAGTCGAATCATACAATGAATTGAGATAATAGATAAAGATCACAATGAACTCGGCAATTTTGAAGTAGTAGTACGAGTACTAGGAGGACAGGCCCACAAATCATGAATGCCAAGAACAACATTAGACTGCAGCAGTTGTTTGCATTACAGTATGTCTGCAGCTTTTCGCAACTGAAACACTAGGAGGACAGGCCCCCAAACCATGAAAATTAAAACGAGGACATGCCCCCAAATCTGCCCCCTCCGCTGTTTCATCTCTCCTGTTTGATGGTTCCACGACGAACATCAGAAACTGGGACGGCCTTGGTGATGATCTTCTCCAACACGGTGACATCACATCTGACACTGAACGCATCGTCCTTCAGGTAACTAGATGCCTCAAAATGGGTCTTCTTGATGAGATCAACACCCTTCGAACAGCCGCCATAGAACGTGTACCGGCCGGTGTGGCTGTAAAACGGGACAGGGTTCCCATCTCGGTTGAGCAAACTCATGGCGTATCTGTCATCCACTGCACCCACATGGCAAGCCTAGTACTAGTATGGTGTACTGGAATAGGTTGCAGCTACGATAATGGAGAATGGCAGATGGAATCGTGGTGGGAGTCCGATCGGCAGGTGCGGTATATATATACCGTGGTATGCATTAATCTTGCGCATAAACGAGTCGTCGGGCGAATCTCGTCCGGCGATCGAGGAGACGCGCTCACGCGTCGGGCGAATACGAATAGCCGCATGTGTGGGCGACGCATGCATGAGTGGCACACGAATCGCCGTCATCTTTAAGAGGATCTGTCTTGCCTCTTCTTGATAGTAGGATCTACTCGTGGTGTGTTGTCTTCATAAATTTTGTACTAATTCTTAACTCATTAAATTCTTATTTACAACCTAGTTACTCATGTGTAAGACCCATATTGTACGAATCGCGGGTTAATTTCAATGACGAGAGGTGACTGATAACTAAGAAGTTTCCAGGCGTCCGAGAACTAGTAAATCCGTTATTTGATGCATCATGCTTGTGCATTGGTAAGGTCACTCGCTTACAGCTTGTGCCTGGGATTCGATAATGCTGGCTTATTTTAACAAAATGATAGTTATATTTCTCCAAGTTTCCTTTCGGTGTTTAAGAGCATCTCCATTGGGGGGCCTTTCTAATGGCTATTGGAGGTGTCGGCGCTCAAAATCACGCATAGCCGCGCCCCTCCCCCTAATCTTTTTTTGGGGGGCGGCGCGGGCCGTTTTGTCATCCGGCGTCCCCAGGGCGAACCCAACCCATGGGAGGGAAAGCGGGAGCGCCAGATGGAGCTAAAAATAACGCTGGCCAGCCCTGACAGTGAGACAGATGGCTCGTCTCCCGAGCGTAGTCCCGTTGCCAGCCACGTGGCACGAAATTTCTCGCCAGCACGTTCTCCCACCATGCCCTTCCCTCCTTTTCCACTGCTTCTCGCCTGGGCTTCCCGCTCTTTTCTCTCTATATGTAGGCGTGTCGGCCATCGCCATTGCAGATCTACATCTACACCATGCTCACACCCCTCTCCCGCTATATCTAGGGTGGCGGCCAGAGCTAAAACGGCCTCGTCGGCGCCATTCTTCACACAACCTGCCCGCAATATTACCGTCAAAATCGTAGCCAAATCCCGCCGTTGATGGAGCATTTTCTAGAAGATGGATCCTTCGTCAACGACTATTGGCGGCGGTGCCCACGCGACTATGAGGCGCATGCGCTCTGGGACGCCCAGTACCCAGTCCCTACGAACTCTCGGTTGCCAAGAGGATGGGCGCTTAGCGTTGGCGGTCTGCCGATAGCTCCGGTGCCGGTCGGCGCGGCCCTATCCACGGTCATCTTCGTCTACTTCTGGTTCGTTCTCACGCTGGAGGAGAGGGACGATCCTTAATGGCATCCCGACAACCACCACGCGTGGATGGTCTTCTTCAAACAACAGCTCTTGGGCCGCATGATCGCCTACAGCGGCGCCGGCCCGCCGCCACCGCCGCAGATCAATAATTTAGACGGTCCGCGACGATGATGGAGCGCACCAGTGCAGACGCTTGACTGGATACTCAACTACATCGCCACCGAGAACAATCCGTGTCTGGATCAATAATCTTTAGGCTTGCGCTCAGCGCCGGAATCGACCTCCTCCTTGCCCATCTAGCTGTGGCCCCAATAGTTCCATCTTTTTTCTCATGTTTGTTTAAATAAGTGTAAACTTGTTTGAACTATCTGTAGTATTTGATAATTATTTAAAATATTCATTTTTTTATGTGGGGAGCACAGCTGAGGGCCAGCGCCTCCAAATCTTGAACTTATACGACTGCCCCCTATAAGAGCATCTCCACTCGCCTACCCAGGAGGCCTATTCGGACGCCGAATTTCGGTCCAGACGCCGAAAATTGGCCCAGTCGCGTACCCAAGGACCTGTTTTCGGCCGGATTTGGGCTAATTTTGGTCCGGACTACCCAGGCAAAACCCAGGTTTCCGGGTACGCCCTGGGAATGCCAGACTCAGTGAATTCAGCGAAAAAAACCAAAGCGGCGCGTGGACCCGCCGAGTCAGTGAAGGAAGCCGAGTCGTCGTCATCCTCGGAACCACGCGGCGACCGCCGGACAATAACTGCCCATCGCGTCGGCCACGCGTCGCCGATTTACGGCGCCACCTTCGCCACCTCAGCTCCCGTGACGGACCGGTGGACACTAACTTCCCGCTGTTTCCCCTTTTCCCGCCCTCGCCGCTACACCCCTCCCGTGCTCGCCGCCCACCTCGGCCTTTATAAGCCGTACCCCTCGCCGGAGATCCTCACACTCTCTCACAGCTCCCCCACCCACAAGCCCAAACTCCGGCGAACCCTCTCTCACCGTTCCCCCTTCCCAGCCATGGCCGAACGCTACCTCGGCGACGGCGCTGAGGCGAACAGCTTCGGCCGGCGCACCCTCCAGGCTTGGGAGGCGCGTATGCTGTACGACGCCGGGTATATGGCGCCGCCGGACACGCGGATGCCTCCGGGGTGGAAACTGAGCGCCGGCGGCATCCCGATCCCGCCGGCGGCATCCCGATCCCGCCGGCGTCGACGCCGGACGAGCTGCCGTACGATGTACAAGAGTACATCGGCAGCATGGACAACCCCGCCGAAGAGGAGAGCGCCGACAACCTCCTCTACTGGGAGCACTTCTTCGCGGAGCGAGCAGATATATCGCCACGAGGGCCGCCGACGAGCCGCCGCCAAGAGCAACCACTGGCAGGTCGCCGGCGTTGGTGGGCCGCGCCAGCGACGCTGCGGCGGTGATGGAGCACATCAATCGCGGGAACACGCCGCGGCTCGGCTTCCCGCGCACACCGACGCCGGTGGCCAGGTCGGGTCAGCGGGCTCCGGAAAACTGGGCGCCGAGGAGGATGGCGAGCATGAGCTCGTCCTCCTCCGCCTCGGCGTCCCACTCTTCCGGCATGACGTCGTTTCGCACGCCAACGGCAGTCAAGCGCCAGCGGTCGCGCTCCGCCACCGCGAACGCGCTCGCGCGGCATCGTCATCGGCGAGCCGCGGACAACGGCGTCACCAACCGTCCACCTGCGCCTACGCCGTCCCAAGACAGAAGGCTCGGCGCCGGCCGAAGACGCCGCCTTGAATATAGCGCTAGATCAGTCGCTCCGCGACACGACGCCGCTGTAGGGTTCGCAACATAGAAAACAAAAAATTTCCTACGATGGGAACTATGTACCAAGATCTATCTACTAGATACAAACAACGGGCGGATGTATATCCGTAGAGAACATACCCTTGAAGATCGACAAAGCTTAATGAGTTCAACTCATGGTTGATGTAGACGATATCTTGCCGATCTTAAGATCGAGAGGAAGTCCTAGTGCCACAAAGCAGCAGCGCATCCGTGCTCGCACACACGTACAACATACCGAGCAACCTCCGCCTCCTCGCTCCAGTGATGCAGCGGATGCACAACCCTTTCTTGCCGAATAGCCACCGGGAACATGTATCTCGCTAGTCCGAGACCATGGGGGATAAATTTTAGAGGGGGAGAGAGATCCTTCACGAGGAGGTGTGAGTGAGAAGTGAGGAGACGAGTGCCTTTTATAGGAGAGGGGGGAACCCCAAGGGGGTGGCCGGCACATGGGGCTGCCCCCTTGCCCTCCCCTCTTCATGTGGGTGGACACTCCACTCACAAAAATCCGTTCAAATCCCTCCACTCAAAATCCCACTCAAACTTGCTATTAAATTTCGACCAAATTTAATGCAAACTCTCATTAAATAAAACTCTTTTATTTTATTCAGAATTTTTTAAATTAATTTAATGACAAACATTCACAAATAACCCCTTGCTAGAATTCTATTTCACATGCATAACCTCTTTATGCAATTTCACCCGAAAACCTGTTTCGGTATCTAGTGAAATAAATTCCTGCGCTTGTTTATTCTTTCGGCATGAAACATTTGCTCCAACTGGATGTCAGTGTCCCTTAAGTGTGTCACCCTACGGTTCGTGAATAATGCGGACATGATCGAGACCCTTCTCCGATCGATAATCGATGCGGGACACGGAGATCCATCGACTCCCACACATTCAACGATGACCTTCCTGTGATCGTCGGAACGTTTTACGCTTGTATCTTAATCCCTTTGTTTCATGATATATTGCATGTCCGAGATTCGATCATCGGTATCTCCATACCTAGTTTGATCTCGTTACTGACATGCACTCTTTTCTCGTTCCCGTGATATAACATTCTAGTGATCAAATCACTTGCTTGCAAGCTAACCAATGTGATATCACCGAGAGGGCCCAGAGTATATCTATCCGTCATTGGGATGAACAAATTCTACTCTTGATCCATGATTCTCAACATACCACTTTAGCAGCTTTGAAGCCATCTTTATAATCACCTAGTTACGGTGTGACGTTTGATGTCAACAAGAAACTCTTCCGGTGTTAGTGATTGGCATGATCTCATGGTATAAGGATTAGGATCACTTCGTAAGTTGTTTATAACAATTTAAAATCAATTACTTTGATCTTAATGCTATAATTCGGATGAATGTTCATCACACCATTACTGATAATGTTGTGATATCGTTATTAACAACATCCAATGTCTATGATCGAAACTGTGATCATCTTGTTAATAAACGAACTAGTTTATGAGAGAGGCATAACTAGGAACTTTCATTTGTTTATTAAACATATATGTATTAACGTTCCGTATTAATACAATTATAGCATGCAAAATAAACATCTATCATATACTTGGAATACACATAATAAACACTTTATTATTGCCTCTTAGGGCATATTCCTTGATCTCCACTTGCACTAGAGACAATAATCTAGTTACATAGTGATGTATCTAACACCCATGGAGTTCTGGTGTAGATCATGTTTTGCTCTAGGGAGAGTTTTAGTCAACGGATGCTACATTGAGATCCGTATGTACTTCTAAATATTTATATCTCCATCCTTGACATGCTCGCGGATGGAGTGAAACCGGCGCTTAATATGCTTGGAATGCTTGTGAGACCTTGGCTCTTTGGCATTGGCAATGGCACCATCGTTGTCACAATAGATCACCATTGGGTCCAACGTGTTTGCAACCACGCCTAGTTCGGATATGAACTCTGTCAACACCCAGATTTTTAATCCCAAATGCCTGTTATGCCATACATCGCAATCCCAGGATTACCATTTTTGTGAGACATAACAGAATTGGATACCATAGTACATTATCCATTACAACCGTACATAAGTTCTTACACAAATAGGGATCTCATGATCCAGTTCTTAATACAACATCAAGCAGCGGAATACGTAATAATAACGGTAGCGTAGGCGAAGCTCCATCTTCGGGGTCACAGGCAATGCTGACGATGGGAGATGATCCTAGTTGTCGTAACCTTCCTAGGGTCCATCCTCCAGGTACTCCTCTTTGTAGTCTGGCCATGGGAATAGCCAGGGACAAAGCCATGAGTACTCTTTAAGTACTCGCAAACTAATACTAACATGTGAAAGGGGTTTTTGATAATAGGTCACTAGGCTCTAGGGTTATTTTGCAAAAGCCATATTTATCTCTACTAAGTTTAGAAGCAACGAATAACTAGTCACAATTTTATAACTCCTAAGTGGGAACTTGTATTACATATCACAACTCTGTTGTGGTCAAGTCAAAGTCTCAATCCAATTCACAAGTCATTTTGAAAAGTCTGACGGGAGAAGATGGCCACTAACTGTCCATAATCATGACGCTATTCAATAGTTTGACACTCTCTAGATTGTACACTTTCACCACAATATTCGATACATCCGTCAGGAACAAATCCTGAATTCACCATACTCAGTATGTGGATAATCAATCCTAACCTTTCAATTATACTCCCTAGTATAAGCACCTCTCCTGTGAGTTTGGCCTCCCAACCATGACCAACTGTCATCTTGGATACTGCACAGGTGGACAATCTTCACAAGGTAGCTCAGCTCAGACCTTGGTTGTGAGGGAACTAATACTAAGGTATATAAGTTTCCAGTCAAGCCCTACCCAATCTTCGGGTATTGTGGTTGTACGATAAAATTGGAATGGTATCGCATCCAGACAACCATCAGTTTTATAAAGGGCTAAGGCTCATGCCTCAACATTTTGATCACCAAAATCATCAGGTGTTTGGAAACACATGTCCAAAACATTTCAATAGAATGATCCATCATTCCAAGGTTTTCATAACCATTTTTCCACCAAGTATTCCCATCTAAAGTTGATCAAGTTTTATGCTTAGCACTAGCATCTACAAGTGGGGGTAAGCACTAATGAGGGGTGGTAAACTAGTGGAGTTTTAACTAAGTTCAATCTCATGCCTTAGGATGACATCAAGATTATCTTGCTTAGGCCAAATTTTATGCTCTTTATGCAACCTTCACATATCTTTCTAGTATCTACCATTCTCTTAAGTAAAATATAAGTAAGAGCTTTGATAAAGAAATAAAGTAAGAAGCTTGCAAGTAAAACTAGGATTGGTTTATCAAGTGGAGATGATCATATATGCTTAAGGCATATAATTGGCATGGTAACAAGCAAGTATTAGCATGCATTAGTAGGGTATCTTGCAAGTGTTATCTTGCATTAATATCAGTATAAGCTTGCTAAATTGCAAGTATTATCTTGCAAGGTTAATATCTTGCCTTGTGCAGAGCAGTGGTTAAAGTTTTCCTCGGCTTCTTCTTCATAGAATCCTCCTTCCTCCTCGTATCCTTGGTCGGTACTAGTGTCTATAAATAAATACGATGTACACAATCACCAAACAATACTTAACTGTAACACCCTCAGAATCGGCCCTATGCAAGTTTCAGCGATTCCCGCCAAACCCGCATAGAAACGATTCGAAGGTGCCCACCAGGCACTTTCGTGCGGGTGGAAAAGCGTAATAACATTACACAACAGTCCTCGATGGGACCCACAGCAGATATATATATGACTCAAAGAGTCAAGAATACGATATACGGTACAAAGATCCAAATCACCTTGAAAACATGGAGCGTCCGACTACGGACAAGATGCAAATGGGGCTAAGAGCCACGAAGAATAACCAATGGCGTCCATAACCACCTGTGCCAAGCGGAAGGGTAACCACTAACGACGTCGACCTCAAAACCTGCTTAAACAAAAGGGGTGTCGACAAAGGGCAAAGGAAAAAGAGGCGTCGATCGAGGCGATGCAGCGAGGCTAGAATTCGGCGGTCCTCGCCTACATAGGTATGGTGGACTGAGCGGCAGCGGCAGCATGCACTGAACAACCTATAGAGACTCGATACAACTGGCGGTTATCAGAGGGGGTAAGAAAGAACTATTCGGATCCAACCTGATACTATCGCCAAACAAACCCATCCTGGCGTTTCCCCCTCGACACCGATCGAGGAAGTCGACCGAGGAACTCACACAGTTGGCATTTTTATTTATTCGGTTATAGTTGCGGCACTTTACTAGTCAGGTTTAGATAATCGTCCTGATAAAGTAGGCAGTGGGCACTTTTAGTTAACCATTCCGTTGTAGTTGCAACAATTACTAATCAGATACAATTAGCATGAGATAATCCAAAAACCCAGCAGTTGTTGGTACTTTTATTCAACCATTCCGTTGTAGTTGCCATAATTACTAGTCAGGTACAATGGTCGCAAGCGACACTCCAAACCAACAATTGTGGGCAGTATTATTTAGCCATTCCGTTATAGTGAAGCTGATTACTAGTCATTATAAAGTCAAATTTATAGCAATAAACTTTAGTTATGCTTGTCTATGGTCGAGAAACTGTGCTCCAAGTCGTCCATAACGCGGACACGGCTTTGAAAGTTTTAACCCGGCGGGTGCACAAATAGCAACACACACACGATCAACCTCGGAAAAACCAAATCAAAACCAACGAGGTCTTCACGACAGAGCAATCACAAGATTCAGAAATATTTCAGGGGCCACCCCGTTGAGTAGAACCGCAAGTAAGCAAGCTCGAGACGGACTCAAGGTTTGGGTATCTGCCGTGAACGCAGTGGGAACCGAAAGTGTGACTGGGCTTGTCGACACATGAATCGTGTCCCGATCCTAAATAGACAGATGTGCTCCTCGCACAATCGTAAATACATAAGTAGCATGGCATAAGTATGCAGGATCGTAGATAAAACCTCAAACTAGTTTGTGGCCCCAAGAAATAAGACGGAATCAAGCTAGCTAAGGGGCCCATACTCCCCATATGTGGATAGCGCGATAAATCAAGGAACAAGTATCAAGTACTAAAGGGTCCTACGGACACAAGTGGGCGTCGAAACCAAATATTTTCTATCACCCACCGATGCCTCTCGCTTACTTCAATTTTAGTTGTTAAACAGGAATTAAAGTGAACGAAAAGTAAAGCCATGATCATCTCCAACATCAAACAGTGGCAATACTCCAACAACTGTGGTACTTGGCGACACAAAGACTTGAGCAAGCGACTCACGCATAAGTCCAACTATCTACCAAACAACAGGTAATGGAGGTGTCCAAGGCAATATATGGCTGCAAGGGGATATCCGAATGCATTTAAACTAGAGCATCGCAACACGTATAGCAATAGATCAACAGGAGGGAATAAATACTATAAAAGTAAGATAGGTAGAAAGGGGAGATGCTCTTTGAAAAACACTGTCGAAGGTTCAACCGAAGATCGGGGCGAAGCTCACATCAACTCAACGGCCTTATCCGCGAAGAAGCAAAACACTAGAAGAAACACCGGATGCACTATTTAATACAACGACAGAAGATCGGCATGATGCATGTATGATGTATGGCATGGCAAAAGTGCGATGCAATTAGGTCATATTAAGCGGAACCGGGGGTCCCGACAAGTACTTAGGTGGTTCACGTTGTTTAGCTACCCCACAAAACATGGCAGAAGATAGTACCAGGTTCGCTACAACAATTTAAATGAGGCCGATATGAGACTGGATTTGCCCGCATATGGGCCCCATATTTAATTATAAGGTGAATCGGCATAAGGCCCCCAAACCACATGACAATATGCATGCGAGTATGACAATTTAATATGCAACAATTCATATAGTTGACCATTTATAAAATAGAGTTCTCGAAAGGGGTTCACATTAGGGGTCTCGACGGTCTTGGGGTTCCGAGGTTCGGGTCGGTCGTGGTTCGTGGTTCGACGAACGGCTCGTGAAACGTTCTCGGGCCACGGAGGTAGGTCTTGTCGCATCCGGGAAGCCGAACTTGGTTTGGTGCCGGGGCGCGTCGGATTCTCCCGGGTCGGTGCCGGTCTTGTCGTCGTGCGTAACTCGCCCTGCGTGCTTCGGATTCCGGAGGCGATCTTGCCGCCCGGCCAAGTCCTTGGGGTTTCCTCGATACACCGTGGCGAACTTGGCGCCCGATGGGCGATCTTGGGGTTTGTCGTGCTCGGGTGTGGCGACGATGATTCCATGTAGGAGACTCCGCACCGCGCGGAGTTCTCGGTTCGGCGAGATCGGCCTTGTGGTATCGACATCCGGTTCGGTCTTCGCGGTTCTCGTGTCCGAAAAGGTGTACTTGGAGTTCCGCTTCGTGGTCGGGTAGTTCTCATGGCGTCGAGATGGTTCTTCGTCACCGGTTGAATTTGTGCGTCTTGGTGGACGATCTTGGCGGATCGACGGTGCATCTCGAGAAGGGCGAGCTCGAGTCGAGTGGTGGGCCATGGCGGCGGCGGTCGCCGGACCGCCCGGGCGGTCTCGACGGAGCCTTGCGGGCCGGGCGAGAGGGCTCCGCAGCGGCGCCGGCGAAGCGGGGCGGGAGACGCAGGACGCGCCGCAGGAGGAGGAAGAGCGGTGGAGGCGCTGGCTCGAGGGAACGCGGGAGGCAGAGGTCTCACATGGCGGAGGCCGGCGGGCGGCGTCGGGGTTTGACGGCGACGGGCGGAGCTCAGCGGGACCACCGGACGGCGGGGAGAGAACCGGAGGCGCGATGGGAGGAGAGCTCAGGAGCCAGGCGGGCAGGACGGCTGGGAGGAAGGGCTGGGGCGGAGCGGACGGGCCGAGGAGGTTGACGCGAGGTGGCGAGGCTGAGCTGGCGGAGGACTGCCAAGGGCCTCGTCGGCTGGGGAGGAACGGGCCCGAGGGGGAGGCGAGGCGAGGGCGGGCCAGGCGCGCGGAGGGGAGCCCAAGGCTGGTGGGCGCATGGACAGGGAGAGGGCGCAGCAGGCCGAGAGGGGAGCTCTGGGGTCGCGGCGAGGCGGCGGAGGTGGGCTCTGGGGCGGCGGCGGCATGGGCGAGTGCCGGAGGGGAGAGAGAGAGAGGAGCGTGAGGCGGGAAGAAGACGACGCGGGGTGGGCGGCCGCGTGCGTGCGCGTGGGATGGGCGGTTCCTGGGTGGGCCACGCGGGCAGGGGACGGGTGTGGGGTCTGGGTGGCAGTGTGCGTGCGTGCTGGAGGGTGGGTGAGATTAGGCGGGCCACAGGGGAGAGAGGAGAGGGTGGCTGGGCCAAGTGGCGGCTAGGGAGTGGTGGAGGAGAGGGAGAGGGTGAGGTGGCGACTAGCCATTGGGTGGGATGATGTGGCCAGCGGGGTGGGTAGAGTTTTAGGTAGCTGTAGGAAAAAGGGGTGGACCGATTTAATTTCTGGGGTTAGTCGTTCGGGTCGGGTTGGCCCGTTCGACTGCCCCTGCTAAAAACAATTAAACTTTTTATTTGTTTTAACGGGCCGTTTGCAAACCAATAGCGGCCAAAACGAAATATTTCGGGAACCCGGTTTTGGTGTTTGAATAAAGATGGGGCGTTTTAGAAAACAAAACGGGCTTTGCGAAAATAGTTTTAGACAAACAACATATGATGATGCCGATGCAATGCACAAATTCGACGCGATTTTCTAGTAGTGGTTTTGCGGGATGCCACAATTCGACACCACTAACAATGGATCTCGCCCTCGAGATCCGCCTCATTGAAGGTCGGCGATCTGCGTCTTCTCGCTTCATGTAGATCCTCGCGACACCACTAACAAGAGGTCGTTCCGTCACAAGAGAACACTCCGGATAAACAACGGACGAAGTTAAAGGTAAGGCCACCTCTAACTTTCATGGAAGGAGTAAATTGCATCGATCCCCCATTCAATATACAAAGCAAATGATAAGAGTAGTGGTATGGTCGCGACTCCATCCCGCACTCAAAGCATTACTATGTACACGAATAGACAGATTATGCAACCAACTCTCAGGATTCAGACTGAAGATCTCGACAAGCGAGGTTCAGAAACAAAGGAGTGATGCATACTCTGCATCGGAGCTGGCGTAGATGATGTCGTCGCGTCAGAACACCGGAAGGCACAAACAAGGAACAAAGAATGGTACGGTAGTAGACGGACTCCTCAGGCAGCTTGAACACCGGTTGGTAGAGCACCGTTGTCAGAGAAGGAAGCGAAACCCTGAAGGTACGACGGAACCTATCCACGAGAAATCCTGGACTCGAAGAGAGAGAAGAGAGCGGATTCAAAACACGCAGAGGTGAGAGGAGAGCAGCAGAGGGGTAAGGAGTAAAATCAGACCTAATCAGAACTATCCAACCGATTTTTTTTTTCAAAAATAGTTTTGACACTCTACTTCGGCCGTTAGCTAGGTTATCCTACAGGCTGGACTTGTGGGGTATCGCAACTGCTGAGCTCTGATACCACTCTGTAACACCCTCAGAATCGGCCCTATGCAAGTTTCAGCGATTCCCGCCAAACCCGCATAGAAACGATTCAAGGTGCTCACCAGCACTTTCGTGGGTGGAAAACGAAGTAATAACATTACACAACAGTCCTCGATGGGACCCAGTAATGATATATATAACAATGACTCAAAGAGTCAAGAATACGATATATATACAAAGATCTAAATCACCTTGAAAACATGGAGCGTCCGACTACGGACAAGATGCAAATGGGGCTAAGAGCCCCAAGAATAACCAATGGCGTCCATAACCCTGCCCGTGCCAAGCCAAGGGTAACCTCGCTAACGACGTCGACCTCAAAACCTGCTTAAACAAAAGGTGCCGACAAAGGGCAAAGGAAAAAGAGGAGCGTCGATCGAGGCCAGTACACGGCGAGGCTAGAATTCGGCGGTCCTCGCCTACATAGGTATGGTGGAATGAGTGGCAGCGGCAGCATGCACTGAACAACCTATAGAGACTCGATACAACTGGCGGTTATCATAGGGGGTAAGAAAGAACTATTCGGATCCAACCTGATACTATCGCCAAACAAACCCATCCTGGCGTTTCCCCCTCGACACCGATCGAGGAAGTCGACCGAGGAACTCACACAGTTGGCATTTTTATTTATTCGGTTATAGTTGCGGCACTTTACTAGTCAGGTTTAGATAATCGTCCTGATAAAGTAGGCAGTGGGCACTTTTAGTTAACCATTCCGTTGTAGTTGCAACAATTACTAATCAGATACAATTAGCATGAGATAATCCAAAAACCCAGCAGTTGTTGGTACTTTTATTCAACCATTCCTTTGTAGTTGCCATAATTACTAGTCAGGTACAATGGTCGCAAGCGACACTCCAAACCAACAATTGTGGGCAGTATTATTTAGCCATTCCGTTATAGTGAAGCTGATTACTAGTCATTATAAAGTCAAATTTATAGCGAGAACTTTAGTTATGCTTGTCTATGGTCGAGATCTGTGCTCCAAGTCGTCCATAACCGCGGACACGGCTTTGAAAGTTTTAACCCGCCGGGTGCACAAATAGCAACACACACGATCAACCTCGGAAAAACCAAATCAAAACCCAACGAGGTCTTCACGACGGCAATCACAAGATTCAGAAATATTTCAGGGGCCACCCCATTGAGTAGAACCGAACGGTAAGCAAGCTCCGAGACGGACTCAAGGTTTGGGTATACGGTTGTGAACGATCGGGAACCCAAAGTGTGGTTGGGCTTATCGACACCGGAATCGTGTCCCGATCCTAACAAGACAAAGTGCTCCTCGCACAATCGTAAATAGATAAGTAGCATGGCATAAGTACAGGATCGTAGATAAAACCTCAAACTAGTTTGTGGCCCCAAGAAATAAGACGGAATCAAGCTCTGGCTAAGGGGGGGCCCATACTCCCCATATGTGGATAGCGCGATAAATCAAGGAACAGGTATCAAGTACTCGGGGTCCTACGGGACACAAGTATGCTCGAAACCAAATATTTTCTATCACCCACCGATGCCTCTGCTTAATTCAATTTTAGTTGTTAAACAGGAATTAAAGTGAACGAAAAGTAAAGCCATGATCATCTCCAACATCAAACAGGCGGCAATACTCCAACAACTGAGGTACTTGGCGACACGCAACAGCACTTGAGCAAGCGACTACGACACGCAAGTCCAACTATCTACCAAACAACAGGTAATAGGATGTGTCCAAGGCAATATAACGCTGCAAGGGATATCACGGGTACGAAAAACTAGAGCAACGCAACACAGATAGCAATAGATCAACAGGAGGGAAATAAATGCTATAAAAGTAAGATAGGTAGAAAGGGGGGAGATGCTCGCCTGAAAACATTGCCGAAGGTTCATCCGAAGATCGGGTCGACACTCACATCAACTCATCGGCCTAGTCCGCGAAGAAGCAAAACACTAGAATAAACACCGGATGCACTATTTAATACTACGGCAAAAGATCGGCATGATGCATGTGTGATGCATGGCATGGCAAGAAAGATGCAATTAGGCAATATTAAGCGGAACCGGGGTCCCGACATTTAATTAAATGGTTCGAGTTGTTTAGATACCCCGCATTTAAATGTTGTTTTAACAAGGCAGGATATGACAACGGTTCGATGCAAAAATTTAAATGAGGCCAATATAAGGCTAGATTTGCCCGCATATGGGCCCCATATTTAATTAGAGGTGAATCGGCATAAGGCCCCCAAACCACACAAATATGCATGCGAGTATGACAATTTAATATGCAACAAGTTATATTATATTATAAAATAGGGTTTCGGGAAGGGGTTCACACATTAGGGTCGGCGATCTTGGTCCGGGGGGTTCGGGGTCGGTCTCAGGGTTCAGGGTTCGACGGGATCGTTCTCGGATAGCGGAGGTAGGTCTTGTCGCATCCGTGGTCTTCGGGTCATGTCGACGGTCATGGCGTTCGGGATGAAGTACTTGTCGCATCGGGGTCTCGGGTTGAAGAACTTGGCGCGCCCGGGTTCGGTCTTCGGATCCGGGAAGGAGTACTTGGCGTCCGGCGGTAGATCTTGTTGGTTTCACTCCGAAGGACTTGTTGTTCTGCAGCGGAGATCATGGGGTCATCGGGATCCGGGTCTTGGTCGGGTCGCCGGTAGCTCTTGGTGTCCAGGGGTTGTTCCGGTCCGGGGTTCGCCGCTCCGTGAGGTGGATCTTGTCGTTCCGTGTGGGCGGCGTCAGGGTTCCGCGGGCTTATGCTCCGGTAGAAGTACATGTCGCACCATGTTGGAGGCCTAGGGTACCGTTCGTCTGCGCCGTTGGCACCCGGAAGGTCTTGTCGATGTCGCGGAAGGACACACCAAAAATAGGCCACCTGAGTAGCCGAAGCACCACACCGGGACAACTGACGCAGGGCCGGACTCACGCGGGCGGACGCGGCCGGTGGAAGATGAGGCCGACGGCAGCAGCTGGAAGGGGCCACGTT
The DNA here is from genome assembly GCA_030063025.1 of Avena longiglumis. NCBI lineage: Eukaryota > Viridiplantae > Streptophyta > Magnoliopsida > Poales > Poaceae > Avena > Avena longiglumis. The sequence goes on from CP125979.1 coordinate 49,962,851, forward strand.
GACAGGGCTTCGGGGCGAGCTCGGTGGCGCGGGACCCTCACGGAGGCGGGCGGAGCTGGCGAGGGAGGGGCGAGGCGAGCAGGCGCCGGCCGAGCAGGCAGGGAGGGGCGTGACCGCAGAGTTTGGAGGCCAGCGACGCTCGGGACGGCAGGAGGACGCCGCAGAGGAGGTGGAGGAAGACCGGCGAGGAGCTTGGGAGGAGAGGAGTCGGGAAGGTGACGCGACGGAGGAGCGGAGCCCGAGGAGGCGCGGAGGAGGTGCAAGCGGCCCGACGAGGTTGGGGAGGTCGGAGGTCGCAGGGGCGGGCGACGGGGACGCGGGCCGGCTTTGCTTGCCGGGCGGCGGCGAAGGCGGGCGAGGCCGCCGAGGAACGAGGAGGGCGACGGCTCGAGGGAAGGGAGAGGCGGGCCCACTTTCGGAGGGGAACGGCCAGCGGCGGCGTCGCCTGAGGCGCAGAGGAGGCGACGGGATGCGGGAGCGGGTCGGGAGGGACCAGCGGCGTGGTCATGGTTGAGCTGGGAGCGGAGGCGCTGGCGCGGCGGCCGAGACGAGGTGCCGGGAGACGCTAGAGAGAGGCGGCAGGCCGGCGGAGAGGAGAGGGCTGGGAGAGAGGGCAGGGCCGGGAGAGGCCAGTGGGTGGGGCCTCAGCAGGGGTGGTTGCGTGGTGTTCGGTGGGTGAGGGAGGGAGTAGGCGGTGGGGGCGCTGGGTGGGACCCAGGGGCGGGGCCAGGTGGGTGGTTGGTTCAGGTGGGGGTGGGATCCCGAGGTGGGGAGGCGGCGTGTGTGGTGTCCGTGCTTGTGTGTGTTGCGTGGCAGGTTGAGTGGGGGAGTGGGGTGAGAGAGGGTGGCCAGGTGGCGGTTTGGGGTTGGATAGGGGGAGGGGAGGTGATGAGGTGGCGGCAGATTATTGGTGGGGGTGAGGTGGCTGGTTGGGTGGGTAGTTTAGGTCTGGGTAGGTTAGGGATTTCGGGCGAACCGTTTTATTCTGGGGGTGGTCGACTGGGTCGAATCGGCCCGTTCGACTGCCCCACTAAAAATAATTAAATATTTTATTTATTTAAAACAAGGCTTTTGCAAACCGATAGCAGACAAAACAAAATAATCCGGAGCCCCGGGTTTTGCGTTTGGAACATAGACGGGGCGTTTAGAAAACAAAAACAGGTTTTTCCGCAAATAGTTTATGCAAGCAAATGCAAGATGATGACGATGCTCAAATGCAATGTGGCATGATGACATGAGCATGCGGTCATGATGATGCAATGTGGCATGATGACATGAGCATGCGGTCATGATGATGCAATGCGCAAAAACAACGCGATTTTCTAGTAGTGGTTTTGCGGGATGCCACATTTCTCGTTCCCGTGATATAACATTCTGGTGATCAAATCACTTGCTTACAAGCTAACCAATGTGATATCACCGAGAGGGCCCAGAGTATATCTATCCGTCATCGGGATGAACAAATTCCACTCTTGATCCATGATTCTCAACATAACACTTTAGCAGCTTTGAAGCCATCTTTATAATCACTCAGTTACGGTGTGACGTTTGATGTCAACAAGAAACTCTTCCGATGTTAGTGATTGGCATGATCTCATGGTCTAAGGATTAGGATCACTTCGTAAGTTATTTATAGCAATATAAACTCAATGACTTTGATCGTAATGTTATACTTCGGATGAATGTTCATCACACCATTACCGTAATGTTGTGATCTCGTTATTAACAACATTTAATGTCTATGATCAGGAAACTGTGATCATCTTGTTAATCAACGAACTAGTTTATGCGAAAGGCATAACTAGGAACTTTCTGTTTGTTTATTAAACACACATGTATTAACGTTTCCGTATTAATACAATTATAGCATGAAAAATAAACATCTATCATATACTTGGAATACACATAATAAACACTTTATTATTGCCTCTCAGGGCATATTCCCTTCAGCCGCAGACGTCGGTCGAGCCCTCCTCGCCGGATATCCTGGAATGGTCCAGGAAGGACTGGGAGAAGGCGGAGCGGCAGCGCATCGCCCGGCGTCGGGCGTTGTCTAGGCATGAGCTCGCCTACCAGGATGCCCCGCTCTACGTCTTGGACGACGACGACGACGACGAGGACGTAGGCCCGTCCTACCAGCCATGGAGGTACAGCTACCCAGGCCAGGGGAGCTTCCGCCAGAACCAGCCCGGCGGCAACGCAGCGGCAGCGAGGATGACGGTCACGCCGATCCCGGCTACACGGTGTTCTGCAACAACTTCGGCATGTAGAACAGCGAAGACACCGGCGGAGGCTATGGCGGCGGCCTTTTTTAAGTTTATTATGTACTACTTTATTTAAGTTTGATGTAATTCGCCTATATTCGCCCAACTTAATAAAATTCGCCCATCTTTATAAATTTTAGCCGAACTTGGAAACTCGGCCTGGGTACACGAGTAAGAAAATTGGCGTACCCGGACCGAAAACTAGTTTCGTCCAGCCAAAAACGAATCATTTTTCGGTCAGGGTTCGACCAACGAGTGTAGATGCTCTAAGGTTCACCGCGTCGTGCGCCGTATGGGAGACGAGTGAAGATACTCTAAAGCCCAGGTTGGTACACTCGCTGCTGCTCGCCATCGGGGAAAGGGAATAGCGCAATCCTAGTGAGAGGATTGAAATCGCGAGGAAGAAGGGGCAGAGGCGGAGCTAGAGATAGAGGAAAACAGGGGCGGCTCGTCTCCTTTTTTTTTAGGTGCGGTATGGCCGGTAAAGGAAAAAAGCTTTCGTGCCGAAAAGAGAATAGAAACGAACGACTCACGCATGCGCTACCCACGGTCACCCGGATAGAAGCCGTCTCGCATTAGTTGTATAAATAGACACTAGATAAGGTAGCCTTTGCGCGCACATGGAGTTCCAATAGCCATCTCTTATCTGTCTCACTACTTCCAGCTACTTTCTCCGTTTTAAAATACTGCCTCCGATCCATATTACTTGTCGCGAAAATGGATTTATCTAGACATTTTTTAGTGCTAGAAACATCCAATCTAATGACAAGTAATATAGATCGAAGGGAGTATAAAATGTTTTAGGTTTGTGAATAGATTGTACCTAGACTTGTTTTAGTATATAGGTTCATCTATATTTGGAATGAATCTAGACACTAAAACAATCTAGATACATTTGTTTCATAAAACTAAAACATCTTATATTTAAAACGGAGGGAGTACCTCACAAGTCACAACGGCGGGCACGTATAGGATCATCATGTCGTCGTTCCTCGCCGACAGGTCCGCCAAGACCTTCGTCGCCGGACACGGAGGAATGGTCGGCACGGCAGTCCATCGCAAGCTCACTGCTCTGGGCTTCACCAACATCGTCGTCCGTACACGCGCGGAGCTCGACCTGACACGCCAGCGGGACGTGGAGACCTTCTTCGATTCCGAACGCCCCTGCTACGTGATACTCTGCGCGGCCAAGTGCGGCGGCCTCCACGCCAGCATGGCGGCGCCGGCGGATTACCTGGCGACGAACCTGAGCATCACCGTCAACGTGCTGGCTGCGGCCCACCGCTGCGGCTCCGTGCGCAAGCTGCTCCTCCTCGCCGGCGCCACCATCTACCCGGCGGACGCGCCGCAGCCGATACACGAGTCGGCTATCCTCTCTCTGGCCCCCGGTTCCGGGAAGCGAGTGGTACTGTACTAAAAATCTAATCAATTAAACTGTTCTATTTTACTGAGTTAATTAAGCAGTTAAAAAGCCACTCCAGTGTCGCTCGTAACTAACAGGTACAGCATTGCAAGGATCATCGGCATAAAGATGTGCCAAGCCTACCGCGCCGGCGGGCACGACGCCATGGACGCCATCGCGGCGGCGCGCAACAACATCTACGGCCCACGCGAGCCCTTCTCGGCGGAGCTCACCCACGTCGTCCCGGCGCTCATCCGCCGCTTCCACCATGCCAAGGTCACCGGCGCGCCCGAGACCGTCGTCTGGGGCTCCGGCACGGCGCTGCGGGAGTTCACGCATGTGGATGACCTAGTGGACGCCATGCTGCTTCTCATGGACAGGTACTCTGGCGGGGAGCACGTTAACATCGGGAGCGGGATGGAGGTGACGGTCCGGGAGCTGGCGGAGACGGTGAAACAGGTGGTAGGTTACCGTGGGCGCATCGTTTGGGACATGAGCCGCCCCGATGGCGTACCAAGACGACTGCTAGATAGCTCCAGGATGAGAGAAACCTTGGATGGGAACCCAAGGTGCCGTTAAGAGATGGGATCATGGACCTTTACCGATTGTATGTACGTCTCATGTGCAAGTCTTAACTTTGGAGAAGGCCGGTGGTTACGGACATGTTAGTATAATACATGGTTGCTGCCATAGCCTTCAAATCGGTCCTCCACCTCAGTCACACATGACTTTGTGTTCATCCATTTTACTCTATATGCATCGCATCCTAGTCATGCAATGTTTTCATTTTTCAATAAAGATGAAAATTTAAATTTTATAGATAAAATGTCATGACATATCGTATAATATGGGTCTCGGACCAATTCTAAAATATTATTTCTCGGAGTTCTTTGCAAATTTGTTCATATATATATCTAATGCTATTTAAAATCTTGTAAATGTAGAATGAAATTACCAGGACTACTAGAGAAATTCCACCAACAAGTTCCTAATAAATAAAAAACGTTCTCCAAAATTCCATAAAAATTTCCTTAAAACTGTTAGGAAATTGGGCCGGTAGGGGTCCATTCGGTGTGGCCTCTGCCAGACAGGGTTAGCCCATGTGGGTATACTATCCCCTTTAGTCTATAAATAAAGGAGCAATCATTGCATGTGACTTTTAACAGTGACATATCAATAAAGCTTCTCCTCCTTCCCTGTGTAATCTTGTGTGCCTTCAATTATAGTTTTCTTCCTCGGTTGTGGAGCAGCCTCGGGACCGGCCAGCCGGCAGGGATTGATCAACACGTTATCAGCACGTGTCTCTCCGTCGAGCCTCCGTCAAGCCACCATCGAGCATGCATCACGCAGGCTTTCGTTGAAGGTAATCCGAAATAGACAGCAAAAATGGATTCGTCATTCGATTTCCTTTCAATTTTTGCGTTTAGATCGTAGATCAGATTCTATCTACTGTGTGGATTTCTCTCTGAGAGTCGAGCAGACATGCTGTCGCCGACCAATGTCGATGCTCTCAGATATGGAGATTTGTTGACTGCACTTTTAGAGAATCGGTACGCCAAATTCCGTACCGCCGCGATTACTAGTTTTTTTATCGCGATTATTTTACTTCTTTTTTTCCGATCGTCATTTTCTTTTTCCGACCTGGGCAAGTACGATGCACTACCATTGCTGCACACGCACGCGAGGCAGTTGACGCACGGGAGGCTGACATGCCCTGCTGGCCACGCCGCTGCACCGCCGGCCCCGCTGGCCTTGCCTCGGCATCCGCGCCTGCGTGTACCGCTACCGGTAACCGGCGCTAACCGCCGCACCAGCTGCGCTTCGCGCTTGCCGCCGCAGCTTCAGAGACTCGGCCCGCGCTCGGTGCTCGTTGCGGGTCGACCGTGCCTAGCCAGGCAGCGCCTGTTGTCGGCGGCCGGAGGCCCGCTAGCCGCTGGCTTCGCCGAAGGCCAAGCGATGCACAGCTGCCCGCCGCGCCCCGGTGCTCGTTGCCGGGTCGACCGTGCCTCGCAGCCCAGGCCGCGCGCCGCGCAGCTTGCGGACGCCGGAGGCCTGCTGGCGTCACTCGCCGACGCAGGCGCATGCACGCCTGCTACGCTGCCGCCCGCTGCCGCTTCGGCCACGCCGAAAGTGTCGCTGCTGGCAGCCATGGTCTCGCGACGCTATCGTTGGTGGCGCCCGCTTAGCGCCATCTAGCCGCCATGGCGCGCTGCTGACATTGCCGCGTGGCCAAGCGCTGGCCATGCCGCTGCTGGCCTCTTGCATGCGATGCATGCAGCTGCGCTACTGCTGGCCTACTGCTGGCCTCGTGCGCAGCGGCTTGCTATGCATGCGTGCACGCTGCTGCTGGCTTTGCACGCATACACCGCGTGCTGTTGCCGCCGGCGGCCCACGCTCGCTGCTGCTGGCCGCCGCCGCCCCACTAGGGAGCTAGGGAAACCTAGCTCTGTTCCCCCGTGCGCGGGCATGGACGTGGTGGGGTGGGCTGGCCCATGCGGAGCCCGAGTGGTTGGACTGTTTTCGGCCCATTTTGCCCTAGTTTTTGGCCTGCTGCCGATCTAAAAAAACGCGTACATACATAAAAATAGCTTCGGAAATTTATTTTTCGGACCGTTTTGCATGTTTAGCTCACTCCCACTATATTATTTCTTTGTACATGTTTTTACACTATGTTTTCTGCAGTACTTAAATGTTCTTATACTTCTAATTCTTCGAATTACATAGTTAGCATGTACCATTTTTAATTTTGGAACGCCGTCATATTTGAATAATTATATCGATTATCGCATTTATACAACCGATTACCTGCTGTAATCTTACACACTTTGCATAAATTGCAGATGACCGGAATCGTCAGCCGCGAGTTCCCGAAGTTGACCCAGGATGGGCTGAACTACCTGACTTGGGCCTCGGACGTTGAGATCGTCCTCGAGGGCCGATGCATCAAGGATGCGCTGATTGCGGGGACCCAGACGGCCCCCAGCACCACCATTCCGGCGGACAATGCCAAAGCCCTGTATTTCCTCCGCCATCACATGTGTGAGACTCTCAAGAATGAGTATATGGCAGAACGGAGTGCTTCTGCCCTTTGGACCGCCCTCAACAAGCGGTTCTCTAGGCTTAAGTACACCATTCAGCCACAGGCGGCGGAGGCAGATTGGATTCGTCTGAGGTTTGCGGACTTCAAGACCATGGGAGATTGCAACTCCAGGTTACACCGGATTTGTACCATTCTTCAGCTGTGTGAAACCAGTACCACAGATCAGTAGAAGATAGAAAAACTCTCTCCACATTCCACCCGGACAACATCCAGTCCTTGCGAAACTTTCGCCAGGAAGGATTCACGGAATATGCAGCGCTTATTGATGCTCTCTAGGTGGCCGAGGCGCATGATAATGTTCTCAAAAAGAACTTCTCCACGCAACCCTTCGCGGGGGGCCCAAGTCATGAGGCTAATGCCGACGCCTACAAGGTGCGCAAGCCCATCCACAAGAGGCGAGGCAAGAAGGGCAAGAAGGGCCCCAACTCTTCCAACCCGGCCAAGCAACGCAAGGCGGGCAAGGGGGAGGCAAGGCCCCGGGACTGCTTCCGCTGTGGCTCCAAGACTCACTACTCCAGGCAGTGTTTGGCCCCTAAGCACGCCGTGGACGCGTTCAAGGCCAACAAGAAGATGCGCGAGGCGCACCTCGTCCAGGTTGAGGCATCACTGGCGCCTGGAGCGGCGCCCGTGCACAACGTCACGCTCGTAGTGGCGCGGGACGTAGCACAAGTGGCAGCACCTTTGGCGGTTCCCACGAACGCCACTGTGCCCATGGAGGTTGAGCACGTCGTGCCTCTCCCCCGCCAAGCTAGACATTTATGCTGCCTCGATGATGATAGCCAACGAAGAGAAGCTCAACGATCTTGAGATACATGCTGAGATTGATGGTTTCTTTGCTGAATCCACCTGAGCTCCTTTTTGTTGTTATGATTTCTTTCTGCAAATAATCTGATACAATTCTTCGATATGGTTGTAAGCTCTATGAGAGCATAACATTTATTTGTTTCTGGCAATTGGATGACATTCATTTCATTCATTTATTCCATTATTTGGTTGTGTTATGTTCTGAAATGTTTATGTGTTTTACTTACTTGATGTAGCATCTTCCTCGCTCCATTATATTAATTAAGCACTATATTTTAGAACGCGTGTGGCGCCCAAATGGAGGAAACGTGCCTTGCTGGTAGCGGCACCACAAATACCATCTTGAGAGAAACAAAGTACTTTGAGTCTATTACCAAAAACCTCGGTAACATAATGACGATCGCCGGCTGCGGTCCGAATGTAGTTGGCTCCGGAAGAGCAACTATCATACTCCCAAATGGAACAACTCTGATCATTGAAGATGCATTGTTGTACCCGGAGTCGACTCGTACTCTCTTGAGTTTTAGAGACATCCGCGCAAATGGTTTCCATGTAGAGACCGATGATGATGACAATGGAAAGGAGTTCCTACTCATCACCAAGCGCGACGAAAATGGTAAACATGTTGTCGAAAGACTCCCTTCATTAGATAATGGGCTGTACTACACGAAGATAGTAGCACCACCTATTTACACTACCCTTAAGACTGTATTTAGAAGCTCTGAACTATTCTGCCTTTGGCATGATAGGTTAGGCCACCCCGGTCTTAGGATGATGAGAAATATAATTAACAACTCGAATGGTCATAATGTTAATGTGAAAAATTTCCCGAATCCCGATGATTTCGTGTGCTCTGCATGTGCTACAGGGAAATTGATCATTAGACCGTCCCTCCTAAAGGTGAAGGATGAACTCCCCGCGTTCTTGGAACGTATACAAGGGGATATATGTGGTCCAATTCAGCACCTCTTCGGGCCATTTCGGTACTTCATGGTGCTCATCGAGGCTTCCTCTAAATGGTCCAATGTTTGCCTGCTGTCAACAAGGAACCATGCTTTTGCAAAATTGATCTCTCAGATCATACAAATAAGGAATAAATTCCCTGATTATCGTTTGAAGTCTATTCAAATGGACAATGCCGAAGAATTATTTCAAAGGTATTCGATGATTATTGCATGGCAACAGGAATCAAAATTGATCACTCTGTACCGCATGTCCACACTCAAAATGGACTTGTGGAGGCATTGATTAAAAGGATTAAATTTATTGTCAGACCACTCCTTCAGGGTTGTAATTTACCAACTACATGCTGGGGACACGCGGTGTTACACGCTGCTAATATCATCAACTTTCGACCATTGGCCTACAACATCCACTCTCCTATCCAACTTGCGCAAGGGTTGGCACCAAAAATTTCCCACCTACGTAGGTTCGGCTGCCAGGTGACAAGGTTTAATCTCGTCAATGCCTATTGTTATGGACTTGGGTTTTGGAGAAGATGGGGATGCTGGAGATCGTGTCACGGTTAACAGACAAGCAACCAGGGGACACGAGATTTACCCAGGTTCAGGCCCCCGGAGGGAAAACCCTACTCCTGCTTGTCTGCTCTTTGATTACGGCGGAACCGAAGGTTACAGGGTGCGCAGATTCGATCTGGCGTGGATACGTGTGCGAAAGTATGAGTCGAGTTTTTCTAGGACGTGCCCTCCTGGCCTTTATATAGACTTAGGCAGGTCCCGGGCGTAGTCCTAGTCGGTTACAAGTTCTAGGGTTTTACCCCTTTGAATTTCCTATCTCCTCTAGTCTTGCTCTCCAAGGATCCGAAGACGTCATGGGCCTTGGCCACCCGAAAATCTTCATGGGCCAGCGTAGTCTGCTGTGGGCCTTCCTTGGGCTGGACTAGGTATGCTAAAGTTACGTACCCGTAGGGTATAACCATGTCAAGAGTCCCGAGTGATCGGTCAGATCGTAGATTCGGCCGAGGACTCTTCCATCCTTCGGGCAGCTATATGTTAATAGTATATGTGTAGGAATTGTTGATGCGTTCGACTCACCCGACGGATCAGGCCGCTTAACTGCCTTAGGACGAAACAACACGATCTTCTTCAGTTCGGGTCCCTTAACCCGGCCGAACATATGTCCGTAATTTAACTCAGGCCGCGGAGGACTTATAGGAGTGGAATTCCAGAGATTTTAATTAGTGTACCCAACGCGTCCGTCGGGATTTTTAATCGTACCTGCTAGTACGGATTCATACTAGCAGAGCGCAGTTAGGTGCGTTGCCAGGCCATCATATGATATCTGTAGGTCTTATCTTTGCGTCGCAGACGCAGCATCCGAAAATTTATCACCTCGGAGGTGCTTCGGGTGGCCAAGGAGATTGTTACTCACTTAGCGTTTTGTTGGGGCAGAGTTGCCAAAAAAGTTTTTGCATGCGAATCCGAAAGATCGCAGTCGAAGATTTCATAGGGTGCGCGACCGCAGGACTCGAAAATTTTCGGATGCTTAAATCCATCCTCCCTATGGGAGTAGCTCCCGAGTCCGTAGTGGAGTCGTAGACTCGACGTAGGATTCAGAGAAGTAATTTTGTCCTCATTTGTCCATCAAGTGCGCCGCCTCCCGATAGGAGTAGTCCCGAGTATTTAGTCGAATCGTAGATTCGAGTGACTACTCTTAGTGGAGCCAAGTGGTGCTAGTATAGCTTTTGATGACGCTGCTTACGATCGATGACCTCGCCGTCGCTACGCCAGATGACTTGATCGGACGGGTGGGTCCCACTTGCTGACTTTGAATTGACCGGTCACGCGCGGCGTGGAGATAATTACGGCGGCTCCTCGATTTCCGCGCGTAGTGGACGGCGTGGTAACGACGGTTCGTTTTGGTGCTGACACGTGTACGGCCAAATCTACCGTTGGCGTTAGGTATTCTCGATGGACGGCCAGCGTGCGTCGTCTTCGCTGTTATAATCTCTGGTGAAATCGTGGTTTGTTTTTCACCGTAGCAGTTCATCTATTCACTGCCTCTTCGTTCTTGAGCTATTCTTGCTGCGCGCTGACAGTTTCCTCCACATTTCCTTTGTCCTTCGTTGCTGCCAACGCCACCACCGCTGTAGCGTCATGGGGAAGACAAAGAAATCCTCATCTGCGGTTGGGACCAGCGCCGCCGGAGGCAAGAAGAGCACCGCCGCTGCTCGCGTCACCGATGGTGGCGGCATCGAGACGCGGAGAGCAATCTCCGCAAACTGCGCGAGCGGGGCCTGATCCCGCAGGATACGACGGCCGTCAAACTCCCCGGCAATGAGGTAATCCCCCGTCCCCCATCTGGGTACCGGGTTATGTTTCTTGCCTTCGTCTTGCGTGGCTTTTCGTATCCAGTCCATGACTTCCTTCGTGGACTGCTCTTCTTCTATGGGGTTCAGTTGCATCATCTGTCTCCCAATTCTCTTCTCCACATTGCGTGTTTTATCACGCTTTGTGAGTGCTGGCTTGGCATTGATCCGCACTTTGGCCTCTTCCGGAAGCTTTATTCCGTGAAGAGGCAGTCTGGTTCGGATGGTGTGTATCCCATTGGGGGTTTCATCATCTCCCTCAGTCCCAATGTGCAATTCTTTTCCTTTTACATGTCCTAATCTGTCCAGTACAGGCGGAGGAAATGGTTTTACATCCGTGACTCCGTACTGCCTGGGCAAGATTTTGGTCTCGTTCCTTTTGACCCCTACCAATTGATTGAGAAGAAAAGATCCTGGAAAAACCAAATCTTAGACGGTGAGGTGGCGGAGATAGAGGCCATGTACCGTCGGGTGGAGGATCTCCAACTGATTCCTGAGAAGGAGGTGAACGGTGTCGACATCATCCGGACGTTTCTTGAGCGTCGGGTGCAGCCTCTCCAAGCGAGGGCGCATCCGATGTTTCTTTACTCTGGGCGCCGTGATCCGACGAGGGTTTCGAGTGAGAAAATCTCCGAGGTGGAACTTGACAAGGCTCTTCGCGCGCTGTTGAAGTTCAAGGCCGACGAAGAAATCCCGGGGAAGTCGCGGACTTCTCCCTTTTCTTCGACGTTGGTCGTACCGAAGGTGTAGATTTGCGCACGTAGTGCTCCCCTTTTGTTTTTGTCAGCTGTGTACTTTTTCCTTTGTTTGCTAACAAAGTTCCTTTTCCTTTTGTAGAGCTTCAAAGTGCCGGGCATGGCACCACCGTTGCCCGAAAGGTATCCGAATGCCCCGGATAATGAAGTGGTGGATTCCGTGTCCGAGCTACCGTCAGCGCGATCCCCAGCGGAGGATGCCGACGAGTCGAGTGAGGACCATTCGCGCAAGCGATCACGGAGCTCCAGCGAGTCTTCGGATGCCTCGACTCCGACTGTGAATCCTCCGGGCCTTGAGCGTCATGATGATGTTCATGGGGTTCTTCCTCCCTTCCCTGCCATTCCCTGCGGGCTGTCGCGCCGCACCCGCCAAAGAAAGCGGAAGAAGGAAGAAAAGAAGGAGGAGAAGAAGGAAGAGAAGAAAGAGGAGAAGAGGCCCAAGGCTTCTCCCATCTTCGACCAACGCATTGGGCTCGTAAGTTTTCTTGTTGCATTACCTTTTTCCTTGATGGTGTGTGGAGCTGTGTTGATTGGCTTCAGATGTGCAATCCTCCCAGCTCTAGTGATGGTGGGGCAGGAGATGATGAGGGAGTCATTCGTCGCCTCCTCGGCGGTGGCGACTTCGGTGACGCCGCGCCAGTTCCTCCTGCAGGTGGGTGGTTGCGCCTCGCGAAGGGGCTCATGGGTTCTTCGAGCACGCAAGTTTTTCTGTTTGATGTTACGGGGGGAGCCCCCGAGTGTCTTTGTATGCTGATGTTGTTTATGCTTCTTTGTGTTGGGCGTAGCCCCCAAGTCCTGCTCTTACTACTATTGCTGTTGCAGCCTTTTGTCCAAGAGGCCAAGCTGGTGGAGGAACGCCTCGACGGAGGAAAATCAGCAGCTTCAAGGTATTCGTCGCCTTGTAGTACTTCTCTTGCTTATCCTGGTCCTGTTCTTTGACACTTGCTTGTAAATGCAGGAGCATAACGACTCTCCGTGAGGTCGATGCTCAAGAAGAGCCTTGGCCAATGAGCAGGCAAGGCTGCCATGCGAGAGAGCGCTTGAGCTGGAGCTAAGGCAGCCGGCGAAAGAGCGTCTGCAGGAGGCCGCAGATCGTGAGGAGCAGCCGCCACCTGCGGCCGCCGTGAAAAAGGGGTGGCGAGAAGCTCATGGTCCGCCAAGGCTATTTCGGTGAGCGTTAGCTTTGTACTTGCTTTTTTCTACGGATGTTCTTCTATGCTGCTTTCTTCATATTTTTCTTTGTTTTGTCTCAAATGCCGCAGTATCGAGTTCGATCAGTGCTCTGGAGCACGGAGTGCTCTAGATGATGCCACCGTGGCGGTCGAAGACCGTAAGACTGCACCGTCGTCAACTCCTTGCCAAGGCGAAGAGGTCCTTGGTCGCTTCTACCAGGAGCTCTTCCCAAGGGCACCCTTGAAGATGTGGATGCCACAGCGGAGGCTCTGTCGGCCAAGCGCTGCAGCGTATAAGCGCAAGGTATAGGCGTCTAGGCGTCCTGGGCTGGCGATGGCCATGGCGGCCGGGTGGAGCTGGACCTGCCCCAGACACTTCTCGGATGCCGACGGGTGGATGGATCCAAGGTAGCCTTTCGCCTACTCCGCTCATGCAGACGATATGGGCCCAAGCTCATTGACTTGCCGTTCGAGTATGCATTGTGGCGCAGGGCGAGGCCAAAGCTAAGCGATCTGGTTCTCAAAGACTCGGTCCTCCGCCTTAGGCATAGTAGACGAGGGTATTTTGTAGTCTACTTTTGTTGTAAATATTTTTGTAGTACCATCCTTATGCCACGAGTGGCCTTATATATTTTAATGAATTCCGAGTTGTGCTCTATCCTTGGTGAATGTCGGTGTGCCTTTTTTTCTCGCTGCTATAGGTTCCTTGGTCGATTTAGTTGACACTTCATCCGAAGCGCCTTTGCGAGCATCATTGATGATTCCTGCAGCTCGCTTTCTTCGAGATCGCGCAGCTTGGAGAGAGATTTGCTTGTTACGTGGTCGCTACCGACGCTTGGAAATCCAAAGCGGGCGTGGTGCATCCAGAGAGGAGTATTTGATGGCGAGCTGGTCGGCTGTCCGAGCAAATTGCAATGTAAGTTGATCCTTCTTCGGGTTGTAGCTCGTTCTTGGGTGAGCCCGCTCTTACTCTTGTTTTGTGCGGTTGTCGCCGCGTGCCAATCTTGCCCGAGGGAAGAAAAGGAGCGATATTGTTCGAGTCAATTGCTTGACTCAACAGACATGAAGGCGGCTTCTTCCGGATGGATCGTGATCGTGCCATAGTTCTCGCGACGGCAGGATCGTGTCTACCAGGTTTCGCGGGTGCGCCAAAAGTGCGCATATCACTTTCCTCGGTGTTGCACGTCATGTTTCGTTGGATGCCGTGCAACGACCTTGCAGGTCTTCCGACGGTTTCGAGTGCCGCAATGTCAAGGAGCTAGTGCGGCAGCAGCCGTCAGGGTGAAGGCTGCCTTGTCTTGTGAGGGTGCACCGCCGACGTGATTTGGCTTTGTCATCGGGCCACCTCGACCAGATGGTGGCGAGTGGAATATGCGTCCGCATTACGCCGTAAGGCGTGATGCCGAACAGATTGTAGATTTGTTTGATCAGCGTGCTCGTGTTATTCTTCGAATAGGTAGGACCTGAAAATAAACAGATAGATGTAAAATTTGTATATTGCAACCGGGCGCTTATGTGCCTTTTGTTGTAAAGGTTTGTTTTTTTGTGAGCACGCAGTGCTTTGATTGAGCACGCGTCTTTTCGCTTGCGACGTGGTCGCCTACTCGGTGTACACGTTTTGTCCTCAGTCGATGAAATCGTGAGGTGGGGGGAGCCCCCGAGTGCATATGTAGTATGTAGTAAAGTTGCAGAAATAGTCAAACGAAGGTTGGGGGCGAGACACTTAGCTTTATTTATATCGTGATGGAGGAGGTACATGGTTCGGCCGAGTAGCCTTGGCTGAAAGCCTTATTGAAAGTAAAAAGGGGGGTAGGTTGCTACGGTAGAATAAATGCAGTGCGAGATGTTCCATGGGTTGGAGTATGCGACTCGCACTCCACGTGCTTGAGGCGATAGGCGCCACAGGATGACTTCGGTGATGACGTAGGGTCCTTCCATGGTGAATCGAGTTTGTTCGGTCGCTTTTGCTTGAGTCGCAAGACGAGGTCTCCTTCGACGAAGGACCTTGGCATCCGCGGCTGTGATAGTTCGGAGACTCATGGTACACCGATCGGCTGCTATATCCAGCTTCATCGAGTGTCGGCGGCGTCTTCGAGTGCAGCGTGGATTCGTCACCAGACGCGACGACTCGTGGAACCTGATGGCGTACTTCGGCTGGTAGCACTGCCTCGGCTCCGTGTACCATGAAGAACGGTGTGTAGCCGGTGGAGTCGTTTGGCATAGTCCGTAAGCTCCACAGGACAGACGGTGGCTCTTTCGTCCAGTTTCCAGCTTTGTGCTCGAGTGAGATCATGAGGCGCTTCTTGATGCCGACACCGATTAGGCCGTTGGCCTTTTCCACTTGCCCGTTTGTTTGCGGGTGTGCCACCGAGGCATACATGATATTGATCCCGAGGCCTTCGCAATCACAATTCTTCGGAGATGAAGTTCAATCCGTTGTCGGTGATGATCTTTGTGCGATGCGCCAAACCTCAGACAATGGACTCAAAGAACTTGACGGCGGTTTTGCCCTTTACGGTTGGTGGTGGCATGGCTTCGATCCACTTGGTGAATTTCTCATTGCGACTGGGAGGAAGACGGTCCTCCTTCGAGGATTTTGGCGGCTTGCCGATCATGTCAAGGCCCCATTGGGCAAAAGGCTAGGCTATGGGTATGGGTCAAGTTCTACCCAGTGCGTCGGTTTGTCGGCGGACCGTTGGCACCGTTGCATCTTCGGACGATGTCCTTGGCGTCGCTCATGGCGTTGGCGATAGAATCCTGCCGCGAGCTTTGGCGACGAGGAGCGGCTACTGCGTGGTGGCCGCAGATGCCCTCGTGGATATCTTGGAGTATGGCCTTGCCGCCGTTGATGGTGACGCCGCTGTAGTACACCCGTAATGTTGCGCTTGTACAGTTCGCCGTTGATGATGGTGAAGGCTTTTGACCGACGAGATACGCCGCATCCGTCGGCTGTTTGGCAATTCTCCGCTTATCGAGGCTGGAGGTATGGACGTGTCAAGTTTCTTCGACTGCCATGACATGCATCAGGTTGACCATGGCAACTTCAAGATCCAACTTTTGGTCCTTCATGACCTTCGTAGCGTAGCCCCAAGTGTTACTTCTTGGGTGATCCTTGGGGAATTTCGCTGATGGATGACACGCAGATTATTCGAGGAACACACTGGTGGCACCTTTGCACAAGTGGAGCCGATGTTGGCGAGTCTATCGGCCTCCTCGTTGCTCTCTCTTCAACATGCCGAAGTTCGCGGCCGAATTCTCCTTCGAGTGTGTTGTATAGCGCCATGCAGCGATCATGTTTTCGGCGTGTCGTCACACTCATTCATCGTCTGTCACGACAAGGTTGGAGTCACCGTAGATGACCAGCTGCGTTCGCGCATATTTTGCCATCTTCATGCCATGGATGAGGGCTTCGTATTCGGCCTCGTTGTTGGAGGCTCTGAATTTCATCCAAAGAACGTACTTCATCTTGTCACCTTGTGGGGAGGTCAGTATGACTCCTGCCCCTGCTCCAGCTTCATGCTTTGAGCCGTCGAAATGCATTGTCCAGATGCGACATGTGGGGTGTCGACAGCAGCTCCATCCAAAGGTACCGGGAAGTCGGAAGGACTTGAGATTTGATTGCGTGTCGCTTCTCAGATGATGTCCAGGGGTGATAGTTCAATGCCCCCAGGGCCGCGTCTGTGGCCTCGTGGTTATTCGGGATGCTTTGTTGAGGTGCCTCGTTGACGACCATCACGATGCTCCTGGAAGTAGTGGCTCGATCGTCGAGCCGTCATGAACACGCCGTAGGCCTTCCAGTAGTCGGGTACGCTGTTTTGTTGGAGTGAACCTCGGCGAGGTAGTAAATTGGCGTTGTACCCGTGGGTCTTGCCTTCTTGGTCGTTCGACCACGAAGTTATCTTGACCACGGTGTGTGGCTGCTATGTACAAGAAGGGCTCGCGCTCTTTTGGCGTGACCAAAGCAGGCGAGGTGGAAGGAGCCGCTTGAGGCTTCGAATCGTCATTGGCTTCGGTGTCCACTCGAACTTGTCCGCCTTGCGCATCACCGGTAAAATGGTAGGGCCTTCTACCATGCGGTGATGAACACCTTAGTGCCGCTACTCGCCTGCGAAATAACGCCTTGAGGTTTTCGCTTCTCCATTGTCATGATAGCTTTGATTTTCTTCGGTTCGCTTGATCCCTCGTTGAGAGATGAAGTACCCGAGCGGTGACCGAGGGGCCAAGGCGCACTTTTGGATTGAGCTTGATCACATGGCGATCAAGGTTGTCGAACGTCTCGCGGAGATCGTCGATAAGTGTTCTTGCCTCCTTGGTTTTATGACTATGTCGTCGACATAGACTTGGACGTTCGACCGATCTGGTCCTTGAGGCAGGCTGCATGCATCGGCTGATGCGTGGCACCCGTTCTTTAGCCGAAGGGCATTGTGTTGTGAGAATACTCGAACGGTGTGATGAACGCCCGATCTTCAACCTTGAGTCGAATCTGGTTATAGCCTGAGTAGGCGTCGAGGAAGAGCTTCTCACAACCTGCGGTGAATCGATGATCTGGTCGATCCGAGGAAGAGGGAAGTGGTCCTTTGGGCGGTGTTTATTTAGTGGCGTGAAATCACGCATCCGCAGGATGTACGTGTCCTTCTTCGGGACCATCACCGTGTTGCCGACCACTCGCTTTCCTTGATTTCCCGGATGAAGTCTGCTGCGAGTAATCTGTTGATCTCCTTGCCGATAGCTTGCGTGGCTCAACGGTCTTGGATGGACCTTGACTGGTTTGGTGTCAGGAAGACATTGAGTGCGTGCTCGGCGAATTCCTCGAACTCTGGCATGTCCGCAGGACACCGGTAATTTCCAGCTCACGGAGGAATTGACGGCGCCTTCTATGTGGTGTCTTTGAGGTCGTTGGCGATCGGGCCGTCTTGAGGCGTCATCGGATGGACCTGCACTTTCTTGGTGTTGGTGGAGTCGAAGGACATGTCGGTGCGTTATGCCTTGTGGGGGTAGCCATTGTCCGTCACCTCGGAGCCTTGCGAGCTCGTCTTGCATGCAAGGGCCAGGAGATTTTGTTGAAATCCTGTCGCATTGGTCCGATCGGGTGAAGCTCCGTGGATCGTGATGGCCTTATGGTCCTGGCATCTTGAGTAGTAGGTATGCGTGGTGTGGGGCCGGGAACCTTGCGAATGCTACGTCCCGAGATGGCATGGTATTGCGACGGCGATCCACCACTTCAATTCTAGGCGCTCTGCGAAAGTTGTCCGCTTCTCGAAGATGACGTCGAGCCCTATTTTGCTCGGGGAAGATGCCCTTCCACAGGACAATGCCGTGGAACGCGTTGTCGATTGTTCCAGCTGCATTGCGGGATCCATAGCTACTAAGTGCTTAACTGCGAACATTAGGTTGATGCCGCCGCCGTCCATGAAGCGACTCATCTCGAAGCCTCCGATCTGCGCCTCGGCACCAGGCAGCATGACAGGCGAGGATCCGCAAGGGTGATCCGCGAGTGAATGTGATGCGAACTCCGATCTTTGAGGTACTCGAGGATTGCGGTGAGTTGCCACGGCCAAGTTGATTTGTCGGGTGATTTTCTTCGCACCCTATTTGTGGGGCGTCCTTACAGATCATATTGAGTGCTCCTTTTGGTGGGGTATGACCCGGCGTTGTTTTCGTTGGTCTGTTGGTTGATTTGGGCCTCAATAGGCGGTGGAGCTCTGTGCTATTTCTGGCGCAGTGTGTTTCGAACGCAGGATTGGAGCTTATTGCCTCATCATCATGCCTTTTGAGTTTACGGAACTCGTGGCGATCCTTGAGCATGTGGCTAGCTTTCTTTTTGCCATATTGTTTGTCGATGTAGAAGTGGATGGTGCATGGACCCGAAAGTTTGTCGAATCTTTGAGGTCCGTTCTCGCTCATGGCGTTACACGATGCGTTGGTCGTCCGTTGTCGCGGAAGTTTCCGTTCGGTATCCTCATTTATTCGGCTGTTGTCATTACGGCGGTCGGCGTGGCGGCTGCGACCATGTCGGGTCGTCGCGGTCCTCATAGACGCGCGATCTCCTCTTCTTCGGCGTTCGCGTCTTGACCGTAATCGTCCTCTTCATCGATTATTGCGCTTGGATGCAATCTTCGCCGTCTATGGCGGTGGCGATTTCCATGAGCTGGTCGAGTGTCTTGGGCTTTACATCGCCCAAGTTTCTCCTTGAAATCTGGCGTTTGGCGCGCCGTCCTGAAGGCGTCGATGGCCCGCTTCGGAGATGTGTGCTGCGGAGTTCTTGGTTGTAGACCAGCGTAGTATGTGGCGAATAGATTCACCCGTTCTCGAGTGCGGCTCGCAATTCTTCAATTGAGGCCTCTTGCTGGTGCCTTTGAAGTTTGGATGAAGCTGGCGAGCTCCTCCCGGATGGATCGATGATAGGCTGCTAAGCGGACCGTCTTGCTGACCATTAGCGGTGAAGGCATTGCATGGCGGTTTCTTTGTTGCCTCCGTGAAGCAGCGGATGACGGATGGTCGAGCAGGACTTTGGATCTTGCATGCCGTTGAACTTGAGTATCCGAAGGAAGCTTGAAGTTTGCGTGGCATCCGTGTTCGCGGACGGATCTGCTGAATCGAGCCCCTTGAGTTCTCCTTCGTCTTCATCCATCTCAGATTCGACGAGCATGCACGTTTAATGCGTGCTTTATCGATATTCGCTGTGTAAGCTTGTCTCCGCGTCGTGGAAGTCGCTTTTATGGCGGTCGAGCTCTTCTTCCTTCGAGGAAGATCGTGCTCCTCTTCCTCTTCGGATGAGGGGTGGGACTCGGTCGCGCTGGCGGAGCTTTCTTCTTGATTCGCAGAGGCGTATTCGTGGGCGCAGCTCCGATTAGTCCTAGTTCGGTGAGTGCGGACCTATGCATGGCCCTTTTGGGTCCCCCTCCGGAGGTGGGTGAGCAGCGAGATCTGTGATGGCTACCATGATCGCAGCTTGTGGCGTCTTGGGATGATGTTGCGTCGGCGTCCATATCCATGGCGATGTATGGAGAGTTGAGTCACGTCACGCCGCTCCTTGGGGTCCATGTTTTCCACCAGGCGGTGCTTGTTTCCCTGGTTTCCGTTTGTGCTAGAGCGGGTGCCATGGCGGAGAGCGCAGCTGCCACGCTGGACTCGGAGGCTGCTTGCTTTGCGTTTGTCGGCGTCTCTGCATCTTGACTTGTTTCTTGTGCTCCTCGATGAGGAGGTAGTGGTATGCCCTCGGCCAGATCACGTGGGGAGTCCAGCCAGGACTATTTCGCTGCGGCAGCGCGGCGTCTTGACCCATCCTTCTTTGCTAAGTTGGATGAGGTGGCCTGTTTTCCCGTTTCGCCGTTTCCCGTCTTGCCGTTTACATCCTGCGGGTTGGGGTTGGGCGGCGGGTTAAGCGTTCCTTGTCGGTTTGGATGATCGCGCGCAGATAGCGCTGTAGATTGGTTGGCTGCTTGCGCTTTCGGATCGAACCGTAGGTCCTTCATCCGAAGGTGGATCGCCAGATCGGAGTTGCATTACCTGCTGTAGAACTCATCTATTGATGGTGGCGTCGTGGCGGGTGTGGAGCCCAAGCGGGCCTGATTGATGCACGAGCACCCACTCGGGGAGGCGGAGGGTGCCGGTTGTCCCACACAGGCGAAGCTCCGAACAAGATTTGAGTCCGTCGCCTCACGGGCTCGAAATCCTTCATGGTATCCGGTGGGCGGTGAAGTCGAAAGCGCCAAGAGGAGGTGATTCTCTGTCGCGGAGTTGTAGATCGATCGGGTCGGAACCGTCCGACCGCAAAATCAGCAGCCCAATTCCCACAGACGCGCTAATTGGCGAGGTTTAATCTAAATGCCCATTGTTATGGACTTGGGTTTTGAAGAAGATGGGGATCTTTGGAGATCGTGGCAGTTAGCGGACAAGCAACGAGGGACATGAGATTTACCTGTGTTCAGGCCCCCGGAGGGAAACCCTACTCCGCTTGTTCCGCTCTTTGATTACCTGGAACCGGTTGTTCTGTGGTGCGCAGATTCGATCTGGCGTGGATGCGTGTGTGAAAGTATGAGTCGAGTTTTTCTAGGACGTGCCCTCCTGGCCTTTATATAGACTTAGGCAGGTCCCGGGTGTAGTCCTTGTCGGTTACAAGTTCTAGGGTTTTACCCCTTTGAATTTCCTATCTCCTCTAGTCTTGCTCTCCAAGGATCCGAAGACGTCATGGGCCTTGGCCACCCGAAAATCTTCATGGGCCAGCGTAGTCTGCTGTGGGCCTTCCTTGGGCTGGACTAGGTATGCTGAAGTTACGTACCCGTAGGGTATAACCATGTCACCAGGTATATGTACATATACCACCATCCCAGCGATTAGCAATGGGACCGCTCCGTAAGTCGGGGATATACGTTGGTTATGAGACGGTGTCCATAATCAGGTTCTTGGACCCCTTGACAGGTGATTGTCACACGGCCTGTTTTGCTGACTGCATTTTTGACGAGGATCTTTTTCTGACTTTGGGGGGAGGTAATCAACCCCTGGATGACAAAAGTCGAGAAATCACATGGAAAGCCACGGGGATACACGTTCATGACCCCGCGCACTGTTGAGTCTAATCGAGAAGTCCAAAAGATACTAGATTTGCACTCCCTAGCGAATCAACTGCCTGATCATTTTAGTGATTTAAAGACTGTGACAAAGTCGCATGTGCATGCACGCAATGCACCGAAAAGGGTTGAAATACCAAAGAAAAATGATGGTATACCCGCTCCCGTTCCAAGTACTAAGAGGACGCGGAATCCGGTTTCTCAAATCCCAAGTATCCGGGGACGCCCGAAGAAAAAGGATAAGAGAGATTTATTACAGTCTGCCCCTGTTGAGGGGAGCCAGTTGAGACCTGGCACAAGTACGACTATTTCAGTGCACGAAATTCCGGACTTGAATTTTCCTATATCGGAAATACCCAGCGTAGTTGTGTGCGCACACATCGGAGCGGGAAAGCTAAAGGACCTAGCCCCTGGATTGGGAAATCCGGTGGAGCAAGAGAATGTGCCTGATGCACTCCATGACGAAATGGACATTAATTATGTTAATTCGGGCGAGTCATACAACCGAGCCATGACAAATGTCGACGTTAATTTTGCCAAGAAAATTGCCTCAATCATAGATCTTGACCCTGATCCTAACACGCTCGCTGATTGTAAGAAAAGGTCAGATTGGAAAGATTGGGAGAAGGCAATCACTGCTGAATTGTTATCGTTAAACAAAAGAGAGGTATTTGGACCTGTTTGTCTAACTCCTCCCCACATTCGCCCCGTTGGCCATAAGTGAGTTTTTGTTCGAACGAGAAACGAGAATAATGAAGTAGTAAGGTACAAAGCAAGGCTCGTTGCTCAAGGTTTCACTCAGCGACCAGGTGTCGACTTTGAGGAAACTTACTCCCCGGTCATGGATGGAATTACCTTTAGATAATTGATCTCAATGGCAGTAAACATGGACTTAAAAATGAAACTGATGGATATTGTCACCGCTTACCTATATGGTAACTTGGATTCGGACATATACATGAAAGTACCAGAAGGTATCCCTGTCCCGAACCAGGATAGAGCAAACAAGATCTTATACAGTGTTCAGCTTAAGAAGTCATTGTATGGAATAAAACAGTCAGGTAGGATGTGGTATAATCGTTTAAGCGATTTCCTTCATCAGAAGGGCTACGCGAGCAATGAAGATTTCCCATGTGTTTTTATACGGAGATCCCAGGATGGTTTCTGTATTATCTCGGTATACGTGGATGATTTGAATATAATCGGTACACCTGACGATATTGAGGAAACGAGTTCCTACCTAATGTCAGAATTCGAGATGAAATACTTAGACAAAACCAAGTTCTGCCTGGGTCTGCAACTTGAGCATTCCCCTGCTGGGATTCTAGTTCACCAGTCGGCCTACGCCCAGAAGGTGTTGGAACGATTTGGGTTTGAAAAGGCATATCCTTCTAAGACCCCGATGGTCGAAAGATCTTTGCAGCAAGACAAGAACCCGTTCAGGCCTAAAGAAGAGGGGGAGGAAATTCTGGGACCGGAATTCCCCTACTTAAGTGCAGTTGGCGCACTTATGTACCTCGCAAATTGTACACGGCCGGATATTGCATTCGCCGTTAATATGCTTGCTAGGTATAGTTCTGAGCCTACCAAGAGGCATTGGAAAGGCGTTAAGGACATCTTTAGGTACATACAAGGGACCAAGGACCTTGGCTTGTTTTACCAGAAAAAACCAAGACCTATCTGTTGTAGGCTATGCAGATGTTGGGTACCTTTGAGACCCGCACACGTCCAAGTCACAGACTGGATATGTTTTTCTTTGTGGTGGAACAACAATTTCCTTGAAATCGTCTAAGCAAACTCTTGTGTCAACTTCGATGAACCACTCGGAAATCATAACATTATATGAAGCATCACGAGAATGTGTATGACTGAACACCGTACAAACCCCAACAATTATCTATGAAGATAATGCTGCTTGTGTTGCACAAGTCCAGACGGGTTACGTGAAGAGTAATCTCACAAAGCATATAAACCCCAAGTTCTTCTATGCACATAAACTGCAAAAGTTGAACGGAGTGAAAGTCTTGCATACTAAGTCATGTGAAAATCTCGATGATTTGTTCACTTTTTTTGGAAATGGGCGTATTTATTAACCAAATATTTGATTTTTACACCCGGCCTCTGCATAACTAAGATGCACACAGCCACACGAATGACAGACTAAGACAAAAGTGAAAAAAGCATTACAAAAAGGCACTAAATTAAAGTCTGGAAACTAAGATAGCTCAATCCTCAGATCACGCGGCCATCCATGTCGTGAGAAAATATTCCTCGCCGTGTCCTCCAATCGCGTACATCCGTCCAGAAATACGTCCCGAAACTCCATGCGTTGGAGAATATTCCATGATCGAAGGATAGCCGTGGCTCGATAAATAACCTGTAGAGGGGAAGACACAATGTTATTAAAAATCTTGTCATTTCTACAAAGCCATAGCGACTATATAATAGCAAGCGCTCCCACCCTAAACAAGGTTCTGTACTTATCAACAATTCCATGCAACCAATTACCAAAAACATTGGTTACTAAACGTGGGGGAGATAAGCCAGAAGATATTTGGATGAATGACCATATAGAACGAGCAAATTTGCAGTGAAAGAATAAGTGTCGAATTGTCTCATCTTGATGACAAAAAACACATTGCGTACTTTCATGCCAATTCCTCTTTACAAGATTATCCTTTGTTAGAATTACCCCTTTCCGTAGATACCATGCAAATATCTTTGTCTTAAGGGGTATTTTCATTTTCCAAATTTTACTATTATCATCGACTAGGAAATCAGGTTGGACCAAAGCTTTATATAGTGAGCCAACAGAAAATTTACCACTTTCCAGTAATTTCCATTTGAACACGTCAACACCGTCCGACAATTGTATCCTGGATAACCGTAATAGGAGATTGTTCCAAGATAATAGTCTAGGACCGATGAGACTTCTTCTGAAAGACATATTAGGAGGATAGCCCTCCATCACTGTGGAGATTGTATCCCCTTTATGTCTAACAATTGAATATAGAGCTGATCTGTTCATGAAGAGTAGATTGGCCTAGCCATTTATCTTCCCAAAACCTAATTTGTGATCCATCCTTAATCTCAAAAGCACCAAAACGAAAGAAATGTTTCTTGGTGGCCATAAGACCTGCCCAAAAATGTGAATCTCCGGGTTTCCATACCACTTGAGACACAGCTTTGGAGCCCACATATTTCATCCATAACATGGTTTGCCAAACGCCTTCCTCAGTAAGTAGTTTAAAAAGCCATTTGCCTAGAAGCGCGGTGTTTTTGACTTGCAAATCATGTATGCCTAGTCCACCAAACTCCTTCGGCCGGCAAACCACATTCCATCTGGTCAGACGATATTTCTTTTTCTCACTATCCCCTTGCCAAAAGAATCTTGAACGGAAATAATCCACTTTGTTCAAAACCCCTTTTGGCATTTGGAAAAACGAGATCATATACAGTACCATATTAGTAAGAACTGAATTCAAAAGTACTAGTCTTCCCCCAAGAGATAACAATTTTCCTTTCCAACTATTAAGACGTTTTTGTATCCTTTCCTCAACAAGCTTCCATTCAGCAATTGTGAGGCCGATAATGAATCGGTATTCCCAAATAATTGATTGAACCCACCTGACCCACAACCTAAAAGTTCAGCATATATGTGGGCCTCGTTTTGGGCCTCGCCAAAACAATACAAATCGCTTTTATGGAAGTTTATTTTAAGCCCAGATAAGAGCTCGAATGCTGATAATATTAATTTCAGATTCTTAGCTTTCTCCAGATCATGTTCCATAAAAAAAATTGTATCGTCAGCGTATTGAAGAATAGAAAGTCCACCATCAACGAGATGTGGAACTACACCTTCAATTTGGCCGTCGGCCTTTGCTCTCTCAATAAGGATAACCAACATATCAGCCACTATGTTAAATAGTAAAGGCGATAGTGGATCCCCTTGTCTCAGTCCTTTCTTGGTCTGAAAGTATTTGCCAGTATCATCATTTACTTTAATGGCAACACTACCCCTGACACAAAAGATCAAAGCACGCCACTCCTCGGAAAAACCTTTCATACGGAGTGTTTGAAGGAAAGACCAGTTAACTTTGTCATAAGCCTTCTCAAAGTCAATCTTGAACAGTACACCATTTAATTTTTTTTGAGTGTAGTTCATGAATTGTTTCATGCAGAATCACAACCCCATCTAGGATATTTCTTCCTTGCATAAACGTTAGTTTGAGACAGACTAACAACATTGTCAAGAACCAATTTAGTCTAATTGTAGCAACTTTAGTGAAAATTTTAAAGCTAACGTTAAGCAAGTAGATTGGACAAGATCTTGTTGTATCCGTTCGCATTATTAACCTTAGGCAGTAAAATTATGTTACCAAAGTTGAGTCTAAAGAGATCCAATTGTCCAACCTGTAAAAACCCAAACAAATTCATCGGTCCTCCTTGATAACGTCCCAATTTTTGGTAAAATTCTGGGAATCCATCGGGACACAGTGCTTTGTTATGTTCCATTTGGAAAACCGCTTTCTTGACCTCTTCCTCGGAATATGAGGCGGATAGAAAATATTTTCTTCATCGAAACCTGGGAATATCGGACGTTTGGGACTCATCCAGAGAAAGAATTCTCCACTGGGGCCCCAAACAAGAATTTATAATACGTAGTAATATATGACTTGATTGTTCTTGTCCCTCAATCATACCTTCGTCTGAATCGGAGTGAATAAGTTTCTTCTTATGCCTGCCATTGGCAACTGCATGGAAGTATCTAGTATTCGCATCTCCTTCCAGAATGAATTTAGCTTTAGAGCGTTGGTACCATTTGAGTTCCTCTTCGCGAAGAAGTCGGGCTATCTCTGCATTCGATTGGCTTTTAAGCTCAGTTTCTTGTGCAGTTAATGGCCTTACCTCCGCCGAAGCCTCTAAGTCATCTATTATAAGTGTTAGGCGTAATTTTTCTTTTTTTAGGATACCCGCTGTATGGCCCAACCTCAAGGAACTTGCGTAAATCGCATTTGTTATTCCATCGTAGGATAGGCGTTTGGCCATGTGCGGTTTCTCCCAATTAGCCTTAACCATCTCATAAAAACCATCACGAATCATCCAACCGAGTTCAAATTTAAACTCATTCGTAGACTTCCGTATGGTAGTCCAAACGAAAGAAGTAAAGGGGCATGATCCGATAAAGCCTCAATACGCTCTAGAGCCCGAACAGTTACCATAGGGAATTTTTGTTCCCAATCAGTATCCATAAGCACTCTATCTAGTTTTTCGTATGTTGGCTCCGGAAGACTATTAGCCCATGTGAATTGCCTTCCTAACATTGTAACCTCTCTCAAATCCAGACTGTCAATGATAGCATTGAACAGAAAAGGCCAATGTTCATCGAACCGGCCCCTACTTTTCTCATGAGGAAATCTGAGCAAATTAAAATCCCCTCCTATAAGAATAGGATAAGGATTGTCCTTTGACAAATTCACAAGCTCACGTAAAAAGTCAGCCTTATAAACATCCTGAGCGGCCCCGTATACGGCGACTAAAGACCATGTGAAGTTGTCAGCCTTCTTACGGATATCGATTTTTATAAAAAAAATCTCCCACCGAACTAGCTAAAACTTCCATAGTATCATCTTGCACGCCTAACAGGATCCCCCCGGATCGACCACGCGGCAGACGTGATATCCACGTAAAGTCCACTCCACCAGAAAGGCGATTGAGTAGAGTTTGCGAAAAATCCCGTCTACCAGTCTCAGAAATACCCAGAAAATCCAAATTATAATCCCTCACGCAGTCAACAAAGAATAAATGTTTATCCAAGTCCCGAAGACCTCTGTTGTTTGAAAACATTCCATTCATTGAGAAACTATAGGAGATTTGGATACACGGGATCTCTTACGCAGCCGCTGGCTCTTCGATTCTCGACCAGAAGCTTTCAGCTCATACATAGAAGCAAGCCCAGTCTCATCAAAGTCCACTTCCGACACTTCACCGACTAAGTGAGAGAGGAGTTGACCATCTACTGTGGCATGCAACTCCTCCTCCTCCTCAGTTAGTAAAGCATCAGGAAAAGCCGACCTTAGGAGTAACCGTTAGACGGTCAACCTCCATATGTCTCAAAACATTAGAAGAAAAAGATACATCCATGCAGAGCTACCCAAACTAATGCCAACGTTGGCTAGTTTAGAAGAAATAACAGGAGTAGAAAATGACAAAAAAGACTTCGAATTACTCTTTATACCTGGCGAATCCAAGTTCCTCTCCTCCTTACGCTGCATGGCCTTGAGCATGGAGTCCTCATCGATCACGGACGCCCAGGCATCGACTCCATGACGCATGCTCACTTTGAATGTACCACTCCCCTGCCACAGTGAAGCGTCCCACAGGCGGGCACCCTGCACCCCTCGGGTCCGGTCGTCCCCATCGACCACCGAGGTCACCTGCCCACCAACGGAGGCGAGGCGTCAGGGTCCAACCCCACTGGTCGGACCAAGCGAAGCCATATCCGAAGCTGGTGACAAGCGTCGCGGTCAGTGACCCTCGGGACAGCCGCAAACACACCGAAGGAACAACCTCCTCAAGTACAGGAGTGGAAACAGGTATAGATCTGCCCAAAATATGCGTTCTGGACCTCGCAGGTGCCGAGCAATCTCGCAAGACCGGGATGGAAGCAGAACGAAGAGCCTCCTGTAACTGAGCCGGTGAAACGCGAGGTGCTGAAATAGAACCCTTCCCACGAAGAGGGGAATCCAAAGGAAGAGCATCTAGAAGTTGTCGTCCCCGCGGAGTCACCGGATTAGCATTAAAGGGGGTGAAAGCAAATGCCCTCTGCACCCCCTGACTGGAAGATGCAGGCCCGGAAGTACCCTGCACATCTGAGGAAGATCCAGTACCTCCCCCCCTCCCTGAGTGGCAGCAGAAGCCTCTGAAGTATCCATAGCATCCTCAAACTGCTTCCCATTGGCATCATCATCCGCATCATCATCTCCTTTTCTCCACAAGAAAGGAACAAACTCTGGTTCCGGAATATAACCCTCAGGTTCAATCCGAAAACGAAACTCAAATACCTTGTGTTTAACCACAGCATCTGACACAATAAAGTGACCAAGGGCGTCCTTCTCCTTGAGAAAGATCTTCGTGTCAAACATCTCCACGAGTATACGGACTACCCCCCTCTTCCGCAGACTGAATAAATCGACATCAAGAGTGTTCCCCATGAGTCCTCCAACTGCCCACAAGCCCTGCAAGGATCGCAGAATATGGGGTACCCCCTCCACATGTAACCAAACCTGCTGCATCTCAAGCTTGTGCGGCACCTCCTCCATCCTGTATACCGAGAAGGTCAGCTGATTTGTTCACTAAATCATTGCCAGCATCTTCTTTCGAGAGATGTGTCCGTGGGATTGGCATGATGAGACTTAGGGAGATGCAAGGTCCAGGGGAATAATCTTCGCAAACTCATCGCTGAAATCTTGATCCCGATGATTGAGTGCTTAACTTTATAGTTAAATGAATTATACTCTTTTTCCCTTAGTGAGTTTTTATAAAGTTTCTCACATGAGGTTTTTAATGAGGCAATTCGTGCAACATAGCAAGAAGTATACCATGTGCTTTTTTCCATATTTTTCCCACTGGGTTTTTTCGGAGTTTTGAGTCATGGTTATGCGGATAAGATACCCAAGGGAATGTTGGGAAACTGGGCCGGTAGGGGCCCATTCGGTGTGGCCTCTACCAGGCTAGGGTTAGCCCATGTGGGTATCCTATCCCCTTTAGTCTATAAATAGAGGAGAAATCATTGTACGTGAATTTTACCAAAGACATATCAATAAAGCTTCTCCTTCCCTGTGTCAATTTCCTGTGTAATCTTGCGTGCCTTCGACTCTAGTTTTCTTCCTCGGTTGTGAAGCAGCCTCGGGACCGGCCAGCCGGCCGGGGTTGTTCAACAGAAACAAAGAAGTTATACTAAAATGGCATCGGTTTTGAACTATATTTCTCGGTGTGTTTGCCTAGATGGAATTCCCGGGGATATTCCAATATAAACGAAGACATATATTTTTATGTCAGGCTGTCATAGGTGGTCAATTCTTTTATACAGGAGTTGAAGAAAAAACCTAATGACCGTCCCACACAGAAAACAGGTGACACCAACACGACCTACTTCTGTTGGCTTGTTCCTTTTCTCACGGAACTGTATACTACCCACATGAGATGATAAATAAGACGATATGACGCATATGAGGTCAGCTAGCTAGGGGCCACACAATTATTTTCCAACAAAATCCAAAAGAGTGCGTGCTGAAGTAACACAAGGTACTGATGGACGCCCTACGAGCTCGACAGAGCTGCATCAACGCGCGCTAGTGCTGTCGTCGCCGTCGAAGCTTTCATCTTTTGAAGCTAGCTGCGCTTCCTGACAATGGATACGTGCCGAAGAAGTCCCAAGAGCATCTTCACTCGGCCCCCTAAGGCCTCTCCAAATCAGTTATGGTGGGGACGTTGACGCAAAAAATCCTGCACAGCTGCGCTTTCTGACAATGAATATATGCTGAAGGATTCTTAAGAGCATCTTCACTCCGTCCCCTAAAGCCTCTCCAAACCAGTGACGGGGGCGCCGACGCAACAAATCCCGTCCAGCTGCGCTTCCTGACAATGGATATGTGCCGTAGGAGTCTTAAGAGCATCTCCACTCCGCCCCCTAAAACCTCTCCAAACCAGTTATGGGGGGCGCCGACGCAAAAAATCCCGTCCAGCCGCGCATCCCAATTAGGTTTTGGCGCCTCCAGGCCAAACTCGGCACGCAAGGAGGCTCGTGGGGGCACCGGATGGAGCGAAATAAGTGTCTTGGGCGAGCCACACGGGCGAAATCCCAAACATTCCCTCAAGAACATTTATTTCCCTCCATTTTGTCCTCCATATCACCCCGTTTCCCCCATCTGGCCGCCCACTCCCGCCATTTCGCCCTCCAACCAGCCGAGCTTGCCACTTTCCCATGGCGCCGAAGAGGAGGTATGTCGCTCTCGATGCATCCGACGTCATTGACACCACACTGAAGAAGAGATGGAAGACCGAGAAGGAGCAGCCAGAGGGGATGACTAACGCCGAGTGGGCGTTTGACCTCCAGCGCCGCAAAGCGGAGAACGTCAGCCGTCGCCAGATGGAGTTGAAGGCGAGGCAGCGAAGGGCTTTGGAGGCGCAGGCGGCGAAGGTGACCATGATGACAGGCTATGATGATGGCAGGGATGGTTTTGTCGGCAATACCTCGGGCTGCCCGGTTCATCCTCGGCGAGTGGGAGAGCCAAAGCAGTGTCTCCTCGCCCTCTCTGTTAGCGTCGTCTTCGGCACAAGTGGCCGGATTCCTAGAAAACCAAGGTACACCGTAGCTCTGTCGTTTCTCCATAGGCCTCCATGAGTTCGATCCTCTAGGAAGCTTCGCTACCGCGGATCTGAGCTACGGCAACGCCGGATCCCTGGTACTCTGCCAGCCCCTATTCAGTGGAGCCCCTCCACCTCAGGGCGTCTTCCACCAGTTCGCCATAGGCAGTAGCAGCCAGGGCACCCATGGGCCTATCGGTGGAATGCGCGATGACAACGACATCATGGACGACCTCATCAACGGGGGATCGCAACGCTCCTACACGCCAGAGAAAGCTGAGGCATATGACAACAAGGAGGAGGGCAGCAGGAAACCGTGGGAAAACGAGGCCTACGCCTATGCGGAGGCCGATCCCATCTAGGAAGAGGTGGAGATCGTGCCTGTGTCCGATTCGAAAGGGAAGAAGAAGACAGACGTGGTCGGCGGCGCACGGGGTAGACCGGAGCGAAGAGGGGCGCGACACACATGCGAGTTGTGTGGCGCGCGCAGCAGCACCCAGTAGCGCGAAGACGGTCAGCGCGCTGCGGCAGTAGCTTGAAGGCGAGCAGACGCCGACACCGATGCCGCTGCCTACATCGTCGAGCTGCATGACCGCATGGCGCGGCTCGAGGAAGAGGGAAAGCAGGCGGCCGCCGTGAGGTGGGAGACGAGCACGGCGTCGGCGACGCCTCCTTCCAGGACCCGACCATGACGTTGGCGTCGCCGCCATCCCGTGCGTGACCCTAAGCATGGGGAACACCATGCCGGTGCTGGGCTTCGGCACGGGCTCCTCCCGCGTGCGTCGCTGGACCTGGTCGACACCATCCTCCATGCCGTCCGCCCCGGCTACCGCCACATGGACACGGCCTCCTTCTACGGCACGGAGTCGGCCGTCGGCGCCGCCGTTGCGGAGCTGGAGTTTGACATGGAGGTCGTTTGGCGAGGCATGGAGGAGTGCCAGCGCCTCGGCCTCGTGCGGTCCATCGTCATCAGCAATTTCTCCGCAGCCAAGATTAGCAGTCTTACCGCTCTCCCCATAAGGCCTTGTTTACTTCTCTGGTTTTTGCTGGGTTTGACGAGTTTTTTCCCGGCCCACCCCGCAATCTCGGTAGTTCCCGCACAGCCCGTTTACCTCTCCTGTATTTCTGAATTTAATCCCGACCCATTCCGGAAATTCCACCCGCATGCAGCTCCCAGGTCGTGTATTCTCGCACACGAGCCTTACCTTGTGTATTGTCGAGGAACAAGTCAGCTCGTGCGTGCCGAGGGCTGGAGGCGGCGGCAGGGAACAAGGCAACGACACAGACGCCGACCTGGGGACGCCTCCTTTGGCTACACCGTGTACCTCTCCGGTGAGTTACCCTGCCATCTCATTCCCTTTCCTCCTCTCCCTAGGTTTTCTCCTCCCTTCAATCCCGTCGGCTGCTTAGTACTCGATCTGGTTCTTTGGACGAGAGAGAGAGAGAGAGAGAGAGAGAGAGAGAGAGAGAGAGAGAGAGAGACCTGGGCCGGCCAAGCTCCTGGCTGGAGGAGCACAAGATCCGTGGCCAAGATTGACCTCTGCGTGCGGACGGATACCGTTGACTGGATTTGAAAGGTGGCTCACAAATATTGTTTATTTTTATCACATCTTCCATTGTTACCATAGGGGTTTAAGAAATGAGGGGAAATACAGGAAAATATAGAGATTAGGTGAAGTGGAGGGATTCACCAAATCCTCTCCTATTCCCAATCACCTAGGGGATGAAAATACTTTAGGCCTTGTTCGGTTCAGAAGAAGTTAAAGAGGATTGGCAAGAATTGGGGTGGATTAAATCCCACGTAAATCAAAATCCACCCCAGTCCAGCTCATTCCATTTCAATCCTCTTATGAAGAGGATTAACCGAACATAGCCTTAAAGGTAAACAAGGCCTAAAGCGGTTCGGTCAACTGGGAGTCTGGGATTCACGGACTCGATGAAAACGTGTGTGCTTACGTTGATCTGTGATGGATTTTGCGGAGAAAATTCCTGGACACCGTGTGTACAGATGGTACAAGAGGCTAGTCGGTGTTCCAGTTTTTTGCTCTAAATTTTCGTGTAAACTGCAAACTTAATCGTTGGTGCGTCTTACACTTATCGATTTGGAAACCAATTACAAGGAGAAGCTAATCTGCAGTACACTCTGCAACTCGTCTTGCAGTACAGTACTTATAGTACTACCACGGCACTACTTCAGAATTCCCTGAAGAGGTAGTTCGGTGCAGACGGGTGAATCAGTACATCGGACCTCAGATTCTTTGCAAAAACATATCTCGATTTACACCCCATATAAGACGGGCGATCGAGGTAGAGAGGGAAGAAGCCGATGACGAATTGCTAGCAGAGCAAATATAAATGGACTAGCAGCACTGATGATCAGTTGGGTCCCCAGCAGACGATGTGGTACGCCTTGTGCAGCTTCTCCTCCTCGGACCGCCTGGGCCGCGCGGCCCTGGCGACGGCGGCGCCGGCCGCGCCGCTGCTCGCTGCCTGGGTGGAGGACGAGGAGGAGAGGGAGACGGGGACGGCGCGGCGGCCGGTGACGACGGCGCGCTGGTAGAGGGACCGGAGCGCGTAGTCCCAGCGGCACAGCCCCGCCTGGTCCTTGAGCGCCTCCACCGCCGCCATGGTCGCCGCCACCACCAGCGACGACGACGCCTTCTTGCTCGCCGACAAGCTCATTTTTCTTGTGTAGCGATCGATCGATGTCTTGTGTAGCTTTGCTTCTTGTTTGCTCTGGCTGGAATGGAATGGATTGGCGGCGTGTGTTGTTGCAAGGACGGTGAGGGTCGTCGTCGATGGAGGTGTTTATATGCGGGCAGAGCAGGGCAGGGCAGGGGAGCGTGGCGGCAGGGTGGAAGGAGTGGAAACAGGGGGCGGGTGCTGCTAGTTTCGGACGAGACTGCACCTGGGTTCCCAAAAACCAGGGCCTGGACTTCCTGGAGAGCGGTGGGTGGGTCGACAAAAGTGAATTCCTCCATGTGATGGCGCACGACGTCGGCAGAACGCGTGCGGATCGGAGAAGGTTTCTTTCCTCCCTGCTGATGGTACAACGGTCAATGAGACGACGACGATCGATTCGACGGAATCAACAGATACAGGTGAGACACACAAGTTCATTTCGCATGGTAGATCACTCTCGGGAACGCGCGTGGTATCGTACCGGTGCCCCGTTTTCGCAGATGTCGGTGCCGCTTGCCGAACAAACATACTAGTATATCCACTGACTGACTGACTGACTGACTGACTCAGGTGCATCCCCCGTGTCGCACGAACGGAAACGCGTACCTCCGCACCCACCACCGGTTTCAGTGCTTCGGCGTTCCATTCCTTGGGTTGCTCGTCTCGACTCGCCGTCTCGCGCGCGACCGGCCGCCCCGATCCCCCGTTCCTGGGTTCACCTGAAACCCGGCCGGCGGGCCGAGAAAAACAAACCTCAAACCCGGCCGGCCGGCGGGCCGAGAAAAACAAAGCCAGCGCTCTGTGCTCTACTATAAATCACGTCCGCGTCTTCCAGAAAGAAGCAAAGCTAAGAAGCGCGAGTTCCCCAGTAATCTACTCCAGCTTCAGGACGCGGCCGGCGGTATCGTGGAAGGCGCAACCGGAGCGCCAGGAGCAGGCGACGGGGGCCGAGACGAAGGCCGCCGAGATCGCCAGGACGGAGATGCTCCTGCACCTGCTCCTCTGGGGGCCCAACTGACCGCCACGTCTCCATGACCATGCGTGCCGTGCGGCGAGCACCAAGCAGAATCGTGCACGCAGAGCCTTTTTGGTAGGCAGTTTCAGTAAATAAGATTAGTATAGTTTTTCTCTAAAGTCAACCCACATTCCGCTTTGACCAAACTTGTACTCCATCTGTCTATATACATACAGATCTTCGAAATATCTGCGACATCCCTTCGGAACAAACGGAGTAGAATAAACTATCATCAACATCTACAAAAGCAAATAAGCACAGTGTATGAAAGTATATTGCACGACATATCTAATGGTACTGGTTTTGAATCATAGACTTTGAAATATTTTTGTATAAACTTGATCGAAAAAATTTCTTGTTTGACTTTTAGGAAAAAATTGTACATCTTCTTTTTGAAATGGAGGATAATAAAGAGTAATGTTACATAATAAGAAAGATATTCGTAAGCATGCATATACTCAGTCGATCAAAACGCCAAAAATATTTGGTTAGGCTTAGTTTTAGCTTGTGAACAAAAAATGTTTGTAAATATGTGCTTCTTTGTTTAGGGTCTTCACTTATACTATCATGTGACAATATCAGTCAAATCTTGAAGGATCACACACACATTGAGATTTGTTATAGATCGCATGATTATCACTAAACGCATAGTGCCACTTTACCATGACAAGAGTAGCTAGAGTTGGCATAATTAACGTGTCTGAATGCTGTGTTCATACTACCTCTTCCTCCCTGTCGATCTCATGAAAGGTTCATCCAAGCATTGTAGATGCAACCTTTTTCACTTACATTCCAAGATGGGCTCAACAATTTAGGCCCACTTGGACTCGATGCTCAATGTCAACTAATATGAGTAGTTATTAAGAGCCAATAAGCTGGAACAGGCTATGATGTATACGTTGGAGTGTGAGAAAGTTCTTTCTTGGTGGCACCTAGCACCCGTAGCTACACTAAATACTCTAGATAGTCTCCAATGATGATATGACAAAAAGTCAAGAATGTACCAGACAAAATGCGACAAAACCAGCTTAGTGTCATGACAACTTGATCATGGATTATGTGATGTGGGGATGTTACCACGGACTTAAAGCGCACCCAAAGACACTATTTCCTGGTGCCACTCACTCCCAACATTTGTAGAAGTTTTCATTTTGTTTCTCTTCCCGTGCAATCTAGGAAAAATGCTTGCTCGGCTAAAAGTTTAGAACAAGATATAAAAGTTTGCATTGTGCTCTCATCTTACCCAATCTATCCATTGGAAGTCACCTTGGTTATATATATACATGTGAGAAGAAATGCGCATAGATGAAGAAATATCCTTTGAAATAGGAGTAGGTGAGCAGAAAATGAATATGAGAGTAGGTAGATGAAACATAAAGTTGTCTTAACTGAAGAAAAACAAGTTCAACAATACTTTCATATTCACATTAATATTAATAGCTAATTAAGAGTCAAGTGCTACATGCAGTTTCAAGGGCATGTGTTGTTCTTCAGCTTTCTTGCCTAGCTAAACTAGTTGGACCAGTAACTAAAACATGTATATATGCACATTTCTAATCATGCGGCTTTAACATTGTTAACATGCACACTCTAAAATTACTATCTCCACTTGGACATCATGTTTATTTTTCGAGAAGGAGGTTAAAAACTCCCGACCACTTCATCAAAATGATGCACATAACCTGTTCGAAAATAATGTATATTTGCGAATATAGACAGTATTCTTCTGTCATAGCATGTTTACGGACATTGATATCCCACAAGTCTTCATGTAAGATAGGATATGATCCACACCCGAAGGTACTATTCTTATGTTATGTTGTATAAAATAGGGAACATTGAGCCTATTGCAGTATTTATAGGTTGATTTTGCATATTAAGAAACAAATGACTTGTCGACAGCCAAACATGTTGTATATGGAAACTCAATTAAATTTCACTTACCCACTCCCTAAAATTGAAGGATCACACACATTGAGATCATGTTTTTGTTATAGATCAAGTGATTACCACTAGACGCATAGTACCACGAAGAGAGTAGCTAGAGTTGGCATACCGTGTCTGGGCAGTGTGTTCGTACTGCCTCTTCCTCCTTGTGGATCTCATGAAAGGTTCGTCCAAGCATTTTAGGTGCAACCTTTTTCACTTACATCCCAAGATGGGCTCAATAATTTAGGCCTGCTTGGACTCGATAGTCAATGTCTATTAATATGAGTGGTTGCTTCCTCTTAAGAATGTCACCCTTTGTTGTTAACCCTTTTTTCAAACTCTGTTACCATTTTTTGGGACAATGAATAATTTTTAAAAGAAATAATGCCATAAAGAAATAAGTTTTCATATTTACTATATCGATACTAATTATTACATCATGCTATAAACACAATTTTGACACTAATAAACTATTAGAAATGCCAGAACACAAGTGACATAATTAAAAAGCGTAGAATCGATTCATAACAAATAAATAAGTATTTTTATGGTGAAATAAAAAAGTAAAGTGGCTCCAGGCGAACAAATCAAAACAAATGAAGAAATAAAATAGGTCGGCCAACGCATATAGAGGAGTACACACAAGGATGGTATTATACAAAATCGAATAGGCGGGATGAGAATACGTCTCAAAAAAAGTGATAGATAGGGTGTCCCCGTGGCGTGGGCTATCGCGGCCCTCAAATCAGAGTGTAAGTGTCCGCTGACAATATGCCAAGCTTAGAATGATGGTTAACAATTGACCATCCAGCCTGATTGATATGACTCAAAACGTAGTTGAATCTTCTTACGGGCAAAAAATAAAAAACCACAATATGATCTTGTGGGCGGTAACAAGTACAAGAGGATGTAGTGCTCAAGTCAGCAATGATGTTGTTAGTACATTGGAGTGTGAGAAAGGTTGTTCTTCATGGCACCCATCACCCCGGCAGCTGCACCAAATAATCAAGATAGTCTCCAATGATGATGACAAGAAGTCAAGAATGTATCGGGTAAAATGCGATAAATCGAGCTAACTCTTATAGCAACTTGATCATGGATTATATGATGTGGGGATGTTGCCACGGACTTAAAGCGCATCCAAAGAGACTATTTCCTGGTGCCACTCACTCCCAACATTTGTAGAAGTTGTCATTTTGTTTCTCTTCCCGTGCAATCTAGGAAAAATGCTTGCTCGGCTAGAAGTTTCGAACGAATATAAAAGTTTGCATTGTGCTCTCATCTTACCCTATCTATCCATTGGAGGTCACCTTGGTTATATATATACATGTGAGAATAAATGCGCATAAATGAAAGCATATTTGTCTCTTTGCCTTTGAAATAGGAGTAGGTGAGCAGAAAATGAATATGTGAGTTGGTGGGTGAAACATAAAGTAGTCTTGATCAAAGAAAAAAAATCGACAATACTTTCATAGTAACATTAATGTTATTAGCTAATTAAGAGTCAAGTGCTACATGAAGTTTCAAGGGCACATGTGTTGTTCTTCATCTTTCTCGCCTAGCTAAACTAGTTGGACCAATAACTAAAACATGTGTATATGCACATTTCGAATCATGGGGGCTTTAAGATTGTTAACATGCACACTCTAAAATTACTATCTCCACTTCGACATCATGTTTATTTTTCGAGAAGGAGGTTAAAACTCCAGCTGCATCAAAATGATGAACAGAACCTATTCGAAAATTATGTATATTTGCGAATTTACACAATATTCTTCCGCCATAGCATGTTTACGGACTTGGAGATCCCACAAGTCTTCATGTAAGCTAGGAATGAGCCACACTAGACTCTGGACATGCACAATATTCTTATGTCAGGTGGTAGAAAATAAGGAACATTTAGCCTATTGTAATATTCATAGGTTGATTATGTATCACTAGTGGAAACAAGGTCTTTTGTTGATCCCGAAAAGGGGCTTTAACACCGGTTCTTCTACGAACCGGTGTTAAAGGGGGGGGCCGTACCAGCGTGGCCCCTGCGGCATTAAAGGAGCCCCCCTTTAACACCGGTTCGTGCCACGAACCGGTGTTAAAGGTCCTCAGACTGGTGGTTACAACCCCTTTAACACCGGTTCGTGGCATGAACCGGTGTTAAAGAAAACTATAAGACACCACCCCACACACACACCCATTCTTCCATTCTTTCACATTTTGGAGCCTAGCAAGAGGGTGTGAAGAGTGCTAGTTTGTGTTTTTCATATGCACTAGAGGTGTTCGTGAAATGCCCGAGAGCTCAAAATAAGCTTTCTTGTTGCTCTTTCCGTCTCGGTCGAGGTCGGCAACTATAGTTTCATGTGTCATTGATGTACTATATATATAAATGGTCATCTCCTATTATTTTTGATATATACTACATATTAATGCAGATGAATCGGCAATGGATGTACGGTGACCGCCGCTCCGAGTACATTACGGGCCTCCAAAATTTCATCGTTGTGGCTAATGCAAACCGTGGTCACAATGGTTTTATGTGTTGTCCGTGTGTTCCTTGTCGAACAAGAAAGACTACTCAAATACCGAACCATTCACGCCCACCGCTTGATCCGGTTTCATGCCCTATAATTGTTGGACCAAGCACGGAGAAAAAGGGGTTGTGATGGAAGACAACGAAGAAGAAGAGGATGATGAAAACTATCATAATATGTATCCTGAATATGATGATAATGCAGCGGAGGTAGATAATGAAGATCAAGGGAGCGGATGGGCCCGCGATGACGATCTTGGTCGGGCCATTCTTGATGCAAAGGAAGAATGTGAAACTGAAAAGGAGAAGGAGAAGTGGAGCGGATGTTAAAGGATCACAAAACATTGTTGTATCCAACTTGCGAAGATGGCCACAAAAAGCTAGGTGCCACCTTTGATTTGCAATGGAAGGCGAGAATGGTGTGGTAGCATTTTCAAAGTTGTTGGTAAAATGAAGAATCTTCTTCCAAGAAATAATGAGTTGCTGACGGTACATACCAAGCAAAGAAGGTTGTCGCCCTCTAGGATTAGGCGTGCGGAAGATACATGCTGCATTAATGACTGCATCCTCTACCGCGGTGAGAAGTACGAGAATTTGGATGCATGCCGGTATGCACCTTTGCAGTATAAGATCGACGAGACGATCCTGGCGATGTTAAGGCGAGGCCCCTAGGAAGAAGGTTCCGCCAAGGTTATGTGGTATGCTCCTATAATACCACGGTTAAAGCGTCTCTTCGAAATAAAGAGCATGCCAAGTTATTGCGATGGCACATGGAAGACCGTAAGAAAGACGCGATGTTGAGACACCCGATGGGTCACAGTGGAGAAAAGTCGGAGAGTACCGGACTTCGCACGTGGCGCAAGGAACTTAAGGTTTGGTCTAAATCTGACGACATGAATCCTTTTGGTGAGCGAGCTGCGATCACAGACCTGGCACTGTGACCCTATGTATCTATAACATTCCTCCTTGGTTGTGTATGAAGAGGAAGTTCATTATGATGCCGGTGCTCATCCAAGGCCCGAGGCAACCCGCAGCGACATTGATGTGTACCTAAGGCCATTAGTTGAAGAACTTTTACAGCTGTGGGCCAAACCAGGTGTACGTATGTGGGATGAGCACAAAGGGGAGCCATTTGACCTCTGAGCATTGCTTTTCGTAACCATCAATGATTGGCTCGCTCTTAGTAACATTTCAGGCGAACAAACAAGGGATACAATGCATGCACACCTTTGTTTAGATGATAATCTTGAAAGTGTATATTTGGATAAATGTAAGAAGGTTGTGTACCTAGGGTATCGCCGATTTCTTCCGAACTCGCATCCGATGAAAGAAAGGCAAGCATTTCAAGCGTATGGCGAGAACCCGAGGAAGCCATCCTCCGTGCGGTGAGGAGGTATTTGGTATGGTCGAGGACCTAGAAGTAATCTTTGGAAAAGGTCTGGCAGTCTATCCGTTCGAATGACGATGCGGACACGCCCATGTGGAAGAAG
Organism: Avena longiglumis; assembly: GCA_030063025.1. Taxonomy (NCBI): domain Eukaryota; kingdom Viridiplantae; phylum Streptophyta; class Magnoliopsida; order Poales; family Poaceae; genus Avena; species Avena longiglumis. Next base: position 50,003,255 of record CP125979.1, read on the forward strand.
CAATCTATATTTTGGTACCTACCCTATTGGAAAGTCTTAGAGGTCCGCTCTTCAATCGGCGTGATGCACGTGGCGAAGAATGTTTGCGTGAACCTGCTAGGCTTTCTAGGAGTGTATGGGAAGACAAAAGATACACGGAAGCACGACAGGACCAACAACGTCGAAGGCCCCTGAGCCTATGCATCCACGAGCGAGAAGGGTAAACGATGCCACTTAACTCCACCGACTACGCTCTTACCAAAGCGAGAAGGAAATCTTTTTGAATGTCGGCGTATCAAGGTCCGTCGGCTTCTCGTCGAATATAAAGGGAATAATAAATATGGCGGAGAAAAATTCCAAAACCTGAAGTCTCATGAGCCGCGTGATTATGACACAATTGCTTCCGATTGCATTGAGGGGCTTTTACGAAAATGTTCGAGTACCCATTGTGAAGCTATGTGCATTCCTCAATGCAATATCTCGGAAGGTAATCGATCCGAAAGCCTACCGGGGTTACAAAGCAGATGTGGCCCAATGTCTTGTCGACTTTGAGTTGGTGTTCACCATCCTTCTTCAATATTATGACGCATCTCCTGGTTCACCTAGTAGAAGAGATTGCCATTCTCGGTCCTGTATTTCTACAATATGTTCCCCTTTGAGAGGTACATGGGAGTCTTAAAGAAATATGTTCATAACCGTGCTAGGCGGAAGGCATCTCCAAGGGCTATGTATGAGGAGGTCATTGAGTTCTATGTTGATTTTATTCGACCTTAAGGCAATTGGTGTTCGAATCACGACATGAGGGAGGCTGCGTGGAAAAGGCACCCTAGGATGTAAAGCAATGATATGTAGGGACGGGCATTCTCTCAATCAAGCACACTACGGTTTTACAAAGATCTATCTTGGTTGCCCGTATATCAATGAACACAAGAATTTAATACGCCTCAAACACAGGCGGTCGATGAATGGATTATAAGTGAACACATGGCGAGTTTTGGCGGTGGTATGCAAAGACTTCTCACGAATAACACCATTGTTGGGGATCAATTTGTACTTGTTGGCCAAGACACCGTCTTCGATTGTATGTACTTTCAAAGGTGCGAGATAAATGGGAATACATTTTACACGATAGGCCAAGATAAAAGAGCACCAACCAAAAGCGGTGGTGTCCGTTGATGCAGCGAAGACAATGGGCAAAAGACCACGTATTATGGGTTCATAGAGGAGATATGGGAACTTGACTATGGACCTAATTTTAAGGTCCCCTTGTTTCGATGCAAATGGGTCAAGCTAACGGGAGGAGGGGTTGAGGTAGACAAGAAGTATGGAATGACAACGGTGGATCTCAACAATCTTATGAAGAACTTAGGCGAACCATTCGTCCTAGCCAATGATGTGGCTCGGGTTTTCTATGTGAAGGACATGTCCTCCGGACCAAAAAAAAGAAAAAATATGCAACGAATACATCATATGACGAGCCAAAGCGTCACATAGTTCTTTCGGGAAAAGAAACATCGTGGGAATCGAGGACAAGGCAGACATGTCGGGAAGATTATAATAAGTTTGATGAAATTCCTCCTTCACGGTGAAAACCCCAAGCATTCCGTTAAGTAAAGAAGATGCTCCATGGTTACGTCTGAAGCGATCATAAGGAAGGGCATATGCCAAGAAGTTCATGCTCATATTATGTAACTCTAGTTCATGTTTTAATATTAATACATGTCTTGAGTGTTAGTCATGTTTGTGGATGGACCGGGACTATGAGAACAAGTTGTCCCGATTCGTACTTACCATTAAGATCGATCTCCAAAGCAGCGGTCACATATTAGAGTGCCTCTATGACCAGTTTCTTGGAGATCTTAGAAGGACTAGGCTCCGTCGGCATCTCCTGGCAACGTAATCAATGTCCTGCTCTCGAAAAACATCTTGCAGCTTTGTAACTTCTCTAACTAGATCAATACACCGAGCTAACTAATTTCACATATTAGGAGTGCCTCTATGACGATTTCGGAGATCCGGAGGGCCCAGGCTCGTCGGCATCTCCACTGGCCCAGTAGTGGTGTCCTTGCCTCAAAGCTGGAGGAGGTGGACTCACAAGGATGACTATTTATAGTACAAGCAGCTCGACATAGTGTTGACACTTACAAAATAATGTCGACACTCACCCCTATTAGTCTTGACTCGTGTTTTGTGGGATGGTGTCTACAACCGGGACTAAAGGTTCATCTTTAGTCGGTTGGTGTCTCAACCGACTAAAGGTTCATCTTTAGTCGGTTGGTGACACCATCCGGGACAAACCGCCGCACGACATAATGTCGACATGCACTCACCCCTATTATTAGTCTTGACTCGTGTTTTGTCCCGGTTGGTGTCTCCAACCGGGACTAAATTCATCCGCCATTTTTCCCGCCATTTTTCTTCCCCATTTTTCTTCCCTTGATTCTTCCTCAGTTCTTCCCGCTAGTTCACTATATATATGTAGGGGTTGGCCTCCATTTCATTGCACATCTCTAGACTCATATCTGCAACCTCATCACTCTTTCCCATGGCTTCCACCGTAGCACTAACCCGAGGGGAGGCGGGCGCTTTGCCTCGAACTACCCCCCCGGAACTCTTGTGTCCCCATCGGCTGGATCTTTGGCGTCGGGCGTCTTGGTTCCTCCTGTCCCTCTAGGTGTGGCGCCGGATGTCCATCACGAAACACTACTACTTCGAGCTCACACCGTAGCAGTGGAGGAATCCCAGATGGCATCCCGACTATTTCCCGACTTGGGAAGCCTTCTTCGTGGATCGGCATGAGAGGGCGCCGCCACGAGGAGGGCCCACCTCCTCCTAACTTCAGCAGGCGGCCGTCGGCTATGGTGGCGTGATCGGACTCTCAGCGTCATGGCCTGACCGCTGGCCGACTCTAACCCCGTCTGCGCTACCCTCAAGTCCAGCCACGCGTACTCTCCAGAGGTTCAATTCTGGCGACCCGGACGGCGGCGATAATGGCGGCGGTAAGACGACTACTGATGGCGACTATTACAGGTGTAAAGGAGCATGGTGAATCACTCCAACATTCGAAACAAGTTCGGCCGATTGTTACTTAATCGCCATGTATCTTAATTTTCAGTTCTTTTATGTATCTTAATTTTCGTTCGATTCGGCTTTATGTAACTGTCTCAAAATGACCTATCTCATTCGAGGTTTCTTGGCTTTCGGGTCAAATGACCAATGTTATGGCTAGAATCAAGGCATAGTTTGCAAGAGGAGTTTTCCTTTTTATCGCACCAAAAAGGCATTTTCCATTTTCCGAGCATAAAAAACGGACGGTTTTGTGGAGCAACCACCAAATGGCTAATTCAAAAAACCACCAACACATTTTTAGGTTCACAATATGCTATTTTATCAAAAAACAATGCAAGTTGAGCGAGGCTTGGTGAGATACAAAAGATGCGACATTTAAATATCCAATCAATTAAAAAATGTTAATACAAATGATGCGGCATTAAAATATGATTTGATCTAATAAAAATCATTTTTTAGATGCTTAATATTTCTTATGTTCAAAGTTTTAGGATTTAACAATTTATTTTTGTTTGAATTGAATAATCAAAATTTATATGTAAGTGTTTTAATTATTTTTAAAAAAATTCATGTAAAGTAAATATAAAATGATTTACATGAAAGGATAGATATTATTTTTGAAAATTATGATATATTATTCATATTTTTACGAGTTGAAATGAAAAAGATATGAATTTTCTAAATTCATATCATATTTTGAATTAAAAAGCCCCTTTAATGCATGAAATAAATGCCCCCCTTTAACACGGTTCAGGGAACGGTGTTAAAGAGCATTATTCGTTCCAACACACCCTGTAACACGGTTTGTGGCTGGAACCGTGTTAAAATGGGGTTTGTAATAAATACCTTGAAGCGAATTCCCCTTTAACACCGGTTAGGTAGCACGAACGGTGTTAAAGTGTATAATTCACCTTCCCTTCCTTTCTTCCCCAGCAGCGGATCGCCACCGCCATCGTCGCCATCGCGCCGCCATCGGAGAAGCGCCCGCGCCACCTCATCGCGCCGTTGCACCGCCTCATCGCGAAGATCATCTCCACCGAAGAATCGACCCCAGGCTTGAATCCTCGCCATCGACCTCTTCTCTTCCGGCGTCCGCCACTCTCCGGACGAATCCGGCGCTTCTCGGCGCACCTCGCCTCGGCCCGACCCTCCGTTGCATCGTGGTGAGCCTGCGGTCCTCCTGAACTCTCTCTCGCCTCCTCTCGCTCTCTGCCATTGGCGCCACGAGCATCTGCAAGCCCGCCGCGCTGCATGTGTCGTGCTCCGACGACCATTCCAGGGAGGCGCCGCCACTATCTGGCTCCCCGCGACGCCCTCTCTCTATCTCGCCCCTCCGCGCATCCAGGCGAGCACGGGATCATTGGATCCTTGCTCGATCCGAGGGTGAGCTCCATTGCTGATGTCATGCTGACATCAGCATGAAAATAACTCATTTTCTTTTATTAATTATTTTGTAAATAATTTGATAAATATTAAATATGGCGAATTGGGCCATGCATGTCAGGGTTTTAATCAATTCTGTAAATATTTTCTGAAAATAATAAAAGTCTGACATGTGGGCCCAAGTTTGGAAATTAATTTAAATATTCCAAAAATGTTTAAAATGAATTAAAATTTGGGAAATTCATAACTAATTCATTTGAAATCAGAAAAATACAAATAATATACCAAAATGTTCGGAAAAATGAAATCTATCTAACTAAGCTATAATTATACATTGTTAATCAACTTTGATATCAAGTTTAATTAGAAGAAGCAATTGAACCCATAGGTGATTACGATGATTCTCCTGTTTTAGGGTTTGGATCCTCGGAACCCCCTCTAAAGTGATCAAGCATGTTTTAGGTTCAATTCAACACCGTTTAACTTGTCATATCATCCATATTGTATGAGCATTGCAGATGCCATGTGTTGAGAGTTGTTTTCTCTTTTAGGTGATTGGTTCTCGCGAATAGGAACCGAACCGAAGCTGAAGTCAGCAACGCCATAGAAGCGAACCGATTAGTATGGATCCACTTAGTAGAAACCTTGAAGAAGAAGAAATAATGGAGAACATTATTGATGAGGACACCTCACAATATCTGAACTAGGAGGGACATGATGACGACAACTCAAGTACTATTCATGGAGAAGATGAAGACTCCGGTGAACGCAATTTAATGGTTACAAAGTCCGGCGAGGTATATGCATTGATTAAGCCTCTGCTGACTTCCACCAACAATATTCTTCTACATGTATTAATTAACGCTACTTTCTTCTTTTATCCCTCTGGATCGACCAGCGCGCAACCATCTTCATCTACGAAAAAGAGCAAGCGAGGCGCGAGACAGCGGTTGAAAGATCGTGCAAAGTTCACGATCGAGCGATCCGTTTGATGGCGGTAGATGGATCCCAAGAAGGCCAGACAAATTATACGTCGGTGGAGTTCTTGTTAGGGACCAAATCCCAATCACAATTGAAAATTGGAATAAGCCAAAGAAGGCGGCGGTACCTTTGTCGATGTGAGATCAAAGAAACGCTTTGGAATTCGTTGTTGGTAAATTTCACCCTTCCGCGGAGGAGGATGAAAACAACCGGTTATAAAGGAAAAGGTCAAAGAGTGGAGTCTAAAGAAGATGGTGAGGCTTTCCATGGCTGGAAGACAAAATTGAACAAATTTATCAAATCGGCGAGACTCCAAATTTGAAGACGCATATTATGCGAAGATAAGACCTCAACGGCCCGAATTTGAGACATATAAAAAAGTGCTATAGATAAAAGAATTCGAAACCAATAAGCAATGCCCTAAAGAAGGAATATCACCGGAGGGGTCGGTGGCTACATATCTCGAGGCCTAAGTGGGAGGAAAGCTGAGAAGGCCTGTGAGAGGATCACACCCAGACGGATGGGTGGGACCTCGTGCAAAGACTTGGTTCTCTGGAATCGGGAAGGTTGGACCGAACAGGATTGTGTATCTTCCCAACCATCCTTGCCAAACCCGTCCGAACTCATCACGGCATACGAGGAAACATCCGCGGGACCTTCCATCCCGACAGAGAATGACCAGCTCACCGCGCCATCGGTAAAGAACACCTGGACATGCACGAGGCACGGGGTATGACATGGAAGGATGGGTTTGCCATTGGGCGACTCTACAGATGGTGGCGGCGAGAAAAGAAAAGAGTGTCTGAGCGGATGACACAGATAGAACATGCACTTGCGGCGCTGCGGCTGAAGTGAATGCCTATGAAACCATCAAGCTACCGGCCCATCTCGGTAGACGAAGAGCTGCATTGGAAGCTGCCAGCCGGACTCTGTGGCGGAAGCGGTGTGGCTTCCACGGAGAACGTCGTGCACGCTTGAAATAGCGGGTCCTCGATACCCGTGGATGAGATCACGGAGGCGAACACGCGAGCTGCATGTGAGATTAATAGGCTTATCCATTAAGGTGGTGTCGGCTATGCCTTACCTCCATGTGGTGGAACTTACCACTGCCGGATTCGGATGGCTATGCTATTGTCGGGTGGATGAGGTTGTGAAGGAATATGAGGAAGCACTTGACCATGCTACGGTGAAGGGAAACTCAACTCAAATTTGTAGTGAAAACAACCATTCTTTGGAAGAAGGAACACATTGTGCTTCCAAATTGGAGGTCACTGGCACCCCGTCTCCATGGCGTCGGCAATCTGAGGCCTTCAGACTATCTCTGTGGCAGCCATCTCGGCCGTCGGCCATCTCTGCTGGCAACCATCTCGGCCCGTCGGCCATCTCCTGCTGGCAGCCATCTCCGGCCCGTCGACCATCTCCGGTGCTTCATCCATCTCCTCGGTAAGCGGAAGAGCACTGCCACGAGGAGCATCATGTAACGCCACAAAGAAATCCATGAAACCGTCGCCAAAGAGTTCAAAAACTACGTCCATGACCTTAGCCAAGCCATTGCCGGTTTTACCGTGGAATCGCAGCGACGAGGAGACCAATAGGATCTCGGAAGAACAGGTCAAGAAATTCTTTGCACCTAGGCAGGCGAGCCAAAGGAGAAAATAGATCCGGCGGTGGTGGAGAAGTTTTACAATAATCTTTTGAAACCTGAAACCCCACTTGTCTTGGGACTACGCGCCAGATTTTGAAAGCGGATGCAAGGCCGTAGGGAGGCTGAAAGTAGCGATCGTGAGGCACCCGGAAAACAGTTCCCATGCTCGGAGGCAGGAAAACCAATCATGTGCCCGCTCCAAATGTTCGACACGAGGCGCTCCTCCGTAAATGATTACGAGGAGCTACAAAGAAAGGCCAATGAGATGGGGATGACTTACATTGCATACTTGAGCGTCATGGGAGACAACTTGCCCAAATCGATGCCAACCCCATACAGCCATGGAAGTATGGGAAGAATCTCGTCAAGAAAGAGGAGCTCAAGACTCTACCAACAAAGATCACGAAAATTGCACAAGTGGTACCTTCATTTCGCAAGGCGAGAAAGGTAGAATGGATCACGGCGCATATAAGAGATCAGATTTTCTTGTGCGGAGGCAGCAATCGACTTCAACATTCAAGACTTGCATTTTCTATTCAATCGAAGGAACTCGACAAATCTGCCATCAGCCTTTATTGTGTGTAAGTACTATTTACGTAATTTTATCTCATCTCATTCACTTCATTAATTGCATGTATATATATATATATGCTCACCATATATGTATATACTATTATGCAGGAAAAAGGTTATGGAATGCATGAAAGGAGGCCCTTTTGACATTGGGTTCGTTGACCCAAATAGAGTTCATGAACAAGGGTAAGAGACAAACCGGGCAAGCAGAAGATTACTTGCTAAAGTCTTTCTTGAGACAACAAACCAAAAGGAAATACTATTGCCTTACAACTTCGTGAAGTCTGTTACCCTCTCTCTTGTACACATTACATTTGACACTCGATGTTAAGTGTAATTGATGATGAGTTATGCGTGCGTAGGTTCCACTTTATTCTGCTAGTCATTCAACCCGACTCGGAAAAGTCCTTGTCATGGACTCGTTACGAAAGAAAAAGAGCTATGGGCAGACTTTAGAGATGCTCGGTAATTTCAATCATATTATCGCACTAGATCGGCAACTTTCGTGACAATAAGTAATTAATTACTCCTTTATCCATTTTCTTTGTCGGACGGGGTTTGGAAAAGGTTCACGGCAGCCGTGGGTGAATGGTCGGAAGAACTAAAATTTGTAGACCAAAATGTAAGTAATACTAGCTAGCTTCCAATTCCATTATATCATGCTTTATTGATTATTATTTTGATTGAACTCTCTATTCTCGTAAAGTGCGGCGCATCGGGACACGACAATAACTTATGTGGGTACTATGTTTGCGAATTCATTACAACACGATATGTGCGACCAAGCGCACTAGAACAACTTAGAGTAAGTAAACAAAGTCCACAACATTATTTTATTACCATCAATTGTGTTGAGTTTTATTCTTATATATATATTGACCCGGTCTTCATATATATTCAATCGAGCGGATCGGGACCAACTCCTACCATTTGAGCGCATCTGAGCCATTCAAGAGGAATTGGCGGGGTTCATACTTGATGAGGTCGTCACGCTGGCGGAGAACTCTTTAGATATCCACCAAAATGAGCGATGGCGATGTATGTGCCGATGGCGATGTATGTGCCGATGTGATGTATGTGCGATGGCGATGTTTGTGTATAATAATAGTTGTAATTATTCATGTACTCGTATGTACCGATGGCGATTTATAAGTATATCGCTCGATCGATTCCCCTCGCTCCCGCCAAATCGCCCGGAGCAGGCGAGGCGGAAATGCGCGGCGAGATTTAGTCGTTTTCTGCGCGGCGAACTCTGCGCGGCAGGCAACCTAAATCTGCAGCAACTGCTAACACCGGTTCGATCTGAACCGGTGTTAAAGGGGCTGAACTGCGGCAGCCGTCGCCACCCTTTAACACGGTTCGTATAAGAACCGGTGTTAAACCCACCCTCTAACACCGAACCCTCAACAGCGGTTGGGGAACCGCTGTTAGAGGGCCCTCCCAACCGGAGTTAAAGGGGGGCTCTGCACTAGTGTATGCTCACAGACAAATGACTAGGTGCCAGTCAAACACGTTGTATATTGAATCTCAATTGAATTTCACTTACCTACTCCCTTAAATTTCTAATTGCAATGAAGGTTCCAATTCTATGACGGCCAAACAATTTTTATATGAAATCTCGATTAAATTTCACAATTCCGACATGAATCGGAGCTCTTATGTTTTTCACAGAACATTTTCCACTAACTGATTTAATTCATTGTTATAGTTATATTTATCTTTTTCCCTTTTTCTATTTTAGGTAAAAGGTCATGTATTGATTTTTTTATGAAAACATATTCTAGAAAGTTCAGATTTTAAAAATGTTTAAATTTAAAAATGCACAAATTTGCAATATTCAGATTAAAAATATTTATATTTTGAAAATTATTCATATCTATAAAACAGTTAAACTCGAAATTTGTTCAGATGTGAAAAATATTCAAATTCGGAAAAACTTAATTGAAAAATATATAACAGAAAAGAAAAATTAGCATAAAATAAAAAATTAAAGTAAAAGGAAAATAGCCCTAGCGAAGCTCCTTAGGGTGGAATCGCTCTCTCACTAACGGGCTAGCCCACCATGAGCTCTCACATGAGCGGGTTCCTCTATTAATGCCTGTAATGAGCGAGAGATAGGAATTGCCACCTAGATGTTGTAAATCCCTAGTAAAAAATAGTTAGGTTAAAGGGCTACCTTCTGCACAAGTAAACATAGTTCTCAAGGTACTCTTACTTAAATCTGTTGGCAACAAGAACTAGCATTGCCTTATTTTTTTATCGACATGATACCTACTACTTTCACTATTAATCATCAATCATAATTTAGCTAGCTCCATATTCGTGGATATCATCCCATATGTTCATACCACCACGCCAAGTGCCTCCGGCCTTCACGGCAGATCCCTCCACCCCCAACCCTCCCCACACACACACCACCACGACCTTTGGCGGCGGGCGCCCGCGCCACCGTTGATGACCCACAGGCGGCGCCGAGGCAACCGGCAGGCCAGGCCCCGGCGAGTTTCTATGGTTTCCCCCGAGCCGTCCCATGCGGGAGCGACGTGGGGTCGGGCTGCCGTGTGTCGTGATAAAAGAGAGTAGTTTGGAATGTGAAAATATTACACATAACTTTATTAAATTTGACTTAGGACTATGCTAGAAATACACTTGTTCGGGACGGAGGTAGTACGGGCGAAAACCCACGAGTTCATTTTCATCTGCAGGCAACGAAGGTAGATCACTTGCAGTCGCAGGCCGCCAAACTACGGACGAGCCGGCGGAATCTTAGGAACATGCGTGGCATCGGTGGCCTCATTTTCGAAGGTGCCGGCGCCGCTCGCCGAACAAAGAGATCCACTGACTGACTGATTGATGTTAGATAGATGTCTCCCATGTTCGGGCCCAACGGCCCGAACGGAGTCCCTCAACGCACCCTGATCGGGGGCGCCCAACCTTATCATGGTTGGTGGGCACCTGTCGCCAGCGTAGATATAAAAGGGTGGGGGGACGGACGCACACGGTACGAGGTTCACCGTGCGCATCAGCCCCCCATCGACACACCCACCGATTAGGGTTTGCGCTATGCCGACGGGAAGCGCCGCCACCACCGCACACGCACGCCGTCACCCCTTTCCCCATGGCCACTAGTACCAGAGCTAGCTCCGGTATCCCCTCTGGATCGTGCTCGTCGACCCAAGATGCAGGTAGTAACCCCTCTATCTGATCTCTCTCTCTATCCCAGATGCAATATATCTAACCTAATATTATCTACCGAGAATAGTCTAGCACTAACATTGGTATCAGAGCATTTTTAGTTGCTAGTTTTTTCGGCAGATAGAAATCACAGACAACAAAGAAACCCTAGATCGGTATATCTACAGTGCACCTGCCCTACGGCCGCGTCGTTCCTCTCGATCTATATGGGCATCCCTAGTGGAGACATCTAGAAGAAGAACAACCCCTCTCGGGGGAAAGCAAAGATCCCAACCCTGAAATAGAAAAGCAGATCCCATGCCTCGAAGAGATCTATCCCCACAGACAGAAAACCCCAGATCCCACCCCGGATCGGAAACAGAGAGCAAAAACCCCATTTTCCCCAAATCAAAACAAAGCCAGACAAAGAAAAGAAAGGCACCGCCGGAAAAGGGCAAGGCCTCTAGCCACTTGACGGTGACGCGCTTACCCGAAGGTGCTCGCGTGCGCCGCCAAGGGGCCATGGGCGTCATCAATCGCTTGATGTCGTCACGTAGAGGGGAGGTAGTATGGAGTTGAGGGAAAGGGGGCTAGCGAGGAGACGGAGGGGGCCGTCGCCGGCTGCGCCGGGCGGCGCCGCCTCGCCTCTTCCCGTCGCCGCCAGCGAGCAAGACTCGCGGGGCAGGCTCGCACGCGTGCAGAGCAGCACCGCCGCTAGAGGGCTGTGGGTGCTCGCGGGGTGGGTGAGAGAGAGAACGAGCGGGGGAGTGGGGGAAAGAAATGAGGGCTGGGGTTACAGGGACCGGGGCTGCCGCTGGTTTTGATCTACCGAACTCAGCGGTGGTCCGTCCAATCTCACGGATGGCCAGGATAGCGCCACGTGCAAGGGGTTCGAGCTAAGCGAGCGAGCCATTGGCTGTCCAGGCCATTTGGGTCAGGCGAAGGCCAGAGCGTCGCACCGGCGGCAAAGAAATGACACGCAGCGGGCTATGGGCCTTGACGTGAAAGGAAAACCCGAGGCGGACAGCACCAGTTTTTTTTCTGTTTTTATTTTCAGAAGCTATTTTTTGATGTTTTTTATTAGTTTTTTTATAGAATTTTGCACTGATTTCTCTAGTCAATTTATTTCAGTGAATTTTTGTCTAGAGAATGCAATAGAGGTAGAATTTTTCTGTAAAGTTTAAAGTTTTATGAAAGTTGTAATAATTGTTTCTGCTGCAAATAGTTGTTTTAAATTGCTAGAATGCAATAAAAGTGTATTAAATTTTGTCTTAAAAGATGTGATAGAGTAATTTAAAGTTGATTATGCTCCATGTTATTAATTGACCAACGTTATTAATAAACATGATCATGATCCCTTTCATTAAGTATTAAAGGTGCAGTTAATTTTATCTTTACCCAACGGTGATATAACTTTCAATGGCACAAACAATTGCATGATTAATTTATACCAATGTTGGATTAATGCATACAGTTGTTTTTGGTTATCTCACATCTGTTATGGTTTTCAGGAGGTCTCAACCTCATGAGCTGCCTGAAGGATATCCCACTGCTCAGAGGGGATAACTATTCTGAATGGAGGAAAAAGGTTGACCTGGCCTTTGTCTGCGTCGAGGTGGACTGGGTGGTTGATACTAAATAGCCAGTCAAGCCTGAGGACCCAGTGAGGGGTGATACTGAAGAAAGTGCTGAATGGGAAAAGAGAAAGAGAGACCATGCTCCTTTGGAGCTGGCCTACTCAATAGATAACCAAAAGTGGGTCAATGCAAACAAGAAGTTCTTGGCTTTCGTCAATAACACGATTGAGAACGCAATAGCAGGCTCAATCGAAGAGTGTGCCTCTGTTGGTGAGTACCTTGCAAAGATAAAGAGCCAGTTTACTGGCTCTTCAAAGATGTATGCAACCCAGCTGCTAAAACAGTTGGTGACAGAAAAGTATACGGGAGGGCCACATGGAATTAGAGAGCACATCTTGAGGATGTCCACATGGCGGCTAAGTTAAAGCCCATGGATGCGGACCTCGAGCTCAAGCCTGCTCTTCTGGTGCATCTTGTCATGGCCTCTCTTTCCCAACAGTTCGAGAACTTCGTCATCAACTATAACATGTCTCCTGAAAAGTGGGACATTGAAAAGACCATAGGAATGTGTTCTCAAGAGGAAGAAATGCTTAAGTCCATTCATGGTGGTTCCTTGAACTACGTGAAGGACAACAGGAAGAGGAACTTCACCAACAGTAACCATGGTAGCTCACCTTCCAAGCCACATGGCAAGGGGCCCCTACATAACCAGCATCAGTATCAGCAGTCTAGCCCTGGGGACAAAGACCAATGCCACCATTGCAAAAAGGTTGGCCACTACAAAAATGATTTCGCAATATGGCTAAAGTCCATAATGGCGAAAAACGGTAAAGACATAGTCTCTTTTGTAAATGAATCCTTGTATGAAAAGTTTTCTAAATCTACTTGGTGGATTGACTCTGGTGCAACTGTTCATGTTGCCAACTCTTTACAGGGGTTCCATTCGACAAGGATTTTGCCAAAAAGAGAAAGACTCATTGAAGTGGCAAATGGGATTCAAGCAGAAGTGGAGGCTATTGGTGACATTCCTCTAGAGCTGGCTGATGGCTTTACTCTTTTGCTTAAGGATGTTTTTTTGTTCCTTCCATCCATAGAAACTTAATAAGTGTGTCGTGCTTGGACAAAGACATGTATGAGTGTTATTTTGGACATGGCAAATGTGCCATTTGGTTGAAAGATACTTGTGTGGGTGTTGCTTCACTACATGACAAGCTTTATTTATTATCCTTGCATGAGAAAGTGTTTTCTGTGTGTGATGTGAATGAACAAGTTCCCTTGTCGAACAAAGAACAAAAGAAAAGCGAACTCTTGACTCATCGAAGTTATGGCACTGTAGATTAGGCCATATTTCGAGGGGAAGAATAGAAAGCCTCGTTAAAAATGACATTCTTCCTCTGTTAGAGTTCTTAGACATCAAGCAATGCATAGATTGCATTAAAGGAAAATATGTAAAACAAATTAAAAAGGGTGCAAACCGAAGTATATCTACACTAGAAATAATCCACACTGATATTTGTGGACCGTTTCCTGTGAAAAGTGTTGATGGTTATGATTCATTCATAACATTCACGGATGATTACTCCCGGTATGGTTACATTTATCCAATTAAAGAAAGATTTGAAGCATTGGATAAATTTAAAATTTTCAAAGCTGAAGTAGAAAATCAGCATGATAAAAGAATTAAGATAGTCCGGTCTCACCGTGGGGGGGAGTACTACGGTCGGCATACTCCATATGGTCAAGTACCAGGACCTTTTGCAAGGTTCCTACAGAAAAATGGAATAGTCACACAGTATTCTATGTCGGGTGAACCTCAGCAAAACGGAGTAGCTGAAAGGCGTAACCGTACCCTTATGGATATGGTGCGCAGCATGATGAGCTATTCCATCCTCCCATTGGGATTGTGGATGAAGGCTCTTAAAACCGCCATTCACATTCTCAACAGATTACCAAGTAAGTCGGTGCCCAAAACACCATGAATTGTGGAGCAGTCCCTCTCTGCACCACTTGAGGGTCTGGGGGAGCCCAGCTGAGGCAAAAGTTTTTAATCCAAACATTACAAAGTTAGACCCCAAAACAGTATCTTGCCACTTCATTGGCTATCCAGATAAATCAAAAGGCTATCGGTTCTACTGCCCTGGCAGATACACAAAGTTTGTGGAAACAAGACATGCAGTCTTCTTGGAGGACGAATTGATGAGGGGGAGCATGGTAGCTCGAGAAATTGATCTTGAGGAGAAGAGGATACATGCACCTAATCCGATGACTCAGGAGCCATTTTTATCGCTACCTGTTGTGCCAACATCTACAACCCCTGAGATTGTGGTGCTGGCACCTGTTGTGACTCCACACGTGACAACAATGGGAGAAAGTACGGAACCTGTCTATCAGGAGCCACCTGAACCCACTGTTGAGCACGAAAGGGAGCCAGAACAGCCACATACTGAAAATGTGCCAGAATCTGAGGCACGAAATGAGCAAGAGTCTGATGAACTCAGAAGGTCTAAAAGAGAATGAAGACCAGCCATTTCCAAAGAAATTTACAAAGTCTAGAACACAGAAACAGTTCATATGGAGGGCGTGAGAATCCCTCACTCAGCCAAGTGGGTGGAGGCAATGGAAGATGAAATGAAATCGATAAGTTCCAACAATGTTTGGGACTTAGAGGAAATTCCTAAAGGAGCCAAAACAATAGGATGCAAATGGGTCTACAAAACAAAGTATGACTCCAATGGGAATGTAGAAAAGTACAAAGCTAGGCTTGTGGCAAAAGGCTTTACGCAAAGAGAAGGGGTAGATTACAATGAGAATTTTTCTCCGGTTTCATGTAAGGACTCCTTCAGAATCATAATGGCACTAGTTGCACATTTTGATTTATAGTTACATCAAATGGATGTTAAGACGACATTTCTAAATAGAGATTTAGAAGAAAATGTTTACATGAAACAAACCAAGGGTTTTTCAATGGAGGGGAAGGAACATATGGGATGCCGCCTAAAGAAATCCATTTATGGGTTAAAGCAAGGCTCTAGGCATTGGTATTTAAAGTTTAATGATACAATTAAAGATTTTCATTCAAAGAGAATGTTGAGGACAACTGCATTTATGCAAACTTCAAAAGTGGGAAATATATTTTCCTAATTCTGTATGTGGATGACATCTTGCTTGCTAGCAGTGATGTCAGTCTACTACTAGAAACAAAGAAGTTATTGTCTTCAAATTTTGACATGAAAGACCTTGGTTAAGCTTCTTATGTTTTGGACATAGAAATTCACCGAGACAGAAAGAATGGAGTGTTAGGAGTCATGAAGCGTGTTGAAAAGATTCTAAAGAAATACAATATGCATGCGGTAATGCAACACCTACTCCCATAGTCAAGGCGATAGTTTTGGGAAATCCCAATGTCCAAAGAACCAATATGAGATTGATCAAATGAAGTCGGTACCATATGCTTGGTGTTGGAAGCTTACGGTATGCACAAGTGTGCACTTCATACGACTTAGCTTTTATCACGGGATACTCGGTAGATATCAAGAGAATCCGCATGAAACCTTTGGAAGATGGTAAAGAAAGCTTGCGTTATGTGCAAGGCACAAAAGCCCTCACGCTAACATATAAAGATCGATTCCCTAGAGATAAAAGGGTATTCGGATGAGGATTTTCTTGAGAGATAAAGGCGACCGAAAGTCCACGAGATATGTCTTTACACTCGCAGGAGGTGCTATTTCGTGGAAGCGTCAAGCAGTCAATAGTTGCATCATCTACGATGTATCACGAGTTTATAGCATGTTATGAGGCCATGGGACAGGCATCATGGTTAAAGAAATTTCTACCCGACTTGAAAGTGGTTGACTGCATCAGCAGACCACTAATGATGTACCGTAACAACGAGCCCGCAGTATTCTATGCTCATAACAACAAGTCAAGTAATGCTACAAAGTCTATAGATATAAAGTACTATGTTGTGAAGGACAAAGTCCAGGATCAAACTATAAGACTCGAGCATATAAGGACAAAGGATATGCTTGCGGATCCGCTAACGAAAGGCTTACCACCCAATGTATTCAAAGAACACATAGCCGACATGGGTTTAATAGAAAGCCTATGATTCCTGGACTATAGAGGCCCAAAAGTAACAGAATTTATTTTAAAATAGAAAAGTATGTAGTGGCTGTCTGGTTCTATCGGCAATTGAGCTGAGACGATGAAACATGCTCTATGTACCGATCCGTGATGAAACGAGTAAAGTACAAAGTTAAAAGTAAAGTCGATATCTAGGGAGAGAATGTTAGATAGATCTCTCCCATGTTCGGGCCCAACGGCCCGAATGGAGTCCCTCAACGCGCCCTGATCGGGGGCGTCCAACCTTATCATGGTTGATGGGTGACGAGGTTTCAACTCTTCAATGCCCATTGTTATAGACTTGGGTTTTGGAGAAGATGGGGATGCTGGAGATCGTGGAACGGTTAACAGACAAGCAACCAGGGGACACGAAATTTACCGAGTTCGGCCCAGGAGAAAACCCTACTCACAACTTATGCTCTTTATTACAGCGAGAACCGAAGGTTCTGAGTCTGTGATTCGATCTGGCGTGGTGGTGCGTATGCAAAAGTATGAGTCGAGAGATCTAGGTCGTGCCCTCCTGGCCTTTATATAGACTTAGGCAGGTCCCGGGCATAGTCCTAGTCGGTTATAGGTTCTAGGGTTTTACCCCTTTGAATTTCCTATCTACTCTAGTCTTGCTCTTCAAGGATCCGAAGGCGTCATGGGCCTGGGCCACCCGAAAGTCTTCATGGGCCGGTGTACATCCGCCGTGGGCCTTCCTTGGGCTGGACTAGGTATGCGGAGGTCACGCACCCGTAGGGTACAACCATGTCAGTAGCCCCCGAGTGATCAGTCGAATCGTAGATTCGGCTGAGGACTCTTCAATCCTTCGGGTGTGACTATGTATTTTAATAGTTCAGGTGTAGGGATTGTTGATGCGTGTGCCTGACTCACCCGACGGATCAGGGTCAGTTAACTGTCTTAGGACGAAACAACACGATCTTCTTCAGGTTCGAGTCCCTCAACTCGAACCTGGAACATATGCTGGTGTAATTCGACTCTGGCCGTGGAGGACTTACAGGAGTGGAATTCCAGTGATTTTAATTGATGTACCCAACGCGTCCGTCAGGATTTTTCATCGCACCTGTTAGCACGGGCTTTTACTAGCAAAGCGCAGTCGTGTGCGTTGCCATGCCATCAGATGATATCTGTAGGTCTTATCTTTGTGTCGCAGACACAACATCCGAATGTTTGTCACCGCGGAGGTGTTTCGGGTGGCTAAGGAGATCGTTGCTCACTCAGCGTTTTGTTGGGGTTGCCTAAAAGCTTCGCATGCGGATCCAAAGGATCGTACTCGAAGAATTCATAGGGTGCGCGACCAGTATCCTATGGGAGTAACCCCGAGTGCATTAGTCGTGAACTCGGCGGACTTTAACTCAAAACCTTGTTCAGTTGTTAAGTCCGTAGGACACAAAAAAATTCGGATGCTTAAATCCATTCTCCCTATGGAGTAGCCCCCGAGTTCGTAGTGGAGTCGTGGACTCGACGTAGGACTCGAAGAAATATTTTGTCTTTATTCATCTTTCGGATCTTGTGGCGCTCGATAGGAGTAGCCCCAGTATTTAGTCGAATCGAAGATTCGGTGAGTACTCTTAGGTGGAGCCGAATTGTAGTTGGTGCTAGTATAGCTTTTGATGACATCAGTCTTGACGATCAATGACCTCAAGTGTACGCTTTCGCGAGATGACTTGATCGGCGACGTGGGTCCACTTGCTGACCTTGAATTGACCGGTCACGCGCGGCGTAGAGATAATTACGGCGTCTCCTCAATTTCCACGCATAGTGGATGGCGTGGTAACGACGGTTCGTTGTGATGCTGACACGTGTATGGTCAGATCTGCCATTGGCGTTAGGTCTTCTGGATGGACGGCTGCCGGTCGTCGTCTTCGTCGTTATAATCATTGGGGAAAACCGCAGTTTGTTTTCACCACATCAGTTCTTGTTTTCACTGCCTCCTTGTGCTCTAGCGATTCTTGCTGCGCGCTGGGGTTTCCCTTCACATTTCCATCTTCCTTTACGCTTTCACCGGCGCCCGTAGCGCAATGGGAAGCGAAGAAATCGTCATCTCCGTTGGTACCGGCTGCCGAGGAGAAAAGCGCCACCGCTACCCGTGTCAGTGGCGGTGGCGGCGAGACGTGGAAGCGATCTCGCAAGCCGCGGCGGTCGATCCACAAGATAGGAGGCCATCGGACTCCCGGCAGGTAATCCCGTACCCCAGCTGGGTATCTGGTTATGTTTCTTGCCTTCGTTATGCGTGGGTTTTCCTTCCCAGTCCACAACTTCCCCCGTGGGCTTCTCTTTCTCTATGGCATCCAGCTTCATCATCTGTCTCCCAATTTGCTTCTCCACATTGCTTGCTTCATCACTTTTTGCGAGTTCTGGATCGGCATTGAGCCGCACTTTGGCCTCTTCCGGAAACTTTATTCCGTGAAGAGGCAGTCTGGTTCGGATGGTGTGTAGCCCATTGGGGGTTGCATCATCTCCCTTAGTCCCAATCTTCTTTTCTTTTCCTTTTCCATGTCCGAATCTGTCCAGTACTGGCGGAGGCGATGGTTTTACATCCGCGACTCTGTAGTGCCTGGGAAAGATTTTGGTCTTGTTCCTTTTGACCCCTCCCAGATAATCGATCCAAAAAGATCCTGGAAAAACCAGATCTTGGATGGCGAGACAGAGGAGATAGAGGCCCTTTACCGTCGGGTGGAGGATCTCCAGCTGATTCCGAAGAAGGAAGTGAACGGCGTGGACATCATCCGGACGTTTCTTGAGCGTCGGGTGCAGCCTCTCCAAGCGGCGCACCCAATGTTTCTTTATTCAGGCGTCGTGATCCGACTAGGGTTTCGGGTGAGAAAATCTCCAGGAGCTTAGCGGGACCCTTCACGCTGCTGAAGTTCAAGGCGGAGAAAACCGGGAAGTCGGCGACTCCTCTGTTTTCCTCGGCCGGCGTTCCGAGTGTAGATTCGTCTTGGCGTGGCTTTTTTTATCGCATATTTATTTATTTTGTTGCTAACAAAGTCCCTACGGTTTTGCGAGCTTCAAGGTGTGGTATGGTGCCACCATTGCGAAAAGTATCCGAATGCCGGATAATGAAGTGGTGGAGTCCGTGTCGAGCTGCCGCGTCGTGATCTCCGGAAGATGCCGACAAGTCGAGTGAGGACCATGCGCGTAAGCGATCACGGGCTCCGAGTCTTGGATGCCTTGACTCCTCCGAATCCCGAAACCCTACGCCTTGATCGTCATAGTGGCGAGCATGGGCTCTTCTTCTCCCATTCACGCCATTCATATGCGGCTGTGGCCTGCACTTGCCCTTGACGGAAGAAGGAAGAAAAGAAGGAAGAGAAAAGGAGAAGAAGAGGAGAAGAGAGCGAAGGATTCCTCCTGTCTTGACTGAGCTCACTAGGCTCGTAAGTTTCTTGTTGTGCTATTGTCCTTTTTCCTCTTGATTTTGCGCTTGTCTTTGATTGCCCGTGCAGGCATTCCTCCACGATTCCTCCAGCGATGGTGCACGGGAGATGATGAAGTTAAGTGCGTCTCCTCCTCCTCGGGCGGTGGCGACTTGGGCGCCGCTCGGATCCTCCGTTCAGGAGGTGCAGGTGGTTGCGCCTCAGAATTTCGCCGAGCCTTGAGTCGCCATCGGGCATGTAAGTACCTCTTCTTGTACCCCGAGGAGCCCCGAGTGTCTTTGCGTTCGAGTGTTGCCTTTATTCCTTAATGTTGGGCAGCCCCAAGTCCTTTCTTCTTGGTTTTCTTTTCCTGCAGCCTTTTGTGGAGGCCAGCGGCTGGTGCGAGGCGCTTACAGTGCTAGCGGCTAACCTCCGTGACTTCAAGGTACTTATTTGTTGTAGGTGCATCTTTCATTGATTCGGTCCTGCTTTTGACATTTGCTTGTTGCGAATGCGAGGGAGCATAATAATTCCTCCGGTGGTCGGCGCTCTCAAGAAGAGCCTTGGTCAATCGGAGAAGAAGGCCGAGGCCGCCGTTGGTCTGAAGGCGCCTCGAGCTAGTGACCAAGGCGGTGGCTAAGGCGTCTGACGGAGGCCGCGGGCCGTGAGGAAGCGGTAGCCTTATTGCGGCTGTCTCGAGAGGAGGTGGCGAGACAAGCTCATATGCTCAAGGCTATTTCGGGTGAAGTGTTGTGTTTGTGCTTGTTTCTTCATGTTTTGTCTTCTTATATGCTTTTCTTCATATCTTCCCCTCTTTTGTCTCGGATGCGCGAGCGCCGGGTTTGACAAGGCGCTCTAGAGCAGTAGTGCTCTAGATGATGATGCTCTGCGGTCGAAGATTGCTGACACCTTTGTCAGCTCCCTTGCCAAGGCGAAGGAGGTCCTTGGCCGCTTCTGAGAGCTTGTCCCTAAGCGCGCCCTTGATGATGTGGATGCCACAGCGGAAGCTTTGTCGGTAGCGCTGCAGCGTGGCATAAGCGAAGGGCATCGGCGGCGTCTGTTAATTTGGCGATGGCCTTGGCGGTGGGCGGAGCTGGACTTGCCCCAGATCACCTCCGGATGCCGACGCAGATGGATCCGAGGTAGCTTTGCTGCCTACTCTGCACTTTCAGCGATAGCGGCTCATTGATTTGTTGTCGAGTATGCGCTGCGCGGCGACAGGGGCCAAAGCTAGGCAGTCCGGCTCGGCGAGTCACGGTGCCGCGTCTTAGGTGTTATGGCGTAGGATAATTTGTGATGCAGTCTTTTGCTATAAATATTTTGATGAACACAATTCTTGTGCCACGTGGTAACTTTTATGTCTTGAATGAATTACTTTGAGTTGTGCTCCACCACTGTCTGAATGTTTGTGTCCCTTTGCTTTTCTGCTGTTCTAGGTTCCTTGGTCTTGACCACATTGACACCTTACTGCTGACACACGCCATCCATCATTGGACGATTCCTCGCAACTTCGCTTTTCTTGAGATCGTGTTTGTAGTCTTGAGAGGGAGTTTCTTGGATTGCGAGGTCACGCTGATGTTTGGAAGTCCAAGGCGGATCGTGGTGCAACCGGAGAGGAGTACTTGATAAGCGGAACTGCTTGACTGTCCGGCAACCCAGTAAGTTGTTCTTTGTTTGAGGTTGTAACTCAATTCTTGGATGAGCTGCTGTCCTTGCCTCTTATTTTGTGCAATTATCGTGTGCTAACCTTGCTCCAAGGAAGAAGGAGGCGTGTCGCTGTTGGTCAATTGCTTGACTCAACGGAGACATGGAGGCGGTGGATTCTTCGGATGGATCGTGTGGTGCCATGGCTCACAGCAGCAGTGCGAGATCGTGTGCACCAGGTTTGAGTGCTTCACCAAGTCAGGCGTCGCTTGCCTTGGTGTTGCCGTCATGCTTCCTTTGGATGCCGTGCCGAGCCTTGCGGGTCTTTTAGCCGAAGTTATAGCGTGAGCAATGTCAAGGAGTTGGTGCGGCAACAGCTCGTCGCAGGAGTGAAAGCTGGTTTGTCTCTTGTGAGGCTGCACCGGCCTGATGTAGATTTTGCTGCTGTGGCAGCCGGGCCACCTCCTCGGCCGGACGGTGATGAGTGGGACATGCGTCCACATTACGCAGATGTAAGGAAGTATGCCGAACAGGTCGTAGATTTGTTTGAGCAGCGTGCTCAGGTTATTCTTCAGAATAGGTAGTACATGTAAAATAGATAGATGTAAAATTTGTATATTTTGACTGGGCGTGTTGTGCCCTCTGTTGTAAAGGTTTGTTTGCTGTAAGCATGCAGTGCTTTGTTTGAGTACGCGTCCTTTTCGTTTGCCTGACGTTGTCAGCTACTCAGGTGTACACGCGTGATCCTCAGTTGACGAAATCGTGAGGTGGGGGTAGCCCTCGAGTGCGTTTGCAGCATAAAGTAAAGTTGCAGATAATGAACTGGAGTTTGGGGCGAGAAACTTAGCTTTATTTATATCGTTATGGAGGGAGTACATTGTTCGGCTGAATAGCCTTGGCTGAAAGCCTTATTGCAAGTAAAAGGGGGTAGGTAGCTAGGGGTAGAATCGTCGCAAGTGCGAGATGTTCCATGGGTTGGAGTATGCGACTCCAGTCTCCACGTGCTTGAGGCGATATGCGCCACCTGGGATGACTTCGGTGATGACGTAGGGTCCTTCCCATGGTGACTCGAATTCTGTCGGTCGCTCTTGCTTGAGTGTGAGCGAGGTCTCCTTCGACAGAAGGACACAGAGGCGGCAGCCGTGGCTATAGTAGTTCTTGGAGACTCTGCTTTGGTACCGTGATCAGCTGCTATGTCTCTTAGCCGTCGAGTGTGTCGGCATCTTGAGTGCGGAGTGGATTGACCGCTATGGCGATGACTGGGGGCCTGGTGGCGTGCCCGGTGGTAGCAACCCGGCTTCGTGCACCATGAAGAACGGTGTGTAACAATGGAGCTGTTTGGCGTGGTCCGTAAGCTCCATAGGATGGATGGTAGCTCTTTCGTCCAGGGTTCTGCTTTCCGTTCGAGTGGACTGATGAGGCGCTTCTTGATGCCCGCGCCGATTAGGCCGTTGGCCTTTTCCACTTGCCCGTTCGTTTGCGGGTGTGCCAGGCGTCGTGATGTTGATCCTAAGGCCTTCGAAGTCCTAAATTCCTTGGAGATAAAGTTCGATCCATTGTCGGTGATGATGCTATGCGATGCCAAGAACACATGAACAATGGACTCGAAGAACTTGATGGCGATTTGCCCTTTTGGTTGGTATGCATGGCCTCGATCCACTTGGTGAATTTGTCATTGTGACCGGGAGGTAAGCGTGTCCCCTTCGAGGACTTTGGCGGTTTGCCGATCATGTCGAGGCCCCATTGAGCAAAGGCCAAGCTATAGGTATGGAGTGCGAGATCGGCCGGGTGCATGTGGTTTGTCGGCGAACCGTTGGCATCCTTTGCATCTTGGACGATGTCCTTCGTCGCTCATGGCGTTGGCGATAGAATCCGGCCCAGAGCTTTGGCGACTAGGGCTGGCTGCATGATGGTCGCGGATGCCCTCGTGGATGTCTTGGAGGATGGCTTTCCGTCACCGATGGTGGCGCACCTTTATAGTACACCGTGTCTTTAGCTTGTCTGACTTCGCCATTGATGATGGTGGTGAAGGCTTTTGACCCGACGAGATATCGCCGTGCATCAGCCGGGCTGTCGAGTTCTTCATTTAACAAGAAGCTGGAGGTATGGTGGCGTCAAGTTTCTTCGACTGCCATGGCCTGCATTAGGTTTACCATGGCAACCGTGTCTAGTTTCTCGGGTCCTTCATGTCCTTGAGCGTAGCCCCGATATTACCTTCTTCGGGTGATCCTTGGGGAATTTTAAGCGATGGATGGCACACGATCTGTTAGGAACACACTGGTGGCACCTTTTGGTGGAGCCGATGTTGGCGAGTCTGTCGGCTTCCTCGTTGCTTTCTCTTCCAACGTGCCGAAGCTCGCAGCCGTCGAATTCTCCTTCGAGTGCGTTGTAGAGCGTGCGGTACGCGATCATGTTTTAGGCGTGTGCGTCGCACTCATTCATCGTCTGCTGGACGACGAGGTTGGAGTCACCGTAGATGACCAGGCGCGTTGCGCCGCATATCTTTGCCATCCTCATGCCGTGGATGAGGGCTTCGTATTCGGCCTCATTATTAGAAGCTCGAAATTTCATCCAAAGGACGTAATTCATTGTGTTGCCTTGCGGGGAGGTTAGTATGACACCCGCTCCTGCTCCAGCTTCTCGCTTGGAGCCGTCGAAGTGCATCGTCCATGACTGCGACATATCTGGGGTGTCTAGCAGCTGCAGCTCCATCCAATGTACCAGGAAGTCCGGAAGGACTTGAGATTTGATTGCGAGTCGTTTCTCTTAGACGATGTCCAAGGGTGACTCGATTCCTACAGAGCCCCACGCGTCCTATGGCCTCTGGATTATTCGGGATCTTTGTTCGGGGTGCTGTTGCGACCATCACTTGGTGCTCCTGAAAGTAATGGCTCGGTACCGTCATGAACACCTTGTGGCGAAGCTACAGTAGTGAGGTACCTACGCTTTGTTGGTGTCGGTACCTCGAGGTAGTAGATTAGTGGCTGGACCCGTGGGTCTTGCGTTCTTCAGTCGTTCGACCACGAGCAGTCTTGACCACTTGGTGTGTGGCTGCTATATGTAGCCGAGAGGCTCGGCGCTCCTTTAGGCGTGACCAAGAGAGGCGAGGTGGAGAGGGCAGCAGGGCTTTGAGATGCATCGTTGGCTTGGCATCCACTCAAACTTATGCCATGCGTAGTGGCTGGTAGAATAAGCGAACCTTCTCGCCCATCTGGTGATGAATCTTAAGCCGCTATTAAATCCTGCGAGTTCTTTGGACGCCTTGAGGTTTTCGGCTTCTCCATCGCCATGATGGCTCGATTTTCTTCGGGTTCGCCTCGATCCCTAAAGAGATGAAATACCCAAGCGGTGACCCGATGGGGCCGGAAGGCGCAATTTCGAGTTGAGCTTGATCTAGCGATCAAGGTTGTCGAGCGTCTCGGAGATCGTCGATAAGTGTCCTTGCCTCCTGGTTTTATGACTATGTCGTCAGCGTAGACTTGGGCGTTGCGACGATCTGATCTTGAGGCGAGGCACTGCATGCATCGTACGTGGCACTGCGTTCTTTAGCCCGAAGACATTGTGTTGTAGCGAGAATACTCGAGCGGTGTGATAAGCGCCGTTTTCTCCGATCTTGACCTTGAGCGAATCAGTTATAACCGGAGTGGGCATCTAGGAAGGAGTTTCATCAACAATCGAATCGATGATCGATCGATCCAGGAAGAGGGAAGTGGTCCTTTGGGCAATGCTTGTTTAGTAGCGTGAAGTCCACACACATCCATGAGGATGTCGTATCCTTCTTTGGGACCATCCTTTGTATTTGCAAGGCACTCGCTTTCCTTGATTTCCACGATGAAGTCTGCGTGAGTAGTCTATTGATTTCCTTGCCGATGGCTTCGGCTCATGACTCGGACGATCTCCGGATGGGCTTGGGCTTGGTGTGCGGAAAGACATTGAGTGCGTGCTCGGCGAATTCACAGGAACTCACAGCATGTCCGAAGGACACCAGGCGGGAATTTCCAGCTGCTCAGAGGAATTTGGCAATGGCGCCTTCCTATCTGTTGAGGTCGTTGGCGATCAGTGCCGTTTTGGAGGCATCCGTCGGATGGACCTGCACCTTCTTTGTGTTGACGGTGGAGTCGAAAGACATGTCGGGTGTGTTTTGCCTTGTATTTGAAATTTTATTTGTCGAGTCACCTCACGGAGCCTTACAGGCTCGTCTTGCATCGAAAGTGGGAGATTTTGTTGAAATCCAGCCTTTGGTCGATCAGTGAAGCTCCGTGTGGATGATGGCCCCTTGACAGCATCTTGAGTAGCGGTATGCGTAATGGGACAACCGGGGAACCTTGCCAATACTACCGCCCAAGTATGGCGTGGTATTGTGATGGCGATCCACCACTTCAAATTCGATCTCTCTGCCGGAATTGTATGGCTTCCGAAGATGACGTCGAGTCCTATTTTGCCGGGGAATATGCCCTTCCTAAACGATCTTAGTGGAGCGTTGTGTCACTGTTCCGGGCTGCATTGCGGGATCCGCATTGCCGCTAGAGTGCTTACGAACATTAGGTTGATGTTGCCGCCGCTGCGTCCATGAAGGCGTGACTCATCTCGAAACCTCCGATCCGCCTCCGGCACCGGGCAGCATGACCTGGGCGAGGATCTGCAAGGGTGATCCGCCACGAGGTGAATGTGATCACGGGGACTCCGTCCGTGA